>CM053580.1:323927454-323990363 GCA_028627135.1 Pseudochirops cupreus | reverse complement strand
AGTATCTTTGTGTGCGTTTTGGAGTTCCAGGATTGGTTTAGAGTCCTATTTTATGGGTATTTTGGGGTGGCTATGTGAGAGCTGCGATGTGTTGCTGCTTCTACGCCGCCATCTTGGCTCCGCCCCCCTCAACTTTGTTGATTAAAAAAAAAAACAGTGGTTTGCACACACACTATATGATGATTAAGATGGTGCAAATCTGGATTCTCTGAAGAATATCCCTCCTATCCCATGGGCCCAAGACCTTTGTACGATATATCTTACTCCTTACTTTTGCCTGCTTTTAGGTAACTGTCTTCTGAAAGATGCCAAAGAAACAGATCTGTGCTTAGAACTATTCATATCCACTTAAGAATAAAAATTAATTTATGAAAGATAGTCATCCCAAACCAGTTACATGCCTTCAATTTGTAGAAGCCCATGATGGTGATAAAAATAAAATATTAAAAGAAGCAGAGATTGTCGATAGTAAGAGCTTAGAAAATGTCGCCCATCAATATCCCAAGAGCCAAAAGCTGAATTTTATTTTTCCTTTTCTGACAGTGACTTTTCAGTTTCTAATATTATGGAGTTTGATATTAAATCCAGAAAACAACTATTTTACGATAATGTTGGTTTCCCTTTCCAATTTTTTCCTATATCTCATAGTTACAAACATTAAGTATTCTTGAGTTAAATGATTTATAGTTCCATTTGTAACCAGAAACGTTAAAAAGTAAAATAAATTAGCAAAATTATCTGCATCAACTCTTCTTTTAAATTTGATATAACACACATTTTATCAATAAACAAAATCAAACCTGTTACAAACATATCAAACCAAGACAAATGCCTTCACTGGTCATAATATATGCATGCATACAAGTATACATACATGTGTATATATACATATATGCATGTTTGCATACAAATAATTTTACATATACATACACTTGTATATGTGTGTAGACAGACCTGTCTGTACCCTGAGTCCATCACCATTCCATCAAAAGGCAGTTAGCATATTTCATCATGAGTCATCTAGAATTATTTGGTGTTTCGAGACAAGTCCTCTGGCATAAAGGAGACCCACTTGGGAGGACTTTGGGTTCCCCTTGCTTTCTACCACTGGGTTCACGGTGTCATATACCCTGAACGTAGATACACCTGTCAATAGGTTAAGTCCTTATCTGGGTACTCAATTTATGTCTAAGGAAAGGCCTGTGGGCCAACCACAAACAACCCCCTAAAGAGTTCAGATGCTGATAATAACATGTAAAACAGGAGTCAGTTCAATGCAAAGCTTTATTGCAGTGAGAAAAAGAGGAGAGGGGGAGCAGTTATCCAATTCAGGCATACATACTAACAACACAGGGTACAACTCACATAAGGGCAGCACTGTGCTGGGGAACACAGGTCCATCCAACAGACAGGGGGTGTTCCGGCAAGGAAGTATACTCCTGCCAGAGTGGAGGGTGTGCTCCACGATGCTCTTGTGAGAGTGAGGTTCTTATTCTATGATTTTGGATAGCCTCCCTGGAGCTGGCCAAACTGTTTATCAGGAATCAGGGTAAAATATTATTGGCGGGGCGGGGAGGGGGGGGAGGGGCGTGTTATCAGGCAGAAAAAAACAAGCTACCACTGGGGGGTTTGCAGAGGTTTGTTATCAGAGAGAAATACTAACTGGTGGTAGGCAAAACATTATTTGGGGAACACAGGTTTAGCAACCTTTTAAAAATGTTGTGTCAGTGTTCTTCCAAGAATCCTGCCTCAAGAGTAAACTGCCATGGTGATCTCATCAGGACTAATCTTACATCAGTTGGTCATTGCACTGAAGAGTTCTCAAGTTTTTCAAAGTTGTCTTTATCATATTTTTGCACTGAATAAATTATTCTAGTGGTGCTGCTTATCTCACTCTTAGTTCACGTTTTTATAGGTTTCTTTGAAATTGTCCCCTTCATCATTTGTTACAGCCCAATATCACTTATGCCACCTGTTCAGCCAAGCCCAATTTATTGGTGCCCCAACAGTTTCCAGTTCTTTGCCACAGCAAAAAGAACTACTAGAAATAATTTGGTATGTGAGTCTTTTCACTATTTCTTTGATCATAGAAGTGTTTTTTAAGTATCAGGTCCTAAACAGGATGCTTTCAACCTAGCCAAAAGCTGTAGCAGTATCATTATCCTTTATATTTCTGCTTTTAGAAAAAGTTTTTATTTATGTGGCAAAAATTATATATTTATCCAGGGGCAGAAAAAATCCCAATTCTTCAAGACTTCCCAAGAGCGGGAACTTGTCCATCAAGTCCTACATCAACAAAAAATCATAAATCATAGCATTTGGGAGCTAGTTAGGGCTTCCCTTTGCAGCTGAGAAAACTGAGTCAGGAGGAGGAGAAGGGCCTTGCTCACAGTCACAGAGTAAATGGCATAGGCAGGAAGGGAACTCAGATCTCTAAATTTCGGGTCTAACAAAGCAAAATGGTCTTCTCCCCTCTCCCTTGTATTATCTTAATAAATTGCCAGTGCTTCCTTCAGAACAGGTACATTCTTCTTCTAAGAATTATACGGCGCTGCTTGCGTTCAAGGTACAGGAATTGTGATCATCTGATACCATGGATGGGTCTATAGAAATAATTTTAAAGGGGAAAATGCCCTATAGGAAAAATTTAATTCTTAAACATATTATTCATCACACAAACATATGCCCGAGAAACTTCGCAATCCAAGATTTTCCAATTTCAAAAATTTTTTTTTATTTTTCCAAGTCTTCATATCTTTAAATACAATTAATGATATAAAGATCTAAATTCAAAATTAATGTAGATAAATTAAACCACATATTCACCTTTTATTCCCTTCTTCCATCTACCAGTTCTTCAGATTTGAACCTTATTTGGCAACTCATTAGAAGAGAAGCTGTCATTGTCTATGATAATTGTGTCTACTGCTCCAATCTGGACCCACAGAATGAATCTGGAAGACAATTCCATGATAAAATGAGAGAGGTCCTAGTTTAATTCAAACTGCAGCTCCTTGATTCTGCCAAGCTAGATTTTCCCATCTCTTGCTATCATAATAAGTTTTCTATTCTGGAACCCTGGATACAGATTCCTCCTTCAAGCAGCTGCCTCTAGACAACACTCTCCTAATGCTGATATAAATGATGTACTTCTCCAGACTGTCCTTGACAAGACATTGCTTCTGTCACCAACTTTTCAGGAGTTAGAATCAAGCATACAAACTGAACTGATGCTGATGATATTTGCCTAGGGCAAAGTCCTTTATGCTGTTGTCCCATTACATTAAATAAATTTTGCATAATGACTGTTTTCTTAGTATCTTGAGATGCCTCTGGTAGGTTGTCAGTAACATTTTTCGGCAGAAATACAATTACAAACTGAAAGGCCATAAACTTGGCTTTAGATTTAACCAACTTTCAATCCCCAAGTGACCAAAATGCATTTACACACTTACACTGAAATTTGATTTGCTGATGCAAAACTTTTTGCAGGAGTAGGGAGCAGCTTTCCAAGATAACAAAAACATTATGATTTCTACAGCCCTATCATTAATCTGAAATATCACATGCAGGGACTGGATCTTGGTTTTCTGGGTATTATCTGTCTTCTTCTCTCTCCCTACTTTTTTTTTTCTTCAAATCTATGCCATCTCACAGCCACATGAACCAAGCAAATTAATCTCATTTTCCCTAACCTTCAAAAGTAGCTTCCAATGTTTTGTTCCAAGATTAGTTTCCCCAAAATTCAAACTTGGTTTAAAACACATAATGATTTAGATTGATTGTAATCAGTCTTGATTAATCTGCAAATTTTTGTTCCCTTTCCTTCCAATATGTGGTCCCTATAGTACTTTCTACTAGGCTTAGTTTCAAATTATCAAATTTACTCATACAGAAAAATAAGCAAAAAGAAGTAACTAAAAGGTCTTTAAAGCTAACAGTTATCTATTAAAGAGAAAAAATATATAAATACAACTGTAATACAGTAATCCTAGCTTGTCAATATTAGGTCCTCGTCTTAGCAATAGGATTTTGGAACAGCTGTTCAACATTCAAAGCTAAAAAGAACAATTAGCAAATGAATCACACTTATGTTTACTTGTTTACTGTGAAGTATAATAATTTGTTAAAGGTCCTTTCTTTTGGTTGAAGACATTACCACATAAAAGTAATATTTCAGGCTGATCCCACCTATGAAATATAAAAAAGTATGCTATCAAAGAAGATGAATGTAAAGAATTTTGTAAACCCCAAAGTCACATAAATATAAGCCACTATTAATATTATCCTACATAGTTGTGGAAATTTAAACATTTTCATTTACTTAGACATTTAATATCTTTAAGCCAAGCTGAACATCTTACCAAAATAGCTCATTCTAAACAAAGCATAAGCAAAAGCATGATTCATAACTTTGCTCATTGTTTCTGTTTCACATATGTTCCCCAAACATTAAATTCCTAAGTTCATGATTTTCAAAACATTCATGTCGATTTGTCTGCTGTTATACCTAAACCTATCTTTATAAATGAAGCAGAAACAAATATTTAAATAGTAACATGAAAACTAATTAATATATTTTTCCCAAAGTAATTGAAGAAATAAAGGAAAATTTAAAGATGACAACATTTTCCAACTTAGTAAAAACTTTCAAGATATAATATTTACAAGAACCTATGAATTCTTACATATATATTTACTTAAAGACAGAATAAATTAAATAGTTTAGGAAGGACGGATTCAAGAAACTGCTGAGTTCAAATCAACATGAAATGAACAAAGTAGTCTCTTAGATATGAAACCTGTTTCTGGCCATAGGGGTCTCTGAATTAGAACTTGACATGATGAACTGAGCACCGTTAGTAATCTTTAAGACACTAATCGCAAAACATGTTGCTATATTTTTAAAACCCCAGATGTAGTTCTAAGACAAAAGAAGTTCATTAGCCACGAGAATACGCAAGCTTCTAATTAGAAATAAAATGGCCCTCATGGCTGAATCCCTTAAGCGCTTCAGTAACTAATAAATAAAATAGATTCTTAAAAATCTAAAGCTGCTTTCTAATCTATGCCTTTGGGTTTTTCAACTGCTGTCCAAGAAACAGCCGAGTTGGTTTTTGTAAAGGTTTTGAGCACAATATATACTTCTTGTGTATAATGATTTAGATAGAGCAAAGCCTGGGGTAGCTACAGAATGTGACATGCAGTACCCTTGTTATTCTAGCCCTGGGCTCCTCCTGAGCTGGGCAAAGTTAGACATGATATGGCATCTCAATACCAACAGACTCAATTCTCTTGGAATCCAAATTAGACCCCAACTAAGTCTAGAGATAAGCCAAAAGTATAGGTGTATTACACTAATCAGGGCCCTTGCTAGCCTACAATGTTCACACACATCAGCACATAATAAAATTATCATGAAGGGCACTGGGTCAGGCAATACAATGCAAAACCATCATTTATATTTGATGTGTACAGTACCCAAACCAAAAAGATTCAGTTCATGATAACCTAATTAAAAACACTTTTTTTACTGCTATTTAAAGGCAGGATTTTCCATTAATAATGAAAATTTTTACACTTTTCTTAATACCAAAGGAAACCATAGATTTCTTGACAGAGGAAAAAGCCTTAGCCAAACAGTTATACAGTATTACATACATTGTTTGAAGGAGATTAAATTAATACACTTGAATAAATAAAGAACGCACATTCAGAACAATGAAATTGTAGCCTTTGATCAACATTGTGTGAATCAAAGGCAAAATTTTGCCAAGGTTAAGATGGTTTCATACAGTACAATATAGTTTCTTTTTAAAAATTCACCCTAACTGCATTTTAGAGCATGATCAGGCTGGACTACAAGCTTCTTAATAGAGCAACAAGCAGCATGGAGAGGGTCTACTTTTAGTCTTATTGTCTTACTTGTACCTATTATAATAGCTTTCCTTTTGCCTGACCACACTCGTTTATAAGATTACTGTGGCATTCAAATGATTTGAAGGCAGCTGAAGCACATGCACAGAAAATGATGGCTGTCAGGGTGAAAGGGGCTGAAATGAATTGTTTTCTTCATCTGCTTTAGTTAATTTGAGAGTAGGCAGTTTCCGAGGAGGAAGTTGAGGGCTTTGGCGAAGATTGTCATCCATCTGCAGAGAGTACAAAAGATACATCTAATCATCCGACTCATGTCTGTAGCTTCCTTAGTTTGGACTGTGGTCTCCACACCCAAACTTTCTGGTTTGCAGTGTTTCTTGGGCCCATATGTTCGCATGGCTTCTAACCGAGCCTTTAATCTACAGTTAAAAAGGCAAAATAGCTGAAAAAGGCCAAATGGTTCATCTCTGATACATTAACTGAACAGAGGGACAATCATGTAACAGGTAATGCTTTTGATTCTATTCTACAGAACTTTAATCAGAACCAGGCCAAGTATTTTTATCAAGCTGTACTAGCAGGTACCACTACCACAGAAGTCCACCAGAGAGAGGAGGAGGCAAAAAATATCATGGAAGAGTCATTCTAGTCTCAACTCATTCTAACTATGAAGATTTTCTCAGAAACTGGATTGGTTCTAAAGATGCCCTAGAGATGCAGATTTATAATATAAAGAAAGGCCCAGGGCTCCCAGGCTAAAATGGTTTACTCTAAAAAGGAGAAAAGCTCACAAATTAGCATCAATTCAATTCAATAAATATATAGTAAGCCCTTTCTATACACAGTGCACTGAGATAAGTACTAAAGGAGATATGCAACTTAGAAAAACAAGACCCCTGACTTGATGAAAACATGGTTTAGTGAATTCTCAGATCCATAACAGTCTAATAGATTCCTGTATCTCCAAACCGGATAGAGATGATTAGGCATAGTGCCCAACTTCTTAATTCAGCTAGGGAGTCCCTGTCATGGGGACTTATGATACCATTTAGCCTTTGGCATCTGGCTCATAGCTTCAAAACAGCTCCTAAAGCAGCTGTCCATCCAGACAGGAGAATTAATGTAAACAGCATCTTTTTGCCCTCTTATCATGCTGATTTCCCAACAGAGCTCAAGGTGCTTTTTATCTATTATCTACCTCAAAGTGCTTTATAGTTATCCACTAACTACATATCCTAGCCACAAATTAAAAAGGAGAAAGCCACCCTCACCTAAGTTTTACAGATGCAAAGGTATGATATACATTTATGTACAGTGACCCTTGTTATAAAGGTTAGTTGTTATAATAGGTTGAGTAATTTTTGGAATTAAAAGAAGTTTTGTTGGTAAGCTATTTTAATCATTTATAAAGAATTTTGTATCTTTTCCTTACAAGAATTGTTTTATAAATCCCCTTTTATTTTTTTCTACCTCTATTCTAAACAATGGTACTACAAGAGATGCTTGAGTGACTTACCAGGTCTCTTCATAGAAGGGAAGAAAGGTGTGTGTGCTACAAGGGAAGGGTCAAATCAGATGTTGGATCATGGGGGAGTCAGAGTAAGCTCCATCAGGATGCCCGAGTGTGGAAACTGCTAATGTGCTGGTTAGTAAGACTACTGGGTTATATGATGGTATCACATCACAATTTCTCTGTTTTCTCCCATAGCATCAATTTAAAATGGTTCTGTCTCCTAAGTGCCACATGTGGGAAGTATTAGGAACAACTCTAATTTAACAGCTGAGTATTTAATGGGATCATGAAATATCTTTAACATCTTAATGTCTTAAGTCACAGACAGCTCTGAATCAAGGTTGATAAATCACCTGATTTTTGTATTTTATTCTCTTTTATAATAAATTGTCAAACATTTCAAATATTACTTCCCCATGATTTCTGAATATGATTGGTTAAAGCAAGAGATTAAATTTTACACACAACTCTACTTTATATGTGACTGCAAAAATAGGTCTTTATATTCATATTACTTAGTTTCTTCCACCTATAACAGATCTGCACAACATACTGCCTGCCTGATCAGGCATCATCTATAAAATGCGGACAACTCTTAGAATTTATCACACAACGGTAAGAGCTAACTGAACTGAAAAAGTTATGAAACAAGAGAGATCTAAGATGCAAAGCATTATAGGTAAATTAAGGATTATTCATTACTTTATATATCTCCTAATACAAGAGATCCAAGATTTTTTTTAACATTGGTAACTAGCTTTCAATACAACTGGTTTCCTTTGTAATTCTATGAATTTTCTTTTGTATATTTAAAAGCTTTATTGTGAGAAGCATCCATATGTTCCATCAGACAGCCAGAAGGGCCAATGGGAAAACAAAGGTGAAGAGTCTCTGTTCTCAAAAAGGCATCAATACTGAGAGTGTCATTTTCAAATTTTGTTCTATGAAATCCTTCTACCTCAACTTACCCTGAAGGTGCCAAGCATCTACATCCTCTCAAATCTATAATCCTTCCCCAAGTAGTGGCAAAATATCTGTGCTACTAGAAAACTGGAGAACACTAGTGATATCTTCCCTTGGTTTAGTCTAGGAAAGGTGAGGATAAGGAGAACAAAGGGGCTTTGTGCACAGGGAGGAACACGATGTGATGAAGCTGTCTTAAAGAAGAAATAAGCAATAAGTGCTTTCCTGTCCAAAATATGTCAATCTTCAATAAAAGGGAGAGGCAGCTAATGAATTAGGAGTTTAGTTTACTTTTGTTTGTTATTCTTCTGGGCTCCTCAGTTTGGAAAGCACTAATCACAAAGGAAAAGTATACTATTATGTGCTTTGCAAAACACCCAGCATTGCCAGCACACAAATATTTGACCATGAAATGAGATCATGACCCAAAACAAGCTATTGTATCTGCTTCGCTAGATAATTATTCAACAGAATTATTAATGATTCAGCCATCTTTCCTCAGAGTAATTAGTTTATTACTTACTTCAAGACACTAAATTGTATTTCATTGTGAATAAGTGATTATTTAAACCCCCTTTTCAAAAATATTACCCAAAGTTTCCATAATGGTAAATGTAATTTACTAAGTATTATGCTTATGCACACCCAAATTGGAACATTTGCTGCAAAAGTGGAAATAAGAGAATTATTAGACAGCAGAGATAAGGCAAACGTGACCTTTTCAATCAAGTTGGATTCCTTATTTACAAGCTGTGTGAGTTTCTGCAGATTTGCATCTACTGTATCTTGTCCCGCTGGAGAGAAGCCTAAAAAGCCAAGATAGAAATCAGAGAATGACAAGAAATTTTGAAAAGCCATTTGCAAAGCCCATTTAGACCACTTGCCGTATGTGTGCCAGAGTAAAGAGAAAAAAGCATTTTGTGGCTAAATGCAAAGTTAATTCATGCTCCAAACAGAAAACTCCAAGTGTAGATCAAAGAAGGATTATAGATGAACCAAGTGGAAATTTAGGCCATTTCAGCTGAAGCTTCATACCGTAGCTAAGAGTCATTAGTGAAAGACAGGCTGGAGTGAACATTTTCTCCTGAAATTTAAACTGTCAGATCCTTCCCCACTCATTCTGACTGGGTCATTTATCAAAGTATCTGTGTGGTCTTTCCTCATTAGCAACAGTAGCATTACTTGCTACTTCAATTATTCCAAAATCATTCTCTTTTCCCTACCAATAATATACATTCACTCTGTTGGATATCTTACACCTTTTATAAGTATAAGTAAGGTGTCAGACGTATTTTCTACTCAATTACACCAGGCCTTCAAAAGCACAAGCCACCAAATTCCCCTAAGTAATCACTGTTTTCAATTTGCCACAATCATTTGGGGAGTAAGGTAATAACCAATGAAGTTTCCTTCACCTAAATCTATCCACTGCTGACTGGGGGCAGCAAGTAAATGCTGTGGATGACAGGTAAGCATTAATTGCGTATATCCTTTGAGGGAAAAAGCTGCCTTTGTCTCATCAGAAGATACTCCATATATATCGGTTTTCTAGTTGTCTTGATTAAGAAAGGAGAATCTATTCACAAGATTTGATATTTTAAAAACAAGAAATTTACAGAATCTGAGAACAGTTTAAAAAACAAAAATATCTATTTCTTCAATTATATTTGGATCAACAATATACAAGAATGAAATACAGGGTTCGAAAAATGCAGTTTTTTGGATGTACTATAAAACAATGAGCATTCAGACAAGTCTTTAAAAAAAACACAAATCTCCATTAAAATAATACAATCACAGTAGTTTTCAAAAAGTTTCTATTAGACCTCCACAGGAAAAAAAAAATCCCTTGGTTTATACACAAAGATAAACCAAGCCAAAAGATTGCTTACCTGCAAAGCTAAGCCTAAAGTAACAACTCAGGATATCATCACAGAATCGACACAGATTAGAGAGTTGTTTCAGGTGCTCTTGTAACTGAACCTTAGGGAAGTGTACTCTGTAAAGAGGTGCAAGGAAACCAAATACATAGGCATCCAGGGTAGTAGGCCTGCAGGAAATTAGGAAACTAATTTTAATAGGAAAATATTCATTTAGAATGTTGTTAAAAATGAAATTATATCCAAAGGACTCTTAATTCTAAATGTTATCAGGTAGTACTGTGGAACAAATATTCTAATTTTCATTTTATTACAGAAGATCAAACAAACTTTTAGTCATTAAGTATCCACCAATCTTTTAATCAATCAACTAACTTATTGTTATTTAAGAAATCAGAGAGATCATATATTATGCAAGTATATGCAAGGGTTAGCCCAAGACTAGAGATGGTAGGGTAATGAAGCAGTCCTAAAAAAACCGGCTTCTTAGACACAACAGATAAGTCTTTGACTCTGACACAAAAATTTTTATACTGAGAAACCTCTAATCTAACATAGAAACAGTGAGGAACTATTATACTTTTACCAAAAAGTTTTGCTTTATTCAGTGAACAATCTCCAATTTTACACTTGTACATGCATTATTAAACTGGTATTTTAAAGAGAAACAACACTCACGTATCTCCAAAGAAAAACTGAGATGTTCCCAATCTGTTTGATAGAAGATTTAGGCACTCCTTGGCATCTCTATATATCTAATGGAGAGAAACTTCATCTCAAGAATAGAAAAAGTATCCTCTACTCTATCAATGCTTTAGCAAGGCATCCTTAGGTAACAAGTTGGTCTTTGCTAATCTCCCCCATCTCCTCTCCTGATGTACATGCTTTCTTAACTCATTCAAAGTGTACCTGGGCTTCTACTTCTTTGAGGTGGAAGAGAGGAGGCTCTCCCTTAGTAAGGAGGATCCTGTTCAATGCTCTTTTAGACATTCTTCCAGGAAGAATCAAGCTGAGTGGAAATGGGATCCGTGAGGCAAACCATGGCTTTGTTACCGTAAAGTAATTGTCATTCTCAACCCAGAATGTATGGAGCTACATGAAAGAAAAGCAAATTAAAAAGAATGCTTCTTTAAAAAAGAAAATGTTACAATTTTTCATAAACCTCTGAACTGAATCCTAATTAGAATAACTCTCAAATAGAATGCTAGACCAATTATAAGATTTATTAGTTCTTATAGTTTATTTAATTCCATGCCAAACAGTATTAAGTATTAGCCAGTCTTCTGGCAGTATAATTTGTTACCTACAAAAATGAACATCATGTGTCACTGTGCTTTAATAACATTTAAATAATGCATCTAAGTTCCTAAAAGATAATGATGGCCAGGTCTATGTTCAGAATGCACTTCGGGTCTATCACATTGTGGATGCTTCATAAATATTTTTTTAAGCCAGAGGTTTCCCCCTCTCTTCATATAAACTTAATTAGATGTGGTTTCTAAGACAATAACTATCTTTTCACCTAAACTATGAAATTAGAATATTGGCTGACTTGTCTTACCACAGCAGGAAGAAGCTTCTCTTCAAGGAGAGCAATGTAAGCCAGTGTATCTGCACCTTGTTTTGCAGAGAGTTGATAATCAGCATTATATTTCTATTAAAAAACAAAACAACCCAAAGACAGTCAAGGCCCTTTTCAAAAGCAATAAATCAAAGCAAATTAGGACTCCTACTCTCCTTCACAATGATTTATAAGACAAACACTTATTAAAAGGGCACAGGAGAGAAATAAAAATTTTATGTTACTAATCTATAAGTAGCAACTCCCATGGATTTTTTTAAAGTAATCAGTCAGATAAAGTATTTAATATTACAATTAATTAGCATATAACTAATCTATAAAAAAAAACTATCCTGTAATACTTCTAAAACAAAATCAGAAGGTTATCTCCATTTAATTCAAGTTACTTCTCTAGCTTTGGTCTATTTTTCTTTATGCCTAGTAACAAAACTATACTTCAGCTATTGTATAAAGTTACTATATATTAATTTCAGAGCTAAGTAAGTGGTTCTGAAAGTGCTAAAAAAAAAGGGTTCACATTTCTCTCTATAAATATGATTCATTCTTACATGAAGGGATCATACCAAGGAGACACATAGCCATTCCCTGGCCTTTCTGCTGAAGCTGCCAGACACTGGTAATCAGCCTGCAATATTTGTGGTACAGAAATGTCTATTAGGAAATGACTCCCAATCTATCTTGTTTATTTTAGTTTTACATGTCATTCTCCCTAGCTATCATAATGTAAGACTTATTTCACTAATATCCACCAAAACAAAGTGTCTATAATATCTCAAAAGCATTTCAATTTTGGGTAAAAACTTTAGGGGAAGGAAGTATACTTCAAAAACTGGGGACTTGACTACTTAAGGAAATAAACATGTAGTTGGAAAAACGTAGGGCAAGTCTGGGGATTACCAGGACTACAATTTGATTGTATGTTTATTACAGTACCATAAATATGATAAGCACTCAAGTTCTCTGATGATTAATAGATTACTGTTAAAAAATACTGAGACTTGTCTTATGATTTCATTGATAGTGGGAGACACCTTCTCGTTAAATTATAGTCTTAGTGAGTCACCTGGAGAGCAGTGAGAAGGTAAGTGATTTGCCCAGGGTCACACAGCCTGTATGTGTCAGAAGCAGGAACTGAATCCATGTCTTTCTGGCCTCAAAAAGTCAGCTTTTGATCCACTATACCACACTGCTCTTCTCATTTAAGGCAAAATATGAAGTCTATTCATATAACTATGTACTTGAATGTAATTATCAATCATTCATACTTTAATTTTATAGTTAAAAAGTCAAATTGGGGAGACACAATAGTTGCCTTAATACTAGAAAAGAAAAATAAGACTTGGAAAATTCTGCATTTTCTATGGGAAAACCTGGACCATTAGGTAGAAAGTAAAAGTTACAAAGAGGAAGATTTCAGCTCAATATACAAAGAAATTTCTTGATAGTTAAAAATTTTTTTTAATGCAATTCTCTGCTTCAGGAGGTAACAAGTACTCAAGCCCTCGGGTAGCTCAAGAAAAGAATGACCACTTACTGAGAATATTCCTGCATCAGACTACATGACCTCTTCCAACTTGGAGTTCAGAGGATCAAAGATTTATAGCTAGAAGAGACCTCAGAGGTCATCTAGTCTAAGGCCTTCATTTTATACATGAGAGAACTGAGGCACAGAGGTTAAATGATTTGCTCAAGGTCACACCCACTGTCTGAGATGGAATATGAACCCAAGTATTCCTCACTCCAAGTCTATTATCAGTGAATGTGAGAACTTTTCTTCAATATATGTTTTAGAAATTCAATAAAACGCTAGGCAAATTCAGTGTATAAAACTACAAATTGGACATATTACATACATATAAAACATTTGTATATTGTATGTGTTTCAAAGTCACAAAATGATGGAGCATAGGTTTTAGAAGCTAATAATTTACTATTTAGAAATATACTTTAAATGTACTAGGAGATTACTAATAAAGGACAGATGTACCCAGTGAAAATAATGTTTAACCATAAAAAGCACTAGGGGAAGAAAAGTAAATAAAAAAAACTCAAACTGAGAAAATGAGCAGGGTAACAGTCTTTTATTTAATAAAGTGACCACCCACCTGTTTTCTCAAAAAATTAAGTATTTTTGCTGGTTGAGATACAGTATTGTCTTCTGATGTCAAAATAGGTACATCTCCTATAAATCAGAACTATAAGTAATTGAAGAACAGTTTACATACAACAAAACATTTCACTTAACTTGACCAATGCTTTAAATTTATGCCAATTTCACATTTGTAGGGAGGAAATATGAGTAAAGACATATATTTTTAAATTTGCAAAGGGAAATCGTGGGGCCTTATTTGATTTATGCCAAGAACTGAAACATCCCACAACTTCAGTCCCAAACACAACTTCCACTGAGCTAAAAGCGACATAAATAAGGCTTTTTTAAGAACTCTCCTCCTTGGTCAAGTTCATTAATGACAACTCACCACTTTAACCTGAAATACTTGGGGGATTAAGGCGGAGGAAAAAGTTTAAAATGTTCCATTATTCACACAACTTCCAATGAGCTAAAAGCGACATGCATAACTTTTTTTTTTTTAAAGAAAGACTCTCTTCCCTTTGTCAAGTTCATCAATGACAACCTCACCACTCTGAAATACTTGGAAGATCGAGGCGGAAGAAAAAGTTTAAAATGTTCCACTATTACCTCTTGAACCTCTCCAGGTGTTATCTATAACACTGACTTTCAGGGGCGCACCAGAAAACTTGGCATAAGCCTGAAAATAGAGCGTGCGGTAAAACATTTCAGTCCGGGTGCGGACATATCAACCAAAACCACTGCCTGATTTCAAAACCGTCATCTCTGGACGATGAACCGCGGGACACACCTGGCCAGATGTTCGAGGCGGCTGGGGAAGGGACAGGGCAGGAGGGGTGGGGAGTGGGCAGAGGGAGGTTGGAGGGGCAGCATAAGAGGGAAGCGGAGCAGGAAAGGTGGTGGGATGGTGGGGCGGAGCATAGGGGCAGTTTTATTTCATTCCAGCCGGCTTACCCCAGACGACCCCGTGCTCGAAGGACCTTGGGGTGCGGGGCTGACCCTTGTGGCACAAGTTTGACAGCCGGGCTGGGGGCGGGGCAAACATACACCCACTCCCCCAAATTCTGACAGTTTGTCGAAGGGCCCTTAGGGTCATCGAGTACATCTCCCCTTGTTTTACGTCTAAGCAGGAGAAAGGGCTGGCGTGTCCTCCCCTCCCCCCACCAGACAGTTCCCTCCCTCTTTACCAAGGGGACAGGGAACCTGAAGCCCAGAGACAGGTCCTCTGGACCAAGGTCACAGAGCCAAGAAGACGCAAAGCCAGGATTCGACCCAGGCTCGTGGAGGACCCGAGTCCAGGCTCGTGGGACGGCGCCCCCGCCTCCCGCCTGACACTCCGCCCCTTCCCCTTCTGGCCCCCCGAAGACGGAGAGGTGGATGGCTCCCGGGGGGGGAGGGAGGTGTAGGGGGCGGCAAGCGGAGTCCGGGCTGCCCGTCAGCAGCTCCGCGCCCACTCCCCTCCCTACCTCGCCTTCCCCGAGGGTCGGGCCCCTTACCAGAACCACCAGGGACTCGCTGTGGACAGACGGAAGCCCCCAACCGCCACCCCAGCACCTGAGCTCTAAGGGGGCCGCCATCTTGCCACCGCTGCGCCCTCTGGTGCCCCGGAAGTGCCCGCCTCTTCTATGCTCCATTTCCGGCACGTGAGAGCTGTAGAGGCCCACGTGCGGTGCGAGTGTCCGGGAAGGAATCCCAGGCCTGAGGAGAGAGCAGAGCGAGGCATCGGAGCTTCCCCGCGGAGAAATCCCCTACGTCGCCCCCGAGGCTGAGCGACGACCTCCCGTGGTCACCGAATGGCCAAGCTGGAAGAGACCAGCGCCGGATGATCAGCCAGGACGTCGTTTTGGACTCCCGTACCATGGACAAGATTCTTTATCCTGTATGTGAGCTGTTTTGTATATATTTGTGTCCATGTTGGAGTGTAACCTCCCTGAGGTCAGGGACTGCCTTTGCTTGTTTGTATCCTCACTGCTTAGCACGTAGTCATTTAATTGTGTTATTTTTTAATTTCTTATTAATCTTTATTGATTGACCAATAAAGAAGTAAACCTGAACTCTCACACGTTCTCTCCATCCCTCCCCCTCTACCTCCCTCTCTCTGTCTCTCACTCTCCATCTCCCCCTCCCCCCTCCCTCTAATATCTACTCTCTACTGGAAACCTTACCTAACCCTGCTAATTTCCAGTGCTTTCTTTATGTTAAATTGCTCTTATTATCCTGCATACAGCTTGTTTGTGCATACTTCTTTGAATGTTTTCTTCCAATTCGGTTGTAAGGTCCTTGAGGACAGAGACTGTTTTGCTTCAGGGATTAGCATGGTGCCCAGCACAGAGCAACTGCTTATTGTTGTTCGGCTATGTCCAACTCTTCCTGACCCTGTTTGGGCATTTCTTGGCAAAGATACTGAAGTGGTTTGCCATTTCCTTCTCCATCAAATTTGACAAATGAGAAAACTGAGGCAGACTTGCCCAGGGTCACCCGGTTAGTAAGTGTCTGAAACTGAATTTGCACTAGGGAAGATGAGTCTTCCAGATTTCCGACCCGGCTCAACATCTAGCTGCCCTCAGTAAGTGCCTAATAAGTATTTATTAATTAAGGCAACATAACCAGGAAATTCCAGAGGCAGGTGTAATATTCAGGTCTTTCAGCCTTCCAAAGCCCTTTTTTACACTTCCTCAAACTACTTCTGGGTTAAGGGGTCTTAGTTTCAATGCTGTAGCTGGAAAGGACCCTAGAGGTTATTTAAATCCAGCCACATCATTTTAAAATTGAGGAGATTGAGCCCCAGAGAGGATAAAACATCTTTCCCAAAGCCACACAGGTGGGCAGTCATTATCAACATCTTCACTCTTTAAGGTTAGCAAAGCTTTTGTCGCCAGACTTTGCCATCATGCTTCAGTTGCCTTCTCTCTTCTATGGCCCCCCTTCTCACGTTGTTGAGTTCCATCTTGAGGAAGGGCACAGATCAGCCATCCCTCATTCTCCTGACAGCCCTGACTGTGCCCATCTGGGTACCTCTCCACCCCCACCCACTCCCACCTCCATTTGTTTTTCTCCTTCCTTTTCGTGTTGTCTTTTCACATTAGAATTAAGCTCTGTGAAGGCAGAGGCTCTTTCCTTTTGCTTGTATCTATATCTTGACTCCTTACAACAGTGCTTGACTGTTACTTATTAAGTCTTCAATAAATGCTTCCTGATTTGTCTTGACTTTACCTGTGTTATCTCATTTGATCCTCGTAACCAACCTGTGGGGTAAATGCTATTATTATTCCTGGTTTAGAAATTAGTAGACCTAGGAGGAGAAAGATTAAGTGACTTACCTGAAGTCACCCAGCTGCTTGGGTCTTTATGATACTAAATCCAATACTTTTATCTACTGGGTCATCTAGCTTCAGGGCAGGGATTTGAACCCAGAACCCTTTTGACTTCAAATCCAGCACGTTTCATTCATTCATTCAATCAACAAGCATTTATTATTTTTGCATGCTGCTATCAGTCAATACCAGTGGTCAGAGGCTTGTGCCACTGGGCTGATTACCTGGTTATAGATAGATAAAGCATTTATTAAGTGCTTATTATGTGCAAAGTACTGTGCTAAAGGCCAGGGTTGTAAATGCCAGCAGGCAAGGTAGCTCTGCCTTCAAAGAGCTTACGCTGTAAATTGTGAAATGTCCATTTTTTTTCATTCAGGATTATACCCAGATTTGCTGGTAAATTATTCTTGGACACAATCCCAGCTCTTTTGCTCTTCAAAATATAAT
Organism: Pseudochirops cupreus; assembly: GCA_028627135.1. Classification (NCBI taxonomy): domain Eukaryota; kingdom Metazoa; phylum Chordata; class Mammalia; order Diprotodontia; family Pseudocheiridae; genus Pseudochirops; species Pseudochirops cupreus. Next base: position 323,972,695 of record CM053580.1, on the reverse strand, counting down.
GTTCCAAGACCTAAATTTTTTTAGAATAGAAACTGCTAGGTCTTGTGAAATCCTGCCTGTATTTCTGTGGTATTGAAATTGCGGTGGGTTTTTTTTCTTGTTGATTACAATATTTTCTTCTTAACCCGGGAGTTTTGAAACTTGGCTACGTGATTCCTATAAATTTTCCTTCTAGGATCTCTTTCAGGTGGCAAACCGTACATTTTTTCTGCTACTTTACCTTCTTCTTCTACAACTTCAGGGCAATTTCCCTTCATAATTCCTTGTAATACTGTATCCAGATTCTTTTTTTTATTATAACTTTCAGGTAGTCCAACAGTTTTTATATTGTTTCTCCTCAGTCTATTCTCCAGATAAGTTGTTTTTCTAACAAGATGTTACAGATTCTTGTCTATTTTTTCTTGTTTTGTTATTTCTTCAATTCCTCTTGCCCAATTCAAGTTTTCAAGGAGTTATTCCTCAAAATTTTTTATCTCTTTTTCCAGTTGGTTAACTCTTTTCATAATTTTCTTGGATTGCTTTTATTTTTTCCCTAGTTTTTCCTCAGTCTCTCTGATTTTTTTAATTCCTTTTTTAGTTCTAATGAGGGAAGACTAGACATAAAGGAGAGTTGGGGGAGCAGGGTAGGGGTTCTCAGACCCCACAACACAGCCTTTCTGCCTGGTCCCCAGCATGCTAAGGCAAAAGTTGATCGATCAGGATTTACGGGATCAAGGATAGGATTTAGAAGGAATGGTCCATGCAAGAGGCACCAGAGGAAATACAAGAACGGTGCTAGCACCAAGACACAAACACTGTCCCTGCCCCCAAAGAGCTCACTTTCTAATGGGAAAGCTCTGGGCTTCTTTTCCTCAACATGCACAGCATACTTTCTGGGCCTTTGCATTTACCTTTCCTAAAATCCATAAGGAAAGGAGTAGATTGCCATGTTTTAAATAGAAGCTGAGATGGAAGTGCTGACTCTGACCTCTGGTGACTGTATGACTGGACCCTTGGGAAATCATTTAACCTTTCTGTGCCTTCCAGACAGCTCTGTCAAACTGTAAAGTGCATCACTGTTGCCGGTTTCCCTTGATAGAAGTACCTTATCTCTGGAGCTCTTCTATACCAATGGAAGCATGTTTTCAGATTAGAATATGAAAAAAAAAAGTCCCTTACACCCCCTTCGCCCAACCTCCTCATTTCTCAGACCTAGGACATTTTAAAAAGTTTTAAATTGAGCAACTGCAAACTAAAGAAAGATAGGGCCACAGGGTTTAGTGATGGAAGGAAACCTCAGTATGCTATAATCCAACCCCCTCTTCTTCTAGGTGGATAAATGGGCTTTAGAAAAGTAGCTTGCCTAAGGGCACAAAGCTAATAAGGAACAGAGAAGCTCAAGATTACTGAAATACAGTTTTGGGCAGTCATCCAGTTCAAACAAGTTATAAGGAGAGTTGGACATTTTTGTGCTACTATATACTAGTCCCAGGATGGATCTGAATATACTGGTTGCTCTGTATTCAGTCCAGCCCTCCGAGGCAGTTCATATTAAAAGAGCAAAGCAGAACTGGGCCTAAAAACTCTTGAAACATCTCAGATGTCAAAATTTTACTTTCAGTAGTACTATAGGTGAAGCATACCATATGAATATAAAATAAATTGTTTTATAATTTCTTGAAGGTAAATATGCATGTATGTAAGGAGGATTCTGTTGTCCTTTTTAGAGGTCAGTTTCTCAGGATCCATGACCATGGCAGTGTCTAGTTTCCAGGTGTTAGAGAATAACTCCCAGAATAGCCCCAAAGATTTTAGATTGTAATTCCTAGAATCACAGACAGTCCTATTGAGACTGTACCATAAGATACAGGGGTGGCATAATTGATATTTACTACACTTGTGCAGAATGACCATATTGATAACATTAACTTGTAAACTTAATGTTGGCAAGATGCTTTCTTTGTTGCCCTATAAAACAAATGGGTACTGGTCAGTGAGAGGGGAAATGACGGGTAATGCATAGAGCAATGGGAGTACCTACCTGTCTTAACCTGCCCCCCTTGAGGCTCGAGGGGATTGAAGGGAGTGCATGAGCTGTGCCTGTCCCATTAACCCCAGTGAGACTCGGGGTAGTTCCTCCCATTCTTGGAGAAGGGTTGATAGGGAAAGCTGTAGGAGCTAGTGCTCCCATTATCAGCTACTTCCTTTGAAAAGACTAGATTAGAATAAAGCTGATTATTAACCCTTCTGAAGGTGTCTGCCTGTCTGATCAGAGCAAGAGTGAACTTTTTAGAGGCTAGAGTCCAAAACCTCCATGGCCTTCCATGTATCTGTAAAACAATGCATTCTCTGTGTAACACTGAAAAAGTCACTTAGCTATTCTGGACCCCAGTTTCTTCATCTATAAAATGTGGTGGTTGAACTAATCTTAAATCCCCTCCAGCTCTAAATTCATGATCCTATGAAGGATTACCATTGCTAAAACATTGGGATTTTGTTGTTGTGTTTTATCATAGTTCTCAATATATATTAACAGAAACCAGTCAATGAATAAACATTTATTAAACATTTACTGTGTGCTAGGCAGAAAACAAAAAGGCTTACTTTATTCAACTCCATTAAACTACTACTAAAATCTGGACATATATTTTGACTATAAGACTAGCATAGGATGATAGGATTCTGTGGTTTGGGGTAGAAAGAGATCAGTCAGTCAGTAAACCCTAGAGGAAAGGCTTCTAATAGGAGGTAGGATTTCAGCTAGATCCTAAAGGATGCTAGGGAAGCTGGAAGGAAAGATGAGAAGGGAGAGAATTCCAGGCATGGTGGACAAACATTGAAAATGCCAGTAATCTGGAAGTGGAATATCTTATTTGTAAAACAGTAAATGCTATGATTGAATTTTAACAGATGGATAAACTGAGGCAGATTTCCAAGCTAGATAACATTTCTTAGCAGGGGCATGCTACCTGTCAATAAATGGGTCAGTGGCTTACTTCTATTAATGCCAAAGACCCCAAGCAAAAAGACAATTACCCTTATATAGGTTTTGGTTAGTATAGAACAAGAATAGAGCTGGGTAAATGACATCATCGGATTATGGGCAACAAGCTTGGTTGGAAATTTGGAAATTTAGTCATGAGACTAAGAAGTGCTCTTTGTTTGAGTCCAGATACAAGATAGTGGTCCAGACATTTGCATAGCAAACTAGATATCCTTGAAGGATATCTTGGTGGAATAAACAAATTGGGCCCTAATTCCCTTGCTTTCTCAGGAATTCACCAAGGTCAGTTAAATTCCTTGAGGCAGGAGAGCCAGATTTTTAAATTTAACCAAATATAGGCCAACTGAACTATGAACTAAGTTCAGAGACAGTGAAACAGAACTTAAGCAGTTACAGGGCAAAATAAATTACTTGTAAAAGGATCAATCAGTAAGAAAATGATACAGGATCAATCTTAATCTTCTCATAAGGAAGCCAGTGTCACTGGATCAAAGGGTACATGATTAAGGTCCAAGAAGATTGGAAAGGTAAGGGTTATGGTAATGAAGGGCTTTGAATACCAAAGAGAGGATTATATTTGATCCTGAAAGTGATAGGGAACCAGTGGAGTTTACTAAGCAAGGAGGTGGCATAGTCAGACCTGTGCTTTAGGAAGATTACTTCGACAGACTTGTGGCAGAGAGACCAACCAGCAGGCTATTGCCATAGTTCAATTGTGAGGTGATGAGGGCCTGTACCCGGGTACTAACTGTCAGAGGAGAGAAGGGGGCATATGCATATTTCTTCAATGTTCCTTCCACCATGAAACATTGCTTATACTATTTCAAACAACTTCAGGTTAAAAACTAAGAAATCTTTCAGTCTTTAGACTTAAGAGTCCAGGTTTCTATGCTTTCCAGCTAGCTTCTGATCTCATCAGTCAACTGAACCTGCTGTCTCTCCAGTCACCAGTGATCTCCTATTTGCCAAATCTAATGGCCTCTCAATCATTATCTTTCATGATTTCTGCAACCTCTGTCAGTCATCTTTTCTTAGATACTCTCTTCTCTAGATTTTCATGACTTTGCTACCGATGGGTCTTCCTCCTATCTATCTGGCTGTTCCTAAGTCTCCTTCAATGGATCTTCATCCAGGTCACACCCACTCACGTAGGGCCTCTTTTTCTGTTCTCCTTCTACTATTTTACTTGAGGACCTCATTAGCTCCCATAGGTTCAGTTATAATTTCTATGAAGATGATCCCCAGATGGGGAAGCTAGGTGGTGCAGTGCTATAGTGCTGGGCCTGGAGTTAGGGAGACTCATTTTCATGAGTTCAAGTGTGGCCTCAGATACTTACTAGCTATGTGATCCTAGGCAAGTCACTTAATCCTGTTTGCCTCAGTTTCCTCATCTGTAAAATGACCTAGAGAAGGAAATGGCAGAAAAAACCAAATGGAGTCATGAAGAGTCAGGCACAACTGAAATGGTTCTATAATTCTTAGTCCTAAACTTTCTCCTGACTTCTAGCCTCATTGCACCAACTGCCTGTTGGACATCCCAAAACAGAACACATCTCTGACCCCCGCAAACCTCTCTTCTTTCAGACTTCCCTGTTACTATCAAGGGTACCACCATCCTCCCAGCAGCCCATGTTCAAAATCTCTGTGTCATCCTTGATTCCTCAGTTACACTCATTTTACATAGACTGTTGCAAAGCCTTTCATTTTTACCTTCATAACATCTCTCATGTAAGCCACCTTCTCTCCACTTGTGTAGTCACCATCCTGGTAGAGGACTTCATCACCTAATGCCTGGACTATTGCGATAACCTTCCCATTCATCTCCCTACCTCAAGCCTCTCCCCACTCCCAATTCATCATTTTCCACTCAACTGCCAAAATGATTTCCTTCAAGTTTGGGTCTGTCCATGTCAACTCTTCAGTCCCTACTTCATAAATTCCAGTGGTTCCCTCTTACCTCCAGGATCAAATGAAAAATTCTCTGTTTGGAATTTAAATCCCCTGTACAACCAGGCTGTTTCCTACCTTTCCAGTTTTCTTTCACTTTACTCCCTTCCATGCACACTAAGATCCAGTCACACTAGACTTCTTGCTGTTTCCCACACACAATGCTCCCTTTTTACTGGAAGCCTTCTCCTGCCCCTCTTAGTTCTAGTGCCTTCCCTCTGTTAATTACTTCCTGGTTATCCTTTCTGGAGCTTGTTTATATTTTCTGTCTGCTTGTTGTCTCCCCCTTTAGTCCGTGTACTCCTTGAGGTAGGTGACTGTCTCTCTCCTCCTTTCGTATTCCCAGCACTTAGCAAAGTTCCTGGTACGTTGTAGGTGTTTAACAAATGCTTGTTGAGGAATAACTAATATGGAAATCTGCTTTACATGATTGCACATTTATAACCTGTATCAAATTGCTTACTGTCTCAGGAAGGGAGGATGGGGGGAGGAGAAAATTTGTAACTCAACATTTTATATAAAAAATGAGTGTTAAAAATTATCTTTAGTCTGCTTAAAAGAAACTAGCCTAAAGATCATTTTTAACATTCATTTCTTATGTAAAGATTTGAGTTCCAAATTTTCTCCTTCTTCCCCTTCTATCTTCCTGAGACAGTAAGCAAAAAAAAAAAATTATCTTTAGGCGTAGCTAAGTAGCTCAATGGCTAGAGCACCAGCCCTGAAAGCCAGGAGGACCTGAGTTCAAATGTGACCTCAGACACTTGGCACTTACCAGCTGTGTAACCTTGAACAAGTCACTTAACGCCGATTGCCTCGACAAAAAATTACCTTTACACATAATCGGAAGAAATAAAACACTATTTAAAAGAAAATAAAGAAATTGATAATGTTTGTTGATTGATTGACTGTGCCCTTTGATTGCTGTCTTCCACGCCTGGAATGCTCTCCCTCCTCCCCTCTGCCTCCTGACTCCTTTGGTTTTCAAAAAACTCATCCCCAGGGCACACCAGCCCTGGAGTCCGGAGGACCTGAGTTCAAATCTGACCTCAGACACTTAACACGTAATAACCATGTGACCTTGGGCAAGTCACTTAAGCCCAATTGCCCTGCCTTCCCCCTCCAAAAAGCCAAAAAAACCCACTCAGCCCAAATCCCATCTTCTGAAGCAGACCCTCCATGCTCCCTCCACTGCTAGTTCTTTCCCTCTGAGATTACCCACCATGTTGTTCATGGTGTATGGATGTTAGCAGTGCACTCCAGATAAATCTGATTGTGAAGAACCAATTCAAAACGGAAGAGACCTTCCCTTGAGTAGCTTAAATAAGCTCTGCAAATGGAAGAGTCCCAAGGTGACTCCTACCATCCCAGCCTCTGCAAGGACCAACTTTTAATTAGATTTACTGTTTACTGTTACCGTACTATTTGTATGTTGTATATACAACAGTTTGCATGTTGTCTTTCATTGGAGTGTAAGCCCCTTAAAGGCAGAGATGACGTTTCTGCCTCTCTTTGCCTTCCTAGCCCTTAGTACAATTCTGGGTAGTAATGGCTTAATCAGTGCTTGTAGGCTGGCCATATGCACACCTAAAACTTCCTAAACTTCACTTGCTTCACCTCATAATCATGTATACCCTTCCTCATGGGCCTGCTGGGAGGACAATATGTAGGAGGTAGCTTGCAGTGGTGGGGAAAATGATGGTCTTGGAGTACAGAGAGAAGTGAGTTCAAATACCATCTTTGACATTTACCACAGTGAGTAGAGAACTAGGCTTAAAGTCAGGAAGACTTGAGCTTAAATCCTGGCTGTGTGACCCTGGGCAAGTCACTTAACTTTTTTGTGCTTCAGTTTAAAAATGGGATGAGAGCACGTTGGCACCTACATTGTAGGTTGTTGTGATGAGCAAGTGAGATGATATTTGTAAAGTGCTTTGCAAACCTTAAGGCACTATGTGAATGCATGTTACTATTACCGTTGCTATTACTTGTGTCACCTTGGATAAATCACTTAACCTGTCCGAAGGTCAGTTTCTTAATCTGTGAACTTGAGATACAACCCATATGATTGTTGTGAAAAAGAGTATTTTGCAAATCCTAAAATGTAGAAATGTGAGTTGTTATTAAGCCTTAATTTGATATATGTTGTTTAGTCATTTTTCAGTTTGTCCAGCCCATTTGCGGTTTTCTTGGCAAAACTGGTATGGTTTGCCATTTCTTCTGTAGTTCATTTTATAGATGAGGAAACTGAGGCAAACAGTGGGAAGTGACTTGCCCAGGATCACACAGCTAGTAGAGTGTCTGAAGCCAGATTTGAACTCAGGAAGATGAGTCTTCCTGACTCCAGGTCTTGCACTCTGTCCTCTCTCACCTAGCCACCCAATTTGACATATAAATGCAAATTAATATGGAGCCTGTAATAGAAGTGGTGGAAGCTGAGATTTCCAGAAAATATAATGTAAATATGCTACAGAAATTGAATTAAGAGTTGGTCCTTTCAGAGGTCGGGATGATAGGAGTCATCTTAGGAATCTTCCATTTGTAGAGCAAAGAAAGTAAGAGCTTTCATGTTTAAGTTATTCAGGGGAAGGTCTTTTTCGTTTTGAATTGGTTCTTCATAATCATTATCTGGAGTGAATTGCTAAGATCCATACACCATGAACAAAAGCTTAGACCATTCAGCTATGATTCCCTAACCTATACTTAAACATAAAAAGTCATATTAAAGGACAAAGTTTCCCTTTGTCTTGTGTGTATGACGGAAAGAGAGAAGGGAGGGAAGAAGGGGGGTTTCATTCATAGACATCTAGGAGTCAAGATGTCAGATTTCCCAGCTCTCTCCTGCTCCTTCTATTTATCTGAGAATTAAAGAGATATTAAATCTCCCACATTTGGATACCCAGATGGGACAGGGAATAGGGTCCTCCTGCATTTAATGATGGAATCCTATCCCGGACAAGATTCATTTGCCCATTTAATAATTATTTTTTTCAGTGTTCTTTCTATAGTTTGTATAGTTGTATGCCCTCCAGAATTGGGCACCCAGGATGATGAAGGTCCTTGAGGCAGTGTCATTGGAGGAACTGGGCATATTTTTCCTGGAAAGGAGAAGACTCCAGGGGTTCATGATAGCTGAGTGCAAGTATTTGAAGGGCTGTCACGTAAAAAAGATTAATTAGCCAGGTTCTTTTTGGCCCCTGAGGGCAGAAAGAGCAATGGATGGAAGCTGAAAAAAAAGACTCATTTAGGCCTGATGCCAGGAAAAACAACAATTAGAACTGTCCAGAGGTGAGCGAGCCTACCTCCAGGGAATGTGTTCTCCCTCCTTGGAAGTCTCCAAACAGAGGTTAGACACCTATTTGTTGAGAATGCTGTCATAGTAGGGATTCCTTTGGAGTATAGATTGGACTAAATTGCTGCTGAGGTTCATTCCACCTCTCAGATTCCGTGAATTGTGAAGTCACTAGGGCAGCCTCTTATACAACCAGAGTGAGTCAAATTCCCGAAAGCAACATAAGACTTAAGCCTCTCGGAATTAATATTTGTATGCCTGGCTGGCGCCTTGCACGTTTTCCTGGCTACCTATTATTGTTCATTTAATTGGAATCATAAATTTCAATGGCCCTTCATTCCTACCAGAAAGAATAGTATCTGCAAAATGCGTATGTATGTGTGGGAAGACCTGAATCAAAACATCATAATGGGTATTCCAGGGTGTGTTTTCCCGAAAAACTCATTGAAAAGACAGATTATAGTTTCACTTGGTGATGTTCTGCATAACTCTGGAAATCTGGCCTTGGCATTCCCTCACAACTTGGCCCCTTGCATTTCTTAACTTGATCTGCTTACCATGATGCTAGCTTTTATGAGGTTGTTGGTTTTTTCCTCTCTATCATTAAAAAACACTTTATTGTGCAACCCTGTTTCAGGCTTGAATAGAAGTTATGATAACAGAGAACACTAAGTGACAAAACTTTGAAGGGTAAGGAAGGCTCTGTCCTCTAATCAGTCAGCAAGGTGGAGGGTGATCACTGGTCTGTATACCTAACTCTCCAACTCTGACAGTTAGCAACTATAGGACTGGCAGCTTTGAAGTCTCAGGTTCTCCATCTCAAAATTCGAGAGGGTTGAACTGTGACCGCGAAGATTCCTTTTAGCTCTAAAATCATGTGATTTAAAGTGAAGCCACCAGTGCTTTAACCTTCTGATCTTGCCATTATCAAATCTGGTCTTAGTCAAATGTAGCATTGTCAACCTCATCTCATAATCAGTGTTGAAGTCAGTAATGGTTTTCCAAAATCAGTCAGCAGGCTTACTGAACAAATATTATGTATCCAGCAGAGAGACAGTGCTACATAGTTACATAGAGAGTTGACCTTGAAGCTGGGAAGAACTGAATTCAGGTGTTACCTCTGACACATATTTGTCTGAGACCCTGGACAATTCTTTTAGTATGGCACATGGGCAGTTCTCAAACTTTTTGCTCTCAGGCTCACCTTACACTCTTAAAAACTATCGATGACCTCCCCACAATGAACTTTTATTTATGTGGATTATAACTGTTAATATTTACCATATTAGAAATTAAAACATCTTAGTATTATTATGAAAATAGTTTTGACCTTACAGATCCCCTAAAAGGGTCTTACAGACATCCAGGGGTCCCCAGACCACACTTTGAGAATTACTGCTCTAATCAGTGCTTTCTAAACTATGGATCTCAACCTCAGGGGTAGTGAATGGAAAAAGTTTAAGCCCTGATCTAGATAACTCATTAAAGCTATAAGTTTCAGAGAAAAGTACCAAGTTTTCTCACCCAGGAGTTACTTATACCAATGAAATCACAAGAATAATCCTTAGCCCTATGTATCCAGGACTGTAGTAGTATATTGTGGATAAAATTTATGGAATCAGAGTTGGTTCCTTACCTCCAAGTCTCATAGAGGAAATATGGCTTAAAGGCCTGAAGTGTGTTAGAGAATTACATAAGATAACATATAACCTAGTACTCAGTTATGTCTAAAAGACTGTGTAATCATGATAAGAATTTAGAAGACAAAAGTCGGTATTGGCCAGAAACATGTGGGAAAAGCTTAATGGGGGAGGTGAGTCTTGAATCAGACTTGGAAGAATAATCAGGTTATAACCTGACAGAGAAGAGAGAGGTGCCCATTCCACGGTAGATAAGGGCAAAAGCAAAGCTTCACAGTTAAGTGGTGTGTCTGAGAGACAAGAAGGTGAAGTAGAGCATTGGTCTAAAAGAGAAACAAAGATAAGATCTGGTAGGCAAGATGGGAACAAACAATGCAGGTCTCCAATATTAGACTAAGGAATTTGAACTTGATAGGAAACTTCTATAGATTCTTGAATCAATTCATGATGTGAAAGTAGTGTTTTGGGCAGATTAATCTGGTAGCAAGCAGTGTATAGGACGGATTAGGGCTAGAAGAGAGAGGCTTGAGGCAGAGAGACAAGACTGAAGGCTACTTCTAGTGAGCTGGGTGGGAAGTACCAGAGATCTAGAATGAGTTGATAGCAGTGGAAAGAAAATAGCAGGAAAAAAATGGGTCTGAGAAACACTGTGAAGGTTCAAATAGAGTTGGTGATGTCTTACTTATATCAGAGAGAGAGGCAGTAAGTCAAAATTGACCTTGAGGTTTTATGAGTAGTAAGTGGGGAAGGGTGAGGTCATTGACAGGAATGAGAATTTGGGGGATTGATAAGAATTTGAAGGGTAGAATTGGAGATAATGAGTTATTTTAAATGTTTAATTAGGTGGCTGAAGTACGTCCTGTAGGAAATTTGGTACACAGCTCTGGTGCCCAGAGTGAGATTGATTTAGGAGTCATCAGCTTAGAGGTAAATAGTTGGAGGGGTAGAGAATAGATGGAGATTTTTAGAGATCTGTTTTAGGGCTTACTCTAGCTTGCAGATGTTTCCTGGGGGTCTGACTCTTAGAAGCAGTACACCTGAATTGAGCAAAAGGCTCTGAGTGAATGTTAACCTATTCACTATACTCATAGAATGCTCTCATGTCCCAGGGCTGGCTCCAAATAGTCAAGAATTAAATAGGAAACTCTGGGCATGAACAATCATTGGCACCTTTGTTCCTCGTATGAGCTCATAACCACCTATGCAAGGGAAAGTTTCTTAAGAGTCCAGCCAAAGTCTATGAAGAGTAATTTCTTCTCTATAAGAACATGCCTAAAGTCAGACATGAGATGAGTCAGACTCTCTTCCCCCTTCCCTTTTTCCTTTTGCAGAAGCATATTAAAAATCTCCTTTTTGATTCAACTGAAAATATTAAGAAATAAATATTTCTCCAGCCTAAAGTCCTTTCCAGATTTTTCCCTTTAGGAAAGTGTGTAAAAGGTCAAGAACAAAAACTGAAGTTCCTGGAAAATGGATTAATGGTGGTAACCAGACTTAGAACAAAAAATATTTCTGATATAATTAAGATGATTTCCTTTCCCCGTCCTTTGAAGGGATCGTGACCTAAGAGCAGTACCTTCTTTCCCATTCAGAAGGCATGAAGGTTTGTTCTCAGTCCTTGAATCATCAGAGAAGGAACTAAATAACTTTGAAGACGAGATTAAATAATTTGTTCAATCCAATGGAGTGGAATGTTAACTCAAAATGGTATTTTAACATATTATGACCTGTTCCTTGTGCAAATTCCTACAAATATTGCCTCTAATTGTTTTGGTAGGAGATATGCAGGAGCATGAGGGACTATGTTAGTTTGGACATCTCTCTATAAAGTAGAAATACTTATATTTAGAATAAGGTTAATTAATAAAATTGTTTTTGTCAGGCTTGTGCCTAAAATTCAGAAGATTGTGTTAATATTTTTCTCCTACAATCTTCTTCATGCCACCAGCTACAATGCTCAAAGATCCCAAACCATAGATGCAGAAATAGAGTTAACAGGTAACCCCCTGACTTCCCCACCAGTCACCACCATAGAGCCCCTTAAAAGCAAGGAAATATCCCTAATATGGATTGGAGATGGGACATTCTATGCAAAAAAAGGAAAGTTAGGAGGCCATCTTGGGAGCTTACACACCATCATCCCATTCTGGTTGCAGATTTGAAGGAGCACAATACCTGTCCTATGTCCAGTCAGTTGTAAAAAATATCCTTTAATAAATCCCATTTGGACATAGATCTATTGTGTGTATGTGTGTTTGTTTTTTTCTCTGCTTTTACCTTACCTGGTGTGGGTGCTGACTTATCACATAATCACTCATTTGGAGAGGCTATTGCCACAAAGTACAAGAATTAAAACGGGTAGAAGAAATTGTTTCATTATTTTGAAGTTCCTCAGACTCACAAAAGTTAGCCTTCATTCAGATTGCTGCAATTCCAATTGCAAACGTCGTGGCTCTGGGCATTTTCTTTGGTTGTCTCCCATGCCTTGAATGCTCTCCCTCCTTATCCCTGACTGCTGGCTTCTTTTAAGTTCCAACTCAAATCCCACCTTCTATAGGAAGCCTTTCCCAGTCCTTCTTAATTCTAATGTCTTTCCTTTATTAATTTTTCCTATTTATCCTGTATTCAACTTGTTTGTACATATTAGTTTGTTATTTCCCCAATTAGATTGTGAGTTCTGTGAGAAGGACTATTTTTGTCTCTTTTTGTATTCCTGGCACATAGCACAGTGCCTGGCATATAGTAGGTGTTTAATGAATGTTGATTGATGAGTGGTTCTAACTTAAGAACAGAAAATGAGAAGAGTAGAAAACTAGAGACTAAGCTTTGGAGGATGCCTTGCTGTTAGGGCATGAAGAAAAGAAAAAGAGTCAGTCAAGGAGCTGGAAATATAACATTCAGAAAGGCATTATGTATTTCCAGTATCCTGGAAACAGGAGTATGCTGGAGCCAGCTCTAACTTGCTCTTAGGAGCCATTGTTAAATTTTCATTATGACTAAAAATTTGGCAGATATTACAAATGAGGGCTTCCTTTATTGTTTTGTTGATTGTCTATACTTAAGAAAGTGATGGAGAATGTATTAGTAATACAGATTAAATTTAAATGTATATTGCACACAATTTTTTTTTTGAGGGCTGGTTGTTAAACATTTACTAGCACATCCCTGCTAGAAGTCACTGTTGTAAAGAAGTGAATATTTCATAGTCAGGTGGAAAAGAGGGGTCAAAGTGAATGAGAAATGAAAATTCAGTTAGAAGGAGTTTACTGGTGATCACTAAACACTTTCAGTAGCATGATGGGTGTGGAAGCCAAACCACAAAGGTTGAAGGAAAAAGTGGGTAATTAGAAAGTGGAAACTTAGGGGCGGCTAGGTGACGCAGTGAATAGAGCACCGGCCTTGGAGTCAGGAGGACCTGAGTTCAAATCAGACCTTAAACACTTAACACTTACTAGCCATGTGACCTTAGGCAAGTCACTTTAACCCCATTTGCCCTGCCCTCCCCGCTCCAAAAAGAAAAAAAATACGGAAACTGTGCTTATTGAAGGAATTTGGTAGGGAAAGAAAGAAAAAATGGATCAGGAGACTCTAAGGTGTGTGTAGATGTGTGTGTGTGTGTGTGTGTGTGTGTGTGTGTAATGATAACATAGGTCTGCATATTTCTTAAGGCAAACAGGACTAATCCGTAAGCAATTGAAAATGCCAGAGAAGCAATGTATATGTTTTAAAGCATGAGCCTTCAGGAGTCAAGACAAGACATAATCCATGAGAGAGATGGAGAGATTATCTTCAGAAAGCATGACCTCTACTTCTACTCACATTGGAGAAAGGAAGGAGAAAAGGATAGATTCATAAAGGCATGATAAGCAGAGGATTCATCCAGGAGGGATCACATGCCAGATGGCCTCTCTCTTCTCCATAAGGTTATAGGAGGTATTATCAGCCCAAAGTGAAGGGGTGTGAGGGCTGCTGCCATATGGGGAGTATATTAGAAGGTTAATGAATGAAAAAAAGGAATACTGAGGGGTAACAAGGGCCACATTGAAGTGAGCATGAACTTGCATTGGACAAAATATAGACAATGATGCACCTTCCACTAGGAGCATTTAGTGGACCAGGAAAAATGGAGGAAGTAACGTTGATGTGGATCACCAACTATGATATGTCAGCTTAAAAAGTGAATTAGGCTGCATTAAGAGAAGCAAAGCTTATTCTAGGAATAAGGAAGTCATAGTCCAATTGGGACCTATACTAGTTGGGTAGCATCTGGACTATTGTGTTCAGTTCTGGTCATTACACATTATGAAGGGTATTGATGAACTGGAGAGTATCCATAGGAGGGCAACCAACTAGTTAAAAGGCCTCTGGCCCATGCCATATAAGGACCAGTTGAGAGAACTGGAAATGGTTAACTTGGATGAGAGAAATAATAATAATAGCATTTATGTAGCACTTACTATGTGCCAGGGACTGGGCTAAGCACTTTACAACTGTCTTATCTGATCCTCACAACAGTCCTTTGAGGTAGTTGCTATTATTATCCCCATTTTAGGGAGGCAACCAGAGGTTAAGTGACTTGCCCACAGTTACACAGCTGGTAAGTGTCTTCCTGACTCCAAGTCCAGGGCTCTCTCCACTGAGCCACCTAGCTGTCCTCAGGACACTCAAGGAGGGAGACAGGATAGCTCTAAGTGTTAGAAGGGTGGTTCTGGTTGGCCCCAGAGGTCCAGAATTAGAAGCAATGGGTGAAAGTTTCAAAGAGGCACATTTAGGTTTAATATAAAGAAACACTTGTTGGCCGTTTGTTGTTGTTTAGTTGGGTCCAACTCTTCATGACCCCATTTTGGGATTTTCTTGGCAAAGATAACTGGAGTGGTTTGCCATTTTCTTCTTTGGCTCATATGACAGATAAGGAACTGAGGCAAACAGGGTCAAGTGATTTGCCCAGGGTCACACAGCTAGTAAGTGTCTGAGGCCGCATTAGAACTCAAGAAGATGAGTCGTACTGACTCGAGGCCCTGTGCTCTATCCATTGTGCCCCCCAGCTTCCTGTCTTGAAAATAAGCGATATCTAAAAATGGAACAGGGCTACTTCAGGAGTGGTGAGTCCTCTCTCACTCTAACAAAGGCTCATTAACCACTTGTTGAGTATGTTTTAGTCAGGTGTGGAGTGAAACAGGTGACCATGCGGTCCCTTCCTAGTCTAATATTCTGTCCAACCAGTTTTGGGGAATAAAACAGCAAATTCCATGGAAGAGTTGGCTGGCCCAGAAGTCTACTGTAGTGGTGTCAAAACTCAAGTAGAGTTTGTGGGTAGTATTGACATAGAAAACCACAAATTAACATTATCTAAGTCATATTTTTATGTATTTTGTTAAACATTTCCCAATTATATTTTAATCTGGTTCTAATACTTGGGAGTTTTTTTAATCTGATACTTCTGGTCTATAGTAACAAGGGAGTTTTGTTAAGGTGTCTACCCTAGGAGACCAAAGTAAAGGGTCTTTCCTGAATAACTAGGAGAGGCTAGCAGCCTGGATGAAGGGAAATAATTGAGTGATTGAAGGCCTACCAATAAGCAGGAAACAGATAGATAATAGTGGATCATGGATTTAGAGCAAGGAGAGACCTTAAAGCTTAGTACAGGTCCCCTCAATGGAAATTAAGGCTCAGAGAGGTTAATGATTTTTCCAGGGTCACACAGTAAGTATTTGAGGCGGTATTTAAACACATCTTCCTGGCTATGTTTAAGACTTTATCCATTGTGCCATGCTGTCTCTCCTGCAGATTACTATGCTCCCTTCCTGATGACATTGCTATAGCTGAGCAAAATGAACAAATGGACAATTAAAACACAGACAAGAATTGGGGAATGGTTGAGCAAATAATGGCACATGAATATAATAGTAAATTACTATTAAGTAACAATGAATGGAATAAATATTGAGAAGCATGCAATGATGCAGAATGAAGTCAGTAGAGTCAAGAAAACAATATATACAATAATGACAACAACGGAAATGCAAAGAATGGCCATAAAAAATTAATGTTGCAAAATTATAAAGAACAAGCATGGTTCAAAAAAAGAGCAGTGAAAACACTCCCACCCCAAGGCTTTGCAGAGGTGGGGGGTCCACAAGTGGTGTACATTAAATGTATTTCAGACTTTTTCAATTTGTTGATTAGTCGTATTTATTTTTTTCCCACTTTTTTTGTCTCTTAGAAAACTATTTGTTATATGGTGTGACTCTCTGGAGATGCAACTAGATGGCTCAGTGGATAGAGCACTGGGTCGGAGGTCAGAAAGACATGAATTCAAATCCAGCCTCCGACACTCACTAGCTGTGTGACCCTGGGCAAGTCACTTAACCACCGTTTGACTTAATCCACCGGAGAAGTAAATAGAAACCCTTCCAGTATATTTGCCATGAAAATCGAAAACTGTATTTGGGGTCAGGAAGATTTGGACACAACTCAATGACCAAACAACAACATGGCTCTCTGGGAGGAGGAAGGACATTGGGGAAACCTATGGTGATGTAAAAAAACAAAACACATCAATAAAAATCAGTAAGTAAATCATCAATAAAACTTGCTTAAATAAAATAATAAAATAATATCAATATCATCAATAAAAATCTTGTTTAAAAATACATGAAGTGGCAGAGTTACGGACTGAGTTACACTGGTTACATTACTGAGGATTATACTTGGAAGGAGTTAACATGAAGTGATGAGGAATGATGCAGTAGAAGGGGGTCGGTGGGGTCTGAGGTAACTATACCTTGCTTATTCAGTCAAGTTTAAACAAGCAACTAATAACATATATTAGGCCTTCAAAGAACTTTTGATTTTTCAGTAGGATCTATAATTGAGTTGTTTTTCAAGTGCTGATAGGCCACTCTAAGCCAATTAAATTGGCTCCCCTATAATTCATAACAAAGCCTCCAGAGATAGCCCAGATTAAGGTAGCAGGCAGCTTCTCTCTGAATAGTCTCCATTGAATAACTGCCCTTGGCTTCTTCAGAGATCAGTGGGGAGTGAGTCATCCATAGAACTTACTGGGGTCTTCAAGAGTAATACATTCTGAACAACATTCTGCACACTCTGGGATGGAAAGCTATGTGGGCTAAAACCATATTTCATGTACTTTGTTCTAGGGGGGAAAGGAACTTTGTGGGGAAAATTGCCCTGGTTGAATGCATAAAAACAGTATTATTTTCTTCATTGATTTGGCCCAATCTGCAAGGAAAAACTTAGAATATTGCTTGCTTCATGTATTTTATTTTAATAGCAGTTGAGAGAAAGCATAGTGCTTTTCTAAAACTTGATTACATGCACTGAGTCAAGTTATTTCCAGCACCTCTGTTACTCTTTATGAGGCAACATGGCATAGTGGATATAAAAAGCTACCCTTGAGCTAGGGTGACCTGGGTTCAAGTCCTGCCTCTGATATATGCTGTTTTGCTCTATAAATGTCATCTATTATTAACTTTTTCATTACTGGAGTGCCATTTAGTGGATTACATTTATATATCCTCCTTCATGAAAACTTGATTTGCAAACTCTAGATTTGAGAAGTAGATAAATAGCAGGTGCTTATTTGTTTTATAGAAGAATTCTTTGCTTTAGGGACAGATTTACCTTTGGGGTTAGAATGAGACCGGAGTTACTTCTAGTTCTAGGATTAGATGATTTTGTGGTTCCCTGTGTTCCCTCTGCAGATGTAAAATTTTCTACATGAAAAAATCAGCTACCAGAACAACTTCTCCAGATTATATCTATTGTATAAATTGAGCCATACTTCCACTATTCCTAGCTTTATAGAAGCACCCTCTCAATATGTCAGCTGTACTGCAGTGTATTGGATGAATTGGGTTCCCTCAGATTGAAAGATGAAGATAATTCACTTGCCTGCTTCCTTAATAATAAAGAGTATCTTGGATACCAGAAAGAATCCAATCCAGTCCAATTCAGGTGTTTGAAATAAAATAAACTCATGCATTTACATATGTTTATTTTTCTATAATTTAATTACATCTGGAAGAGACTTTAGAGACCATCTACTTCAACCCTGGCATTTTACAGATGAGGAAACTTGGGCATAGAAAAGTAAATGGATGTGCCTGAGTTTGATCAGTCAATCAAAAGGCATTTATTATATTATTATTCCCCTTATTGAGGGAAATGTGTACATTAAAAGTATATGCAACGTAAATATAAGGAAATTTTATTAGGGGGACAACACTACCATCTTTGGGGATTGGGAACAGCAAGGTGGTCCTTGAGCTGATCTTTGAAGGGAACTAGAAACCCTAACAGGCAACAATGAGGTGAGGAAGGAGTGCCTACCACATATCAGGAATAGCCCATGGAAAGGCATAGAGATGGGAGGAGTGTTATGTGTCTGGCAGATAGGCCAGTGGGCACTCCATGGCTATGCCATAAAGTATGTGATGGAAAGTAACATATAATGCTGCAAAGGCGAGTTGGAGACAGGTTGTAAAGGGCTTTAAATATTACGCAAACAACTTTATATTTGATCCTAGAGGTAATAGGGAGACACTGGAGTAGGAGTAACATATCAGACTCATGCTTTTGGAAAAAATCTCTTGGGCAGCTGTATGGAAGATGGATTAGGGAGAGGAGAGATTGAGTCAGGGAGAGCAGTTTGGAAGCTTTTGGAATAGTCTGGGTGAGAGATAATGTGAGCAGAAAGGAGAGGTACAGGGGAGATGGAGAGATATTATAGGTAATATTTTGGAGTGAGGGAGAATGAGGAATAAGACTGAAACCTGGGTGACTGAAAGGATGAAAAAAAAACCCACAAGTTTTGAAGAGCGATAGGTTTGGAGAGAAAAATGATGAGTTCTGTTTTGGACATTTGTAGCCTGAGATGACTTCGGGGTATCCAGTTTGAAATGTCTAATAGGCATTTGGTAATCAGTGGGACTGGAGCTCAGGAGCATTTGATTCCTTTTCCTCTGGATTATATACAGTAATTTGAGACTTCTTTGCTTCTAATAGAGTGCTAGGTCCCAACCCACTAATGATAGGATCAAACCAAGAGGGGACCTTGGCCCACCACAAAGAAATTTAACAGAAATGCTAATGTGTCATAGAGGGTATGTTCCTATCTGTTACAAATCCCAAGATACATAATTTTGACCATCAGTTACTTTGCATTACTCTTAGCACAGTGCTTGGCATATAATGAATATTTACTGACTGACTGACTGATTGACTTTAATCATATGGGAGGGGTAGATCCAGGAATTATATATAGGGTACAATTTTAATCCTAGCCATACCACTAACTAGCTGTGTTACTTGAACAAGGCTCTTCAGTCTTTGGGTCTCAGTTTCCTTATTATGTAAAATTAAGAGGCTTGAACTAGATCATCCCTAAATTCCTTTCCAGTTCTAAACTAAGTCCATGAAATGCCCAGTTCCTGAGGGAAGAAGGTATCAGGTTATAAGTCTGTAAACTAGAACTTTGGGGGCTGCAAAGTAGAGATAAATAGGGGTTTTTTTGTTAAAAAGGAGAGTCCAAAGAGGAGTGGAGGGAGGGGTTTTTCCAGAAATAACTGAAATATTTAAAAAGTATCAATAAAGCTTTTTTTTCTTAATATAGAAATTATAGCCATTCTACCTGCCTCATAGAGTTTTTGTAAGGATCAAATGAGATCACAGTTGGGAAAGAAGCAGTCAACAAGGCGTTTTTTAAGTGCTTATTATGTGTCAGGCAGAGTGCTAATGGTGTTATACTCATCGATTAATAATTCTCCATTTTTCTTTCCCTCAGAACATTGCTTTCTTTCCTACATGTTTTTGTATTTCATTGGCTCCTTCATTATTTATAAAATCTATTTACAAAGCGGTGCGTTTATACTTTTATTCTCTTTCTAGACTGACATTCTAGCTCTGGATATGCCTAACAATTTATGAGACTAATTGGTTCTCAGTTAAACTGTTGATCTGGCACATGAGCATTATTCCTCCTGTTTGCATTTCATGAACCAAATGGTATCTTAAATTGGGCACAGTACAGCTGCTATCCTGCTAAGAAAAAGTTATGACGAGTGCAAAACGACACCTAGAGGTGAGTATCCGTATGCGTCTCTTTTCAAATGCTGTGTTTTCATAGCAATGTCTTAGAAATGCTCTATATATGAAGAATTGGTAGCAGCAAAATAGCTTTCGGGCTTTCCTGCCCTTGGCCAGTTGCCAGAACAATAACTAAGTCAGGCTGTGCTAAGAAAAGAAGACATCTGAGTAATGCTGCGAACTATACAACCCTGGTATGGCCATCTAATTTGCATTTTAAACCTATTGTTTGCAAAATGTATCTCCTCTCTTCTGAGCCGTACCAAGTTTTCATTTGGTGGACAGGATTCTTCCACCAAAATCACGCCTTCTTGTGCTGAGGAAGTGACCCCGGGTTCTCCTTGGCTCTGGCAGAGGGAAGCTAGCTGGGACAGGCTCTACCAAGCTGCAGAGGGCTGCATTACAAGCTGGGGGTGGGCTGGCTAGCCGTCTGTCATCTGAGGTCCAGCCTGGCTTCGGGAGCGGGCTCACCGACTCTTGCCAGCCTTATCAGGGTCGTGGGCTGGATCAATGCAGTAAATGCTTCCACTGACAGAATTACAGCTGTTTGGAAGGTTTTGGAGCAATTATTATTGCTAGTAAAAATAGCCACAAATTGGATGCTGTTGTTCACCTTGTTGGTGCATTTTGCGCTTTGTCCTCAGGCACATCTGCTTGTTACAGACTATGAGCATTCCAGTTGACGCTGAGTGCCAGAGGCAGGGGAGCACTTCACTAGAAATACATAGCTGCCGAGATTAGACAGGATCAGAGGTCTCTTCTTCTCTTTTTGCAATTTGACAGCCCTACAATGGGGTTAGTTTGTCATTTCCCCTCTGCCTTTCATTATTTTAGTGACTCTTCGGAAGGGTCACAAAATGCTGCTAACAACCATGCAAACTTGAAACATTACTCTCCATATTCACGAAGACACTGGCTAAAAGGTGGGAGAGCAGGACAAGTCAATGACTATAATTACTCAGGGCAAAGGCGTCAGAAGGTAGAGAGCTCTTTATGTTCAAGAACAAAATTTTAAAAGCAGTAAATGTCATTTTGGAAAGAAGTCTATGATGGAAGATAGAACAAAGAAATACTAAGCAGTTGAGGAAAATCCAGGAAAAAAAATAAAAGAACAAGAGAATGTCAGCAAAACCAAAAGGCAGTAAATTTAGAATGGCTTAATAAAGAGCTTTTGAACACGCAGGTAATATCAAAGTGTTGGCAAGTTCAACTGCTGTCTTTACAGCAAGAGTTGGGCGCCTGTTCTATCAAGGGTTGCCGACCCACATAAAATAATTTTAGGACCAAGTGTAAAAAAATTCTTTTTTTTTTCTCAGAAACATCTGAAACACTGAAGTTATCTGCTTTTTCTATTAAGAACAGGGAACATAAAATTCTTTTCAATAAGTGTGACAGGCACTAAAAAATACACCCCAGCTCCATGTTACGGTCAACAAGTGGGCAGAGGAAAGGCAAGATGTAACAAGGACGAGGAGGGAAGAGAATGGAACAGGCGATGATGTAAGGGCAGAAAATACAAGATGAAGAGATGAAAATACAAGAATATAAAAAGAGGGAGAGGGAGACAGAAAGAGAAGTTAGAGGTCACACTGCTGTTTATTTGAACTATGAACATCAGAACATAATCATTTGATATGTTTCTCTCTGAATTATTGCTCAATCAAATAAATGACTATTGGGATCACAACTACTCCAATCAGTCAGTAAGCACTTATTTTTTTTATTAAAACTTTTATTTATTTTAGTTTACATCATTCATTTCCACGAAATTTTGAGTTACAAATTTTCTCCCCATCTTTCCCCTACCCACTACCCCAAAATAGCCATCCCATTTGTATAACCCCTCCCCCAATCTATTCTCTCCTATGTCCTCCCCCTCACCCCTCTGACTTTCTGGTAGGGCAGGATGGATCTCCCTACCACAGTCAGTAAGCACTTATTAAGCACCTACAGTGCACCAGATCAGCCATGCCAAAAATGAAACTATGTTTGCCCTTCAGTGATCTTGTATGTTCTTAGGAAAGATGACATATACACACCTAAGCACATACAATGTGTATTGATAATAAATACCATGTAATTACAACTGCTCTCAACCTTAACTTCACAGGGTCTGCTCTGAATGGGATAACTGGATCAGGACAGAAATTAATACCCAGTTTTCAGTCTCAGTCACATAAGCAAAATCACTCTCATGGCCAAGTGAAATTAAGCTTACGTCTATGATCTTAGCCTCACAAGAGGAACTTAGTTAATCAAATACACCCTATTCTGATCTCTCTGATCCTGGCATTTCAGACTAATTCATTTTTGCTGTTGTTCAGTCATTTTAGTCCGAGTCTTCATGACCTAATTTGGGATTTTCTTAGCAAAAATACCAGAGTGGTTTGCTATGTCCAGCTCATTTTACATATGAGGAAACTGAGGCGAACAGAGTGAAATGACTTGCCCAGGGTCACATAGCTAGTAAGTATCTGAGACCAGGTTGGAACTCAGGTCTTCCTAACACTGGGCCCAGCACCCTATCCACTGAACCACTCATTTTATTCTCTCCCAAACCCACCCCTTTTCCTGAATTCTCTCTTTTCTGTCAAGGTCACCTCCATCCTTCTAGTCCCCAGGTCTATAACCGTGGAGCCGTCCTTGGCTCTTTATTCTCCCTCACCATCTGTGTACAAAAAAATAGCTGAGTCCTGTTGACTCTTCCTCCACATTTCTCATCTCTGTCCCTTTCTCTTCACTCAAACAGCTACCACCCTAGTTCTGTTTTTCATTGCCTGTCACCTGAACTATTATAATAGCCTATTAATTGGTTTCCCCAGCCTGTCATCCAGCTCTCCCTTCTCCCATCAAGCCTCCATACAGCTGTTAACTTGATATTCCTAAAGCACAGATCTGAACCTGTCACTCCCCCAACTTGAGTGGCAATAACTACCCATTTCTTCTAAAGTAAAATAGAGATTTATCTGTCCAGCATTTAAAGACCCCCTCCCTCACTGCAGTTCCAATTCATCTTTCCAGACTGATCACATTATTACCTTTCCCACACTCTATATTCCTGGCAAATAGGCTTTGTCACTTTTTCTCCGACATTCCATCTCTGACATTCCATCCCCTGTACCTGGGATGCAGTTCTTTCTCATTTCTGCCTTGTGGACTCTCTAGCTTCCTTCAAAGTACAGCTTGGGTACTGCTTCCTAAAATGGCCCTTCCTGAATGTCCCTGCTATTTGTGCTCTTTTCCCATTGAAGTGTGTGTGTGTGTGTGTGTGTGTACACACACATACATATTTTGTTGAGTTATTTCAGTTGTATCCAACTCTTCCTGAGCCCGTTAGGGGTTTTCTTGGCAAAGATACTGGAGTGGGTTGCCATTTCCTTCTCCAGCTCATTTTGCAGGTAAGGAACCGAGGTAAACACTTGCCCAGTGACTTGCCCAGGGTTATACAACTAGTCACTGCCACATGTGTGCATGCATGTGTTCATACATACTACATAAATGTATATATGTATACCTACATAGATATTCAGAAACACACACTTATTTGAATTTATGTCATTTCTCTTTGGCTGAATGGGCAGATATTGTTTCATTTTGGTCTTTATATTCTAAGTGCCTCTCACAGTACCTGAAACATTATAATAGATATTTTAAAAGCAAATACTTACCAAATTGAATGGAAATGAATTTCAATAATTCCTTGCCATGAACTGATAACCAAGTATACACACATATATATATATATATATATATATGGAGAAGAATTTTTTAAAGCAACATATATACATATACATATATACACACATATACATACATACATATATAAATAAACTCACATGATGGAAAATATGGGCTTTACAGTATTCCCATGTTAGGGTAAAACCAAACAGGTGGAAAGCCAGGTTCCAGAAGAAATTACATATCCGTCTGTTCCCCTTTTCTAAATCATTACTATACAAATTCTAGGTAAGTTATATGGAAGTTTAATCTTCCTGTAAAACATCTGGTATTTATCATTATCAGAAACAGATTGACTTAAGGTTTCTGGAGTAGCTGTTCATATATTTTGTGTGCTTTAAACATTCCTGAACTAATCCATTGCGTTTTTCTAAAGCATCCGGCAATGTGGAATATTAGGTATGGTATGTGGGGGCCTTCCTTTCCTGGAGCAGGGGGCGAGTTGTAGTAAAAGACGTGAAGTTCTAGAAGGAAAAAAAAATCATAATAAGACATGAGAACTGAAAAGAATCCAAAAGAAATCAGCTCATCCAACACCCCTAGTTTTATAGAAGAGGAAATAGGTGTAAGCAAGTTAACTGACTTGTCCAAGGTCACAGAGTTAGCACTAGAACTTAGGTTTAGATTCCATTGGCTCATCAATTCAGAAATGGAGGAGGCTTTAAAGGAGAAACCCAGCCTCCTTTTGTTTTTTAGCAGATTATGAAGCCCCCAGACCAAGGGAAATGATATGATTACTCTAAATGGTCATACAGCTAATCAGTGGAAGAACCAGGGCCAGAACCCACTTCTCCCACTTCTCCCAACTCACAATCAGTAATCTTAGATGATGAGATTACAAAAAAATTGTTTTGGAATTAGCTAAAAATTGTGTGGGTCATTCAGCTGTTCCAAACCCATCCTTCGATGCACATCTTTCTACTTCATCTATCAGGAGATCATGAAAGACTTTGTAGGGTAAATGGCTACTATTTTTTCCCAATTCTTTAGCTATGCTGTGAATTTTAGATAACTGCTCTATCTAGATTGCCATCTAGACTTTGTCCTAAGATCTTCTAATTGTGGGGATGAAATGATACAAAGGCCAAGAATTTGATTCAGATGATCATTTTCAAATTTTTCTAAACCACATCTCAGAGTATAAATAAAATGGTTATCTGTCTGACAGGGTTGTGGTAACATTCAAACAAGACAGTCTTGTATCCTAGGCACTTAATAAATGTTTGATTAATGGGTTGAATACATGAAATGCTTTGTGAAGCATTAAAGCATAATGTAAAGATCAGTTTTCACCATGCTGCCTATATTATGGGGAACATCTTCATCTCCCTGCTCCAGAATATTTTATTCCACCAACTCTGCAGTGCCAGACTCTGATGGTGAGTTTTCACCCTACTTTGCCTGGAACCAGACCAGCCAACCAATTCTAGACCATCTCTACATTGTGCCACTAAGTTCATAGATTTGATTTCCTTCCTGATTTCCAGCTGTCCTTTATGCTTTCTCCCATTAGAATGTAAGCTCTCTGAGGACAAGGACTATTTTGATAGCTTGTACTTGTGTCTCTAGCATTTAGAATAGTGCTTGACTTATAGTAAACACTTAACACTCTATCTTTCTACTATTATGATTATTTGGGATACAGAGGAGGGTACTAATTGCCTCCCAAGAGGAAAAAAAAGTTAATAATCTGCCGCTCATTCATTCCTAAAAAGAAGATCTTAGAATAAAATGTGTTCTAGAAAGAGCTTTGTTCAGTTATTTCAGTTGTGTCTGACTCTGTGACCTCAGTTGGGGTTTTCTTGGCAGAGATATTGGAGTGATTTGCCATTTCCTTCTCCAGCTCATTTGACATAGGAGGAAAATGAGGCAGAGTTAAGTGACTTGCCTAGGGTCACACAGCTAGTGTCTGAGGCCAATCAGAGCAGTTATCAATAATTCACAGCACAGCAAAAGAATGGGGGGAAAAATAGCCATTTACCTTAACTATGTCTTTCATAATCTCCTTATAGACAAAGTGGAAAGATGTGAACTATAGGATATTACAATTAGATAGGTTTGCAATAGTTGAATGTCTAGTCCAGAGTGTTGATTAATGTATCCTTGTCAGCCAGCCTGGGGGGAAGATTGTAGTGTTTTATAAGAATTCAGTTCTTGGCCCCATTCTGTCCAACATTTTTATCAATGACTTGGGTGATAGTATAGACAAAAATAATCAATAAGTTAAAAACAATAAAAATAGACTGTTATAGCTTTCCAAGAGAAAAATGGTGACCCTCTTAGGCTATGTTTATAAATAGGTATAACTAGTTTTCTGAGATAAAATTAGGCATTTTATTTAGGTGTCACGTCTTTCAAGAATAATGGGAATCTTTCAACTACAACTAGTAACTTAACAAAGCTTGCTCTTGGCAGGGAAACTGCTTCAGTGATTTGTTAAATTTTTTTTAATGCTTTCAAATTAAAGAAAATCCAAAATTTATCTGGACATGCTTTCATTTATAAAGAACCACCATCTAATAATATTGATCTTGTAACACTGGTGATAGTGGTAAGGAGTTGGGGGGGGGGGGGCAAGGAATCAACTTGGTTGCTACGTTGTATCAAAAAAGAAAAGAAAAGAGAAAGTATAATTTCATTTTGTCCTCAGGACAAATTTCCTTGGGAGAGTTATAGTAAGGAAAGATTAACAGGAAATAGTTAAACCATTGATGAGCCTGTACACAAAGTATTATTTTGCAATCTTAAGTGTACTGTAAAGCATCATATGTGCTCTTAGATCATCTGAGAAAGACAACAATAGCAAGTATTTGGAAGCAGTTCCCAAGTTCAAGTGCTCCAGAGGAATAGTCAGTGCAGCTTTTGTCCCATTCCAGAGTAGGTAGTGTTTTATTTGGAATCCAGTAAATTAACATTCCAACCCCTGGACCACCTAGCTTTCTAACTGTGTGTGTGTGTGTGTGTGTGTGTGTGTGTGTGTGTGTGTGTGTGTGTCTAAAAACAACAAAGCACCAAGAGATGGTTTGGGAATGGAGTGAAGGCTTACAGACCGTGTAATGTTTCATCTTCAGAAAACACTTGCGTGGAATTTTGCTAAATAAAGTCTTACTGCTTTTGTTTCCCCAAAGGCACAATATGAATCTAGTGTTTTGTTTGTCTAGCCCAAGATGTGTTCGTGAGCTACATTCCTTAATCTTCTCTGGCCTATTACCGCTCATATTTCTCTCACCATGCCACTGATTCCACATTCAGGGATCCCGGTTAACCTAGCACACCTCCATGCTGCATTGGATGAACTGCAGCCATGTCTAACTCAACATGTCCAAAACAGAACCTATTATCTTTGCCCAAAACCCATCCTTCCTGTTTCTGTATAAGGCACCACCCAGGTTTCTGTCACCCAGGTTCTCAACCTTAAAGAATTATAAGAATATTATAAGAATAATATGTAAGAACATATATATATATTCTTATAAGAATATATGTAAGAACAATATAAATAGTGACCATAAGAATAAAGTGACCATAAGAATAAAAGTTTCTAAACTGGACCCATAATGGTATGGGCTTTATTTTTAGCTTGGTTCAGAGGTCAGCAAACTTTGACCCAGTGCTAAGAATGGTATTTTTATATTTTAAATAAAACTTTATTTTTAAAATGTGAAAAAACATTCTGAACTCCCTTATCCCTGGCCCATTATAATATAATAGTAATATAATCAAATCACTCTTCTCTAATTGGGTAGATTCATAATTGAATTGTGACTCTAAAGTGTACCCTTCCCTCTCGTTTACATGCCCCACCCATCTTCAGTCAGTTGTAGGTCTTATTAATTCTGTCTCCACAACATCACTCTCATCTGTTCCTTTCTTTCCACTCACCTACCCATTACAGGTAGGAATTGTTGTATTTTGGGGATACCCAGTGACTAGGACAATACCTGGCGCAGAGGATGCACTCAAAAAAAATGCTTGATTGATTCTAAAAGGTTCCTACGTTGAGTCAGAAAATTCATTCTGTTTCCAGTTAAACCATAACTAAGTCTTTTGTTCTAGAAAGGCCATACGTGTGTATTTTTCTGACCCTTTAAGTTGAAATCATTCATTTTGAACTATTAAGTCATTTAGAAGAAAACTCAGAATCTTTCGGTATTTGATAAAAATGTGAAGACCTGTTTGAACTCGTATAGAATGAAATAGGTAGAACCAGGAATACAATATGAATAGTGACCATAATCTTGTAAATGCAAAGAACACTAAACTTGGTAAGTACAGTAAGCAATATTGACCCTGGGAAGAAATGAACAAATACACTTTTCCTCCTTTCTTTGGAGAGTTGGGGGACTTGTGGATGGAGAGTGTTGTGTTTACTGGCAGACTTGGTCATTGTGTCACTGGTTTTTTGCTTGACAGTTTTTCTTTGTTACAAGGGAAGGCTCACTTTGGCAAGAGGGTGGAATGGGAAGAATATCCAAAAATGCCTGGAAATTAAGGGGATGCCCATCAATTGGGGAATGAATGGCTAAACAAGTTGTGGTATATGATTGTGATAGAATACTACCTTGCTGTAAGAAATGATGAGCTGGTTGATTTCAGAAAAATGTGAATAGTTTATGAAATAATGAAGAGCAAAATGAGCAGAACCAAGAGAACATTGTATATAGTAATTGCAATATTGTTCAAAGAACAGCTTGGTTATTTTGAGTGTTATAAATACTTAAATCAACTACAAAGGCTCTATGAAGGAAGATGCTATCCACCTTCAGAAAAAGAACTGATAAACAGAAGTGTGCATAGTATGGGTTTACATATGTGTGTGTGTGTGTGTGTGTCCGTGTCAAATGGAGGCCTTCTCTATAGTATGAGACAGGGAGGGAGGGAGACAGTTTGGAATTTAAAATGTAATAAAAATTTAACTTAATTTTAAAATGAATAAATAAATAAATGACACTAATACAGCTAATAAAAGATAATACCAAAATAACTAGAGGAGAAGTTTTTTTTTGGTGGAATGAAGTTTAATGTCCCCAATAATGTGAAACTGTTTATCATCTCTAAGGAAACTATCCTTTCAGTGAGATGTCATTTCCCTTCAGGTCCATAGTTAGTCGTGTTATGACTTTGCACTAAAGAGAGGGCAAAGACCAACGTCCACAGCAAGAAAGAGCCATTACCATTAGAGCGTTGATTCTAGTCCAATGTGAAGGAATGTTAACTTGTCAGATCATAGGCCTGATAACAAATAATAGCATTAAGAACTTTGATAAGTTCTGATAAGACAAGGTATATGAAATTGAAACACACATGACAATTCTGACAAGCTATTCTCTGTTTATAGTCACTAGGGAAGGTAGAAGACTTTAACTTGAATAAATAACTGATTGGAGTTGATAATATAAGTGTAAATAGGGACATAATTCATTAATTCGCTCATTAGTTTTTGTGACTCGTTAGTACGGATCTCTAGATGTTTATGTACACGTATCTGCTATTGTCTGTTGTGTTTGCAGACTCGGTGAAAGTGAATGAGATGTTTTTATTTTCATTTTTGAAAATTAATTTCATTGTTAAACCCTGAATCAAAGATAGGAAGGAAGATCAATAATCGTGATTAGGGGGTAAATAAGGGTAATGGTTTGTCTTTGGATGGTGTCAGTTGTTTTCCTTGACTTCTGGGTAAGCAGAACTTGTACCGTCACTGAGCCTAAAAAATTCCTTTATCCTTCATTAGGATCAGAATCAAGAATGAATCACGTGTAGGGTATGCTAATGGGGAGAATGAGTTTTTCAGGAGAAAGGGTGTGTGGTTAGTTAGCAAGACTGAGCAATAGTAAGCCTAAGAGTCCCGTGTCAGTGCAGGAGAACTGCTCTTCTAGACTTGATTCTAATGGATAAGGAGGATTGAGTTGGTGAAGAAGAAATGATAGATACCTTGGGAGGCAGTGATCATGACATTTAGATTTTGTGAGGAATTTAGAAGAAAACACTGGGAACCAACTGATGAGTATTTTGAACTTTATGAGTAAAGATTTCTAAGAGAATTCAAAGAAAAGATAGAAAAAAAAGAAAGGCTAGGTAAGTTTTGGTTGCGTTCTGGGGATGCAGTTGCAATTCATTGCAATAAGGAAGAGAGTGGGGGTAGGAACAGTGTGGCCACACTAGGAGCTAAGGGAAGATCTCAGATTTTTAAAGGACGTGTATGAAAAATATAATTAAGAACAGATAACCAAGACAAGCTACCAGTTCATGCTTTTAAGGTATTCCTTTTACTTTTTCATATAATGTTGTATGAAACAGGGCTTTTTTTCTTATTATTAAATTGGTTTTATGTTAAATTATCTATATTATAAAGAATGCCATGGTCTTCTAATAGTGGCAGGAGTACTGTAATCTAATATAAGCTAAGACTTTCAATAAATGCTAAGGGCAAAAAAAGAATCAGTTCCAGTCTTTGATGCGTTTACATCCCCCACTACCAGAGATCTTCAGGCTGAGGCTGGACAGCCACTTATCAAAGATATTGCTGACAGTATTCATGATTCGGGAAGGGATTGGATTATATAACTTCTGAGGCCCCTTCTACCTTGCACTTCTGAGATTCCATTATGGGGGTGGGGGCATTATATAAGTAGATTCCTGGCCAGTCACTCTGTGAACATAATGCCAGCACAAGAACTCCAAGCGGAGAAGGGGGAGGTAGGCTGTTGCCTAGCTAGTCATCCTTTGGGTTGGTGGAAACATCCCAACCTGATCCCACTTGGGACTGAGAGTTCTAGTGAAAAAGACTGCTGGGTGCCCACCTCCACTCTGGGCTTTGTAAAGGTTGAAGTACTATGTGAACTTGTAAAGTTGAGCTGTGTTGACTATAATGTGAGCCAAGCTTTTTAGGGACAACAGGCAAGGGAGAGGGGGTAGTTAGGCAGAGTTGTAGGGGACATGGTTGGGTTTGATGGAGAAAATTGTCCAAGTTCCTTTCTTCCCTTACTTCAAACCATAGGCAGAATGAAAATCCATTCTTGTCATGTATCTGGGAAAGTCATTAATGTTGATTTCATTTCCTCCTTTTACATAATGTAGTAAACACATTTGGTCCTGTCCCTGCTAAGAATTTAGCAATAGCATTCGAACAAAGTAGATTGGATTCATATTTATCACTCTCTTCTGGTATTAATTGGACTTTTAGTTACCCCAAAAATAGAGATGGACAAACTGATAATGGTAAAGGAATGCTCCCACAGAGCTGTAGAAGCTTAAGAACTGGGTTTTATCCTTCGACACTGTTAAATTCAATTCTACATAAAATAGAGTTGACTGGATAGTTTATCATTATCTCTAAATGTCTGTATATATTTCATATTTACTTCTCTGAATTGTTTGCCTTGAATGGAGTGTCAGCCCCTTGAGAGGAATGGTTTTGTTTTTATGTTTGTATCTGCAATGCAAAATATATATATATATATATATATATGTTTATGTGTATGTGTATATATGTGTCTGTATGTATATATAAATGTACACAGAGATACATTTTTATGGACAGTCATTTCAGTCATGTCTGACTCTTGGTTCACCCCCATTTGGAGTTTTCTTGGCAAAGATCCTAGAGTGGCTTGCCCTTTCCTTCTCCAGGTCATTTGACAGATGAGGAAACTGAGGCAAACAGGGTTAAGTGATTTGCCCAGGGTCACACAGCTAGTAAGTGTCTGAGGCCAGATTTGAGCTCAAGTTTTCCTGACTCCAGGCCAAGAGCTCTATAAACTGCAACACCTAGGTGGCCCCATACATACATACATACATACATACATACGCACACACACGTGTATATGCATATAACATTTACATACATGTGTGTGGATATAGATATGGATATATAAAGGTTTGAATAAATCTTATATTTTGGCTCACCAAACCCTGGGAGGTAGGAGCTATCATTATCTCCATTTCACAGGTGAAGGAACTGAGAAAGACAGAAGTTAAGTTTAAGTGACATGCCCAGGATCTTGCACCTCAAACAGGATTTGAACTCACCTTTTCCGGACTCCTTGTCCAGCACTCTGTGCACTGTGCCACCTAATGGCTTGCACAGTTAAAAATGCTTGATAAATTCTTGATTTTGAGCTTAGGACCTTTGACACATTTGTTGCTGTTGCTGTTATTTTTCAAGAAAGGAAAGAGAAATTCAACAGACATTTACTAAGTTACTACAGGGTGTGGGAGTACAATGTTAGACTGGGGGTGGGGTGGGGCAGTATAGAAAAATGAAATGAGGGGCAGCTAGTGGCACAGTGAATAGAGCACCATCCCTGGAGTCAGGAGGATCTGAGTTCAAATGCAGACACTTAACACAAAACTAGCCATGTGACCTTGGGCAAGTCACTTAACCCCAGTTGCCCCATCCAAAAAGAAAAAGAAAAATGAAATAAGATACAATCCCTTCTTTGTAGGAAAACATAATATATACTTAAATAACTGCACTACAAAACAATACATGGTGGTCACATTCGATACCCCAAAAAGTTTGCTCTGAAGTCCAAGGGTAAAAATTCCACTTAACACCTAGTAGTATTATTATCTGAAGAAATGACTTGAGAATACAGGACCAGAGCCCAAATTATCATGCTCATAATTTCTTACAGCACAGTAGTATTCTATCACATGTATGTATGTAAATGTTATATGCATATGTACACGTTTGTATGCATGTATGTGTATATGTATGTATGTATAGGGCCACCTAGGTGTCGCAGTGGATAGAGCACTGGGCCTGAGTCAGGAAGATCCCTAATGGCTGAGGGTATGTTTGTCCATCCCATCTTAAGGAGGGCATTTTGGAAACAGCCTGCTTCCGGCTTTCCCCTGGAGCCAAGGGAAAGAGAGTAGTTTTTGCCTCTGTGACACTGAGTCCTGCCAAGGACCTCTGGCTCTCATCCCAGTAGTAATCCAGTTGACTTCCTATGTGTTTTTAGGGGCAGAAGATGGAGTTTCAAACCCTAGGCAGAGCTGTAAGAGCTTTACTGAGAGCTGCTGATGCCCAGCACTTCCAAGGGGAGAGATTCAGACCAGGCCCTGCCTGTTCCTACCCAGTTGGCTGTTAGAAACATGCAGCTGGGAGGGAAAATGTCATTTTATCCCTTCTTCCATGCACTATCATCACATCTAGTTTGATAGAATATTAAAGGAGAAAATCCATTGCAAATATTGACCAACTGCTGCCTTTGCAGGAAATCTAAATGTTGGCAATAGCCCCCAGCATATTTGTGAGGAAAAAAAAAACACTTCACCAAATGATGTTAGTATTAAAGCATAAATCTTTAGTATTTACCTTTCAGCTGCTCTGTATTTTTCTCGAAGTTGTTTCTACATAAATAAGTAATCTTTCAAACCAGTTTTCTTTCCTTATTTATGAAGTCCATAGACTCTGTCTGCCTCAAAGTTGTAATTCTATACATTCTGTACAAGGTAGCAAGAGAAGCTGGATTGTGGCAGTCCTCATCCTCAGTAAGTCATAAATACTTTCTATAATTACCCTGGGAATGGCCCAGCTGACAGGTGCAATAAATTCCCTTTTTATATTCCTTTTCATTTGTTTAGATTTGCCTGTGTAATAAGCAAAGTGCTGGAGTCAGTGTCTTTTTCCTGTTCCCTTTTTATGATCTGCTGGATTTGTGACCTGAATTCTTTGTCAGCTATTATTAAAAGATATAAAAAGGGGGAAAAAGCTAATGGTAACCAAAAAACTTCAGTAGGAAAGAAGATTTAATGAGCCTCAGGACATTTATTCTCCTGAGTCTTCATTGAATTTGCCCTATCTCAGGTCTAACTACAAACCCCATGTTTCCTAATCTCAAATCTTTCTACTTTAGTTTCTGCCCCTCCCCCATTTCTGTCTTCCTTCTCCAATCTGTTAAAGACTGTTGTAAACAAAATAAAGCACTTCAATATATTTTAAGGTGGTATTTCCCAAAGACCATCTCTAACTCAAGGCTGGCCTATTTCCTATTTTTTTTTTCTTCAAGGTCTCCCCCAGGACAAATATGGCACCCTCAACAGGCTCCCATATCTCCTCTTCTGTTTATTGTGTGGTAGGCCTCCTTGGGTATCCTAGGGTACAATGTCTCCATCTCTAAGAGTCTGTACCCCAAAGGAATATCCCAAATAGTCTAGTCCTATACATACATCTCTCAACAAATGTCTCTTTGAACTTTGATGCTTTTACTTAGACTCACTATTCAATGGTTAGTGTGCACTTTATACTCATCCCATCCCAGTGATCCTGAATTCCTGATAACCAACATATAAACCCAGTTTTCCATTGTTATCTGATCACTCCCTCAGACCTAACCACCTCAATATCTCCCTCCACCACATCCTGCTCCAAATATGCCCATCTCTTCCACTGTACCCTCTGGAATGCCTGTTCCATAATTAACAAACTTCTTTTCATCTTAAATATCTTTCTCATCCCTTCCATCTTCTAGCCCTAACAAAGCATGACTCCCTCTTGAAGATACTGTTTCCTCACCACTCTTACTAACACTAGCTACCCTTATTCTCATTTTCTATGCCCTGCTGATTGGAGTAGGCAAGTCAGACTATTTCTCCATCACCAGTTCTATCTCCAGACTCCCTCAGTCACCTTCGCTAGCAATTCTTCCTTCTTTGAGATTCACATGATACAAATTTATAACCCAGTCCAGATCATGGTACCCATTATCTATCAACTCCCAAGATACAGTAGGTATTCAGTAAATATTTCTTGTTGTTGAGGGTCTTAGAGAATAGTAAGGAAGAATGCCTAGAGGTTAGGAGGGAGAACGCGGAAAGCATATGAACTGGTTAATAGGAAACAAAAGAGAGTAAGAAGTATAGTCTAACATAAGAGTGAATCAAGCTAGTTACTGAGAGAAAAGGAACCTGAATGTCATGGAAAAACACAATAAAAGTTGGATAAAAAGGTTTAATGTGAAGGTAGTCTAATTTTGAGGAACCAATATTGGGTCCATAGGGACTGGAGTACTGCATCAACTTCTCTTTTTGTGATCAAGCATGTGATTTGGGCCTGGTTCAGGCCTGAGACTGGGCCATGGTCCCTGTTCTCACACTCTTCAGGTCGTTAAACGTCCACATGGGGACAAATTTACTTATAGCTTAGATTATAGTTCATGTTTAGGGTTTTCTCAAAAAGAGGAAAATAAAAAGGAAACCAGTGGACGATGTGAATCAGGTACAGGACATGTGACTTATTTCTAGACTCAAAAAAAGTGCCACATATAAAATTCCCAGTATGAACTCGATAAAACCTAAGACAAAATTCAGCAACTTGACTTAAAAATAGTTAGCATTTCTACAGTGCTTTAAGGCTTGAAAAGCGTTTATGTTTGGCATCTGTTGTCTCATTTGATCCTCACAACAGTCCTGTGAGGTAGATGCTATTATTATTTCCATTTCACAGATGGAGTCGCTGAAGTTTTAAGAAGCTAAATTACCAGGGTCACATAGCCAGGACTTTAAGGTAGGATTGGAATTCAGCTCTTCCTGATGCTAAGTCCAGCATCCTCTCTCATTATATTTCTGCTGTTATATTCTGCTGGGAGGCTAATTTTGTTGTTGTTGTTCAGTTGTGACTGACTCTTTGTGACTTCATGGACCTATCCGAAGATACTGAAGTGGTTTGCCATGTCCTTCTCTTGTGGATCACTTTTTGTCAGAACTCTCCACTATGACCTGTCCACTATCTTGGGTATCCCTGCTCATAGTTTCATTGAGCCACACAAGACCCTCCACCATGACAAGGCAGTGATCCAGAAATAGGGCAGAGAGGGGCAGGTGGCTGATACTTATGCTTTATAAGAATAGAAAGCGTTTCATGGGACTCTTTTGTTTTTTTGGAGGGGGAAAGGCATGGGACTTTTAATTAGGTATTTTACATTTTACTTCTGCTCTGCACTCTCCAAACAACTCTATGTAAATGTCTGCTTGTAAACTGGCAAGGTTTGGGTCCAGCCTCTTGTCGGTGGCCATCTTCTCCAAGATGCTGGAGTAGTTTCCTCACCTGCCTCCATTCAGTTTGGTCTCATTGGGTCCTTCAGACCTGTTCAACTTTCAGGGTTGCCACAAAGCCTGAATATAGCCATCTCAAGATACCTGTTTTCCTATGATCAGGGAAGAACAAACACAAAATAGGGCAACATTAGCCAATAACCCAGGCAATGTCTCACCTCACTGAGCCTCCCCTGCACTACCTGCCACATGGATGTGGTCACCATGATGCTGGAGTGAAGAAAAGTCAGATCTCCTCTTGTTTCACTGGAAGTCCCCTCTACCTGGAGAATTGGAAGAAAAAACTGAGCCATAACATGCTTCTTCTTTTAGCTGATACAGTGCCCTGCTCCCCTGCTGCAGTTACAGGGTTAGGGAAGACCAAAGGAGGCCTGAGGGCTTGCTACATCATGCCCCTCATGGCTGGATCACCATATCACCAGAAGCAGGCCTCAAAGATCTTATATGATTGAATAGAATGAGGAATGACTATTTTGAGCATAGTCTATATATAGGTCAATTCAGTCTCCTCTATAAGAGCATGAAAATGCATGAGTGCTTTTTAATATGTTATTGATGATTAAAAAAAGAAACAATGTTCACTCCCCATTGACTTCCTCCATTACTAAATGGAGGACTAAGCGCTGGGAGCTCCATCCTCAGAGCAAATACAATAGTCTCTCCTTGCTGCTGACCCATGGCAGGAGTGGTGAGTCTACTCTTGGAAGGCAGATGTATGATCAGGGCCCTGCCATGTGCCTTAGAGTCTTTATATTCAGTAACTGCCTCTTGTCTGCTTAGCAGGTGGTAAAGAAATGGATTTTTGATTGACTGCTATGCCAGAACTGGGTCTGCATTCAAAAGGCACTAAATGACCAATGCCTCCCTTCCTCTTCCTTGTCTGGCTACATTCCGAGTGAGGAGGCAAGAACTGCTGGAAACCTCTGGTGGGGAGAGAGCTAGCTCTAGCGGGCCACTCTACCCAGGTCATAAGCATAAGGTTCTGCTCTTGAGCTGTCCCTGTTGTCTTTCCTTCTCTTTCCTGTCTTTCCTGTCTTTCCATAGTTTTTAGGTAAACTTGTCATGGTGTGCCAGCTCAGCCCCAAGGAATGACTGGGACACTAATTTCATAGCCCTGGCTCAGCTTTGATCCTTAAAGTTGCTGTCCTCAAATTGTGCATGTTTAATTTAAGAAAAACCAAAATTTTCTTTTTCCTTTTTTATTCAGTTTTGTTTTGTTTGAGGGGAACATCCGCATTCTCTCCCTCCCACTTTTCCTTCCTCCACCCATGAGAATGAAAGAAAAATAAAACCTCTGCTGCAAACATATATAGTCAAACAAAAAAATTCCAACATCAGCCATTAGCCAAAAAAAAAATATATATATATATATATATATATATATGTCTCAGTCTTCACTCTATCATCTCCCTATCAAGAGGTGAAAAATAAGCTTTTCCATTAAATTAATTGATCATTCTATTAAGTAAGAAAGAATTCTATTTGAAGGACTTTCTTAAATGCTTGCTAGTTTTTCTTTAAGTCATGATATTTATTAAAACAGATTGAAACCTCAGAGACCATCTATCTCGCCTAACCCTCTCATTTTACATATAAGGAAACTGAAGCTCAGGGAGGTGACTTGCCCAGGCTCACACAAGGAATACATGTCAGAGGTGGGATTTGAACCAAAGACCTTCAATACAAGAGTCAATGCTCTTCCCACTATGCCACACTGTGCCCCACTCACATCTGTTTAGAAACCTGATTTTTGTTCAAGATGTTAATCTTGACACAAAAAAGAGAGTTCAGAAAATATATGAACATAAAGAATGTCTCATATTTGTCTTATCTGAAAATAAATGAAATTTCAAATCAAAGGAGAATTTTTCTGAGAAGAGATATTAAAACACTCAGCAATAAAGACTGAATAAAGAACAAAAACTCATTGTATTATAAACTCCCAATAAAAGAAATGTAAAACTATACAGGTTCCAAAACATGGGGTGATATTTTGTGTTTCCAACACTGAACATAAATTCAAACACAGTTTAGCTTTCAAAAATCTTAATTTAATAGTTTTGATAATCCATGCACATCTGGCAAAAGATTTGTCTATATTTGTGAAAAATATGAATTCTAGAGTTTTTTTTTAAGAAATACAATTTTATTTCTTCCAAGTACATTCAGTAACTTTAGCTGCTAAATAAGTGTTTCAAAGAAATATCCTGCCAGGCTTGCCACAGAGAAGGAACAAGGAGTCAGGTGGGCTGGCCCAGATTCAAGAAAGTTGGACTATTCAAAACCAACACATCAAGATATTTAAAAGGTAGCTTTTTTCTGACATAAACAGAATAAGCAAAGCAATGAACCCATATGAAAGATACTCAGACTTTGGGAAATTTTGAAAGGCAAAAAAGCAAGTTGGTTAGGTAAGTTTAATAATAATGATATGATTATAATAGCATTTTTAAGAAATACAATTTTGTTTCTTCCAAGTATATTCAGTAACTTTAGCTGCTGAATAACAAAACAAGTTGGGTGGGCAAACAATAGTTTCATAATAATAATAATAGCATTTATATAGATCTTTGAGTTTTGCAAAGCACTATACATAAGTTCTCTTTTGATCCTCATTGTTCCTCATTATGATCCTTATTCTGCTTAGTTTAAGTAAGAGTTATAGAACTAGCAGTTTCGAATAGCCTCAGTTGGTTCTCTGTTCTTTCATAGGGTAGATCAATTGTCTGCAGATCATATGAGCAGATTTCTGCATATAGTATAGTATTTAGTGGTAGACAAAACCTTGGGGAACAGCTAGTCCAATTTCTAAAGCAGCTAGATGGTACAGTGGATAGAGTATCAGATCTGGAATCAGTGAGACTTTATCTTCATGAGTTCAAATCTGGCTTCAGACACTTACTAGCTGTGTGACCCTGGGCAAGTCACTTAACCTTGTTTGCCTTGGTTTCCTCATTTGTAAAATGAGCTGGAGAAGAAAATGGCAAAACCACTCTAGTATTTTTGCTAAGAAAACCCCAAAATGGATCACAAAGAATCAGACATGACTGAAAAACAACAAAGTTCAACTGCATTTTATGGATGAAAAAAACTGAGACTCGGGGATTAATGGACTTGCTCAGGGTCACAGGATCACAGATTTAGAGATGGAAGAGATCTTAACAACCATCTAATTTACTTCTTACTTCTTACTTTTTACAGATGAGAAAACCAAAGGGAGGCTAAGTGACTTGTCCAAAGTTAACAAAAAAATTAAGTGACAAAGGTAGAATTCTAACCCAGGTCTTCTGATTCTCAGTTCAGTGCCTGTAACACTACACTATGTTGACTCTGTCATCAATAAGTGGATTCAAACCAAGGATCTCTAACTCTAGATCTAGTATTCCTTCTGAAATACCAAATTAGGCCTATTCATAATTAAGAGTATCCGTTTACATGTCAAAGAATCAGTCTCAAAGCTGGAAGGAACCTCAGAAGTTTATCTAGTCCAACTAATACCTGAACAGGGAGTTAGTTCCCTCTAGAACATTTCCTGGCAAGTGGCCACCCAACCATCCCTTGAATATTTTGGAAGAGGTAAAAACTCCTCACCTCCTCACTACCTCCAGAGGCAGCCCATTCCACTTTTGAACAGCTGTAATTATCCAGAAGTTTTTCCTTAAATCAAGCTTGAATCTTCTCTGCAGATTTTACCCACCAATCCTGGATCTGCTGTCTGAGGTCAAACAGAACAATTCTAATCTCTCTCCTAAATGAGAGCTTTTCAAATCCTAGAAGACAATTACCATGCCCCTCCACAACCAATGTTCTCTCTTCTCTTAGCTAAGTACAGGTTAGGGATTCATTTACATTACTTCAAAAGAATTATTTTTGTCAGATGAGAACATTTCTTGGTTGAATCAATTGATCAGAATGGGTATGAATAAGATCTAGATATCTCAAATCAATCAAAGAAATTTCAACTAGATGCAACTCAGTAACACCCTATTGACTTGTACACAACCAAAGAACTAACTCAGAACAGAAGAGATTTGAATGCCCGGTGTTGGAGAAGAGAAGAAATTTTGGAGGTATGGATGGGAAAGAGAACACTTCCACCTTAGCTGGAGAAGGACATTCCTTGTTAGCTGTGAAGGGTGGGAGAATTTTGGACTTCCCATTGTCATCCTAGGAGTATCCCCAGAACATCTGACAGCAGTGTCTATATCAAGAGCCAAAGACATACTGAATACAGATTCAAGACTCTTTATAGAGTCCAGTAGCAAAACTTATCCCATACATAAGGGAAACATGTTGAGGTCCATGGTAAAGAGACTTCCAAGAGTTGTATTACCCCTTAGTAATACAGACGCTTGAGTGCATTTTTTCCTGGACTCCATACATACTGGTGAAACAATGTGTCCCAGGGAATATTTTATAGTAAATTAGTAAATATTCCTTTTCCAGAATCTAGCTAAATCTGACTTACAGCAGCTGATAATCATAGGTAAAGCATACTGGTTGGGGCTCATGAACTGTAACATTAGAGGAACCAACCACACCCAACCCCTCAGAGCTATCCTTGGAGCCCTGAGGAGAGATGTAGTCAGTTTTATTATGGGTACCTGACTTGTCAGTGTGTATTTGAGTCAAGGTAAGGATTCCTAGAATCTACATATGCTACATAAGCACATGTTCCAACCCTCCTCCTATAACATGAATCTAAGACCTAGAACTGGAAAGAACCTCAGAGCTCTAATTTTATTAATGCAGAAAC
The DNA here is from genome assembly GCA_028627135.1 of Pseudochirops cupreus. NCBI lineage: Eukaryota > Metazoa > Chordata > Mammalia > Diprotodontia > Pseudocheiridae > Pseudochirops > Pseudochirops cupreus. The sequence continues at coordinate 323,932,178 of CM053580.1, read as the reverse complement.
TGAGCCCCAGAGGTTAAGTGACTTGCCCAAGGTTACACAGTAAGCCATCAGAGGTAGAATTTGAACTCAGGGCCTGTGACTCAAAAGCCAGTGTCCTTTCCAGTATACTACACAAACTCCTATATTCCTCCTACTCCATTGGATGCCTGTCAACTTATAAATGTCTTTCCTAAAATGCAATACCTAGGATGAAACTCAGTCCTCCAGATTTTATCCAATGAGGGCAGGGTACTTCATTCTGGACACTCTGCCTCTCTTAATGCAGCTGAAATGAGTTAGATATTTTTGGCTGCCATGGCACCTTGCTGACTTAAATTTGAGTTTGCATTCTATTAAAGCCCTTAGACCTTTTTTTCTTTTTTACAGGATCTGATCCTCTCCTGTTCTTTACTTATAAAATTGATATTTTGACCCCAACTGTAAGCCTTTACTTTTATTCCTGCCAATTTTCATCTTGATAGATTTGGCCTTTTTGTTCTAACTTATTGACCTCATGTTAGCTCCCAATTCATTCATTGTATGGCCTCTCTCTCCAACTTTTATGTTATTATAAAATATGATGAGTTATCATCCTATACCTGCATCTGAGTCACTCCTAAAAATGTTGAACATCACAAGGCCAAGGACAATTCCCTAAAGAACCCCAGTGAGGACCTCCCTCCAAGTTGGCATTGACCCATTGATGATTATTTTTTGCATCTAGTCATTTAATCAGTTATGAATTCTCCTAGTTCCTCTCATCTTTCTAGCTAGCCCACAAGGAGAGTAGATGAGATTTTGTCAAATACTTTGCTGAAACTTTATTATGCAAAGAGTATATAAAATGGGTCATAGTCTGGGCGCAGCAGTCCCTTAAGGGACTATAGTTTTTTTGGCAAGAGGTTCCCAGACACATAGGGCAATTCATGAATAATCAAGCATAATTTGTGTAGGCTGAACAAATAATATCTTGCACTAATGTACTATTCTTCTCCAAATATACACACATACTGTTGTGACCAATAAAAAAATTCAGTTAAACGCTTTGCTAACTTCATAATACCTTTTTATGATTCTGTATAATAACCAATGAATTAATATTCATTCAACATTCAATATTCACAGTTCAATTATTATTATTATTATTATAGGAAAGAACTATAAAAAAAATTTTGCATTGAAAAAGGCTCCTCAGACTCAAAAAGGTGGGAAACCACTTGGTTACCAAGTTCCCCTGGTCTTCCAGCCTAGGAACTGTAAAAAAAGGAAATGAGGTTAGTCAAACATGACCTATTCTTGATAAAGGCAGTCTGCTTACAGACTGTTCCTTCAACAATAGGTCTCAGATTTGTCAGGAATCTGTCAATCACCAGATTATAGTTTGCTGACTATATGTTCTTCCTTTTTAAAAATCAGGGCATTTGCCTGTGTCCAGTTTCCAGGCTCTTCTCCTATCTCCATTATTTTTCAAGGATCACTGATAGCTGCTCTGTAATCATATCTGACAGTTCCTTCATTGGTAGCCTGAGATTAGCTCATGCAGGCCTGGTGAGTTGAACTCAGTGAAGGCAGCTATTCTTACTGTCTCACAGACTTTCATTGTTTATTTATTTTGGGTTTCAACTTCCTGTTAATTATTTCTATTCTATCCTTCCCAATCCAAAGATTTTATAGAAGAGAAGGGGAGAATGGGAGAGACCTCAGAGGTCATTTAATCCAACTCCTACCCAAATCTTTAATTCCACATACATCAACAATAAGGGATCCACCAGCTTCCACTTATATGTCTTTGATGGATCAGGTCAATCAGACAATCAAAGAGCATTTGTTAAATGCTTTAAATGCGGCAGTTCTGGGGTATAAAGAAAGGCAAAAATCTCTTCTCTCAAGGAACTCACATTCCAATAATGGAAATAACGTGTAAATAACTGTGCACGCACATATAAGATATATATATATATATATATATGCATATGTGTGTGTATACATGTATATGTATATGTGTGTATGGATATTAAATAGAAGGTAATCTCGGAAAGCACTGAGGGGTGAGGGTGGGAAAAGAGATAGGACCAGAAAAGACCTTCTGCCTATAGAATGTGGGATTTGAGCTTAGAGGGTTTTTTTATTTTTATTTATTTTATTTTTAATTTCTGGAATAAAACAAGCATTTCTATAATATAATAAAAAAAAGATGATTGCACATGAAATTTCAAATCTATTATGTGCAACTTGCTATTCCCTTTAAGCATTTTGACTATTATAAACACCCAAGTTTTAACTACAAAGGACATATGAGGGAAGATGTTATCTGAATCCAGAGGAAGAATTAATAAATACAAGTATGTATAGAATTATTTTACATATATATGTACATATTTGTGTGTAATGGTAACCATCTCTAGGGAGGTGAGGGAAGAAAAAAAATGTATATGATAACTTTATTATATATTTATATATTTATATATTTATATTCCACATTCACCTCCACAAGATCCCAAGCTCTAAACTCTCTCCCCATCTCTCCCCTCCCTCCATCCCAAAACAGTGTACATTCTGATTACCCCTTCTCCCAGTCTGCCTTCCCTTCTATCACCCCCCTTCCCTTATCTCCTTCTCTTCTATTTTCCTGTAGGGCAAGACAGACTTCTATACCCCATAAAATGTTCTATTTTAAATATGTGGAAGTGAAGGTACCTGCCTACACAACATCATGATCAATATGTTCCAAAGCCAGGGAAGCAGGATTGAGGGCTCAAGAGAGAGGTCAGGATTGAATATATAAGTCTGGGACTTTCTCCTGATTTAGCCCATTTTATTTATTTTTTTAAATCTGTGTATTAGGAAGTTTTCTTTGGGTTAAGCCAAAAGATGCCTCCCTGAAACTTCTGCCTGTTGGTCCTTCTTCTGACCTTTGAGACCAAGCAGAACCAATGTAATCACTCTTTTACATAACAGTCCTTCAAGTATTTGGAACTTATCATGTTCTAAGTCTTTTCTTCTCAACACTAAACATCTTTTCCATTAACCAGTTCATTTATGGCATGGTTTCAAGCCCTAACACCATCCTATCCAACATCCTCTGGATTCCCTCCTGACGTTCTTACAAGACAGTGTTAGCACTTTTGTATTCATCCTTTATTACCTCCCATGTTTTTTGCATATCTTTACAAAAATCTAAGCTGGTTGATGTGTCACATCTGGTTCTTTGAGTTTACCCTCTCCTTCATTGGAATCAGATGTGTTTACATTGATAGAATTACATTTGAGAAAGCTTCCCTTTACTCTAGGCCAATTTTCTTACGCAATTTTAGCTGTCAGATCCCACATTCCATCTTCTGACCTCTTTGAAATCTGCTCTTTAAAAATCTAAAATGCACATTTCATAGGAGTCTGGTGTATGCACAGAGTGCCCTCTTTGTCATCTCTCCATGGGAAGAGGACAGAAGCCTGTCTGGGGGAGAATCAGGATGATGATGTAGGAGGGAAGTGGCTTGAGGAGTTTGTTGAACATACAGAGACTTTCTGTAGCTGGTTCTGGCTGCTAACCACCTGATGAATGGGGAGTTTCCTTAACTGGCTGCAGAGGCATTCAGAAGTCTTTAGTGAACTTCCTCCATGTCTCTCTTGCCTCAGTACTTTGGGCTATTTAGCTCTTCATTGGCCTGTTGTGCCCATAGTGTCTAGGGAGAGACTATGCTGGACAGGGAAAAGCTGTGGGGCTTCCTCATCTCTGAAGCCATGTGGCTGGGCCTTGGCTTCTACATTTGATCTTTTCTCTCTTAGTGGGAGGAGGGTGAAGCCTCTGATATCCTGAATTCAAAATGTTAAGTGTGTACTCCAGGATTCAGGGTTTCCAGAGTCAATACAGCATTGATACCTGAGGAGCTTCTTCTTGTTGTTTGTCCTTCATTCTTGAAGAAGACCATGACATTAGGAAGGTGATGCCATGACTTGCAAGTGAATTGGATTTAAGTGAGGGAGGGCTATGTAAAGCCACCAGCCTCACTTTGTCCTCCAGAACCATCTGGGTCTAGTAGCCAGATACACATGAGGATGACTGGAGATGGCCCCTGCCTGAGTAGCAAAGAGTGGCCTTTAGATGTATACCAAGGGAAGTTGGGATGAGATGAGAACTAGTAGGCATGAACTTGGTACAACCATTGCTTTCTAGGAACTGAACTAAGATGAGCCTACCCTCTTGCAACCCCAGAGACTTGGGTTATATAGAAGAAAGTATGCCCTAAAGATAATGGGGACACTGTTTTCATGTTTTGCTATATCTTTGAAGTAAATATCCCTTTGTAAAAAACTAATTGATGTAAAATGACTAAATGGGAACTAAGACTAATCTCCGGAGCCTAATAATGGAGAGAACACAGTTGGTGACAAGTTGATGACAGTGGAGAAAAGAGACCCCACAGACCCCTCAGGACACCTTAGGAGCCTAAGGACAAGACATAGCATCCTGGCTCAGGGAGAGGGTGCCAGAGCATACTTGTTATATATGTCAAACTATGCTCAGCTTCCCTCTCCTCTATTAAATAAAAACAATGAAATTTTAAAAAATTGAATTATAAATGAAAATCAAAAATGTCCACTTTGCTCCATCATTCCTTTTTCAACAACCAGTTAGGTCCTTATTATGTCAATTCCCTAACCTCCTTACAGGGTAAGTCTCTTGCTTAAGTTGAACATGCCCCTAAGATTTATTAACCCTCATAGTTTGATTTTGAAAAACTTTT
>CM053580.1:323891793-323926954 GCA_028627135.1 Pseudochirops cupreus | reverse complement strand
GGAACTTGAGATACACAGGCACTGCAGTTGGGAGATCCATCCTGCCCTACCAAAAAGTGACATAGGAGAGAATAGACTGGGGGAGGGGGGAAATACTGGGATGGCTGTTTTGGGGTGGTGGGCGGGGGAAAGATGGGGAGAAAATATGTAACTCAAAAAATTTAATAAAGAATCTCATATTAAAAAAAAAAAGTTTGTAGATCTTCTGAGATATGGCATGCCCCTGAGAAAAAAGATGGCCATACCCATTAACCCCTCCAAAATGTCTTCTCTTCTCATTTCTGCACTGCCAATCCCCCCCCCCCTCCCATCTCTTCCCCTGGGCAAACAAAGTGAACTCTGGGGCTCACCTGGGATTTGAGAAGAGCTGAGTAACTGGTCTTCTTTTCCCCTCTTGAAGAGACAATAATATTCAATGGCAACTCTGAAAAGTCAGACCTCAAACCCTTTTGTTATAGAAGTATGAAGTAGGTAAAGAGCTCTTTAAGAAAATTAATACAAAGCTCAAAAAAGATAGAATTATTTAAGTAAGGAGAGCTAATGGCAAATGTTATGTGCTATCCAGCCATGGCCTTCGTCTGTTTGAAGTTGGTGCCAGACATAGGTCATTACTATACTAGGAAAATAAAACAGAAGGGGGAAAAACCAATACGAATTTTAAGAGGAAGCTTCTTTATTCATGAGAAGGTCTCAGAATATCAGTATTTCCAAAACGGAGTCAGTAACATCTGTATTCAGAGTTCTTTAGCCCTCCAATAACCTGGGCATTCCTGTAGTCACCTATTTAAATGCAGGGTTTCAACAAACTGCCCTGCTCGATTCCAGCCTAGGCAACCAGAAGCTGTGGTTTAAGGGTGCGCTGGACCTCTGCCTCACTGTTTGGAAAACCTATTTGAAGTGCTCGGTAACTTGCATTCTTTGTGACCTGAGCTTTTGAGTGAGGAAGCTTTCCTCCTTATATAACTAAAGAGATTTTGTTACTGCAGAAGTCATTTGGCAGGTCACAAGTGATATTTTGAGACATTTATAGATTTCGTGTTTGATAGTTTATAAATTCTCTGTCTGAATAGGCACTGTCTGGGTAGCCCCTATGCCTTTTGACAAAATAATGGCAAGATTATTTCATGGAGACTGAAACAAAGCATACACAACACAAAATGAAAAACTGGTAATTATCTGCTTAATTTGATCAGTGTAAACTCTCAAATGCCAAACAGATTTGTTTATCTGAAGTTTCCTATTTACAGTTGAATAAATTTATCAGGTTCTTTCCAGCTCTGAAAACAATGAAAATATGAAACTAGGAAATCCCTTTTCTCTCTGAGCTTTCTAGAAATACACAACATACTAGTTGAATTCACTTGGGAACAGAAATTTTACCTCTAACCCAGGAGGCAATGCTTACCTTCAGGGCTAACCTTAGCAATGGAATAAATATACAAAGGCTCATTTCCTCTTCAAAACACTCAAGGAGCTCAGCAGTAATTAATCACCACCGTGCCCCCGTAAGAGAAGAAAACTCTATGGTGAATTTGAAGGGAACTGAGATTTTTGCCCAAGGTAAGTCACAGAGGAACCTTGGTGAAAAGCAAGAATGTAAATCAAATATGTTTAGTTTTGAGGGTGATCCTCGAACTTTAGGATTACAGAGACTCTCTTTAGAAAGTGGAACCTCCTGTAGTGAAGTTTTAAACAGTATTGCCTTGTTCTCCCTCGCCTCTACAGGTGGAAGTCTCAAAATTCCATTCCTCCCCAGATTTAAAGATTCCATTCCCTTTTTCTGAAACGTGTTAGGTAGCAGCCTTCATGTTCTGGCCAAAATTCCCTCGTACCACACGAAGAACAAATTCTAGACACTGGGTCCGGATGTGAATTTCCACTCTTGCATTAGACGGTGTGTATTTCCTTACCCTGTCAAAGCACTGTTCATTTTCAGTGCATATATCAATCCAATTTGAAGTCTGATTGGTTTTTGTCTCCTAAAAAATAATTGGACTTCTTAATAATTCTGAAGGGAGTAGTTTTTTTAAAGGAACCAAGAGAAGTCCTCCAATGCCACAGGCTAGTAGAGCCACAGTTTATGCTGCTTCCTCCTACTTCCTAGTCTGTGAACATACTTGGCTCAATGATACAACTCAGTCTTTGAAAGTAAGTGCTCTTGGCTGGTTCCATTTAAGGTTGAGCACACTCAGAACTGGAGACAACTAATGGTTCACCTTTGGTGTGTAATCTATCTGTAAAGTCTCTGCTGCCTCACTAGATGGATGGACTGTTTTCTCCAATACTTTAAGGATCATAGATTCTTGAGCTAGAAGGGACCTGAAAGGGACCATTTAATCTAACTTTCTCATTTTATAGACAAACTGAGGACTAGTGAAGTGAAGGCCTTTGTTCAGGGTCACACTGGTATTAAGTAGCAGAGCCAGGGTTCAAATCCAAGACCTTTGGCTCCAAACCTGGAACACTTTCTCTACTCTGCCTCCCAGGTCACTAGGATTCCTTCTTTTCCAACTCTGAGTTCAAGCTTGGGCTAGATCTGTGGGATCATCAGGATGGGGAGTCCTTTCGCCAGCTCAGATCTCAATCCCCTCCAGGCCTTGGTTAAACAGTCCCCATGAGTTGCTGTCCTCTCCCCAAGTCATCTCTGGGGAGTGATGAGTCTCTCCAAACAGCCTGAGGACTGCATCCCAAGTTTCCCCCCCCAGGGGCCAGTGCCCTGTGTTTCTTAGGTCAGTCCTGTCTCTCATCTTTGCTGCAGCTGCTGCTAGCCTATACTTCTTTAATTGCTTTTAGGTCACTGTTGTTGAGACACTGATATGGGTAGGAAGAACCTATGAAAGTTTTGCAGGTGGGGGAAGAGGGATTACAGGACTGGTCTAATGCATTAAATTACCATATCGTTATTTTCTAAAACAACGCTAGCGATTCAGCCTTGTAATAGGACTCATTATTTACCCTGGGCAAGTGAGCAAAGGGCTAATTGTTAGAGGGTCACTCAGTATCTGGCCCCAAAGCACAGTAGTGAAAGATTAGGTTTCATTCTACAGGAACGTTACTGCTCACGGGTTGACGCACTATTTAAGTTTCCCGTTGCTTTTTTTACAGTCTTCGATCTCCTTTCACCTTCAAACCAAAAACTGGTTACAAGTTTCCTGAAACCAATCCTAATGGATCCCACCCTGAATGAGGTCTACGTGATTTCAACCTTTAAGCTGCAGACAAAAAGTTCTGCCACCATATTTGGCCTTTACTCTTCATCAGATAACAGCAAGTATTTTGAATTTACTGTGATGGGACGATTAAACAAAGGTAAGCATGGGCGTGGGAGGTTGGGGGGGTGGGGATTAAATTAACAAAATTTTCTAGGGTTGCGCTCTTATACTCCATGTCCCAGAGGGGAGACTGTATTCCTTACATTTTTCTTCTCACCCAAGATTCATTTCATTTCCCACTGCCTACTTATTCATTGAGGCCAGTTTTCCCGAGTGTATATTTGTAGGACGTGAGTTCATAGAATGAGACTGGAGGAAATCTCAGAAGCCATTTACTTAAACCCCGTCATTTCACAATAAGGAAACAATTCTAGGAAGGTTAAGGACTTGCTTCAGATCAGTCATAGAAGAAGGAAACAGCAAAGGCAGGTTTTGAACTCTGCTCTTCTGACAGCTAGGTGGCACAGTGGAGTCAACAAGACCAGAGTTCAAATCCAGCCTCGGTTACTAGCTATGTGATCCTGTTTTAAGTCACTTAATCTTGTTTGACTCAGTTTCCTCATCTATAAAATGAGCTGGAGAAAGAAATGGCAAACCACTCCAGTACCTTTGCCAAGAGAATCCCAAGTGGGGTCACAAATAGTCAGACACACTGAACAACTTCTGATTCTAAATCCTCTCTACTATGTTGCCTCCCTCTCCCTGGCAAGAGATGAAAAGGAGAAGGAAAGCAGACATGTTTCCCATTATTCAGAGATGCCGTGTGACTATGAACTCAATTGTTGCCCTGGGGGCTCAGTCCTGATAGGATAATCCAAATGACTGAGCTATAGGGACTACTAGTGGCTTATAGACAAGGCCCCCCCCCCGGAAGAGGGATTCTGTGCTCCCCTCAAAGTGAGCTTAACAGTCTCTCATCTCCTAGGAGTTGAGTAGTTCCAGTGATCTGGAAACAGCATTCCACTCCTATTCCCACCTCATGCATGTACACAGGCATACACACACACACACACACACACACACACACACACACACACACTCCACACTAAGGAAACTTCTTCCCTTCTCTTCCTCCTCATCCAAATAAATAAGCTACAAGAACCTTCCTGGGCTTGAAGGAAAAAGCAAATCTCAATCCAAGGATTTGTGCTGATTATCTCAAGACCCATTTGCCTCGTAAAGTAAATGCACCCAATCAGGCAACATGTTTCTTCTTTTCTTTTGTTTTTTGCTGCCAAAGAGAGATGCTCCAAGAGCTCCTGAAGGGTTCCCAAAGAAACTAGGAACCCGATTTCCTTTTTCTAATCCCCTTACTTCACCTCCTAGGACTACATATGTCTCTAATTACTAGAGAATGTCACAGATACATGTATGCTCTGCCTTACACACATAAATAAATAAAGGCAAATTTGTCTGGTTGACCCTGGTGAAATTTGACACTTTGGTTTACCCTTATAATATAGACATTACCAGTGTTATAGACTCTCTTGTAGAATCATTCACTGAATGATTTATTTCCTAAGCTTGGGAAAGTAAAATAATTAAGTAACCATCAAAGGATCTTATGGTGACATTGCTTTTGAGGTGAAGGAGACAGTGGATCTCCACTGATTTCTTTTTTTTTTTAAATATATTCCATTAATTTCTTTTAGTGATTTAATTCCAGGACCTGTCTCTCCCTCTTTCTTTCTACACATACCCCATGACTCCATTGGTACAGGTACACATATGTATACACACACACACACACACACACACACACACATATCCCTTCACGCATAGTGCACCAAAATGATTTTTCCATCCTCTCTATCTATCCCTCCTCTCTTCTTCTAAACCCCAATTTGGGTAAACAAAAAAAAAATGGTGTGAAAGGCAATAGGGAACAGTATAGGGGAAAGATAGGGAACTTGGGGACGTGGTCATAGTTAGCTGTCAGGAACCATTCCAATTCCTTTTTTTTCTCTATCTTAAGCAGCAACAAGAACATAATTAAGTTCATTCCACTGCCTCAAACCAACATATGACTGTTAGGACTCCAATAAAGTAAGGGTATCCCTAATATAGTAACTACATTCTCAGTATAAGACCATCTATCCTAGAGTAGAGGAAAGAATGCTGGATTTGGAATCAGGAGACCCAAGGTCAATTTCTGGCTCTGTGGCCTTAAGCCAATCACATTACCCCTCTGGCCTCAGTTTCCTCATCTATAAAAGGAGTGGATTAAATGAGATGAGCTCTCAGGCCATTTCCGGCTTTACAGCTGTAATCCTGTGCAAGCAGAAAGAAATTTTTCTTCTCACTATATACATATAGCCTAAAGAGGCAATGGAAAAATTGAAGTTTCAGAAGCTGAAATCACAGGTCCTGAGTTCAAATCTCAGCTCTGCTGTTTACTCCCTATGTGCCCTTGAGCAAGTTGCTTTACCTTTTTGGGGGGGGGGGGCGGGGAGAGGGTGTTCAACTTCCTCATTTGTTATCAAGCAGTTGGACTAAACCTTTACTAAAGTCCTTTCCAGCCCTGAATCTCTGAGCCTATAGCAGGCAGACTTTTTATAGGTTTCTATGGTAGAGGGAAGGTGAGGTTTTACTCCCTGGTCCCACATCCTGTCCCCCCCCCTCCTGGTTATGGACTACCTACAAGTACAAAAGTGGCAGGTTTACCTTCTGTACCATTCCATACTGAATTGTTATGCTCCTTGGAATTGAATCAGGATTTTCTTAAGAAAATAAAATCATGATAAATCTGATTTATGTGGAACTAGAAAGGCACATATTTCATCCTCTAAACTCATATGAGGCCTTCACATTAACCCTTGAGATTTTCAGCCATGTGGATAGAGAGAAGTTCAGAATGGCCACCACTGACCCTCTATGCCTTAGCACTGTACTCCATATGTAGCAGGCACTTAAATAAATGCTTGTTTCCTTCTCTCTCTCCTCCTTTCCAGAGCTCCCTCCTTTTCTTCCTTTTTTCTTCCTTCCTCTGTGCTTCTCATTCCAGAACTCTAAAGAGAATGATTTCTGTTATGATTCTAAGTAGAAAACTAGCGTGTTGTTTCTTAGCCTCTCCTCTGAAAATCAAGTGACTATTTAGTATAAACATTCTCTGCCCATTTAGTCAGATTAAAGTAGCTACAATCCATGGAGTAGATAGAGTCAGAAGCTTTGTGACAGCTATGAAATGAGCTACATTTGCAGAATGTTAGAGATTTAATTAAGTAAAATGAATCAGGATGTGATTAGGAAACTCTTAGACGGGAGACCTGGACTAGGATAGCTAAACAATCTTGGTGCTTTTTGTTTTTTCAAAATAAAATCCTATTACAGGCCTGGGGAAATTGTCACTCATGTTCTAAGAGCCCAGAAGTAAGTAGATGTGGCATAAGAGATGCATTAAATATTTTGGGGAAGGTCCCATGCACTATTTATATTAACACGTTTACTGAAAGGATCTGGGTCTGACACATGATTGTTTCCGTAATACCAGTTACTAATCCTTGACCAATTATTAAAGTGTAGTATTAAGCACACAGAGAGCAGACATAAGCTATAGTCTTGCTGCTCACTCCTGAGGTCAAGTGACACCTAGAATCCTCTGCCCAGTTCTGAGCACTACATTTTGGACATGTTACCTTGTTTTTTTATGGATGTCTTTTATTTTTACATTGCATTCATTTCTGCATAAGCCCCTTACACTCCCCTACCCAGTAAACTAGCCCTTGTAACAAAGATTTAAAAAAAAAAAGAGGGGGAAACTTCTGTAGAAGTAACTAATATGAGTACCAGATCTGACAGTCTTTCACACCCATTGTTCTCCATGGGTGCAAAGGTTAGTGCAAAGATTGGTATAGATTTCCCAACTCTTCTTTATGGACAAATTTGGTCATTTTAATTACATAGCATTTGGTTTTATCTTTGTACTTCCATTTACGTTGCTGTAGACATGGTATATATCATTCTCCTGCTTCTATTAATTTTACTCTGCATCTGTTCATGTGTCTTCCTGTACTTTTCTGAATTCTTCATAGCCATTGTTTCTTATGTCCCAGTAATGTTCCATTATATTCATATACCACATGGGCACCAACGTTGTTCCCACTTCTTTCTTAACACTACATTTTAAGAGACATTGACAAACTTTAAGATTTCTAAAAGGAAGTAACTACCATGGCAAAATGTCTGGGTAAGGATAGGAACTATGATTTCACTGGTATAGGGAATTCCTAGGTGAGGGAGCTCCCAGTACCAATGTGAGTCAGCACTTTCTCTGTAACTTATAGTTTTAAAATTACCTAGAGCACTGAGAGACAGAATAAGTGTCTTGTGCAGGCTCACATTTATTTTTTGTTGTGTTCTCAATCAAAGAGGAGCAAAATGACATCAAGATGTTGGGGTTGATGTACAGTATATCCAATGGTGGCTGATCAAACCAATACAAGCTAGGAAGGCTCTACCATAGGTTGGGCACAAATAGTCCATATGAACCTTTGGGAAGGAAATGTCTTAAATTTGTACATTTCATGTTTCTTTTGAACTCTTGCAATTCTGCTTTGCTCACAGAGCACAGCACCTTCTTTGATGTAGGCAGACCATGCTGAACAGCCAGTGTCTCCCATGTTTCACAATCAATATCAAAGTTCTTCAGAGACCCCTATGGTGCATCTCAACTATCCCAGACTCACACAGTGAGTATGGGTTAGGGGTAGGATTTGAACCCAGATCCTCCTGGCCTCAAGGTGTCTTTCTCTCTACTACACAAAGGTGCCTCTGTCTGGAACACTCTGTGGGACTAGGCACATTTAGCCTAGAGAAGAGACTTGGATGGAATCTAGTATAGTAACTATAAAATATTTAAAGGGCTCTTATATAAAAGATGTTTACTTAATCAATAGGATTTCATAGAACAAAAGTAGGAGCAATGGGTGATACTCAAAGGGGAGAAGATTTTGGTTCAATCTAATAAAATACTTTCTAACTATTCAAGTTTTCCCAAAATGATGTCAGATCATTAATATCTCTGTACTAAAAGTGTCTAAGCAGAAATTATATGACCACGCATGTGGCAATGATGTGGGAGAAGGGAGCCCTAGATAGATTGAGAGGTTTGTCTGGATCAGATCTTAACCCCTTTTGTGTCATGGACCCTTATGGAAGTCTGGAGAAGTCTAAGGACCCCTTCTTGGAATCTTGTTTTTAAAGGCATAAAATATTTATGTACGTTTGTATATGTATTTGCAAAAGAAATAAATTATACTGAAATATAGTTTATCAAACTATTAAAAGCTCTACATTCAGAGGACCCACAGATCCCCTGAAATCTATCCACAGTCCCATGGGGAGTGCATGGCCTCTAGGTTAAGAACCACTGATGGAGATAATCTACCCCTGAGGTCTGCAGAACCTTTACTAGTCTACTCTTCTGTGATTCAATTCACTCTACCCTTGCTTAATGAGCTTTGTACATGCTCTAGAAAACTCTACTTCAATTCTAACTCTGCATCCATCTTTCATTGTAATCTTCACCTAGATTGTAGGCCCTAAAAAACAAAATGATAATGATAAGCCTCATTTTCATGTTGTGTGAAAAGCATTAATTAGTGATCACAAACATAAAGCACTGTACCTATCTGAAATACTACTTCCTTTATTTCCTTTCCATATGTTTTATTTTGATTATGCATATTTACATTACATAGCACTTAAACATCTGTTCAAAGCACTATAAGTGACTTTTTTTAATGTACAGGATTTTTATAATTTAACATAGCTGGAAGATTAACACAACTTTTAGGAATATAAATTTGGTGATTTTCTACTTTTGTTTGTTTGGAAGGCATAAAAACTGCCAAGGCAGAGCATAGGGGATATAGAAATATCAATTAGCAAATTCAAACGAGAAAAGCCATCATAAGGGGTGAGAAAAACAAGAATATAACCTTTCAAAAACATGTTGTTGTTGAGTTATTTCAGTCATGTCTGACTCCATGACCCCATTTGGGATTTCTTGGTAAAGATGCTGGACTAGTTTTCCATTTCCTTTTCCAGCTCATTTAGCCTATGAGGAAACTGAGGCAAACAAGGTTTAAGTTGACTTGCCACTTAGACACTTGTAAGTGTCTGAAGCCAGATTCAAATTCAAGTCCTTCTGATTCCAGGGTTGGCGCTTTGTCCACTGTGCCACCCAGCTGCCCTATTTAAAACACACATTGGTCCAAAATAAGGAAGAACACAAGTGTACAGTGATGATAAATGTGAAGATGATGATGCATATGCCACTGCAGCGGAGCTTGAGTCGGATGTCAAGTAGAACACCAAATGCCTTCCCTAAGATTGTTAACTAAAGACCAGAGCTTTCTGAATTCCTTTTGTCCAGGGACTCTCTTTTGCCTTTCTTTGCACCCTCGGTACTTAGCACAGCGTCTGGAACATAGTTGTTGCTCAGGCATCCAGTTGTGTCCAACTCTTCATGACCTCATGGACCATCATACACCAGGAACAACATAGTAGGTATTCAAAAAATGCTAAGTTGATTGAGTGACTGTTCAAATAGACAGAACATTATCCTTTCGTATCCTAGAGCTGGTCTATACTATTCTCTTACTTTGACATTCTACGTCTTTTCAACAATTTCTTAGAGCTGCTCTTGTTCTACCCTTCGTAATATTTTCACTTAGCCGTTTTCTAACTCCTGTCCTAATTATCTGGATCATCTTAACCCTCACCCCCAATAGACTATAAACTCCTGGAGGGTAGCCACTGTGTAATTTTTCATTGTCATATCCACACAGTGTCCTATACGTAGTAAGTGCTTCATAAATGTCTGTTGAGTTGAACTGTTGTCATGAAATTAGCCCCAGGATTAACAGGTATGTAAAGATAGTAAGCTTTTAGGGTTTGAAAGATGTTAAATAAATAAACCAATAGAAACTTTTAAAATTATGCTTTATTTATATGTAATAATTATAAGAGTGGAGGAGGGCATGCTCTCATCCACAGAAACCCCTACTTTATATTGGCACTAAGCAGTTTTCTGGAATATCTATTCAGAGAGCTGTATGTGGGTAAGCCCCTAGAAAGCTTTCCAAGCTGTGAACTATCAATCCAAGTAACTGAAATGGCCCAAAGAGGACCTAACCACCCCAGGTTCTCACTCTCTTTGTACACATGTGAATGGGATCTGATTTTGGATCCCACAGCTCCTAGCCTTTCCTTTTAATGCAGATGGTTTCTGCCTGGAGAGACAAATAATTATAAGAGTACATTAATCTCTCATAGCTCAGCCCCCATTCCTTTGAAATTCTAATCTCCTTTCCACCTTTAAGTGACCTGAAAGGATTATATAGAAGTGACAGTCTATTTTTACAAAAGGATAATTAAAGCTAACAAAATATAGTTTGGAGTCCAAAGAAGCAGGGTCACTCCTTGGAAGAATCTGAAACTTCCCAGATTCATGATAATGAAATTAACAATGTTAGTTTTAAAATGATGGAATGACAGACAACCACAGTAAGGTCTGAAGCCTTACCTCCACCCTCACAGACTTCTGATACTGGTGTTTCCCAGGCCCAAACTAATGCCTTTTTAGGAAAGCAACTTTCAGTGCCCTAGTCTCAAAGTCTCATGGAGAAGGTGAGAAAAATCACCCTACAGCCATCTTGCTCCTGAGTGGTAAATCAGGGAAAAACTTTCATTTTTAGTCCATTGCTTCCCTAGGCTTATATCACCAGATGTTTTCACAGTCTCATCACCAGAGATTCCAAGGTTGGGTGCAGCCTCTGGCTTCTCCCAAGGATTGTTGCAAGGCTGGGGAGCAAGATGCCCCAAACAAGCCAAAAAAGGGACTATGCCTCAAAGCCAAAAAAAAAAAGTATCCCATGTGTAAAGCCCTCTCACAAGCTCAGGACCCCCCTGGATTTCTTTCCTTACAGTTCAACATCAGAATAACCTTAGGCAATTACTTTTGGGTTAAATATCCTGGGAATTCAAGTCCACACTTTCTTTTTTTCTCTCGGGACCCTAGCAATGGTAGAAAAATGCAGAGAAAAAGCAAAATCTGGCTGAGTGGCAGTCATTTAGAAATAACAATGACAATAATAGCTCATATTTGTACAATGCTTTAAGGCTTGTAAAGCATTTTTCATATATTTTCTCATTTGATAAATCAGAGCTGATACACAAATTCTCTAATTTACAGTTTCATAGTCTACAATTATGACTATATAACCATTGGATGATAAATTTAGAGCTGGACAAGCTATTTTAGGGCATCCGGTACAATTCATTCATTTTACATATGAGGAAACTGAGGTTCAGCATAGTCGACCAACTTATCCAAGGGTACATGGGTAGCTAAGTGACAAAGCCAGAATCAAAACTCAGGCTTCCTGACTCCAAATTCAGCGCTCTTTCCAATGTACTACTTCCTGGCATCCAGTATTAAGAAGGTATCTCTGTGGTATCCTTGTGATACAGATAAAAACATATTATAATGTGTAATTAAAATTTATTACTATAATAATACCCACAATTTATATAGCACTTAAGGTTTATAAAGTGCTTTTCCATACATTATTTTATCCGATCCTTATGCCTATGAACCTACAAATTACATCCTTCTCCTAGCTGAGGGTGAGCAGCTGTAAATTGTTGCACAAACCTCCTTTGGTCGGAAAGGAACCAAAACAAAGGAAATGAGAGCTGACTAACCCACAGCTGAAGAAACACACTTGTACCCAGTACCTGTTTTCCAAAGTATGGTGCTCCCTTGAGTGAAGACCGGGGCTTGGGGTGGGGTGGAACAAGGAGAAGGGTTCCAGTTCTTCTTTGGACAGTATTCATTTGGTTCCACTACTTCCAAAGGGGTAGAAACCATTCTGGTCCACCCTCTGTTGATTTTCACAAATGATTTACCCCTCTGTTCCCCCTCTGAAATGGTTCATCCATCTATTATTAGGTCTAGTGTCCCAGAAGATCAGTCAGCAATGAATAGTAAGGTTTCAGATTAAGGGAATCCTATTTACTGTTCAGATTTCCTTCAGGAGCCCATATGTGTTGGGATGAGGTGGGACCAAATGGAAAACTAGAAAGGTAGAGGAGGGAAGAGGGAGAAGAATTGTTCTTATTCTTTTCTTCCCCCACTACTGTGGTCGATGACTCTGGAGAGTCATATTTTATAACAAAGAATTTTTTTTTAATGAGTTCAGCAAAACTAACCAATGTATCAGCTGAATCTAACAATATGCATCATGTTCCATACCAAAGTCCCCCAGCTCTGCAAAGAAGCAAAGATGTATTCTCATATCCCTTCTTCGGGAGCATGCTTGATCATTGTAATAACACAGCGTTTGGTTTTGATGTGTTGTTATTCTTTCTACTTGGATTGTTGGAATCATTGTGTATTCAGTTTCCTGGTTACGCTTTACTTTGCATCAATTTATAGTAAATCTTCTGGAGTGAGAGGTTTTAAATGGTGAACTAGGTGAGTTTCTTACTGATGAATTTGTGTTACTTAAAAGGCACTGATTGGATAGACCCAGACATTGTTTTCTAAGGACTTATTATACACAGGAACAATTTTCCCTTTAAAATCAATCCTGATATGGGGCAGCTAGGTGGCGCAGTGAATAGAGCACTGGCCCTGGAGACAGGAGGACCTGAGTTCAAATTCGACCTCAGACACTTAACACTGACTAGCTGTGTGACCTTGGGCAAGTCACTTAACCCCAACTGCCCTGCCTTTCCCCCTCCAAAAAGCAAAAAAAAAAAATTAGTCCTGATCTATCTTGTTGTAAAGAACATTAGACTTAGCGTCAGAAGACAAGAACTTAAATCCTGTATATATGATGTATAACCTTAGGCAAATCATTTAACCTCCCAGAGCCTTAGTGTCTTCATCTATAAAACTGAGATAATAGTATCTACCCTAATGGCCTTATAATATTATTGCAAGACTCAAATGAAAACGATGGTTGTAAATTGATATTAACAGTATAGTAAAGTTAGTTATTAATATCACTCAAGGAAAGATCATATCTTAGAGCTTCATAGGTAAAAGGGACCCCAGAGTTATACAGTACAAAATCTTCCAAAGCTTGAGTTTTACTTACACCAAAGCGCTTATCCAATCTCTGCTTAAAGATCTCTAGATTTGGGAAGTTCATTATGTCCCAAGGCAGCCCATTTATCTTAGTCATAAACAGGTTTTAGTCCTTTAATAGAACGTAAGTTCCTTGAGGGCAAGGACTGTCAGAAATTTTTTTAAAGGAATGGGTGTATATCCTTGACCAAAATGCAAGATCAAACATAAAGGAGGAATTGAGGCATTTCACTAAGCATGTCTATCACAAAGATGGTATTTTACCTCTGGGATAGAAACAGGTCATGGCAACCACCATTCATTGAGAGCATTTGAAGGTGGAATGGCTACGTGATGTAGTCAAGAAGAGCATGTAGTTATGAACTGTCTCCTCTACTTTTAGGAAACTGGCCAGGTTATGAACCCATGTACTTTGACACTGAAACCAGCTCTGAAACACTGTAGGAGTGTTCTAGAAATAAAATGGCATAGACTAATATTAATACGGGCTCTACTGAGTCTGGAAATTTATCTCCAGTGGCTCCCTGTTGCTTCTATAGAAAAATATAAATTTTTCTATATGACATTTAAAGCCTTTCACAACCTGGGCCTATCCTGCCTTTCCAGATTTTTTATACACTACTCTACTCCTCCCAGTCATACTGGCTTATTTACTACTCTGAGCCCTCCCAGGACAACGCCAGGGCTTCAGAAGAAGCAGTAAGGGGCCAGGTGAACCCTTCCCTCTGCTTGTTTTTTTGAGAACTACCACAGGGACAAAATTTTGGCATCTTCTGGCTGTCATCTAGGCCTGCTTGCCTGCGGAGGGTAGAGTGACCCTATGAAGGATTTTCTTGGTGTCAATGCATTTGATTTAACTGTCTGATGCTGAGCTCATGTTACCCATATTATATAAAAACTCAGCACATTTCCTTTGGAATTTTTGGAATGAACTTCTGCAAAGAATGTGAATATGAGTGACCTTCTGAAATAGGTTGCAATGTAAGAGTGTGCCAGAAACCATGCCCAGTGGTTGCATAAAGAGAAATGACATTTGGAAAAAAATATCCTATTATATTGGCAACTGTTTTAGCTCAACTATGCATATAAATTTGTAACAGAATTCCTTTCTCCACATAATATTTTAATATGAAATGTCAATATTAATGGAAATAATTTTTTGAATTTAAAAAATCACATAGCAAAAAATAAAAATAAGAAAGCTTCCCACAGGGCTGTAACTCCTGGTCACAGTCAATCAGGCCTGATAGGATTTGGGTTCTCATCACAGTCAAATTGCCTCTACAAGGATAGATATTATCCTTCAACTCCATTGTCTGGTCTTAGTGTAAAGCTGTCCTGAGCAATGTATCTGGCAGTCCTGAGAATAGAAGGTGACCTTGCTTGAGTCTTACTGGATGGCTGGGTTGTGCAGTACCAGTCAATGGATGTCTATTATTCCTTGGAAGAAAGCATTGCAGCTTATACCTAGTTTAAGTACTCAGCAATGTTGCCACACAGGAGCAAGCTTGGTTCTTGCTGAGTCTCTGGTACAGACTCAAGTAGGCATGTGTTGATTATTCTTCTATCACCATATGTCATTGGGTTTTGGTGGTGTTTGTCCTCTCTGGGCCACATAATGTAGCCTCAAGTCCACATTAGCTGGGTCCCATACCGGAAGACCTGGCAGCTTGCTCTTGAGGATCTGAGGGCTGAAAGTGCTTTATTTAAAGTTTGCTTCTACCCTAGCACTTAACACAGTTCTTTGTACACAGAAGACACTTAAAGCCTTGTTGGATGAACCTTTTGAGAAAAATCAAAAGTGAACAAATATGGGAAATGTCAAAGAACAGTTCAGTTCAAACCTTTATTAAGGGCCTGCTATGTATAGTTTACAGGCAGCAAGGCCACCTTAATGGATAGAGTACTGTACTTAAAGTCAGGAAGACTTTCAGATCTGTGCCTCAGAACTGTGTGACCCTGGGAAAGTCACTTAACTTCTGTCTGCCTCAATTTCCTAATCTGTAAAATGGAGTGATAATAGTATTTGCTTCCCATGCCTGATGTGAGGTTAAAATGCAATAATAAATATAAAACATTTTGCAAACTTTGAAGTGCTGTATCACTGGTAGCTATGATTATTGTGCTAGGTGCTAGGAGGTAGGAAGAGGGGGAAGGGAAGGGAAGGGAAAGAAAGCAGGCAGGCATGCTTTGTACTCAAGTTGTTCACAGCCTAATGAAGGAATGAGTCCTGTATATAAACACTTATCATACAAGTTAAGACGGGACAAATGCACAGGCGAGTTCAAAACAAGAGGAATGAGAGATCTGAAGAGGGAAGCTTCACCTGCAGCAGAGGGAAAGTCGAAGAAGGCTTCACAGAGAAGGCAGCATCTAAATTGGGTTTGGACAGCTGGAGATGTGGGGTGAGTCCGTGCCCAGTCTGGGAAAAATCATGCTGCAATTGCACCGAGGTGGGAGGAGGCAAGACATGACCAGCAAACAGGATCTCAGTATGACTGACGTGTGAACTGAATGAAGAATAAAGGGAGAAAGAAAATTATAAAAGAGAATTGAAGCCAGGTTGTAGAAAGCATTGAATGCCAAAGTGAGGACTTTATAGTTCATCCTTTAAGTCATAGGATCATAGATAGAAAGCTGCAAGGGACCTTAGAAGTTAACTTCTCTGGCCCCTTAATTCTACAGAGAAGGAAACTTAGGCCCAGAGGAGGCAAAATGATTTATTCAAGGTCACCCAGACAGTCAGTGGCAGGGCTGGGGGATACAAACCCAGATTCTCAGCAGAAGGAGGCACCAAAGATTTCTGAATAGTAGACCAACTGATCAGTTTTGTGCATTAGAAAGATTGCTTTGGGAGTGGTATGAAAGGCAGGATGAACAGAGGAGAGACTGGAGGCATAGAAACCAGTCAGCAAATTGTTTCTGTTGTCCAGAAGATAAAGAAGGTGAGTCTGAGCTAGGATGATCACAGGGTGAATAGAAAGCAGAAAGGAGGAATTGTGGAGGCAGAATCCACAAGACTTGGTAGCTGGAAGGTGAGGGAAGGGAAAGATACCAAGATGACACCAAGGTTTTGAGCTGGAGTGACTGAGAAGGTGGTGGCACCATTAGTAGAAATAAGGTCATTTGGAACCA
Organism: Pseudochirops cupreus; assembly: GCA_028627135.1. NCBI lineage: Eukaryota > Metazoa > Chordata > Mammalia > Diprotodontia > Pseudocheiridae > Pseudochirops > Pseudochirops cupreus. The sequence goes on along the minus strand of CM053580.1, from coordinate 323,910,508 downwards.
GGGAGGTTTGGAAAGTGGAAATAAAACTTTCAATTCAAATCTGTTGAGTTTGAGGCCCCACTGGGACCTTCAGGGACAGCTGCCCAAGATGCAATTGGAAAATGGAACTGGAGCTTTGGCCAAAATTTTGAGATGAAATTCCGTAGTCAAAACTCTGTCAGTTTTGTGTGAACTGATAAAAGTGAAGTAAGCAGAACCAGGAAAACAGTATGTCCAATGGCTACAATAATATAACTGGAAAGAAAAAAATGAAAGCCAAAACTAAAAGCTGAGGAGTTATAATGACCAAGTTTGCTCTGAAGAACACATGAGAAAATGTACATCTTTTCTTCTTTATGGAGATGGTGGACAATGGGTGTGGAACACTTGCATAGAATCTTAGACTTGGCTGAAGTTAGTTTGGCTGGACTACTTTTTTTTTCCCCTCTTTCCTTTTTATCCTTTGTTACCAAGGATGGCTAACTATGGGCAGTGGAAGTACCCAAAAGAAAACCAAAAAAAGTACAGAAAGGTTCACAAAAAAAATTTCATATATGTCTATTTCTTTAAAAACAAACTGTACACAACAAAAGTTCTGTTTCTTATACAATCCTCTTCTCTGTTCTTCTTTGTATATTGAAATGTAATTTATGCTTAAGTTCACAATAAAAAAATAGAATTGTTTTTTTTTAAAGGAAATGAAAGGGATAGAAAAACAAGAGCTATCAAGAAAATTTTTAAAAGGTTCTATCAGCGAGTAAAACTTAACTTAAAACTGTAACATGAAAGAGCAAATTGAAATGTAACCGAGAAACGTGGAATGGGTTATAAAATGGCATTATGGAAAATCAACAGGTACTTAGAAAATACCTTCTACACGCCTAGCACTCTATTAGGCAATCTGGAAGGTATAAAGAAATAGAAGACTTAGCCCTTTCCCAATTTGTAACCTCAGATTGGGGGTGAGGCAAGAAGGAGTGAATTTATTCTATTTTGAAATTATTTTATTAGTAACTTAATAATCATCAACAAACATGAACATTTCAATATACAAAGGACACAGTAAGGGATTGTATATGAAACCATGAATTTCTGTTATGTAGAGCTTTAAAGTTCATGTTAAATTTAACATGGTAGTAACAAACTAGCCCTGTTTGTGTCTCCTTCTGAACTTTTTGTTTTCCACTGTGCATTTTTCACATTTCAAATACAGTTTTATTGATATTATTTCTTTCTATATTGTTTGAATTTCCACCTTTTTTGACGTTTTATTGACAGTCTTTCCTTCCTTTTGGGGGGAATCATTTCTTTCACTACCCACTCCACCTGCTTTGCAAAAATCCTCCCTTGTAATAAGTAAGTATAGTCAAGCAAAAAACAAAACAAAACAAAATACGACCATGTCTGAAAATGTATGCCTCATTTTCCTCTTCAATGCTATCATGTCTCTGCCAAGAGGCAGAGGCATGCTTCAGCCTTCTAAAATTATGTAGTTTCATTAGACTTAACAGATCGTTGGCTTGTGGATGGGCTTTTTGGTTGAGAAGGAGAGGGTGTCCTAACTGAATATAAGAGGACGACCTCCATCTCTGACTGATGCAAGACTATTCCCGTGGAAACTCTCTCTCTTGCTTTTCTTCCCCATCATTAACTTGTGCTTTGTTCCAGCCATCCTCCGCTACTTAAAGGCTGATGGGAAGATACACCTGGTGGTGTTCAACAACATCCAGCTGGCTGACGGCAAGCGCCACAAGATGCTCCTTCGCCTGAGCAATTTTCAGCGAGGGTCCAGCTCTGTGGAGCTCTACTTGGACTGTAACCAGGTGGACACTATCCAGGATCTCCCCAGGGCATTCTCTGGGCTCTCTCATAGTTCTGAGCCTGTTGAACTGAGGACATTCCAGAGGAAAGCACAGGTGAGCAGAGCAGCCTGTATTCCTTCAAAGGTGGATTCACAAGCTGAAGCCGCACCACAGTCCATGGATTTCATGGGTCACCTACTAAAAGCAAAGAGCTGGAAAAAACTTAGTAAAATGTAGTAACATTGAGATTCTAACTTCTAATAGGCAGGGAGCTTCCAAGATCTACTTTACAGTATCTTCTCCATCAACTACATAACCTTTGTATCATGCATAGCACTGGATTGGGATCCAGGGGATCTGGATTCAAGTTTGGTTTGGCCATTTACTGCCTGGTGACTGTGATCAAGTCATCTAATCTCTCTGGGCCTCAGTTTCTTCACAGAACCATAACCACATAAGAGAAAATTATCTGTAACCAGTTCTATGTATAAAGTCTTTGAGAGAGACACAGAGACAGAGAGAGACAGAGACAGAAAGACACAGAGATAGAGAGAGACAGAGACAGAAAGACAGAGATACAGAGAATAACCTTTTTTATCATATTCACTTTTTTATCCCTCAACTTTACTTAATTTTTACTTTGCATTAAATATGGGTGGAAATAGAGATTTCACATAGATCTCACAAGGTTACACAGAAGACCTCTGAGGTCCTTTGCAGCCCTGCAACTGTGTTCCCACAGTTCTTTGATCTTTGGGCTGTCGATTTACAAACACAACAAAAAAAAAAGACTTCAAATTCCAATTCTGCCACTTATAGTGCGACATGGTAACTATGTGGGTTTTGCACAGTTGCCTGGAGCATTCTAAGCATTTAGTAGATGTTTTAGCTGTCTAGCTGTCTATCTATCTTGGACAAAAATCACTCAACCTCTGTATGCCTCAGTTTACTCATCTGTAAAATGAAGTGGTAAAACTAGATAATCTTCTCCTATAATCCTATGACCCAGCATAAAAATTATTACTCTTACTCTGGGGTCAAATATATTCTTGAACAATAGAAGACAGTTTTTAGCAAAAACTCCAAGAAAGTTCAAATGCAGAAACTCTCTGAGTAGACAGTGCCTGTGTGAAGAAGCTCAGAAAACTGAAGACTGTAGGAAATAAATCCTCATTCAAAATCCCAGGATGAGTCAAACCATTTAACCTGGAAGTCAATAATTATATCATTGAAGAAATTTGAAGTCAATGTCCACCGACTTAAATATGTCAACATGCCTTGTAGTCAGTAGTTAGGAGTAGAAATGAATATTCTTCCTAGAAAACTGAATTTCTACAGGATTTCTTTACCCAACTGCATTCTGGAGTCCTCCAAACCACAGAGCATCCTTGTCTCTTAGTAGAAGTGCAATAATGCCCATGTCTGTTATTCTATAAACCTACTCCATTAAACATGTAGGCAACATAAAAGAATAGAACTAATGTAACCCTTGAGAGCCCCAAAGCATGAAAGACGCAAGTATACTTTGATTCTTTACATCTCTGGTTCATAAACCCACCCAGAAAACTCAAGAAAATTAATGTATGGTACTTCCTCCACATCCCCAGTTAACTGAGCTCAATTCTCCATTTGCAAATTTACAGTTCACAATATTAAAGAAGGAAAGCTTCATTGAAAGACAAAGGAAAACAAAATGGGAAGGAAAAAAAAAAGAATCTTTGGGAAATGAAGGGAAATGAAAGGAAATGGCCTGTTAAATAACTCTCTCCCAAAAATCTATTTCAAATTCTTAGTCACATGCAGTCTCATGGTTCTTAGGCATTCTTTGCAATGCAACCCAGGTTGTTCTTTTACATTTCCCCCGAAGTCCTCAACAGGGCAGCCAGGTGGTACAGTGGATAGAGTGCAGGGCCTGGACTAAGTAAAATAGTTCAAATTTGACCTCAGACACTTACTAGCTGTGTGATCCTGGGCAAGGCACTTAACCCTGTTTGACTATAGTGGCAACCACACTGGCATACTCAGGATGGCTGCTAGCAGGTTCTTAGATCTGCTTTACCAGGAAAGATAGATGTTCAAGGGGTCAGCAATTCTTTTTAAAATTATATTCATTAGTTCAGGGGAAAAGTCAGCACCCTGAACTTCAGAGAAAATCCAAACAAAGAAAATAGAGAAAACACAAGCAAAGAAATAAAATCCAACAGACCAGGCTTCTAACCATCTGTGAAATTAGCACAGATCAACAGACAGATCCAACTGTCTGACCAAAGCAATACATACATAGTTCCCCGAGAGAAACACCAAAATCAGGTTTTTTCAAAGTGGGGGGCTCCTTAACAGCTTTGCAGAGTCTCATCTGGTCAAATCATAAGAACACTCTTTCAATGAGTGAGCCTCCAAAGCAAAATGCTAACCTCAGAGTACATATAACCTTTTTAGAGCCAGAGGGCATCACATCCCTCATGACCCAGTAACAAACAGAAATGAGCAAAAGGTGTGAGCCTTCCTACAAAACAAACCTCCCATAATCAAACTTCCCTTAATGGGATCCATGTGAAGCCCATTTTTATGGGTAGTGGTGGGGGAATCTTTCTATTCCCCATTACCAATACAGTGCCTCACTTACCTCATCTGTAAAATGATCTGGAGAAGGAAATGGCAAACCATGCCAGTATCTTTTGCCAAGAAAATTCAAAAATGGGGTCACAGAGAGTTGGAAACAACTGAACAATAACAGCATAGTTCCCAACAAGTATGTACTCAACATAGTGCCTAAAACTGGAAAGCACCTTCGAGGTCATCTAGGCCAATCCCTCTCATTTTACAGGTGAAGAAACTGAGAACCAGAGAGGTGAGGTAAGGATCAAGATCACACAGGAAATAAATGACAGAGTCAGAATTTGAACCCAGATCCTATGGCTCGAAAATGTTGGCACTGTACAATCTTCCTCTCAATCAAAGCTCCTCCTAAGTAGCGATTTAGATCCTATTGCTCTAATAATAATGGAAACTTCTATAATCCTTAATTGTTTTACAAAGTAATTCTGGCATTCTTTGCTACAAGGGATAGTTCCCCGGGTGAGGCTAGGAAGATATAGTGGGAAATTAAGGTGATGTTATCTCAGCTGATCCTTACCAAAGCCCAGTTAGGCAGGTACTATTATTAGCCCCATTTTACAGTTGAAGAAATTGAGATTCAGAGTGGTTACACCACATGTTCAGGACCATGCAACTAGTAAATGAACCCAGGTCCTGTAGACTCTGACTCTGCAGCTCCTTCCACTACACCATGTTCCCTTCCCTAGGAGAAAGTTCCTCTTACTTCCCTGCAAAGATTCTGGGCATGAACTCTCACTCACTTAGACACAACACTGTCCAAATCCTTAAAGCCTCCTCATTCACTGGATAGGAAACTTCAGGCATTTTCTCTGGCATGTCCATCTTTACAGAAACAGTGGCATTCTCTAAACACTTCTCCTGCCCACTAGATGAGGCTCTAATCACAGCCTCCCTGTGATCACCGGGCTACCACATCTTGACTGAGAATGGTTTCTCTTTGAATTATGCCAGAAATCAATGACATGAACATTTCCTCTTCCAGGACACCTTGGAAGAACTAAAGCTGGTTGTGAGAGGTTCACTGTTCCAGGTCGCCAGTCTCCAAGAATGCTTCCTCCAGCAAAGTGACCATGTACCCTCCACAAACTCAGGTATGCTCCCTCCCCAGTCTATGTAGTCACCCTAATCATGGGTGGGAGAAGGTGTACTAGCGATGCTCCAGTCCAATCACAGCTTCACAAAGCAAGTCACTCAAACTCTTTATTCTCCTTAACTACTGCCTAGACAATCAATCAAATCTTGCATCTCTGCCTCTAAACATCTCTTAGATTTGTCCCCTTCTCTCCACTCACAAAGCTACTGATTAAATTCAGGCCCTTATTACTTCTTATCTAAGTAATTATTTATGCCTTTAAACCCAAATCACCCTGGCTCTCACTGATTGACCAATAATGGGCCCCAGGCCAAGCCTCGCTTGCTTATTATTTACAGGTTTTGTTGGCTCAGCTTAAATAGCAACTGTTTCTGTTCTGGCCAGAAACCCTGAGAGTCTTCACCTCCCAGATTGATTCTTTTATGAAGGCAGGGTTGGCCATCTTTTGCCTCATTTCTTACCTAGCCTTAAATCACTGAATGGGTGTTGCCTCAGTCAAACTGAGACCTGGGAAAGACCTTAGCTTAAAAAGGCTAAAGTCTCCCACAGCATCGTGGGCCATAGCCAGTCCTGATCTAGATCTTGCCACTGCACTCAGATGACTCTGGAGAAGAGAGTGAGGCTGATGACTCTGTACAGCTCTGCCTCACTTAAATCCGGTTCACTTGAAAGTCAAGATATCACCCTATGATGTCATTGGTCCTCTTCGAGAAGGGAGGATAATCAATAACTACAAAAACAATAGCCTCCTAATCGATCTCCCTGGCTCAAGGCTCTCGACATCCTCCACACTTAACCCACCTCAATCATATGTCTCTCATCGTGTAACTCGCCTACTCATTGAGCTCCACTACTGGCTTCTTATTGCCTCGAGTACAAAACACAAACACTTCTGTTTCGCTTCGTTGTCCCAAACAAGCTTTATATGATCACTGGGCATGGCTACCCCTCCCTCATTCTTCTGTTGAGCCTGACTGGCCTTCTCTCTACCTCATACACAATCCTCCATTTCCCACCTCTTTGCTTTTGCTATAGGGCACCACCCCAAACTACCCTGGAGCAAACTACTTTGTATTTTCTGACTTTATATTTGTGCTGTCTGTATTTTAAATTGCTGCCGGAAGTAGCCAGGTGTTACAATGGGTAGAGTGCTGGGCTTAATGACAAGAAGATCTGAATTCAAATCCTGCCTCAGACACTTACCAACTATGTGACTTTGGGCAAGTTGCTTACCCTCTCTTTGCCTCAAACACAGTTTTCTCAAGTACAATGGAGATAGTAATAGCCTCTCAGGATTGTTGTGAGGATCATATTTATATTTATGTATTTTTATGTATGAGATAATATTTATGTAGTGCTTGGTGTAGTCTGGCACATAGTGGGCATTTACTAAATGCTTGTTTCCTTCCATTTAAAAGTATTTTTAAATTAGTTTTTTTTTAATTAACAGATTCTATTTTCTCTCCCTCCCACCCCCTATCCCATTAAAAAAAACACACACACAGAAAAATCCTTATAGCAAATACGCAGAGTTATCCAGAATAAATTCACTAAGTGGTCATATCTGAAAATGGGTCTCATTCTGCATCCTCGGTTCAGGATGCATAAAGCATGCTTCATGACTGGTTTGCTGGTACCATGAACGGTCGTTTCATTAATCACTTTTTACAGCTTTTAAAGTTGTTTGTTTTTATAATGATATATTTATCATTATAAATTTATATATATACATAATGATATATTTATCATTATAAATATAAAGCATTATAAATCATAAATTTATATATAATGATATATAAAATTTATAATGATATATAAATACACAAATTGTATAAACTGTTCTCCTGGTTCTGCTCATTTCGTTCTTCATCAATTCACACAAACCTTCAAAACTGTTCATTTTTATAACATTGATGTGGTTTATGGTATGGATCGTTTTCATTCTGTTCACTTCGCTCTGTCAGTTCATGCAAATCTTTCCACAGCTATTTATAAACATATTTCTTCACATTATTTATGCCTTGAGAGTATTCCATTATGTTTAGCATCCCTTTCATTTCTGCTCTTTGTAGCCCCAGCACCTAGCATTGTGCCTGGCACGTAGTAGGTGCACAATACATATTGTCGATTGCTTGACTTACATACTTGAGATGGTATCTGGAGATCTGGTTGCAGGAACCCAGTGGGATCCATGTAGGTGACTGCGTTTTTACTGTGACCGGGGTTGAGTGTGACAGTCCAAAATATTGAATTAGGATTATGAACATTGTTGGCTTATTTCTACGACCTGGATGAATTTTGTACAAACTCATTTTTTTCTCATCTGGTTACATTGATATAGTTGACACTATCATCCTCTTCATTACAATTAAGCAACCCAGAAGATTGGCACAGACAATGGCACAGATAGTCCACAGACAATCCAGAGGACCTGTGTGTTTTAATCTTTTGCCTTTTGCCGTTTCTCTGGGGCTCTCTGTAGCGTAGGTCAAGCCTGTGGACATTGAAAGACCATATAAAATGACCATTCTTAACCTGGCTTGTTGATTTTTCACCTTGGTATTCCCACAGGAGATATAAATTGGCAAGTCTTGGGCCAGATGACACAACTCAACAAAATACTGGTAGAAGTAAAAGACCTCCTGAGACAGCAGGTATAGTACAGGCCACTGAGCATGACACATTCCCAATAGGATTAGGAAATCCCCTTTTTATTTGTCACAGATGGGAGAAGCACATTACTGCCCACAGGCTAGAAGATGTCTGCTTTAAACTCCATCATTGTAGGGTTCTATGGCAACTAAGTAGCATGTTGGACAAAGCACTGGACTGGAAGTCAGACGCTTATTGGCTGTGTGACCTTGGGGAAATTCTTTAATGTCTCTCTGCTTCAGTTTTTTCTTCTATAAAATGGAGATGGATTCAATGGTCTCTAAGGTCTCTTCCATCTCTAAATCTATAACCTTTGACATGGTTCTGGAAGCTGGGGAACAAGGAACCAGACAGGAAGACAAATCTCACAGGCAACAGCTTAGGCAATGCCAAGAGTCTCTACTACCGCCCCCCTGAGATTCTTCCATCCCTGGACTGCAGGTCTCATGATGCTTTTCAATCAACTTTCTGTTTCCGAAGGTCAAAGAAACCTCTTTTTTGCGAAACACCATTGCAGAATGCCAGGCATGTGGTAAGTGCTTTTCTCATAATTAGCTAATTTAATGAGATAAACAAGATTCATCCTAGGAGCCAATTAGTGAAAATGCTTTTTTGAATTGGTTGTTGTTGGAGACTTGGAGAGGTCTTCATTGATCTGAAGCTCCAGGGCTTGGCACAAAGTCCAAGGGAAGAGTTAATTGCGAGGAAAATTCTCTTTTGTGAGTAGAATAAAATTCTTCATTATCCAAAAGAATGAGAAGTAAGAATTTTACTTGAAAAACAGTGCAGATTGGGCAGCTAGGTGACTCTATGGATAGAGTACAGACACTGGAGTCAGGAGGACCTGAGTTCAAATCCAGTCTCAGACACTTACTAGTTGTGTGACCCTGGGCAAGTTACTTACCCCTGATTACCTCCAATAGCAACAACAAAAAAAACAACCCAGTGTATAGTAGTGGAAAAAGGGTCAGCCTTGAAGCCATGGAAGATTTGAGTTCAAATCCTGCCTTTGTTGAATACTAGCTGTTTTACTTTGGCCAAGTCACTTAACTTCTCGGTTTCCTAGACAACAATCCAGGGAAGCAGAAATTTCAGAAGAGTTTCTGTCACATGAAGGGAATTTTCCTACATTGATGAAATCACAGGGCTAAACAAAAAAAAAAGGACCATACTTTCTTGAATTTTTTGACATTTCTGTGATCCCATGTGAATATTCCCTTCATCAGTGCAGACAGCAATCCATACATGCCTTCTCATCTTCTGTGATCCTCCATTTTCTCCTACGTGTGCTAGAAGCTTTCATCTAGGCCATTTTGGCTTTCTTGGGTACCAGTGATATACTTGGTTATCCTTGTTCTTTTTGCATAACCAGCTTACTTCCTTTTCCAATCATGCATTTCTTGAATAATATCCCTTAAACCAGAGAGGCAACTTGGTATGGTAGATGGAGAGGTGGTGTCAGAGTCAGGAAGACTTGGATTAAACTCTCACTTTTAACATTTACTGGTTGTTTGATCCTGGGCAAGTCACTTAACCTCTAAATGCCCCCAGACAATTCTCTAAGACTGTGTGCTTAGGGATAGAAAGTGCTCTGGAAAAGCCAGATTTGATTTTGCATTTCGTTAAACACCCACATACAGCATATTGCAGCATCCACAACATCCCAGAGTTCTTTTGTGGATAGTCTAACACCAAGAATAAGGTACAGAGTATTAATTTGCATGGGTAAAAACATTTTTCTCAAAGCCCCCTACACCAGAGGTGTCAAACATGCAACTGGAGGCAGCATTGACACCCACAATGCTCCTGAGTGCAGTCAACCCAGATTAAAATGTTATTGGGAAATATTTAATAAGATAAACCAAAAAATAATAGAAATAGATCATGTTAATGTGGTTTTCTGAGTCAATATATGGCGGACAGAGATACTCTGAGTTTGACTCCAATGCCCTACACAGGACCAGTCCCAAATCGCAATTCCTTCTGTCACTTCTTGTGCCAAAGTCATCACTGGAAATATATAGCAAATTACTTATGCCCATTATGCATTTCTCCATTGCCCCTTGGGTCAGTCACAATGTGGATTCTTTGGAGACTGCAATTTTCCAAGATTCACAACCATAGTAGCATCACTGGAATGCTCATTGGTTGGGTCAGGGAACAGCTCTGGATGTTTTTTAAACTTTTTTTTCAGGCCCCCTCAGCCTCCAGTCTCCAGCTCCAAATACCCTTCCCACTCCGGCAACCCTGGTTCTCAGGTGTGACTCTAACCCCTGTTTCCGAGGAGTCAGATGTACTGACACCAGAGATGGATTTCAGTGTGGTCCCTGCCCAGAGGGATATACAGGAAATGGAATTACCTGCTCTGATATTGATGAGGTAAAGAATAGACTGATAAAGGATAGAAAAGCAATTCCTTTACAGTCACCTTACTATCTCTCTCACACATCCTTAAAAATTTAAGTCAAGTCAACAAGCATTTATTAAGTGCCTACTATTTGCCAGGTACTATGGTAAGAAATGGCAATACAAAGAAAAGCAAAAAAAAAGTCCCTTATAATGACAAGTTTATGGTAAGAGAATGTACATTGGCAGAGGAAGTGGTTAATTAGACACTTCACTAGGCTGCACGAAAGTCACTTCCATATCCAGAGATAGAAGGATCTCTACAAACTACTAGGGGTACTGGGTGGTGGAATAAAGGACAGATTAAAAGCAATGAGAAATTTTGCATTATTTTGTATGAATAAAAAAGAGGCAGCATTGGTCATGGATACAGAGAGCCAGCCTTGGAGTCAAGATTGTATATAAACATATATAATGTAGTACATTTATATATACTGCATATGTGTGTGTGTGTATATATATATATATATGTATATATATATATATATATATTTGTATGCATGTACATGTATACATATGTATATGTGCATATATATGGAATATGGAGGTGCTTATATAGATCGGCATCCCTGCTTTCTATCACAAGTACTAATATATTCTGTATTTGCTCTCTCATTTAGTAGTCATTTCTCTTTTTTTCACAGTCCTATTCAATTCCCCTCATTCCCCCCATTTATAGGAAGAAGGGAGAAGGAAGAGGGGGTACTGTTGTAAGGGTCCCCTCAAGGGATTCCAGGTATTAATCTTCATCAGCATCCCTGTTGGGAGAGGAGGCAATATCACACGCCTCCACAACTCACAACATGGAGGCAATGAGCCCAGATTCCACCCAGGCTATGTGTCCCTCAGGGAACAACTGGGTTGTGTAGTCTGGAAAAACAGCCAACATAAGAGTGTGATGGTTTTACTGAGTGACAGCTATGGCCTGGACAAACCCTCAGAAGGAGAATATTACAGGAGTACTTTTCACAGGCTAGTTCCTTTTCCTAACTTTCATCATCTTCTATTGAAAGCATCTCGTCTGGGTCCTCTACAAGTAACTGGGCATAGCATAATGGGTAGAGTACTAGACTTGAAAGTCAGTATTAGCTTGCCAGAGTTCAAATCCTACCTCAGACACTTACTGGCTAGGTGACCCTGGCCAAGTCACTTCACTTCTGTCTACCTCAGTTTTCTCATCAACAAAATGGGGATAATAATAGTACCTACTTCCCAGTGTGATTATAAAGATCAACCAAAAAATATGTAAAGTGCTTTGTAAACCTCAAAGTGCAGTTATTATTATTAACTAGAAGATTGCAGAGAAACATGAGGCCAGATAAAGTTTCAATATCACTCCAACTGAAAATATAGCAAATGTCTCCTTTGGCTGAGTAATTAAAAGTCTGAGATAAAAAATATTTTGCCTTTGCCACCACCACCCCTACCTCCAAAAGTCAAGATCTTAAGATAGTATCTAATAATCCTTCATTTTAATAAACAATTACACACAATTTTATAGAACTACTAAAAGTATTTTTTTCTTTAATTTTTGAGCTGGAATTTTACCCTTTTTGAAAAGGCAAGAAGTGCTTGGGGTTGTTTTTTGTTGTTTTTTTTTTTTTACATTAATTGAAGCAGTAATAAAAAGTAGCAGAAATACTCTTCTAGACCCTCTGGTCCCATGTGCCCACTGACGCACTATAGTACAAGACACTTTAACCAGAGGGAGGGGGCAGGTCTGACTTTGGGAGTTTTTTACTTCATTCTGTCTCCACGACGTCTTTCCATCTGTGCTTTTAAAGGCAAAGGAGCTGGCTGGTTTTCCCATCTTGTGGTGAGTTTAAGAACAAGCATTTGGCCCAGTCACCTTGACCATCCCCAGAGAACACTATTCTTCAGCTCAAGGACAGGGATTTTGAAACTGCTTTGTGTCCACCCAAACCACCCACCCCCCAGAATTGTCCACAAGGATAGAGCTTTCTCAACCTTCAAGCCTTGTATAAATAGCAGTTGTTATTGCTATCGTTATCATAATTGTTAAACCCCCCAGCACAATTTGTGTGAAAGAATGGGATTCAACAGAACTGAAGTGTTAAGTAGACCTCTCAGTCTAGGAAACCAACCCACCACCCTCTGCCCTCCCATCTTTCAAGGCCCAGTACAAAACCATCCTTTCAGTAATGCCTTTGCTGATCCCCCTCCCAACTGAGGAGATTCCTCTGTCCTAAAGACAGACCCTTGTTTGTGTCCCCCACTCTCCTGCACCTGTTTCTTTTTAAAGTTATTTCCTTTTCTTACCTACTAGACCGGCAGCTCCTTGAGGGCAGGAACGATATCTTTCATCTTTGTTTCTCCCCCAGCACCTGGCAAAAGACCTTATGGTTTTTAATGACAGTCTGACAGTGTTTAATGAAGGTTTGTTAAATGAGTCATGAATTAATTTCTCTCTATCCTTTTCCAACATGTCTTCCTTTCTTCCTTCTTTCCTTCCTTCCTTCCCTCCCTCCCTCCCTCCTTCCTTCCTTCCTTTTTTCCTTCTTTCCCTTCATCTGTCCCATCTCTCCTTCCTTCCTTCTTTCCTTTCTTCCCTCCTTCTTTCCTTCCTTCCCTCCCTTCCTTCCTTCTTTCCTTTGACAAAGCATTTATTATTCCATGGGAGGCAATGTACCTAGATATTGGAGTAGAGATAAGGATAAGTAGGATGTGGTTGTTCATTTGGAAAGAGTTCCAGATTTCAGTGAGAGCACCCCCATTTGACTAACTATTTTGAATCATTTCTTCCTTGTTAGTGCACCTTCCACCCCTGCTTCCGAGGAGTACGTTGTGTGAATTTGACTCCAGGTTTCAGATGTGATTCCTGCCCAGTTGGCTTCACAGGACCAATGGTGCAGGGGATGGGGGTCACCTTCGCCAAGACACATAAGCAGGTGAGTTATGACTGTAAGGGCGGACTTCTTTTCTTTTGTATTCCCCCTTCTCACTTTACCAAGTTTTACTAAACTTGGAATGAATCTGGTTCTTTTGTGTCTCTTTCAGAAACTATTAATTTGGCCTGCCTGGATGATTATCACGTGTTGAAGATAAATTATGCACACCAGGCTACATCTGTATTGTTTTTTCACTCCTCTCTGATTCATGGATTTCTAGGAGACAGGGAGGGAGGGAAGGAGGGAGCAGCTGTTCAGTGACAGCAACCTGGTGGTGCTGAGTTTGAGGAATGGCTTGAGGCTCACTGGGTTCATACCAGTAGCACATTTTGATATCCAGATCCATCCCTTAGGCATCAAAGGGTAAAAGACCATAAGCAACAGAAGAACTTTAAAAGGGAAGATAAACTTGTATTTATGTACTGTTTACTGCAGCTAGGGAGGATGTAAAAGAGTAAAAACAAAAATAGACACAGTCTCTTCAATAGCGTTTACAAGCCACAAACAGCAGTAAAATCCTAGCGCATTCCATGACCTTCTCCACTTGATTCCAAATGTTCTAGAATATCCAGGTCATTATTAAGCTGACTGACTGTGAAACTTGAGGGGGATGTTTTCAGCGTTTTCAGATGGTTGATCTTCTTCGGATGGGTTTTTACTACCTTGGGGAAATCATTAGATATGAAGCGGAGCAGGAGGCATCATTATTTCTGAGTTATCCCATCCCTCATCTCCAGTGGGGGCTGTTTGTTAGACCAGAGAAGAGAAGGGAGTATTGGGAGAGAGAGAGCAGAGAGACAGAAGGTAATAAGGCTGAATTACGGTCATCAGATGGATGCATGAGTGATGGGGAGAAGTTTATCTTTGCCTCCACTGAAGACAAAACAAAATAAAATGGGCTCGACTTGCTGTGGGATGTATCTGAGTCTAGCCATCAGAAAGAACTTCCCACTTACAAAGGTTGGAGGACAGGGGACTGAATTACCAAGGAATATTAGGGAGTCTTCTCTGGCTGTTTTAAATTATGGACAGCTGTCCACTGGAGGTTTGAGGCTAGTCCTGCTGAAAGATGGGGGTGGCCCAGATGGCCTTCTCATTTGTAATTCTGCATTATTTCACATCACCCAAAGCTATGGAGACAGCTAAGAGCGGTTTGTGTGTTTTCTTTTTCAACTAAGAGCCATCATTTATGTTTCTGCACTAGATCTGCTCTGATATTGATGAGTGCAGAAATGGAGCCTGTGTCCCCAACTCTGTTTGTATTAACACTGTGGTAAGTATTTTCTGCAGCTGTTTTTAAAGCACAATGATTTTGGTGGGAGAGGGAAGAAAAAAAGAAATGTATATGATAACTTTATTATATATTTAAAAGGAATAGCAAGTTGTGCAAAACAGATTTGTAGTTTCATGTGCAATCGTCTTTTTTTTTATCACATTATGTTATAGAAATACTTGTTTTATTCCATAATTTTTTTAAAACCACAATAATTTGCCAAACTCTGTGTATGTGGGCGGGTGTATAGGCTGTAATCACAAAGCTCAAATATAACACATAGCTGTAATAATATATGCAACCAACCAAATGAGAACAAAAGTTTATCCAGAGAGTTAGTAAACCACCCGCTTCGTCTCACAGTTGAGTTTCATTAATGTGCTTTTGAATACAAGCCTATGATGGAATTATCTTTAAGATACCTATTCTTTAAAGATGGTTGTATTTAAAAGGCATTTCCTGTGGCTGTTGCAGTTCCAGAATGCTCAGAGCACAGCACTCCGAGAGGACCCAGAGATCACTGTGTCCCCACAGTCGTACCTCTGACTCTTCTGGGAGACTCTTCAGAATCCCTGCATGCTACAGAGAACGGCTTGGCATGCCAGGGGACTTTCTGAAATGCATTCAGCTTCTATGATTTATTATTTCTGAAAATTCCTGTCAGCTGTTTCTAAGTGAGAAATGGATGGAAGTAAGGTCAGCAAGCCAGACGGCAGGCTAGGGATGTAGGGGCCATCATCTGACTGCCATGTGGTCCCCAGGCGAGCTATTCAACCTCTCACTTCCCCACTTCCTTGCATGTGAAATCAGCCTAAGGATACATGGTTTTGTGGGAATGCAATAAAATAAATGGGAAACAGTTGGCAAAAATGCAGAAATAATGGGAGCATAACAGTCCACAGGACCTACCTCCACCCAGACATGTTGTTTATAAGGAGAGGAAATAAAGCGACTGTGAGCAAAGAGCTTTCTTTCCCAGCCTGTCCTTATGACCTGTTCACTGTACTGTCAGGAAGGCAGGGGGGTAGTATGGTATAGTGGAAAGACCACTGGACTTGGAGTCACCAGAGACTTGAGTTCAAATCCTGCCTCAGATATTTACTAGCCTTGTGACCATGGATAAGTCACTCTGAGCCTCAGGCTCCCCATCTGTATTGTATGATGGGGATAATTCTCATTTCATGAGACTATTGTGAAGATCATCTTAAAGGACAGTGAGCATTTGGGGAGTCTTAAAATGCTTTATTACATTCATCCCTTTTCATTTCATTTTAACTAAAACCACAGCACAACTCACAGGGTGTGGGCATGGCTAGGTGGCTCAGTGAATAGAACACCAGCCCTGGAGTCAGAAGGACCTGAGTTCAAGTGCAACCTCAGACACTTAACACAAAAAACTAGTCGTGTGACATTAGGCAAGTCACTTAACCCCAATTGTCCTCCAAAAAGCAAAAAACAAAAAAACAAAAAACAACCAATTCACAGGGTCTCTCCTCAGAGCTGCAGATGGTTTGTTTGTTTGTTTGTTTGTTTTCAATTCCTGGACTTACGTCTATTAGACGAGGAATATGTACTTTTTTGTCTTGTACCTGGAGGGAAACTTTCTAACTCCAGTGGGAATCTCAGCACCTTCTAACAATTCAGGCCTGTTATTTCTAAATTGAGGAAACCAAGACCAGGAGAAGCAAGTGACTTGCCCAGAGTCACACAGGAGATTAACAGCAGTTGAGATTTGAGCACTTTGGTCCGGCTAGGTGGTGCAGTGAATAGAGCACCAGCTCTGGAGTCAGGAAGACCTGAGTTTAATCCCGGCTCAGACACTTGACACACTAACTAGCCGTGTGCCCTTGAGCAAGACACTTAACCCCAATTGCCCTGCCTTCCCTCCTCCAAAAAAAAAAAGAGAGAGAAAGAGATTTGAGCACTTAATTCCACATCCAGTGTTCTTTCCCCAGAGATCACATGATTGTTTCTTCTCCTTCTGCCCACTGAGGGATAGAAAGGAAAATAGATGGAGAAAAGCCACAGAAGCAATGTCAGACAGCTCCCTATCATTTCTCTTCCATCTTTCTGACCTAGGGCATCTTACAGCTGGATGATATTTTCACAGATATTGTTTCAGGAAGCACACTGCTGGTCTGGGAAGCCTGCATGAAGCAGCAGGGATGGGGCTTCATCTCAATAGAAATGCAATTGACTTAATCCTTTTATTATGAAAATCAAATAAGAATATATTTAAAACAGCTTTTCAATCTATGTAAACGATAGCCATTATCATTATTATAAAAGATACAAAACAACGCTAATAATGGTGGTAATAATACCCCTTGTCCAGGGAATTATTTTCATTTTAGAAGCTAATGATCAAGGGACATCTGGGTGGGACAGTGGATAGAGCACCAGTTCTGGTGTCAGAAAGGTCTGAGTTCAAATCCAACCTTAGGCACTTACTAGTTTGTATCACCCTAGGCAAGTCACTTAACCCCAATTACCTCCCTGAAAAACAAAGGATCCAAGGTGAGATCCTGGCCAATGTAGGCTTCTTTTTAGAATGGAAACCCCTTGAGGGCAGGGACTTTTATTTTCTACATGTGCCAGGCACCTGGCACAATGCTTGGCATAAAACAAGTGCCTAATAAATGCTTACTGGGTGATTGACCATTCTGTCGGTTTCCTTACAGGGATCTTATCAGTGCGGCCCATGTAAGCCTGGGTTCACTGGAGATCAGATCAGGGGATGCAAAACTGAACAGAACTGCAGAAACCCCCAACTTAATCCGTGCAGCGTGAATGCCCAGTGTATTGAGGAGAGGCAAGGAGGCGTGACCTGTGTGGTGAGTTATCACTTTGCTTTTCAACTTCTGAGATTCTCCCTTTACAAACCAGCTCCCTCTGAGTGCAAGTACCCAAGAAGAAAATATTAAACAAAGTGTGTGAAACGCGAAACCATGATTGCTATGAAAAATAAATGATGGCTCTTAAAACTAAGTCTTTAAGAAACGACCCTGCTTGAGAAGGCCAGTTAACAAAAATGGCAGCTGAGATAATAAATTACGGAAATGGGCGAATAAATCAGTAAAAAAAATGTTCCTCAGCTGTCCTCAAACTTCAGACCTTCTACTCCTCTTAGATGTGACAGGATCTGCCTAAGACTCTGCTGTTAGACAATCAAGCATGCAACCAGCCAATCAACGAGCATTTTTGAGGGGAGGGGAGAAGCCAAGGCAATTGGGGTTAAGTGACTTGCCCAACATCAGCTAGTTAAATGTCAGGTGCCTGAGGCTGAATTTGAACTCAGGTCCTCCTGACTTCAGGGCTGGTACTCTATTTGCTGCCCCTCAGTATTCATCTTTAAGCCTCTTCCATGTGCTGGGCACTAAGAATACAAAGTCAGCAATGTAACAGCCCCTGCCCTCAAATAGCTTACCTTCTAATGGGGAAGCATATAAGAATATAAAAAGTAAATGCATGGTATTTCTGGAAGAGAGGCATCAGCAAATGGGAGAGAGGTCAGGGTGGCGGGTCAGGGAAGGTCCCCCAGCAGGAAGAATTTAAGCTGAGCTTTGATTCTAAGAGGCAGAGGTGAGTAGGGCGTGCTTCCCGGGCAAAGGAAACAGAGCATATAGAAAGGCAAGGAAATGGGAGATGGGATCAGCCTAAAATGTTTCATTGGACCTAGATTGTGAGGGACTTTAAAAACTAAACAGAGGAGTTTGTATTTTTTCCCAAAGGCAATAAGGAACCTTTCGGGGTTTGTAAAACAGGTGAGGGACATGGTCAGAACTGTGCTTTGGGAAAACTCATTTGGCAGCTGTGTGGGGGATGGATTGGAAGGGCATGAGACTAGTGGTAGGGAGGCTATGTGCCAGGTTGTTTTGTTGCAAGCATCCAGGTGAGAGGTGCTGAGGGCCTGAGCTAAAGACATCCTGAACGAGTAGAGGTTAGAAGAAGGATGCCAGGGGGGCGGAGCCAAGATGGTGGC
>CM053580.1:323875248-323891293 GCA_028627135.1 Pseudochirops cupreus | reverse complement strand
ATCGCACATGTTCAGCCTGTATTTGATTGCTTGTCCTTCCAGTGGGGATGGGTGGTGAGGGAGGAGGAGAAAGAATCTGGAATCTGGAGTTCCATAATCAAAGGTTATGAATGTGTATCTATCTATCTTTGTATGTGTATATATATATATATATATATATATATACACAATTATTATTATTATTATTGACTACATCCAACTGGAACTTGAAATACACAGGCACTGCAGTTGGGAGATCCATCCTGCCCTACCAAAAAGTGACATAGGAGAGAATAGACTGGGGGAGGGGGGAAACACTGGGATGGCTGTCTTGGGGTGGTAGGCGGGGGAAAGACGGGGAGAAAATATGTAACTCAAAAAAAATTTAATAAAATAAATTTATTATTAATAAAAAAAAAAAAGAAGAAGAAGGATGCCAGAAATGTTATGGCAGTAGAATCAACAATGGCTTGGCAACTGATTGGTTATGGGTGCAGAAGGAGATTGAGGAGATCATGGGTGGTCTAGGAATGTGGCCTGACTCACTTGGGGGGGCAACTCAATCCTTTTTTTCTACTGGTTCTTTCTCAGAGTAGGTATGCCAATACACAAAGTCTCTCAGGACAACTAAGCAGCATTTCCCTGGAGTTAGGAAGACTTGAATTCAAATTCTGCCTCAGATAGTAACTGTGTGACCCTGGGCAAGTCACTTAACCACTGTCTACCTCAAGTTTCCTCAACTGTAAGATAAAGATAACCTATCTCCTCAGCTTGTTTTGAGGATCAAATGAGATAAGTTTTGTAATTTGCTTAGGACAGGGCCTAAAACATAGTAGATGCTGAATAAAAACTTTTTCCCTCCACATTTCCTCTTGCAGACTGCAGTTTCTGCTCCTTATCTAGGCTGACTCCAAAAGGAAAGGGCTAGATCCCCTCTCTCTCTCCCCAACCCCCACCAATACACACACACACACACACACACACACACACACACACACACACACACACACATTCATTGAGAGTCTTCTGAGATTCCCTGAGTGACTCCCAATATAAAGGGAGAAGTCTTTTCATTCCTCCATTAATTTTTTTTAAATATCTGTTTGTTGCCCCAGACTGTTAAGTAAGGTTACTGTATGGACAACAGATAAGACCTGGTGCTTGCACTGGACCAGAGTGATTATTTGCAGGATCACAGCACCACCTTATGGCTGCCCTTGGAAATACACCTATCCGGGGCATCCTATGTAAAAACCAGACTCCCTAGGCCAAGGCCAGCCAGGATCACAGATTTAGTGTTGGGAAGGATCTTTAGAGATCATCCCATCTCCAATCCTCTCCCTTTACAGTTGAGAAAGTGAGCTTCATGAGAGGTGAAATGAAGGCTCACTAAAATTGTAAGTGGTAGAGTCAATATTTGAACTCGAGTCCTCTGACTAACAAATCAAGTACCTTTTCTGCTGTATTATGCCTTAGAAATATTCCTCTTCCCCCTCACCCCACCTCACCCCCCATCCTCCTCCTACATGACTTCTAGCTGAAAAGTCTCCTGGAATGACAGTACTCCAAACTGCAAGCCTACCCAGCAGAAGGGAAAAGACTGAAAATAACCCAGGGATGACATGGAGGCAGGTTCCTTCTTGCTCTCCAAATCCAAGGACTTTCAGGTCTCTCAGAGCTAAGTCAGCAGACCTCTTAAAATGGCTCACCTTCAAGTATCACCTGCCTCCCTGACATATCCTTCCCAGGAGATGTGGGGATTTATTTTCACCAGGATGGGGAGCAAAGGCACTTAATGTGGGGGCCTTTAAAGCAACTAATCCTGAGGTCTTGTGAAAAGACCAGGGTAGTGGGGAAGTTAGTGCATTAGGGGGGGAAAATTCCCCTAATTCACTGTGCTGCCTTCTCTGCCTCAATAGTTAAATCATTTTTCTGTACCCTACTTGAGGATGCACTGGGATGGTGGGTGGTGGGACTTTTAATGAGTTTTTGCATTTGTAATGAGAGGCAGCAGCAGATGGTAAAGGATTAGTAAGCTTCATGTGACTACTAAAATAATTTAATCTGCCAAAAAATGGCTCATTAAAAATGTATTTGTTCCTAGAGGGCTCTTTCTTCATTAAAGTAAATCAGCAACCATGCGGCACCGTTGAGAGTTCGGTGCCCTCTGTGGGGAATACTCCAGGCTGGAGCTGAGCACAGATGGGGGGAAAGGGGAACAGTGTCACTCAGAATAGAATACCTCAAAATTCCCTAGTTTCAAATAGTCGCCTCTGGGGACTGGAAAGGAACAGCCCCTGCAAGTAGAGTCTTTGGTCTCGAATTGATTTCCCTGGATTTGAATAAGAACCACAAAAATTAACACCAAACTCTGATTGTTTCCCTTTCACTCTATTTCTATTTCATTGGGCTCTTTATTTTTCCTCTGACCTCCAGCTCTCTCCTTTGACCCTTGTCTTTCTACAACTCTTTTTTTCCTCTTAGCTTCACTATTTTATTCCTACTTTTCCTTGTCTCCTGCCTCCTCCCTTCCCCTGAATCTTAAGCCTTCTCTCTTCTCCATTGCTTGACTACCCTTTTCTCTCTCCAGGGGCCTCCTCCTGCAGCCTAGCTTGACCCCTCTGACTCTCTAGAGCTTGGCTGCCAAAGCCAATGGTCTTCTCTCTCTTCCCTTGGCTGTCATTTTTTGGCGTTGCTTAGGTAGGATGCTAGGAGACTAGGCAAGGGAGCCCCTGAACAGGCAGATCGCTATTGTGCTAACTCAGGACATTGGCTCCTAATTCATCATGAAGCTGTAGTTCATCAAAAGTGCCAGGAAGCAGGTGAACTCAGAGCAGTCATCTTTCCAGTCCCCTCGACCTTTGCCCTCCCTTGTCCCATCCTCTTTGGTCCAGACAAACTGGTCTTCCCTTTATTCCTCACACAGACACTCTACCTCTTGTCTCTTGCCTTCTCACTGGCCTCCCCCAGTTCTCCCTGAAAAGCTCTCCTTCCCTACCTCTTAGAACCCTTCTCCTCAAGATGCAATTCAAGCATCATCCTCCGGTTGAAGCTTTTCAGACCCCACCTTCACCCCAGCTGCTACTGCCCTCCCTCCCAGAATATCTTGCATACTTGTATTTATTAACTTAATTTTTTTCTCTGTGTGTGTGTGTGTGTGTGTGTGTGTGTGTGTGTGTGTGTGTGTATATATATATATATATATATATATTTATGTGTATACATGTGTGTATATATGTGAATATATGTATACATATTTGTGCTGTTGAGTCCTTTTCTGGTTATTCCTCCTGACCCCATTTGGAGTTTTCTTGTCAAAGATAATGGAGTGGTTTGCCATTTCCTTCTCCAGCTCATTTTACAGATGATGAAACTTGGTAAGTGTCTGAGGCCAGATTTGAACTAAGAAATATGGAGTCTTCCTGATTCCAGGCCTGACACTCAATCCACTGTGTCACGTAGCTGCCCTATAAACACATATATTCTTGTTGTCTTTTTCCATGGAATGTAAGTCTCTTGTAAGGATTGTTTCATTCTTTGTACGTGTATCCTCAGCACCTAGCCCAGTATCAAGTATATAGTAGGTGTTTAATAAATGCTTGTTGTTTGCTTGATTGACTCATTCATTGATACTAAGAGAGTAAGAGAGTCTAAGTTGGTGTTGTGGCCTTAGAAGGTTTTTCCTCTGGTAAAAATCAATTTAAATGATAATTACATTCTAAGGAGAGACTATGATTTAAGGCCTACAAGCACACTGTCAGAAGAGCAGTCACGAATGGGGTAAGAAGCCCACACAGTAAACCTGTTTGGATTCCTGGGGCTTCAGGGTTGGGTTAAGCAGGAATTGAAGTGTTTGCCAACTGGCACTGAGCATCACTGCCTGACTCAGCCTTCCATCCCTAATGGAGTTTCTCTTCACAGTGTGGTGTTGGTTGGGCTGGTGATGGATTCATCTGTGGAAGGGATGTTGACATTGATAGTTACCCTGATGAGGAACTACCATGCTCTGGAAGAAATTGCAAAAAGGTAAGTAGAATGGGAGGAAGAAATACCTGTGGCCTTCACACAACCACAACCACATTTTGATTAGGAAGAGCCTCAGCAGAACCTTCCCACCCTTACACCCAGCCAGATAATTCCATCTTGAATGAAGCAAATGTGCCATTAACAACAAAGCAGGTCAATCTTCTCCATATAAATTATGTTTGTCCTTCAGACAGATGTCAAACAGAGCTTAACTATGGTAGTACAATTGGTGTTTGCTTCAAGGTGCTGATAGCATGTGGACTCCTACAGCAAGCAGAAATTGCTAAACTTAGTGCATAGTTAGTAATCATTTTTTTTACTTAATCTGTGATTTTTATCAGCATAGGGATGTCATATGGCACTTCCACAATCCAAAGCAAGCTCCTTCCCAATGATGCCCTACCCTGCTTATTCTCTTAGAAGTGGCTTCCCCAGCAGTGGTCTCTGGATATCCTTAATTCTCTCCACAGGTCTTGGGACCTGAGGTCCAAGTTTTCCTACCTGCCCTCCCTCTTCCTTTTTGGCTATTTTTGTCTTTAAAAGTTAATTTTCAATACCTCTGACGTGATTTACCCCAAGTACTAGAACCACTGACAGCCTTGATCTTAGTGTAATTTTAGGCCATGTTTCTCCACTTAGGATAACTGCAAATATGTGCCAAACTCTGGTCAAGAAGATGCAGATGGAGATGGCATTGGAGATGCTTGTGATGAAGATGCTGATGGGGATGGAATCAACAATGAACAGGTGAGGGTTTTCTTCCAAGGGAATGTGCACTTGCAAGTGCCCAGTAGCAATGCAGGGAAATTGCAGTTTTGTGGCAATATTTTGGAGGATTCATACATAGAACTGCAACTCTTATATTAGAGTGCACATGATGTAAAAGTACCATTAGTGAGACTAAGAAAGCCCTTATACACATAATAAAGTCAAGAAGTTTTGCATTTATTTGGTTTATTTGGGGGGTTTTTTAGGATAATTGTGTCCTGACTCACAACATCGACCAGAGAAACAATGACCAAGATATCTTTGGAGATGCTTGTGATAATTGTCGAGCTGTCATGAATAATGACCAGAAAGACACTGATGGGGATGGAAAAGGAGACGCCTGTGATGATGACATCGATGGAGATGGTTAGTTATTCTTATCTGTTCCTTGATTTTAACCTTAAAGCCCCTCCTGGCAGCTAGGTGGCACAGGGGATTGAGCTCCGGCCCTGGAAACAGAAATACTGAGTTCAAATCCAGGTTCTAACACTTACTACCTATGTGACCCTGGGCAAATCCCTTAACCTCTGCCTCAGTTTCCTCATCTGTAAAAATGAGGGTAATAGTAGTAGTAACCATCTCTCAGGATCATTGTGAGGATGAGATAATATTTGTAAAGCAATTTATAAGCCTGTAAGTACTTTATAAATGTTAGCGATTATTATCATGCCTAGTAGGGAGGAAGGAAGATCCTATGTCAATCAATAACAACAATCATTTATTAAGAGCCTACTATTTGATAGCTACTAGGAATATAAAGATGAAAAGAAGAAATCCCTACCCTCAAGGAGCTTACAATCTAGCCACATTCATGTATGTGTGTGTATGTATGTATGTATACAAATGATATGTTACTTTATGTGTGTGTGTGTGTGTGTGTGTGTGTGTGTGTGTGTAGGCATATACAAAATAGAGACAAAGTGGTGGTGTTGGTGGGGAGGTTCGGTCATGTCCAATTCTTTGTGACCCCATTTGGAGTTTTCTTGGCAAAGATACTAGAGTGATTCGCCATTTCCTTCTCCAGCTCATTTTACAGATAAGGAAACTGAGGCAAACAGGGTTGTGTGACTTTCGCAGGGCCACATAGCTAGTAAATATCTGAGACCAGATTTGAACTCGAGAAGATTAGTCTTCCTGATTCCAAGCCCAGGGCTCTATCCACTGTGACCCCTAGGTGCCCAGAGGCAAAGTAGATACAAGATAATTTGTGGGTGGGAGGAAAATTGCTAAGAGCTGGTAGGATCAGGAAACTTTTCATGCAAAAGGTGGCTCTTGAGATGAGCCCTGAATGAAACCAGGGAGCTGGCCTCCATGGTCTTTAATGTCTCTTCCACGTCTAATAATCCTATGACTATAGCCTGTTTTTAAAGACGGAAACTTCATATTATATCCTTCTATTTAACACCCTTCACTGTGTTTATACCTTTGAGACACTGTAAGAAATGTTCCAAGCAATGGGTTAACAGATAATATTGACCTTCTTGGCTGCTGTATAAAGTAGATAGTGTAGATTTTTATTTCGAGGAGCTAGAGAAAGAGGCTTTTAAAAAAAAGAGAGGAAAAAAAAGAAAGAGGCTCACCATTGAATTCCTTGGCAAAAATGGGATCATAATATTAATGTGATGTCTTTGGGGTTAAACTACCTCCGAAGACAATTAGGCACCTTTCAGGCGGCCCGGAGGTACATAGAGACCAGTAGAGTACATAGGAAAGAGCCCTTGGTTTGGAATCGAAGGCCTGAGTTCCAGTCCAAAGTCCACCACCTACCATCTCTCTGACCTTAAGCAAGTCACTACACTTTCCTCTGACCTTGGCTTTTGTCATTTGTGATATGAGGATCATAATGCTTCTGCCACCCAACCCTAAGGTTATTAGACAGACAAGAGTTTTGTAAATTGTAAGACACTAATGAAGGAAAAATTGTATTAATATTATGGAAAAGGCCTCTCTGTTCTGGACATTCTTCCATGTAGTCCATCATCATGAGAAGTAGAGGAGGTCATCTACCCCTGAACAGTTTTCTTGTTACAAGCCTAAAATGTGGGTCATCGGTTACATTAAATATAGCCTGCAATTTCTTTCCCAAAAGTACAGCATTGCAAGGTCTAGAAGAGGTTGTTCAAGGCCCAGGAAACTTTAGATACTTCAAGCAGCCCTAAATGACCTCAGAAGAACCCTTAGAGATGCCTGGAGCCTAGTTCTCACAACATGTGCTCAAACTCTAAGAGACAACCTAGAGTGACCTCAAACCCTTCTCATACTCTGGATACCTTGGACCTTCGTATTAGGAGATTACCTAGTTAGAGATAACCTAGTTCAATGGTCCCACTTGACAGATAAGAAAGCTGAGGTTCATCAAGGTAAAGTGACTTATCTAAAAATCACACAACTCCTTGTCCAGCCCTATTTGCAGGTAAAGCCTCATGGCCACACATCTAATTAGTGCCAGGGCCAGGTCCCTCCTGACTCTTGGCCTAATGCACTTTCCCACACACTGTGATGTCTCCCATGAGTTCCTCCATTATGGGGCTGATTCACCTGGCTATCAGAGCAACCACTTCTGGTTGCATCACTCACATCATTGATTAGATGGATAACAATAAGTAATTAATATTTTTATAACCCTTAAGGGTAAGTGCTGCAAAGAGCCGGCCATCAACAATTTCACCATGTGATTTGAGGTGGTTAAGTGACACAGAGGGTAAGGCTACTGGGCTTGGATTTAGGAAGAGCTGAGTTCAAATGATAGGGAAGGAAACAGGCTCAGCTTGCTGCAGATCATGCAGCTGGTCAGTGGCAGAGCTGGGCCCCTCAACCAGTCCTTCTGACTCCAAATCTAACATCCTCCCACTGCTCCCTGCTGCCTCTGACTACACTTGTTTCTCTGGCACCAGGGCATAGCTTGGGTCACATAAGCAATTTTCAGCGTGAGATCTAAATGTCATCATTTTACACACATCCCTCTAGCAGTTTAGAAAATACCAAAGAACATTGTGGAACAGTGGGCAGAGAACTGGGATTCACATCCTAACTTTGCCCCCTTTCTGTCTGTGACTTTTGGCAAGTCACCTCATTCCTTCAGCCCTCGGTTTCTCCAGCTGAAAAAATAAAGGGGTTGGACTAGATCACCCCTGAGATTTCTTCCTGCCCTGGCCATGAACCTATGAAACCCTGAGGTAATTTCAGCTGATGCAAAGAGACTTTCTTTTCCCCAGGAATTAAGAATATTTTGGACAACTGTCAAAAAGTTCCCAACCGGGACCAAAGGGACAGAGATAATGATGGTGTCGGTGATGCATGTGACAGCTGTCCTGATGTCAGCAACCCTAACCAGGTCAGTAGGATGCTGGTGCTTGAGTGTGAACAGTTCCAGGGAATCCGGGACCCCATGTATAATTTCTCTGTACAGAGATTCATTTAGGCCCACCATCAAAGAAAAAAACCAACAGCACATTTGGCACATCTCCCTTCACCTATTTCCTGGCAGCTCTAAGCAATGAAACATACATGTTTTCTTTATTTTTGTTTTATTTTTTTGCTTTTTGGAGGAGGGAGGGTAGGGCAATTAGGGTTAAGTGATTTGCCCAAGGTCACACAGCTAAGTAAGTGTTGAGTGTCTGAGGTTGGATTTGAACTCAGGTCCTCCTGACTCCAGGGCCGGTGCTCTATTCATTGCACCACCTAGACACTGCAACATACGTGTTTTCAAAGGGGAAAAAAATGGGACTAGATAAGCTCTGCAGTCCTCTGGGATTTGATCCTCATTACTCGCTCCCTGAAAGGCAATGGCCTACTCATTCAGGAAAGTGACCTTCCTGCTGATCAACCAGAATCCCTTTGGATAGAATGAAAATGGGACGTGGAATTTCACTCCCAGGCTCCTTTCCTCCCCCAGCAGGGCCCACACTTGGACCTTTCTGATTAAGCCCCATCACTTATTTGTTAAGTTTCTTTTTCCACTCCCCGTCTTTGACTAGATAATTTGGGACGGTGCGGCATTTTATTTTTAAAGCTTGAAGAGGGAGCCATAGGCGAACACTGACTCATCACCTTGGATCCCTTCCAAACATAAAAGCGATGCAGAATCTGTTGGGTCTGCCTTCCCTTGCCACTGCTGGGGGTCGGTCCCTGTGCCAGGGCCGGTCCCTGTGCCAGGGCCGGTGGCTGGCTCTGAAACACTCCCAGCCACCACCCAGCTACCTCTCAGCCCCCTTATAATTAGCTCATCTGGTGTGTGGGTAGCCCAGCCACACAGCTTGATATTTTAAAAGATTTTTTAAAAATCTGACAATGTGCCTTCACCAATATGGTGTTGTCCTTTTGCAGTTTTACAGAGTATCAATTCCAGATATATCATTCCCCAGACTCAATGCTAGGACAGGCTTGGATTTGGGGAAACATTCTTGATGGAACAGCCGTGTGCTAATAGTGTTTTGTTTTATTTACAGTCTGATGTGGATAATGACCTGGTCGGGGACTCCTGTGACACCAATCAGGACAGGTACAGTACACTCCCCAGCTATAAGAATAGCTTAGAAAGGAAAGGAAAAAGCAGGAAGAACATGTTAGTTTTCCAAGCTTTCTGCTTCCAACCTGCTTTGAGATCCTTCCTGATGGCAAGGAGCTGGCAATGAGTCTCTGGGCCCAGCCCAAAGTCAGGAAAAGTACCTACCTCCTAAGCAGCCCTAAAAATTCTGAGGCAAGCTTGGTCCCTGTCATGATGCACCATAGACCAGGTGAACAGAAGAAATTCCAGTGCAAGAAATTTAGAGACTGTTCTCTTTGCTCAAGGGAAATAATTTCAGTGTGCCATAAAAAGTGCAGAATGTGTCTGAGTTGCTGTTTCATTAACTTCAGGATTTCATTAAACGGATTTGATTAGAAGGCGCTTTTTTTGGCTGGGGAAAGAAAAAGAAATGGGGGGAGAGAAACAGGGAGGGAGAGAGAAAGGAAAGAGGAAGGGAGAAGAAGGTGGCAGGGGAAGGCAGGGATGGAAGGAGACAGAGAGAGAGGGAGGGAAGGAGAGAGAAAGAAAGAGGCGGGAAGGGAGGTGGAGGGATGGGGAGTGTAGGCAGAGAGAGAAAAATGAAGACAGAAATATCAGTCTCTTCCCTAGAGGAACTTAAAATCATTTACTAGTCATCGCCTTTCTACCTCCTTGGGAAATCTTTACAGAAGCCAGGAAAGGAACAAGAGGGAGCGAATTTCCTACTTCCCTGCAAGGCCATAATACCACTCTGCATTTGTGTGTCATTCTTCATTCCCATTGGGTCTACAGAGTGAAGAGGGGCAATCATCGAGACATTCCTAAATAAAGCCTCCCTGTCTCCATCCATGGGCCCACGCAGGAGGTTCAGGTTGATTAGGATCAGGGTCATTGCCCAGAAAAACCTTATATCAAGATTGTCAGTTTTAGAGCAGCTTGCACTATAATTGTGGAAGGAATACACTTTGTCCAACAAAAAGAAATATATAAAGTAAAGTAGTGTGTTGTTATCTGCTACAAGAATACCAAGTCATGCATTTTCTGAATTTCAAAAGCATCTTTTTGCACCAGCTTCTGAATATTGCGAATGTGACTCATTCAGTTAATACTTTAATTCTAACAAACCCTCAAACACAAAGAAAATAAAATTGCTCATTTTTACATAAAACCATTCAAAGATATAGAAAGGCTATTCATGGAAATAACCCAGCCGAATGGTTTTTAAAACAACTTCAGAACAGGAAATTCCATCACTTAGGCCATGTGGCTTCATGATTGGAGTGGTTTTCCTTTCTCCAGGTCCATGTATCTCCTCACTCACTAAATGGATCTGGCAGTGAGTAGCTTCATCCTGGTTTTAGTGGCACCCTGCTCCCTCCCCTTTCCTGCCTCCCTCCTCTCCCCACCTCTTCCCTCTACCACTGGAGTCTGGTTTAGGACCAAGGTGGGAATGTGGGAACAAAACGGGCATTAGCTGTCTCAGATCTGACCCAGTTGGGAAAACTCCCTAGAAGACAGGATCAATTTTGTGATTTCTTGAATGAAAGAGGAAGCCCAGACTTACCCTGCAGCGGACCTGAACCCTGGGAATCCTTGGAAAGAAAAAATTCTTTAGACCAGGGCTAACCCGTATCTGTCTCCTCAGAATTAAAGTGACCTTGGAGGGTATAGGGTCATCATTCATCTTGTCATTTTCTCCCTACAGCATTTACCTCTGAATTTCTGTTTGATGCATAGCTAGCATATACATATATATAAATACATATATATATATACATATATATATGTATCTATACACACACATACGCACACACATACATATGTATATGTGTATGTGTGTGTATATATTTTAAGGTTTGCAAAGTAATTATATTGTCACATTTGATCCTCAAAACAACCCTGGAAGGCAGTTGCTGTTATTATCAACCTATTTTTACAGATGCGAAAATTGAAGCAGATAGCAGTTAATGACTCACGCAAACAGTAAGTGTCTGAGGCTAGTTTTGAACTCAGGTCTTCCTGACTCCAGGTAGAGCACTCTATCCATTGTGCCGAGGATCTTGTCTTCTCTCAGTCTAGCATGAAATCATGGGATTTGTAGGAAGGACAATAGAATTGAAGTATAGTAACATAGATGTTGATCTCTAGAGCTGGCAGGGGACTTCAAAGTCACCTAGTTGAAAGCCCTCATTTTATAGATGAGGAAATTTGGGCTGAAGGAAGTGAATTGATATGTCCAAGGTCCTTCCCACAGGTAGTAGATGTCAAAGGCAGCATCTGAATCCAAGTTATCTGACACCAGAGCCTGTGAGTGCTTTCTCCACTGTCTCCTAACACATCTAGTCTGATGGATTCATTTTACTGGGGAAACTGAGGCTCACAGATGGCAAGTGACTTATCCAAAGTCACAACAGATAGCCAATAGCAGGGCTTGCTTCCCAGGGTATCTGATTATGAATCCAGTGTTTTCTTGACCATATACACATTGAACAGATGCTGCTAATCAATGTCTGGTAACAAAAACCACAGAAATGATGCCTAATGAAAGAGCTGTGGCTTTGGAGACCAAAGTCACAGGATTAAATCCCACTTCTGCCATTTAAATATATATGTGTGACTTTGGACAAGTCACATGATCTCTCTGAGTCTCAGTTTCTTCATTGGTAAAATGAGATGGTTGGACTAGACAGCCTTTAAGGTGCCTTCCAGCTCTAAACTTAAATTCCTATGGTCCCTTTTCAAGGCAAGTAAAGGAGGTTTTAAGCAGGAAAGAACAGTGATTTATATCTTAGCAAAACTGAAGTTTTTGTTTTAATAGGTGAAAAAGGCAAATGCCAAAGAGAAAAACTTCATTATGAGCTCTGTGATATCACTCAACTAGTTTTCAGCCCTAACAGCTGGTCCTCCACCCTCCCTGTGACATTTTCAAGATAATATATTCAGGGGGTGCCTAGGTAGTCCAGTGAATAGAACACCTGCCCTGGAGTGAGGAGGATTTGAGTTCAAATGTGACCTCAGACACTTGACACTAGCTGTGTGACCTTGGGCAAGTCATTTAACCCCAATTGCCTTGCCTTCCCCCCTCAAAAAAAAAAGATAATATGTTCAAAATAAGTCAGGAGACAGAGGCACAGTGGCCAAAAAAATCTATTCTATTGTCCCCCTCCATGTCATCTCTCCACAGTGATGGAGATGGACACCAGGACAGCACCGACAACTGCCCCACCGTCATTAACAGCTCCCAACTGGACACAGATAAGGACGGGCTGGGAGACGAGTGTGATGATGATGACGACAATGATGGGATCCCAGACATCATCCCTCCGGGCCCTGACAACTGCAGACTGGTCCCCAACCCAACCCAGGAAGATCTCAATCGTAAGACAACAAAACCACTCTTTCGAGAATGTAGGGAAATATCCAGACACACGCATGTGGTCACGCATCAGCACACCAATACTTTGTTCTTCAAAATGGAGTTTCATTGATGCTTTTTGTTTTTACATCAAAATAATTTCTAGACATAAACCAACCCACCCCCTCAGTGAGCCTTGGATTCTAACAGAGAAAAAACATTTAAGCAAAACCTTCCCCTCCCCTGCCTCTTCCCTCTACCACCAGAGGCTGGTTTAGGACCAAAGTAGGAATGTGGGAACAAAATGGGCATTAGCTGGCCCAGCTGGGAAAACTCCTTTAGAAGTCAGGATCAATTTTATGATTTCTTAAATTGTCTGGCAGCATAAGCAGCAACTTTCACCCATGATCCCCGACCAGTCCTAAGAAAGGAGGGTGGGCATTTCCTCATTTCTTCTCCAGGGTCAAGAACGGCCATTACAGCTACACAGCATTCATTTTAGCCTTGTTTTCATTTACGTTCTTGTGGGCACGTACATATTGTTGTTCTACTTACTCGTTATATCATGTTCTTCCTGATATTTACCAGTTTTTCATCTGTTTTTATGAATTTTTCATTGCTTCTTATGGAAGAAAGAGATTCCATTGCAGTCTATTCACCCACTCCTCAATCAATAGTCACCTCCTTCACACTTTTTTCCTATTGTACAAAGCAGCATGCTCACTCTTCCAAGGGTACCCAGGCCAAAACGGTCATGGCTTTTTCATTTCAGATTTGCTACTTTTATAACTAAGCTTATTTCTCTGTATTTCTGTGACCCACATTGGAATCTCTATGAATTGAGCCAAAAGTTCAGTAAAAAGGGGAGAGAAGAGTCCAGACCGATAGGTATACCGAGGTGTGGAGAAAAAAATTGAACAGAATATTGTATACAGTGTCCATAGAGGGAAAAGAGCTACTGCTTTTGACATCGTCAAGGCCTTGATGGAGGGAGGTGAGGGGAGAAGGGAAGAAGAGGTGGTGTTGACAGTAAGGTCCTTGAGGAGGTCAGAGGTGACAGCCTCAGAAGGAGTACTGCCAGCTCTGCCACCTTCCCTACTGGGGAGTCCCCAGATCCAAGCTAAGGAGGGACTAGGAAGAGGAAATAGGGCCCCAGCAAACTTTGAAATGTTCCAGCCTAAGTTGCAAAATGTAATACTTGCGTCCCCTTCTTTATTGAGGGTCTTGTGTCATCCAGTTAGAGAAAAATTCTGAATAAAGGAGGGGACATGAATGTTTAGCTGGATCTCCCAGTGATCCCCAAGAGCTAGATCAGCCAATTCCTCAGTAGGGGGGTGGGATAGAGACACCTGCCACCTGCCCCTGCTGAAGGCCTTCTCCTTGGCCTGGATGCTGCACATTGAGGTCAGGGCTTCAGGAAGGACTATTGTCTAACTTCATCTCCAGCCTTATCTAGAGGTGACAAGTGTGGTCTAGTGTCACCAAACCTTTCCCCCATTTCCCTGATGCATCCAGGTGATGGCATAGGGGATATCTGTGAATCAGACTTTGACCAAGACCAGGTCATTGATCGGATTGATGTCTGCCCTGAGAATGCGGAGGTCACCCTGACAGATTTCAGAGCCTACCAGACTGTGGTCCTGGACCCCGAAGGTGATGCCCAGATAGATCCTAATTGGGTGGTTCTGAACCAGGTGAGTTTGTGCTTGTCTTACGGGAGGGTGGGATGCACATATGCTGGGCTCACCTTTCCCCTCTAGAGCATTTAGTGCTCTGATTTTACCTGTGTTTCTATGGTAGGAAGGGACCCACTCCTATTAACTATTAATGTTACTATAATTGCAATTCTCCCCCTCTTGCCCCTCTTCAAAAAAGAAAAGATTCAAAGTGGCAGGATCTTCCCAATGAACAAATAAGTAAGATGAAACACAGAGAGGTTGAGTGGCATGCCCAGTCACATGACAGCTTTTCACTTTTCTACCTGCAGATAGCTAGGTAGGCAGGGCCCTGAACCAGAAGACAGGAGGTCAAGCATGGCCTCAGACACTTACCAGTTGTATGAACCCAGGCAAGTCACTTAACTTAACTTCTGTTGTTGTTGCTATTGTTGAGGCGGTTTCAGTCATGTCCAGCTCTTTGTGACCCCATGCGGGGTTTTCTTGGCAAAGATACTGAAGTGGTTTGCCTTTCCTTCTCCAGCTCATTTGACAGGTGAGGAAACTGAGGCACACAGGGTTAAGTGACTTGCCCAGGGTCACACATTTGGTAAGTGTCTACGGTCAGAGGAGTGTTTCTGACTCCAGGCCCAGAGCTCTATCCACTCCACTGCCCAGCTGCCACAGTTTCCTCCCTTGTAAAATGGAGATAAAAATATTACCTACCTCTTAGAGCTGGTGTGAGGATTAAATGAGTTAATGTTTGTAAGACACTTTGCAAACCTTAACGCTCTGTATAAATACTATTTATTACTATTATTACTGTTCCAAAATTAAACATGTATCCTTTCAAGCTGAGGCACCCATTTTATTAATCCTGCTCAACTTTGAGATGTCTGGGACCTTGTCCAGTGGCAAGGCCTCAGACACCAAGCCTGGTCCCGGAGTCAAATGCACATTCTACATGTAAGACATCTGGGCGTGCATCCTGTCCTGCCACTTTGAGATGAGGCAAAGAAAAATGGCCCTGAATGTGAATTCGGTCAGGCACAACAGAACCTGAGACTCAGGTTCTTGCTGACCTTTTTAGAAAACTGCAGAGCTAGGATTATAAACAAGGGCTCCCAACTCCTTTTCTGTTTGTTTAATTTTACTAACAAAAGCATGGGAAAGTATAAAAAGCATTAGATTTGGAGTCAGAGGAACCAGGTTCAATCCTAACACTCTCCCACTTATTACATTACATATATGTGTGTATGTATACATGTGTGTATGTGTGTGTATATGTATATGTGTATATATGACATTTATTTGTAATCTATCCCTTTAAATATCTTCTCCCCACCCCAACCCCTGTTATTGAACCAAAGACAAACAAAAACCAAACAAAAAAACTAAAACCTCATCATAAACGCATATTGTTCATCAAGACCAACCTTGCCAAAAACTGTATGCCTCTCTCTGCATTTTAAGTTCCTATCTGGCGGGAATTAAGTCGTTGGTCATTGCATTGATCAGAATTCTAAAGTCTTTCAATGTTGTTTTTCTCAACAATATTGTTGTGAGCACATAAATTCTTCTCCTAGTTCCCTGAATCAGTTCATAGAGATTTTCCCAGTGTCCTCTGAAACCATCCAATCCATCATTTCTTATAGCACAATAATAGCCTTTTACATTCCTATACCATGAATGGTATTTTATATATTATATATATATTTATATAATACATATATAAATATTTTATATATATATGAATATTCATATAATAATGGCATA
>CM053580.1:323843235-323874748 GCA_028627135.1 Pseudochirops cupreus | reverse complement strand
CACCTATACCATCTACCATTCATATACCCAGACAATTTATTAATTAAATAATTTAGATAATTTATTATTAACTGATCATCTATTTGTTTAGGCAGATAACAGAATTTCATCTTTTTCAATAGGAGGAAACCCTCTTGTTTCCCAATCAGGGTCTCCTATGAAAAGAGCTGCTATGAATATTTTTGCACACGCTGGGCTTATTCTTTTTCTTTTATGGCTTTCGGATATAGGCTTGTAGTTGTGGTAGCCAGCTCTGCCATTTATTAGCTGTGTGACCTTAAACAAGTCACTGAACTCCTCTGGGCCTGAACTTCCTCACCCATAAAATCAGAGAGTTGTGCTAGATGACTTCTCAGGTCCCTTTGAAGTACAAACCTATGGTCTCTGGCCAGTGTCTGGAAGGTGAGAGAGTTCCAGGGTCTTAGAGCAATACTATAGTAGAACTATTTGTAGCAAAAGGGAATAATTGAGTCACTAAAACATTCAAAGGCTGGTAGTTTTCTTAGCAAATAAAAAGGAGAGAGAACTTGTTAGTTGAATGTCATAACTAAGGCTAAATGCTTCTGTGGCAGGCTCTTTTCACTCCCTATAAAAGGACTGAGGTGGTTCCCTGGGTTAGCCGGACAGGCTGTCTCTCTCAGACAGGAAGGACAAATGGTGATCTGGGCCCATCTCTGAATAGGAGGAGGAAAGAATGGGATGGATTTCACCAGAAATCTGAATAATTCTAAACTGTTCAGGAATAAAATACAAACCCCTCCACCTGGCACCCACAATCTGGCTCCAAACTCCCTCTTCAGGCTGCTTTTTTTATGACTCCCATTCATGTGCTCTATGTCCCAGCCAAACTGGCTTCTCTTTTCTCCACACTCAGTCCTCCATTTCCCCTCTCCCATCGTGCCTGCACATGGGCTGCCCTGCCACCCCCAGTGCCTGGAAGGGGCTCCCTTCTCACCTCTGCTATAGCTTCCTTCAAGATTCAACTCAGGTGCCATGGCCTATCGAATGCCCCTCGCTGTTAGGGCTCTCCTTCCCCCTCAATTTACCTTGTACCTTATCTGTGCTGTAAACCACCCCCCTCCACAAATACACATACGCTTAGAGCGCATGTAAACTGCTTGAAGGCTAGAATTCTTTTATTTTGTCTTTGCAAGGTAGCGGTTAGAGAACTGACCTCAGAGTCAGAAAGACCTAGGTTCAAATCTCACCTCTGTCCCATACCGGCTGTGAGATTCTGGCAAGTCATTAAACCTCTCCTTGTCCCAATTCTCTAAGATGATTAGTTACAAAGCAATTACAGATATAGATATAAAGATTTTTTTTCCTCATTCCTTCCTACACCAATGAAAAGACAAGTTTGATTCACCCCAAGAGGTGCATATTTGGTTTTTTTTTAAATAAAATTTTATTTTTTTTCAATTATCAAGTATTTTTTTATCCCAATTACCTCCCCCCCATGCTGGAAAAAAAATAGAAATTGAAACAGACATGCATAGTCAAGCAAAACAAATTCCCCATATTGGCCATGTCCAAAATGTTTCTCCTTCTGCATGTTAATCCATCACCTATGTCTTTGTCAGGAGGTAGGCAGCATTCTTGATCATAATTCCTGTGGAATTTTTAATATTTGTTGTATGAAATTTTTACCTGTCATTATCCATTCTCTTTGAGCTAAGGTACAGACCTTAATGAGATCACTGAAATAGTTTTATGGGTGAATTCAGTGGCATATAGTGTTTTAAATCTCAACATGCCAGTACAACAATATGGCATTTGAAGTTATGGACTTCCATGAGTTCATTCCACCAATTCTAGGATTGCTTTCAACTAGCTGAATTTTCCTTTGCAGGGCATGGAAATTGTGCAGACAATGAACAGTGATCCTGGCCTGGCGGTTGGTAAGTTCAGAGGGGCAGTGGCTAGCAGGTGTAGTGAAGTTCCACTGAGTAATGCCTGGATTCTGGTAATGTCCACTAATGCTGTTGAGTAGTATTTTCCCTCTCCCCTCAGTCCTTTTTAAAAGTTTTCTTCTCTCTGCAGGGTACACAGCTTTCAATGGTGTTGACTTTGAAGGCACCTTCCATGTGAATACCCAGACAGATGATGACTATGCTGGCTTTATCTTTGGTTACCAAGATAGCTCCAGTTTCTACGTGGTCATGTGGAAGCAGACAGAACAGACCTATTGGCAAGCCACGCCATTCCGGGCTGTTGCAGAGCCAGGCATTCAGCTCAAGGTATCAGTCCTCCACCTACCCTCCTTCCCAGGATGGGAATCTGGACCCGGGCCTCCTGTCCTCTCACCAGACACACATACACTTAGCACATTCCCCTCTTTTCATAGTTACTTGTGTATATGCCTTTTCTGTCCTACTAGATTAAGAGCACCTTAAGAAAAAGAATTGTACAAACAGTTCTGGGTTTCTGTAAATCAGCATTGCAAATCTGACTTGATATAAATAATTCTGGAAGAAATCCACATTCTAAAAAAAAACACCTATGTTAACCTTACTGTACAGGATTGTCTCTCTCATTCCTGCCATTGTGGCCTCCCACTCCCCAACACGTCCCCTAAAAAACCCTCCAAGTGAAAGCAGAAGAATATGGCGGCTAGGTGGCACAGTGAATAGAGCACCGGCCCTGGAGTCAGGAAGACCTGAGTTCAAATTCCCCCTCAGACACTTAACAGAAAAAAACTAGTCGTGTGACCTTGGGCAAGTCACTTAACTCCAATTGCCCTACCTTCCCTCCTGCAAAAAAAAAAAAGAATATGGATATGGAGAGATCACCACCTCGGTGAGAAAACTGAGATCTTGGCTTGAGACCTTCCCCAAGGAGAATGGAAACCTTTGCCTGACCAACTCATGTCTGCCCTTCCTCCCTCTGCAGTGCCCACGTATCACCCGTCCTCCCTGGGTCCGTGTCCAGCCCCCGGAGGTCTGCTCTCAGCCCTTCTTCTCCATCCTGCCCCGGCCCCCACACGCCTGGCCTGGACCCCAGTGTGTCCTTACATTGTGTGCCAGCCCCGGTCCTGCCTCTCTCCTTCCCTGCACAAATTCACATTAGATAAAAATCACTTTAAGTCAAGGTCTGGGGACCAGTCCACATAAGGCAAAATGAGAACTGTTTGCATTGTGTTGGTCTTTGTATCACTACTGCTTGTTAGTATAGGACTTTTGTACAAAGTAGGTATTTAATAATGACTGGTTAAATTGAACTGAAGTGAATGGACTCATTCAGCACCAATTCGTAAGGACTGCCAGGTCACCCGTCATTCAATTAAGTGATTCAGCAGGCATTTTATTCAGTCTCTTCCACCCCCCACCACCATACCAGGGCTAGAAGGACAAAAGCAAAAACTGCCCCTGCCCTCGAGGGGCTTCCATTCTACTGGGGGCAATAACAGATATACAAATAAATATAAAACATATAGAAAGTAACATTGTTGCCATTAGCCAGAAATTCTTTATCTTGATAAGGTTCTTGGTTCATATATGTGTAATTAATAGGCAGAGAAGAATAGAATGGGATGATATGAGCTAACATCTATATACAGCCTACTCTGTACTACGTGCTTTGTAATTATAACCTCATTTGATCCTTACAACAACCCTGGGAAAGAGGTATTATCATTATCCCCATTTTACAGATGAGAAAACTGAGACAAAGAGCAGTTAAGTGATTTGCTCAGGGTCATGCAGATAGCAAGTACCTATGGCTGAATTTGAACTCAAGTCTTCCCGACTCCAGGCCTGGTGCTCTAGCCACTGCAACCTCTCACTTGCCCAATGTTCATTAGATTAGAATTGCCCAGTGTTTATTACAAAAGGACTAGGACAACAGGAGACAAAACAGTATTTAAATTTCCTCTCCTCCTTCCTCCTTCCTATGATTTCATTGACGTGGTGGAACAACCAGTATGGAAACTCCCTCCACTGATGCAACTCAGCAACTCCTCCTCCGTAGCTTATATAGCCTTAGAGACTTGCCTGGTTCACTAAGAGACTGAATGACTCGTCTAAACTTACCCAGCTAGCAGGAATTAGAGTCAAGCTGGCCTTGAACACAGGTCTCCCTGACTCTAAGGTCAACCATCTCTGTCCACAAGTAGTGTTTATATAGCTTGAGTTTTCTTATATCTGTTTTGCTGTTATTTCCCAAACAACAAGATAGTCTGATTGTAAACTTGACTTCAGATCTCTTTAGACCTATGCCCACCTCCTTACTCAGGACTCTTAAGTGAAGGTGAGAAAGTATGCAGTGCCTTCCATCTTGTAATTCCATTATGTCTCTAATCAGGCTGTCAAGTCAAAGACAGGACCAGGGGAACACCTCAGGAACTCCCTGTGGCACACTGGGGACACCAGTGACCAGGTGAGGCTGCTGTGGAAAGATTCAAGAAACGTCGGCTGGAAAGACAAGGTGTCCTACCGATGGTTCCTACAGCACCGGCCCCAGGTTGGCTACATCAGGTAGGAGGAAGAAGGATAGAAAACTCTTTTAGAGAGGTGCTATAATTCCAGGACTTGGCTTTCTCTTCCTGGTCTTCGAATGTCATCTAGTAGAATATAAGCTCCTTGAGAGCAGAGACTATTGTGGGTTTTGTCTTTATAGCCCATGGTCTAACCAAGCACCTTACATATAGTAGGTGCTTGATAAATGCCTATTAAATGTGTATTAAGTTGAAATGCTCTTATGCATTTCCAGTATCTTCACTTCTCAGGGCCTGTCCATATCCAAATTCCTCTGATTTGTTAGGTTTAGAATTCTCACACAAGTTACAGATCTTAAGAAAGAGGCAACAGAAAGTTTTTCTAGTCTCCATAACCTCAGGACAATGTGGGCACAGAATAAAGTTCCAGCTTGGCCCTAGCTTTGGTGTTTTGATATGGGACTGAGATTATCCAAAAGGGCATGAGAAAATAGAGGACTCTGGACAACATCTGTGGG
Organism: Pseudochirops cupreus; assembly: GCA_028627135.1. NCBI lineage: Eukaryota > Metazoa > Chordata > Mammalia > Diprotodontia > Pseudocheiridae > Pseudochirops > Pseudochirops cupreus. The sequence continues at coordinate 323,869,798 of CM053580.1, read as the reverse complement.
CTACCCGATAGAGACTTGCTAGATGGATTCTATCATGACTTTATAATGCCACTGCATAGGTAAATACTCACTACCACAAGACTTTTTCTGAAGAAGAGATAGTGGAGGACCTTATTTTTTTAAACTTATACCCTGTCTCCCTGTTCCTCTAGTGTCCTGAGCCCACAGCCAAACTATATAGTTATATATGTGTATATATATACATATATGTATATATACATATAACAAATACACACACACACACACACACACATATATTGCTATATAGCAAGATTACTGGGGCTTAGTTCCAGGGTATCAAATTTAGAGGGCACAGTAACCATTCATCTTCCTTCGGCGGCATAAAAACAGTGAGTTTAGCACCTAGTTAACCAGAATAATTAAAGTAAAAAGCTGCTAGATGGCAGGCTGGGGTGAGTGTGGACTGATCCCCAAGTTGACCGAGGGCCCACTTTATACCTCTTGCCCCAATGTGGTTAATGAATGCTTGTTGACTGATCAATCACCAAATGGGGCTATCAGAGTCATAACTAAGGAATTCTGGTAGGGGAGCATTCATTAAGTACCTTCTGTTTGTCAGGCACCATGATAGGTACCTGGGATACAAATACAGAAGTGAACCAATCCCTGTCCTCCAGAAACTTATGTTCTACTAAAGAAACACAAAACGTGTCTTATTATAATAATATAATAATTATAATATAATATAATGATTATAATATAATATTATAATAGATTATAATAATATAATATAATACAAAATTTTTAAAACACTTACACATATTATTTCATTTTATCCTCACAACAATCCACTGCTACTGTTATCTGCATAGATGGGAAAACTGAGTGAAAGGTTAAGTGACTTGTTCAAAGTAACCCGGCTACTAAGTATCTGATTCATATTCAGGTCTTCTTGATTCCCCAGGACCCTATGTCTCCTAGAAAATGCAGGATATACGTCAAATAAATACACAGTGATGGGACAGGGGAAGGTGGGAGATAGTCAAGAATGACCTCTTGAAGGAGGTGCCTCTTGACCTGAGCCTTGAGCAGCACTACAAGTTCTAAAAGCTAGAAGTGAAGAGGGAGAATGTTTCAGGAATGGAGGACACCTGGTCCCCAGGTGGCAAATCCCTTCCACCTCATTTGTGTCCATGATTCTGTGCCCATCACTGTTTCTGGAAGCCTGCCAGCACCCCATTACTGGCCAGGGGTCCGCGTTACTCTTCCTCCTTCTGAAGTCTCATGAAGGATCCCGATGACTGTGTTCACTGCAGGGTACGTTTCTATGAAGGCTCTGAGCTGGTGGCTGACTCAGGAGTGACCATTGACACCACGATGCGTGGTGGGAGACTGGGTGTCTTCTGCTTCTCTCAAGAGAACATCATCTGGTCCAACCTCAAATATCGCTGCAATGGTAAATTATTACAAAATCGTTATTGCTGTTAGCCCAAAGTTAGCCCAAGCCCTTGACTTATTTTTATACTGTACCTTCCTCCTAAAAGCTCAAAATATTTACATAATGCTCATTCACAGTAACCTCACAACCGTGCTGCAAGGAAACCAAATGTCAGTCTCACTTTTTACCATTACAGATGAGGAAATTAAGGCCCGTGGAAATGAATGAGTTTTGCCTGAGGTCTTAAGTTGGTTATGACTATGGTTCTCAAACATTTTTTAGTCTCAGGACCCCTCTAAATTCTTAAAATATTTTGAGGACCTACCCAAAGAACTTTTGTATATGTAGGTTAAATCTATGGGTATTTACCACTTTAGAAATCTTAGTATTATTAAGGAAATAATTTTAGCCTCACAGATCCCCTGTTAGGGTGTCAGGAATCCTGAAGGGTCCTCAGACAATTCTTTGAGAAGCAACGGGTTAAGGTTTCCGGTCAGGACTTCTTTAGCATAAGAACCAATGGGGAATTCAGTCGTATTTAGATTCGAGGACGTGAGGATCTGGGCCATTCATCTCTTATGAATAATTCTCATTCTCACCTTCTTTCTCCTCCTATGTCAACCAAAGCCCACCTAGGCACTTAGAGGCAGGCAGGGACCATAGAGCCCATCTAATTCAACTGCATCATTTTAAAAATGAAGAGACTGAGGCCCAGGCAGGTGAAGGAGACCTGCCCCAGTGATTCATGATGAGACTTAAACTGGGGAGATGGCCGGGAGCCCTTTCCATATGCTCAACAGTGACCTCTACAGACTCCCTTGTGAACTGCAGTGACAGAATTGCAGGAGTCGCAATAACCCTTCACTCATTTTCTTCCTGCAGATACCATTCCTGAGGACTTTCAAGAGTTTCAGACTCAGAATTTCGATCGAATAGATAACTGAGCAAGAGGAAACAAACCACAATTTCATTTCTAAAGACTGAAGCAATATATTTTTAAACCTTACATATCTCGGTACCCACCTCAGCTTTATCTCACCGCTGCAATCGTATTTCAAGACTTTTCTTATGAATGTGACAATAAAAAGGAGATTAAGTCATTTCTAAACATCTTGTGACCCAGACATAATTCAGGAGATGCTCAGCTATTTTATGGTGCTATGATCAGTACTCTGGACTCTGAATCCAGGGATCCAAGTCCAAATCTCAATAGGTTCTCCTTCTGTTGTTGTTGAATCATTTAGTTGTATCTGAGTCTTCATGATCCCATTTGGGATTTTTCTCAGCAACGACACTGGAGTGGTTTGCCATTTCCTTCTTCAGCTCATTTGACAGATGAGGAAACTGAGGCAAAGAGGGTGAAGTGACTTGCCCAGATAATAAGTGTATGAGGCCAGATTTGAACTCGCAAAGATTGAGTCTTACTGATTCCAAGTCCAGGGCTCTATCCACTGGGCTACCTAGCTGCCTCTCCCTTTTTTTTTTTTAAGGCAAGTTGGCTCTGTTGGACAGACTGAGCAGAGTGTGATAAGTAAGGTCTAAGTCACAGGTCAGATACTTAGCCAGTCCACTCCGATTTACAGAGAGTAAACTATTCCAAAGCTACAGAGTGCCCCCTACTTTAATCTTGAAAAAGCATTTAAGCAACTTGATAAGGGTTCTTCAGCTTTTTGTATGTCATGGACCCCCTTTACCTTCCTTAGAGAAAGGTGCCAATAGCAGTCATGTATACAAAACACATAATCACCACCATAGGGTCATTGCCACTATCTCTGTACTCTCACTCCACAGTCTGTTAGGGGTAGTGCCTAAGTCAAGGAAGTGATCACAGCAGTTATAAATGAAGAATTAAAATTCATCAGGAATAATCCATGCCCATAAGGCTTATGCTCCCTCATTTCTTCTGTAGCTGATGTTCAGCACCTCAGAAATCAACAATGTATTCCTGCCTTCCCCTGGGGACCGTGGAGGAGAAAAGGGCCCAGGCCTAGCTCAGAAGGTTGGATTTTAGACTCTTCCCATGTTTCTACCCTAGCAAAGAATCTATGGTCACTGGGCAGATGAGGGGTTAGGAGATGTAGGGGTGGGCAGGAACTACAAGGCACCAAGATGAGTCCCCACAGTGAAGGGGTTAGAACTGTTGATGAGCATCCTTTCTGCCCTGAAGTGGATGGTCTAAAAAGCCTTGTATGTGGGAGTCGGGGAGAGGAGAGAAGAGAGCGGCGAAGAACTTATAATTCAGGCTTTTGCCTCAGGTTGGAAAAACTCAAGAAGAGAAAAAAGGAGAGGAATCATTATATTTTACTTCTAGGCAAATCTCTGAAGAGGGAATATTAGCACCAGCCCTCAGCACAAATCCAGACTTCAAGAAAAGAAAAATCCATAGAAAGAAGATTCAGAGAATGATGGATGGAAAAGTACAAGTTATAAGGGTCTAGCAGTGACAAGAAAAAAATAGACAAGCAATTACTTAGTGGGCTAAGGAGGAAGGTACTCCAATCAGTCCCTTCCCTGGGGCATGAAGAAGGAGCAAGGTGCACCCCTTCCTCTCTACAAGAAAGGAGTTGGATGGAGGATACTGTTGATACAGCAGAAAGACTAGAGAGAAAGAAAAAAGAAGCTGCATTGTTCTGCATCCCTTGGGATGCTCTTGCAGAACAAAGACTGCAGGGAGGGGAGAAACTGAGTTGAAAAGCATCTGATTGCACTGGCATTTCCACCAAAAGGAGTCAGGTACTAGGGAAGGATCAAAATGACCTAAACTTGATGGTAAGAAAGAATATGTGATCGAGAGGAATGAGTACAGAGACAGGGTGACGGAGGGCAGCCAAAGTGCCTTTGACATCTGAGCACGGACCTTTCTCTTTTTGTTGTTGTTGTCATTTCAATGAATGGAGGGATTCATGAGGGTCTAGAAATTTGGTATTTTTCCAGAGACCACTACACACAATAGACCAAAATTGGAGCTGTAAATGATAATGAAACCTATAGTCAGAGCTGACCTGGGGTTGCCCACCTGAGTCCTACAGACTAATCTTATTCCTCCTTTCCCCTTATTTAGAGATGGATACCCAACAGTGGAGTCAGGCCACCTTGCCAAATGGTGGTGGATTAGGCAGGGTTATTTTTGCCTACAAAGAAGTTACACACTACCTTTATGTTTTAATTAAATTTACTTAAACCCTGGAGGTTCAGTCACTTAACTAGACCTGCTGGGAATAGTACAGATTCAGGTACTAGAAAATCAATCCCTTCCCTTGAGAGCACAATCTAATCTGTACAGGGCAGTTAATTATGTACTAGTGTAGATAGAATTTATCAACCACACACACATATAAAGAAAACACACTGATAAATGGGTAGGCATCTGAGATGTATAAATAAATGTAACTCCTAACAGTCAATAAAGTCAATACATTTGTTAAGTATCTGTTGTGTGTTAGGCACTGTGCTAACGACTAGGGATATACATACATACATACATATATATATATATATATTCCTTTCTCTTGAGGAGCTCACAGTCTAATGGGGGTGGGGGGTGGCAGGGGCTCAAAGCCAGCTATGGGGCCCCTGGGCAAGCCACAAGACTTCTCAGTGCTCTAGGCTAGTACTTCTCAAACTCTGGGTTACAGACTCATATGGGGTCGTGAAAAATTTGGCATCAGTAAAAGGTTTCTGAACATGCAATGACCAAAAATTAATTCAAAATCAAGCACATAATGAATCCAAGGTGTTTCTGGCAGGGCTTGCCCATGTTTCATCACCAAACTTCACTGCGGCTTTGGTTCTGAACACATAGTTTGCACACTGCACTTCGCATGCCCTCAAGCCATGAAACTCAAAAAGGGGTCATGAGTGGAAACAGTTTAAGAAGGCCTGCTCTAGGCAGCTCTCTGAGAGAAGGTGCTGACCTTCACTGATAGAGTCCTCTTATCTGGGCATCCCTCCATCCATCAAACCTAAGGTACCTATCTATCCCTCTCCTATATAATGACCCCAAACTCTACAAGCCAAAGACCCTTCAGCTGATCCTGATTCTCCCTTTCATGATGACACATGATGCCTGGCAGAGGAGGAAATTCTCTCCTGCTGACAACCGTGAAACCGCTAGGGAAGAGAAAGCAATGGGTCCATGACATAATGGAAGTCACTTCCAACCAATCCATAATGATGGCATAGCACCCTCCTAGGTGCTACGGAGATAAAAGAACAGTCTCTGGACAATGTACATCTTGTTGGTGGAGACAAGATATATACTGGTGAAGCAATTTGAGAACAAAACTGCAAATACAAAGGGGTTAAATTATTTGATGCAAACAAATACTTGGTTTCCCCTTTCCATAATTACTAGGCAGTGGGTTGCCAGGCATAAGACTGGCCTCATATACTCTGCTACGCCAAACCATTCCCTTTATAGACTGCACAGCCCACAAAATACCGATGAATGGGGAAATGGAGGTGCTTCTTCTCCTTTTATTAATCTGGGTTTTGGAGATGATTGGTGGGGAATGAAGAAAATCTTTATTTTTTTAAATCTCTGAGCCTTGTAAGTATAACAGAGTCAGTCTGCCCTTCTTCAGTCTGTAAATGCGCTGATATGGCTTCTTTTGTTCTTTGGACCTCTGAGGCTCCTATGGCTGGAGGAGACTGACATCAGACACAAGACTGCTCACAGATTTCAAACTGGAAATTTGTAGAAACTCAGAGGGACACAATGGCTACTGAGGCCTTATATATATTCTATAGTAAGACTGGGACATATCAGTATTGACCTTCCTAGGTGCTATGGAGGAGACAAGAAATACACTGGTGAAGCAATTTGAGAACAAAACTGCAAAGGTGAAAGGTCTCCTGAACTTGTCTTTTTGAGTTGCCATGTATTCCTGAAACATGGGACCCAGAGTACGTAGGAGTTCCTGAATGTGTCAAAGACGAAGTCCTCAGGCTGACATAATTTGTTGTTTGCAGCCCAAGCTGCATCCTCTGTGTATCCTTGGGAGACAAGACAGGTACCAGCCAGTCTGGGAAAACGCTTGTGCAGCTGGGGTTCTTTGCAGATAAGCAGACCCTCCTATTGTCATAGTCTAGTAGTTTCCAAGGGAAAAGATTTCAGCTTTTGCCATTGCCTTGCTCCTCCCCTTCAGGAATGATTTTGCCTTTTTTCCCACCATTACTGCACCTGTCCCTTCCCATGCCATGCCCCTTCCCATTTTCTCTTCCTCCTTTTGTTGGACTCTCATAAATATGCAAACTTCTGTGAGGACTGTGAATTCTTTGGGTTCCACAGGCTTGTTCACTTCTCTTGTAATAAGCCTGGTTTTTCACATAAGTTTCATGATGTTGTGATTTTCTGTTGACACACAGCATATTATGAAAGGAAAGAAGGTCATGGCCCATGAAAGATTGGAATGTGATCCAAGGACTGAACAAATCCTATTCCTAGAAACACACAAATTAAGAACTTGGAAAAAGTAAAAATGGAAGAGGGAGTAGTTGAGTAGCAGTATGCATGCCAAGGTCCTGACTGCTAACTGATACCAAGAGCTGGCTACAGCTTCTCCTATTTAGTACAGAAAGGTACCCAAGATGTCCTTGCATGACTGCTTGCCCTCCCTGAGTCGTAGAAGTGTAAGGGAGAAACTGGACCTTATAGTCCAACTGAGGGTTGTTATTTGTTTGTTTTTATGTCTGATATGAGTCTGATGGAAACAAAAGTCAAATAGCTATTTCTAAAGGATACAATTTGGAAAGAATTAGTTATATTAGTTGTAATATCATCAAATCAAAGAGGAAAATGACTGATGCCCTGGTGAGAAGGCAGAAGACAGTGAGTAAGACTATGCTTGGCTCCAGTAGGAGAAGTAATAGAAGGGAAAGAAGTCCTGAGAAAGAGGACATTAAGAAAAGCATATACATATATATATATATATACACATATACACATATGTATGTATATATACACACAATACATATATACATACATATACATATACACATACATACATGCATATATACTTATATATATTTGTGTGTGTATACAAATATACCTATTTGTGTCTAACAGTAGCCATCTCTAGGACAGGGGGGAGGTAAGGAAAAAAAAGAAATTTACATGATAATTTTGTGATGTATTTGAAAGGAGTAGCAAGTTGTACATAGTAGATTTATACTTTCATATGCAATCATCTTTTTTATTGTACTGTGTTGTGGAAATATTTGTTTTATTCCATAAATTAAAAATAATTTTTTTTAAAACCACCGCAACGTACTAAGCTCAAAGGAAAGGTGAAGCAAAGCAGTCCTCGGGAAGAGATGGCATCTCTCCAAACCCCATGTCAGAACACATTTCGATTGAAATTATCTAGCTAAACATACCTCTTCAGCAAGCAGGCCTGACCCAGGCCAGTCTAACAGCTTAGGTTCAGGATTAAAAGGAAATGTGATCCTGGTTAGATACCACATAACAGTGAACAAAGGGATGTTTACTTAACTGTAAGAAAAAGACATTCAGCAAGGCTAGAGCATTGCTCCGCTATTGGGCCTAGCTTCCCCGCCAGCCTCTGGGTTAGCCAAGTTTATGTGCTGGAATTTGGAATGTAGCTCCTGACCCTTCATGCACTGACTTTCGTATTTAGTTCGCCAAGAAGTTATTAATGGTTTAAGTTTCAACCATCTGAGCCAAGGACAGATTCAATACCGACTAAGGAAAAACTAGCCCAGCCTACATGGGGCAAGGTCTTAGGATATTGCTCCTACTGCTAGCCAAACGTTCATTATTATTTTCATGATCCTTCTTTTTACCTCCCATCTGATATTCTGTCATTTGCTGTCTTAAGTTTCTGATTAGCAAAATATGGATTGCCCTGTTCCTACTGGTTTGATAACTCTTGTAAGTAAAATAGGGTTCTAAGTATTGACTAGAAACTCCTGACCCATACAGTGTGCTGAAGGCTGTCCTTTCCAAAGTTCCTCTCAGGCTTAGGATCCTGTTAATAACTAAATTTTCTGATAAATCAACGATGTTCCTCTTCCAGAGGGCCCAGAAAGTCATCTCATTTTCCATATTTCCACTAGAGGGCAGCACTCCCCCACAATCTTCTTTGTTCATCATGCAGTGAGAGGAAGAAACATCCAATTCAACTCTGTGAACATTTTTTGAGCATCCACCGTGTGCAAAGTAACATCTTCGAAGGGAAATGCAGAGGCACCATCATGAAACTTTTCGTTTGTCACTAAAGTAGAAATAGTATTTGGTTACAGCGGCAGCTAGGTGGTGCAGTGGATAGAGCACCAGGCCTGAAATGAGAAAAACTCATCTTCCTGAGTTCAAATCAGACACTTACTAGCTGGGTGACCCTGGGAAACTCACCTAATCCTTTTTGCCTCAGTTTCCTCACCTGTACAATGAGCTGGAGAAGGAAATGACAAACCAGGATCCTTGCCAAGAAAACCCAAAAATGAGGTCACAAAGACTGAAAAATTGATTCAATTCAACAAATATTAGGAGGTACATACCATGTTCAAGGGACTGTGCTAGAGATACAGACAAAAAGGAACCAGTCCCTGCCCTGAAGGAGCTTATATTTTAATGGGGGATATGACAGATAAGCAGACAGGTACAATACAGGGTATGGAGTAAAGGGGTCAAAGGACAGATTAACAAAGAGGAACGAGAATATTTGAGGAGCAAGAGAGAACACTAATTACTGGAAGAGTCAGAGAAAACTAGCTGAGCCTTTAGGAAGATAAAGGGGGCTACATTCCAGGAACGTGATAGAGTGTGTGCAAATGCACCAAAGCAAGAGATAGTATTTCAAGCTTGGGGAACAATCAGTAGCTCAATTTGGCTGGAATTTGGAATGTGTAAACGGGGAATAATTGGGGGGAAAAATTGGAAAGGTAACTTGAAGACAGATTACAGAGAATTTTGAATAACAGGTTGAGTGATTTGTATTGTTATTCTAGAAGGAATCTGGAATGACTGAAGGGTTCTGAGTGGAGGAGAGGTGATGACTTGGTAAAAGGGAAGAGAAGTATGTAATGATCACTGGAAAAGATGGGAGAACTCAGTGAATGTTTTCTTCATGGATGAGAGAGACCTCAGCACGTCTGTGAACAGCAGAGAATGGGCCAGTAAGTGAAAAAAAATTTAAGGTGAGAGAGACAGGGAATTATTGACAAGGGAAGTTTCCCAGAAGAGAGGGGAAAGGAAGGGATAGGATCACATGGAAAGGCCTCAGGGAAGATTATGTTGGGCATTGTGTGAAGCAGAGAGTAGAAAAGCAACAGACCAGTGTTGGAGAAATGGAGTAGAACGCTTTTACAGTCATCTAGGTGGGAGATAATGAGAATCTGAACAAGGATAACAACTGATCCTGTTGATGGAAAAGAGCTAGGTTGAAGAGATGTGGAAAAGACTAAATCAATAGGACTTGACAACCAACTGTGCATGGGATGGGGAGGGGGAAAGGGGAGAAAATCAGAAGTGACTTTATGATTACAAAATAAGGTGGTGGATAAGATAGTACAACCCTCCTCAGAGAATAGGAAATCTGAAAGTGTCACAGGTTTAGGAGGAAAGAGGATTTTTATATTTTAAACATGTTAAATTTCATAGACCAATTGGTCATATACAAGAACATGTCCAGAAGGCATATGGTGATATGAAAGTGGAGTTCAGGAAACTGATCATATACACTTATAGATTTCAAATTTGTCTGCATAAAGATGATCATTGAACCAATGGTAGTGGGTGAGATCACCAAGGAAAAAAGCCAAGAGAGAAAGACCGTCCAGGGCAGAATCTTGGGAGAACTCTATACTTACTGGTTGGAAGATAGATGATGATACAGAAAAGAAGACTGAAAAGTCATGGAAAGACAAGAGGAAGATGAATCAGGAGAGAGCAATAATAACAACAGAAACTGGTGGTGCAGTGAATAGAGCACCAGCCCTGGAGTTAGGGGGACCTGAGTTCAAATGTGGCCTCAGACACTTAACACTTACTACTGTGTGGCCTTGGCCAAGTCACTTAACCCCAATTGCCCTGCCTTCCTCCCCTCCAAAAAGACAAGAAGAAGAAGAAGAACCAAGGGAGGAAAGAGTATCCAAAAAGAAGAGTTTGTTAATAGTGTCAAAAGCTGAAGGAAATTCAATAAGTCGATCAATACATATTTATTAATATGTATTGCCAGGCAGTTGTCCAGGTATTGTGGATACAAGTTCAAAAAGTGAAGCAATCTCTACTCATAGGAAGTTTATATTCTAATAAACAGGATGCAAGTTAAGAAAAGGTCATTCCATTTAGTGGTTGTAAAAGATCTTTCGTAAGCTTCGACAGGGAAGTTTCAGTAGAGTGGTGGGACTGAAAGCCATGTTGCAAGGGGCTAAGAAGTGGGTGGCTTCTGAGGAAGTGAAGACATCATAGGGTGATGACTCAGTAAAGAGAAGAGAAGTATGTAATTAATGATTACTGGAAGAGATAGAGCTCAGTGCAGGTTTTCTTTACGGATGAGAGAGACCTCGCTCAGCGTGTCTGTGAACAGTAGAGAATGGACCAATAAGCAAAGAAAAATTGAAGGTGGGAGAAAGAGACAGGGAATAATTGAGAAGGCAAGTTTCCCAGCGGAGATGGGAAAGGAAGGGATGGGATCAAGAAAACACATAAAAGGACTGGCCCTGGTAAGGTGAAGGGCTACTCATCCTTGGGGGCTGGAGCAAAAAGAAAAAAGCAAAGGAAAATGTAGAAAGGTTTTTGAGGTACAGAGTGGAAGAAGCCAAAGATCTTGGATCAAATGGTCTCAGTTTTATTCAGTGAAGGAAGAAGCAAAATCATCAAGAGAGAGAGAGAGAAAGAGAGAGAGAGAGAAAGAGAGAGAGAGAGAGAGAGAGAGAGAGAGAGGAGGGGGGAATGCTAGGGAGTTGAGAAAACAGAAGGTTTGGAACAGTTTTTGCTATATGGAACATGTTAGAGAGTGAATCGGGGGAAAAAAAATAAAAGAACTGCCGTGCAATAGTGAAGGCCTAGTTAACATGAAATAAGACAAATCTTCTGGTGTTCAACAAATCAGAAAACAAATTACTTAGGCAAGAAAAAAATGCTGGAAAAAGTGGAAAGCAGTCTTGCAAAAATTAGACTTATATACACAACAAATTCAAGATGCATGTGTGACTTTAATTTTAAAGATTATACCATAAAAATGAGAAGCTAAGTAGATCATATATTTTCCATAGTTATGGGTAAAGGATGCATTCTTAACCAAACAAGGGATAGAGGCAATTACAAAAGTCAAATTTGATAACTTTGATGATATGAAATGGAAAAGCTTCTAAAAAAACTTAATGTACCTAGGATAAGAAGGAAAGTAGTCAATTACATGGAAAATAATCTTCACATCGAATTTGATATCTAAGATGTACAAATAACAGAGAGAAGAGAGAAAGAGAAAGGGGGGAGGAGAGAGACAGAGAGACAGAGATGATCAAAAGCAATTCCCCAACAGATAAGTGATCAAAGGATACGAACAGTTCTCAAAAGAAGAATTATAAACTATTTTTAATAACCATATGAAAGAATGCTCTAAATCTCTAATAATAAGAAAAATACAAATCAAAACAACCCTGGGATTTCATCCGCCACTCAGTAAATGGGCGTAGATGACAAAAGATGGAAATAGTCAGTATCGGAAGGACTGTGGGAAGATGAGTACACTAGTGCATTGTTGGTGGAGCTATATGAATCAGTGAGTCCATTTTGGAAAGCAGTTTGGAACTATGCAAATAAAGTGACTAAAATGTCTATACCTTTTGACCCAGAGATGGCACTACTAGGCATCTATCCCAAGGAAAGCATCGATAAAAGGAAAGTCCCCATATACACCAAATATTTATTGCAACAGTTTTTGTGGTAACAAAGAATTAAAAACAAAGTGGACACCAATCAAACAAAATGGCTAAACAAATTGTGCAATATGAATGTAATGAAATATTACTGTGCATAAGAAATGACAAATGTGATAAATACAGATAAGCATGGAAAGATTTACAAGATCTGATCCAGAACAAAGTAGGCAGAGCCAAGAAAGTAATATAGGTGGTAACTATGATGATGTAAATAGGAAGAACAGCAGCCACAAAACAATCAAAAGTCATTTGTAATTTGTAATTGCAAAATTACGAAGAATAAGCGTGACTCCAAAGAAGAGATGTGACAAGACATCTCCAGCTCCCTTCTTTGCAGAGAGGGGAGAGCCATGGGTGATAGAACATTTCATATATTTTCATTTTGTCAATGTATTGATTGATTTTGCTGATTTTTTTTCTCCTCCACTTTTTCTCTTTTTTTCCTTTAAAAAATATTATTTGTTATAGAGGGCAGCTAAGATGTTGCAGCAGATAGAGCACCAGACCTGGAGTCAGGAAGAGTTCAAATCTGGCCTCAGATGTTTACTAGCTGGATGACCCTGGGCAAGTCACTTTACCCTGTTTGCCTCAGTTCCTCATCTATAAAAGGAGCTGGAGAAGGACATGGAAAACTACTCCAGTATCTTTGCCAAGAAAACCTCGAATGGAATCACAAAGAGTTGAAAGGAATTGAATGACATTTGTTATGTGGAATGGCTGTCTAGAAAAGAGAGGAATGCTAGGAGAAATTCTAGTTATATAAAAAACAAAAGATATCAATAAAAATTTATTTTAAAAAATAACACGAATCTAGTGGAACTAGTCAGAATAGTTCTGACTTCTCTGGGTAATGTTCAGAGGTTCATTTGTAAGATCAAAGAAAGCATATGGTGGGAGGTATTCAGATGAGAGGGAGGTTAAAGGACTTACCCAAGGTCATACAACTAGGGAATTTCTGTTTTCCTGACTCCTAGTCCTGTGTTTTTGCCACCTAACTGCCTAATGAAAAAGGTGAATGGCTGAGGTGGAGAGGAAGACCGTAAGCCAGGCACTAGACTTTTTGAGAAAAGAAGTATAGTGACCTGGAAGCCATTAGACTACAGCACCAAGCATCTATACAGGATCATTTAAATGGATGAACTAAAGCTCAAGAGAAGAGATTACTGAGTAATGATAGTAGAAAAGCTCGGAATCTGGTGGTGGCAGTGAGGGGAGCGAGGAGTCACCTTGCCCCTCCTAGTTCTATGAGCCAAAGGATTTAAGAGAAGGAATTCCAGGTGTTGGAAAGGTTGGCCAAAGAGGAGGTGTCTCCCAAAAGAATCCAAATTTTTGTGAGCTATAAGAAGAATTTGAAAGGAAGAAATATCAGGATGAACTGGAGTTAATGAACAATACAACAGGGATTTCGGAGGGCACGGTAGTAGGGGAGAGCAGAGAAAGGTGGGTGTGGAGAGAGAAGGACTGAGCTAGAGATGAATGAGAGAGCAGGGAAGAGAGGTTACAAGAGAAGGGGATTTCTACTTTGAAAGACAGAGCTTCTGAATCACAGGGCCTGGGTGAGCAGCAGGTGGGAGTTTACTAGCCATAAGAAAGGGGAAATGTAGGAATGTAGAATGAAGGATTCAATAAATGATAATTATTTTTAAAGATAACAGCAACTTCCAATTCTACAACACTTTACAGCTTACACAGCTCTCCCAACAGATTTGTCTTCTCCCTGGATGTTCATAACCCTTTGAATGAGTTAGGTCAAGTATTATTTCCTCCATTTTACAAATGGAACAACTGAGGCTCAGAAAGGTAAAATAACTTGGCCAGGGTTATGATGTGGGGGGAGGGTTCTTGGACTTTCATCCTTATCTGTTACTAAATTCCCAAGGAATACTCAAGTTTTGCTCTTCCTCTAATCAATTAATATTCATTAAGTGACTGCTACATACCTGGTACTGTGCTTGACCATGGAGATACAAAGACAAAAATGAAGCGGCTCTTGCCCTCAAGGAGCTTACATTCTATTAAAGGAGAAGTTGTTGTTCAGTCATTTGGTCAGGTCCAATTCTTCGTGACCCATGGACCATAGCATGCCAGACTCCTCTTCTCCACTATTTCTCAACCCAACTTATTTTTTTTTCTTTTTGGATGGGGGAAGTCAGGGCAATTGGGGTTAAATGACTTGCCCAAGGTCACACAGCTAGTAAGTGTTAAGTGTCTGAGGCCAGATTTGAGCTCAGGTTCTCCTGACTCCAGGGCCAGTGCTCTATTCACTGCACCACCTAGCTGCTTCATCCACTGTTTCTCAAAGTCCATCCAAGGTCACGTTCATTGTTTCCATGATACTATCTCTCCAGGTAGTGATGGGAAAGGGGAGCTTTGAAGGAAGAGACATGTACACATATTAGTATACATAAAATAAATACTTGATCGATCTACATAAATACAAGGTATTGTAAAGTTCAGGGATTACAAGAGAAAGATCGTCCCAGATGCCAGCAAAGGGGCTTAACCCATGGGCCACCTGGAGATTCTTTCAGTCTTTCAGCAAATACAAAGTACTTGCTACATACAAGACACTGTTCTGGACACTTTGAGAAACACAAAGATAAACAAGTCGTGCTTGGTTTAGAGTAGGATGTCCTGCCTCGGTGACGAATGCAAGGAACTGGAAAGAGTCAGAAACTTTAAGGTTGCTAGTGATAATCATCTCAAAAGGTTTACAAACTTAAAATGCCACTCACAGCTTCTCCTCTACTTCAGAAGAATTCTAGTGACTTTCATCAGGAAAGGAAGAAGGGATAACGAACAGTGCACTGGACTTGAAATCAGGAGACCTGGGTACCTACTACCTGGGTACTCTTAATTTGCTATGTAACCTTCAGCACTTCACTTAAACTCTCCTTGAGGCCCTGTTTCCTAATCTGTAGAATGGGTGTAGTAGTATTTGCACTGACCTACTTCACAGTCTTGTTTGTCATAAGGAAAACTCTTGGTATAGTAGATGGGAGGGAGGAGAAAATAAGCATTTATTAAGCATCTTCTGTTTGCCTGCACTGTGCTGAGTGCTTTACAAATATTACCCCACACGATCCTCACAATAACATTGTGAGGCAGGTGCTAGTATTCCATTACTCTGTAGTCAGAAGCCTTAGGTTCAAATCCTGTTCTTGACGCTTACTATATATGTGACCTGAAGAAAATTACTTAATCACTTAAGTAAAAGCAGCTAGGTGGTGCAGTGGCTAGATGGAGTGCTGAACCCGGAATCAGGAAGGCCTGAGTTCCTATCATGGCTTAGATACTTACTGGCTGTGTGATCCTGGGCAAGTCACTGAACCTCTGCGATCCTCATTTCTTCATCGGCAACATGGTGATAATAATATTCTGTATACAACAACATTGTTGTGAGGATCAGATGAGATAACATGTTATGTAAAGCACTTCGCAAAATGTAAAGCCCTTTTTAAGTGTAATTATTATCATTAGGTATTAATGCAGATAGATGGAGCAGTGGATATAGAGTATCTAATCAGGAATCAGGAAGACCTGAGTTCAAAACCAGCCTCTGACACCTACCAACTGTGTGACCCTGAACAAGTCACTTAACCGATGTTTATAACCCTTGTTTTTAACCTCATAAATAAAATGGGAAATCAATAGAACCTCCCTCCCAGGGTTGTTGGGAGGATCAAATGAGATAATAGCTGTAAGGGGTTTAGCACAGTATGTAGCACATAGCAGGTAATTAATATCTATTCATATATATAAATAATATTAATAATCTATTATATACTCTCCTTGTTATTATTTTGCATTATATATATGCATTATATTATATACTAACATCTATTAATATATTAAAATCTAGGTGCTATAAAATTATTGTCATTGCCTTATGATTCTTTTATATATATATCTATATATAAAATCTGTAACTAGAATATGTAAATATTATTTAAATTATAATGTTTCATATGTTATCACTCTTACTATTTAATAGCCATCATGCTTCATCATGCATAAAATGAGGGGGTTAGATCACAGTCCCTAAGATGTAGATGTATAATCCTATGAACCTTAAGGCACTTTAATAATGTTATTAATCTCTAGGAGAGAGAAGCCATGACTACAGAACTGTCTTCAGAGTCAGGAATACCTGGGTCCAAGACCCTCCCTGACACGTTCTTGGTTATGGGACCTGGGGTAGGTCACAATGTCTCACTGCTCTCCATGACTCCGAGTAGGTGTCAATCAGAATCGATAGAAGGAGGGAGTTTCCTCAACAACCATACCTGATAAAGTCACGGATCTTGTCCGAGAGACAGAGTCAGCATCTGCACAGGGAGGATCATTGGACTCATGAGACTTACTGATGATACCAAGGGAGAGACCGGAGAGAGAGAAGAGAGCCTAAGCAGGCACCCAGAGTTAGGGGGCATTGCACGGACGATGAATTAACCAAGGACACTGAGAAGAAACTGGCTCAAGTCTCTCCCCACTACAATCTGGCCTCCACCAGCTGCCAAAGTGATTTTTCTAAAGCATGGGTCTAGTGGTGGCAACAGTCTGGCCTCATCAATGCCAGTGGCTCCCTGTCATTCCCAAGAACAAATATATGGTGCTTTCTCTGACATTTAAAGTTCTTCGCTACATCTCCAGTCTTTGTTATATAGCTCTCCATACGTTCTAGGGTCCAAAAGCTCTAGCCTACTCTCCTTTTCCCTCCTAGGATGCTCCATCTCCCATCTCCTCCTTCCTCATCTCCAACCCCTTGTATTCCTTTGGCTTCCTTCAAGGCTGCAACCTGCTGCCGGAGGCCATTCCCAGTGTCCCCAGTGGCTAAAGCCTCCTCATCTGAGATGACGTCTGCTTTGTATGGATCTTACCTGTTTCTATTCCTTTATGTGTTGTTTCCCCCTTTAAAATGTGAGCTCCTTGAAGGTAGGGATTCATTTTTGCCTTTCTTCATAACCCCAGCACTTAGCACAGTGCTTGGTCCATAATAACAGTATGCTCTCTAACAGCCCACCATTTCTGGTGTGCTTCAGTTTCTAATTAGATCCTGAGTCACAGAGGTAACTGTGACCATGCATACATTCACACACATTTCATCTGAGCATTCTACCCTATAGGGCCCCAAAATCACTACCCACTGGTAAAGAGGGAAAAGAGAATGGGGAGTGAGCTGCTATGGCCACAGACCCTTTTCAGCCTCTCCCACCAAACATATGGCTGCCTCTTCCCCCTCTTCTGCCTTTCTGCTTCCCTCTCCCCTTTTTACTACCCCCTCTTCTTTGTGAGTGGAACATTTGCCAGGCTCTCTGTATTTACGAGGTTTCCTTCACAAACATCATGGATGCAACTGGTTTTCTTGAGAATTCACTGAAGAAATCTCCTATGGTTTCTGCAAAACATCTTTCTCCTTAAAAATTTTCAAAGAAACAAACTAAAACAGAAGTCTAAGCAAACACATTGAGGGGAAAAGCAGGTTATATAAATTGTGATTCCACTAAGGTTGGACATGAATTAAGTTGGGAGGGTGAAGAAATATGTGGAGTTTTATTTTATCTGAATATCTTTGCCTTTCCACAACAGCCTGGTTTCTTATTCTTCAGAAGTTTTTGAACAAATATCCTGTACCAAATACCAAATACCCATGGTCAAACATGATTTTTGAGTAGCCATAGCACTAGCCTTGAATTAAAGTATACCTCATGTTGAAAAAAAAAAAAACATCTTTCTCTTGTGGAGGAAGCTCTTCATCCTCAGGAGATTTAGCCAACTTGTTTGAGGATAAATACATTTCACTTCTGCCAAGTGCTGCTGCAGAGCTCACTGGGAGGCCTGCTGCTCAAAGAGGACTGCTCAGTCTCATCCTGGTTGAGGTAGTAGAGCACAGTGAATGCTGGCTGAGTCAGATGATCTGGATTCAAATCCTGTCTCTAACACTTACTATATATATAAAGACAGACAAGTCCCTTTACCTCCCTGGGCCTCAGTTTCCTCATCTGTAAAATGAGGGGATGGGGTAGAACAGATGGCTTCTAAGAGTCCCTCCTAATCTATGAAATCTCAGCTTACGTGGTGGGGACAGGACAGCACCTGGGCAAAGGATGCCTGGAGGGTCTGAGCAAGAGAGGATGCTCTGTTGTGAGCAGAGTCACCCAGATATATAGAAAGGAGGAGATGGGAGATGGAGCATTGTATGAGGAAAAAAACAAGTAGGCTAGAGTCTTTGGACCTAGAACATGTGGAGAGATATATAACAAAGGCTGAAGGTGTAGTGAAGAGCTCTAATGTATGTATAAAAGACGTATAGAGCATCTTTTTATTTTGACATAAAATCTCTGCTCTTCAGTGGAAAAGCTAGCCAATGGCTGACACCCCATAGCAAGCACATTCATCTTCTGCCAGAAGGTAAAATGCATTTCACAGAAACAGGCTCAGAATCCTTGGGTAGAATGAAAGCACCCAGAGGGCAGGAGAGCTTTTGTTTTTCTCTTTGCGTGCCCACAATCTTGTCCAGGGCCTGTTGTACAGCTTTGGATTGAAAATAAAAACCCTCGGCCTCTTTCCGACATATGCCTCTGACAAGCCACGCATCCCCCAGTTATGCAACTGATTTGTTTAAAAACTGAAATATAGAACATCACATCTGTCCTTGTTAGACATCCTCTCACTGGTTTGGGTCCTACATCACATCCAATAAAATTCAATGTTAAATTAATCACTAATGGTATTCACCATCCCTCCCAGCTTTGCACAACCTGCAAATATGGTAAGAATTTGTCAACTGAGTATTTGCTAAAATCACTAACTAGACAAGCACCAAGAACAGAACCGTTCATATGGCATTTCTCTAAAGGTAGCTCTTTTGGTCAACACAGAAGCGCTGGCATTTATTAGAAACCATTGCTCAGTCCATTGTGAATCAATTGACCTAACATCTTTCTCATACAGCCTGCGTTTCACTGCCTTTTTCCACAAGAGTTACACGGGAAACTTAGTCAAATGCTCTGTTAGAATCATGGCTCTCTTGAGCTAATGAGCCAATTGAAAAGGAGAGTAAAATGAGCCTGGCACAGAGCTGTGACTCGCCAAAGGGCTGCCACGAGCTTCACTTCACCACAGGGTAACCACCTGGTGGAAGGGGTGGGCTTCCTCTTTGAAAGCTGCTATCTTTTGGAGTTATACTTCCTCCCCAAGGCAGCCTTCAGGTCTGGAGGTCTGCAGTGGAGGACCACAATGGAGGACCACTAGACAGGAAGGGCCATCCCAGAGAGGAAGCAGACTTTTCCCTCTAACCACATGCCCATCGAGCTGCCGCCCCTCTCCTCTGGCCTTGTGGCTGTGGCTACTCTCTCCTTGGGTGCTCTCCCCCAAAAGCAAACCTGAACCAGCCTTTTTAGCACCTAGTCTGGGGAACCAGGCAGAATGGTCAGGATCAGCAAGATGGCCTCAGGGTATGTCTGGGTCTCTGCCCTTCCCTCCCTGCCCCCTCCCTACATAGCTGCACCCCCTTCCTCACATTGTACCTGGGGTGGCTACCTGGTAATAACTGCTGCTAATCCCAAGTCATCATATTCATTTCTAAATTTTTTTTTAACCACCTTGTTTCAAACTCTAGAATTTGACCTAATCCACATATAATTTCTCAGATTTCTTTGAAGTACAACTCAAAAAGAAAAATTCCTTACTTCATTCAAGTAGTCATGAGCTTCTGGAGTTCCTTCTACTGAGTCATTTGATGGGTCCCTGAAAGTAGATCTGAGAGAGGCCATTGAATAGTCAAAGGTAATAACCAGCAGGCATATTAAACATGACTGTAACACAATAAGAGACCCTTAGCATCCTCTCAACCAGAAAGAAGTGTCCATATGGGCAGTGAAGAAAGGGCCTTAACCCTTGGAAGCAGCCAGAGCATCTCCCCCCACCTCCAATGTCTGGGTTAGTACTCCTGGCAAGTTAGGGAAGCCAGCGTCTCAGAGGCAGGCACTTTCCCCCCTGGAAATAATAAAAAGAAAGCTCTGGAGACTTCTGAGAGAAACCTGCAGAGCTAAAATCTCCACAAAATGCAGCAAACAGGGGCTCCAGTGTTTCATTCGCACGCTTATTCTGGAAAGGAATGTGCTGACCACATGGAAGCCTTGAGTCTCTGCCTGAGCTGGAAGCAAGTTAAGACTGGAGGGGGAGGGACGTTGGCTGAAGAAGGATGGTAGAGAACCAGGACCCTGAGCAGACCTTGGCTCTTCCCTTTCAGAGATGAACATGTCTTTGTCATTTCAGACAACTCTGCTCTAATTAAACACAGGGACTGGTCAAAGAAGAGCCAGGCCATTCAGAGCCACTACCAATTTCTTGTCCATTAATTTTCTGAACCAGGCTCTCTTTGAGGTGCTCAAGGACAGGGTCTGAGTGCCTAGGGACATAGTATAGTACAAGGCAGGGAGTGCTGGGGGGGATGTCACTATACCTCTATAGGCCTCAATTTCCTCATCTGCAAAAGGAGGCAGTTGGGGGCAGCTAGGTGGCTCAGTGAATAGAGCACCCACCCTGGAATCAGGAGGACCTGAAGTCAAATCTGACCTCAGACACTTAATACTAACTAGCTGTGTGACCTTGGGCAAGTCACTTAACCTCAATTGCCCTGCCTTCCCCCCTCCAAAAAGACAAAAGGAAAAATGGAGGTAGTTGGACTAGATGGCCTCTGAGGTCCCTCCTGGCTCCCCCATAAGTCTATCCTTTAACATGTGCCTTGGGCGCAAGGATGCTCCCATCCACGTAATGGCAAGAGAGCAATGCCCTATTACCAGAGGTGGAATCAGGCTACTCTTACACTCAACCTTTATAATGCCAGCAACTGAAAGGGAGGGCAGGTTGCGGGTGATTGTGCCCATCGTGCTGTTTCTTAGGACCCTAGACATCACCTAGTCTAGTCTTATTAAAGTCAAATAGAAAGGAGGGCCACCAAACTGTTTATAAGGATCCCTGCGGGCTGCATAGAAAACTTCTAAACCAGATTAACATTATATGTTCTCGCTAATATGGAAATATGTTTTAAATGACTGTATATTTGTATATGTATAATTGATAATTGATATCATATTACTTGTGAGGAAGGGACTAGAGAGATGGAGAGAATTTGGAACTCAAAATTTTTTAAAATGAATATTAACAAATAAATAATGAATTTTTAAAAGATTGAAAAAATTATATGCATTCTATTGTATTCCTGTTTATTTTGTAAAATAGTTCCCAATTATATTTTAATCTGGTTCAGGCAGAACTCTGGAGACCCTCAGTAGAGTTGCTGACCACATGGCTGACACCTCCGATCTAATTTATAGGTTCTTAGCCAGAAGTTCAACAGTTTCCATGGATCTGTGAACTTGGATGAAAAAAAAACATTTTAATTTTCACTAACTTCTAAGTGAAATTTAGCGTTTCCTTAAATTATTTAAAAGTGTCATCCTGAAAGGAGGTCCATAGACTTTGCCAGACTGCCAAAAGGGTCTATGACACAAAAACAACTAAGTTAAGAAGCCCTGATCAAATACAGATGAAAAAATGGAGGTCCAGAGAAGTGAAAGGGCTCAGCCAAAGTCTTCATGTACGTGGTGTTGGCCCAGCCAAGTCATGGACATGGACGCCCATAAATATTCCCCTTCCACCACCACAATGACAATTAAAGCAACAGTGCTGAGATTCAAACCCAGGTCTTCCAACTCCAAATACTGCAGCACTATTCCCATGACACCATTTTACAGTCTTTCACCTGTTTCCAAGTATTTCTGAAGAGTTATTCTGATGGCAGACCAAGACGCTTTGGTGATTTGTTCTTCCCATTAGCTGTGGAAGAAGTCAAGGGAAACATTCCTATTATATAGACAAGTAAACCAAGACAAGAAAAAAATGTAACTTCTCTAAATCTCATGGCCCATTATGCATGAGGAGCACAGGGATCAGAACTCATGAAGCCTCTACTCATTGCCTTAGAGCTGTGCTGGCTCCCTAGAACAAAGACCTAGATTTAGAGTACCTGAAGTCAACCTCATGTTTGTAGACATGATTTCTAGTACTTTAAGGCTCTCTTAACAAGACAGGTTTATTCACACTCTACAGTAGCTCTTACAAAACTCCAAAAGGACTATCACTACTGCCATACAGCACCAAGGCCAGGACAAGAAAAATGAAAAAAGAATGCAGGGGAGTTTGTTCTCAGTCACATACGTATAATAAAGGCAGAAATGTATCTATGAATAGAGGAAGACAATAAGCTTCCCACTTATATTTAGGTGGCATTTCTTTCTCTGCCTTTTCCTTTATCATTTATTGTATGGGAGACCAAGCTGAGGGTTGAAAAACTAGAGGACTCTTGACCCTGAGATCCCTTGGCAATTTGTTGGAAGAGTAGCTTCCAAACACAAGTTGACTAGGTGTAGTTTAGTAAACAGGGAGCCAAAAGGAATTTCTAACTCTAAGTCAAAATGTGGTTTCTGACAGAGACCCTGCTCTTAGTGAACAGGAAGTTGAAGGCTTAAATAGGCTTAAGCCCATGGGCACAAAAGTGCTAGACTAGGGGTGGAGAACCTGCAGCCTTAAAGCCACATGTGGCCTTCTAAGTCCTTGGATGTGACCTTTTGACTGAGTCCAAGTTTTGCAGAAAAAATCCTTTTATTAAGGGGACTTGTTCTATGAAGTTTGGATTCAGCCAAAGGGCTGTACTTGAGGACTTAGAGGGTCACATAGACTCTTCTGTGTTCCCAAAAGTCTAGTTTTTAGAGCAAAGAAACTTTTTTCAAAGAGAAATTTTAGCCAAGGCTCTGTGAACAAACAGACCTTCCTTATGGAAAGAAAAGTCAAGTTTTGGGGTGGGATGAAACAGGAGGGTCTTTATTCCAATTATTGGGCATGCTGGGGTAAAGGCCTTTCTCTAAGAGAGCTGTTGTTTAAACAGGAAGCTAAGTAATGCATTGGACAGAGCACTGGACTTGGTGTCAGGAATTTGTGATTCTAGTCCTGCCTCCCACACTTACTAGCTTTGTGACTGGGCAAGTCCCTTAACATCTAGTTGGCACACAGGATAGAGTGCCAGATCTGGAATCAGGAAGACCTAAGTTCAAATCAAGCCTCAACATTTACTAGCTGTGTGACTCTGGGCAAGTCACTTAATCTGTTTTCCTCAGTTTCTTCATCTACAAAATAGGGATCATAATAGCACCTACCTTCCCAAGGTTATTATGAAGACCAGATGAGACAATAATTGCAAAGTTTTGGGCACAGTGCCTGGCATGTAGTACTATATAAATGTCAGTTATCATTATTATTATCCCAGCTGTTAGTTTTCTTATCAGTAAAACAGATAATAACAGCACCTACCTCACAAGGGGGTTGTGCTATGTAAGTGCTGGTTCTTATTAAACCTTCAACTTTAGGCTAAAAGTGAAACAAAAAGAAACAGCACCTGAGCTGAGGACTCCAGCTAAAGCTAGAAAACTGGAAACAGAGAGACGGTCCCCAGCCTCAGGCCCATGGGAACGGAGCATGGCAGTGACCAAAGATGAGCAGTCAAGCGCTATTAAACATCAACCACGTGAGATCAGAAGGGGCTTCATGTTGGGGAAGATAGCACATTGTCTACGTGTTCACAAGAGACTGACTACGTGCATTCCAGGCAGAGCATGAACTCCACTCGGAAATCAGCAGAACAGAGCCCAGCATGGGCAGGACGATAATGCCCACAGAAGACATCCATGGCTCTCCCACAAGAGGCGTGAACTGCCCCTCTCTGCACGTACTCCAGCACTGCGTTCCCTCTGTATGTGCCTTTCTCCCACTGATGGTGTTTGTATTCATGGGAAAACCTGCACCAGGTTTATGGAGAAACTGCTTCATTGCTACCTTGCTTACTAGGAAATTTCATTAAATGCCTTTGCTTTGAACAAATTGTGTTGTCTTCCTGGAAAAATATGCCCATCAATGAAGGTTTGTGAGCTATTGTTTTGAATAGATAAGGACCCCAGAGTATCTTGAAACTAGTGTATTCTTATCAGGGTCCTCCCTATATCCAATGGGGATGAGGAGAGGGCTGGAAATACTTCCAGCTACTACAAAGAAAAATCTAATCTACTTCCTCCTTCAAAGTAAGAGTTTACATTTGCTTGAAAAAGGGAAAATATGGGGACCCATCCAGCTTTGGAAATGAAGATGAGCCTAGGCTAAACTTGATTTAGCTGGTCTTTAACGAACTAAAATATGAAGATAATTAGCATCATAAAGGAGAAAACCAAATTTATTCTAAACTAGGCTCAGAAGGCTACATCTGGGACCACATCTGGGAAATCTGATGGGGAAGGCTGAGATTGTTGCCTTGGCAAAGGAGAGAGAGAAGCCTTTCCTTTCCTACAGTCCTCTGAAAACAGGCCCCTGATATTTGGCTCCTCTCACACTTGGACCTGTCTCTTCTCTTCAGAGGAAAGCAAGACATTTGAGATCAAATTTTTGATCCTAAAACCAGGTTTTCCTGCCAGGTTTTTGGGCCAAAGATTCTTTTTTTTCTCTTCCCTCTGAGTACTTTTCCCCCCGGCCTTCCTTCAGGGTATGTGACTCCAGCTAGAGCTGGAGAGGGATGAGGGGGAAAAAAAGCAAATTTAACTCCATGTCAAAGGGGTCCTAAAGAGACAGCTTCTGCCTAGTGAGACAGAGAAGGGGATGGGACAGCTTCTGTAAGCAGCCCTAGAGCCTGCAATCAACAAACCACCTCCCCTTCTCCAGGGCGTCCCAGAGGCATCTCTGGATGCCTCTCACCTATGGCTCTGCTGATGACCTCAGAGGAGGGGAATGGGCCCACTCCCTTCTCCATAAGCACACATCGAAAGTACATGGTAGGCCTAAGGTTTTATTTTTCTGTGGTTTTTGTACAGTGGAAAAAGGGGAGGTTAATGATCAAGCTTTCCTATGTGACACAGGTGAATACCAGCCTCTCTCCCTGTGCTGAAATAGCCCAGGGTCTGGTGAATTACAGAGCCACAGGTGGCTCTCACCCCAAGCCTTCTTTCTGACCTGCTCATGTCAGACTGGTGTTACTGCTTTCCCAGGGGTGTATGGGGCATTCAGGGAGGCCTAGCACCTCTGGTGTAAGGGCTTTCTGAGCCTTTTCAGGGCTGCCCATCTACCTTTGGTGTCCACCTTTCCGCCTATTCTCACCTGCGGCTCAAAGAAGCAGCAGCAGTGGCCATGCCCTGGTAAAACTGTTTCAGCAGATGGGCTAATCCAGGCTGAGGGGCCTCAAACCCTTCAGTGAGTTAGAGAGATGCCTACCCCAAACATGTGAAGACTTCTCCCAACAGAATGGGTGGATGAGAACAATTTGTTCCAAGGGCCAGGAAAGCAGCTGAAGCAGGTGCTATGGAGTGCTCAGAGCTTGGTCACACATCAAAGAGGTCAAGGTCACCCACTGCTTCCCAGGCCATTACCAGTCATCCTGACTTTTGTCCTGCCACTGGACTTTGATGACTTGGGAAGAAAAAGTGAGGATGACTTTGTACAACCCTGCCTCACTTAAATCCAATTAATGTTGGAGTCAAGACATAACTCTTATGATGTTATCGGTCCCCTTTAAAGGATGAACAACATTACTCAACAGATAACTCTTGGGAATTTGTCTGAGGTGCAAAGAGCTTAATAAGCACCATAGGTGAAATCAGAACTCAGGGCTTCCCAAATGGAACCCCAGAACTTTATCTCCTATGGTCTGCAGCCTCCACTAGCCAAGTAGCAGGTGCCAATAAACACTCATTGATTAATACCCCTGCTCCAGCTGGCACCACACCATGGCACCAAGCAAAAGAAAGGTCAGGCTGGCTATTTTCCAGGTGCCATCAACTCCTGCTTTCAGGGCTTCATTCTTAACCTATGCCAAGGCAGAGTGAAAAGATGGAGAAATAGGGGGGCGGAGCCAAGATGGCGACATAGGAGCAGCAAAGTATCGCAGCTCCCACATAGCCACTTCAAAATACCCATAAAATATGACTCTAAACAAATTCTAGAACTCTAAAATGCACACAAATATACTTTCTGCTAAAGGCAGCTTGGCTAGGAGGCACCATCTCAGGGCTAGAAGCCAAAACCAGCCCAACCTGAAACGGCACCTTGGCCCTGGGGGCAGCCAGATGAGCTGAGCTGCAGCTGGAGCAACAGAAGAGCGGATCTGCGGCAGCTGTGGCAGTTTCCAGAATTATCAAGCCATAAAGAAAAAAAAAAGGA
>CM053580.1:323750661-323842735 GCA_028627135.1 Pseudochirops cupreus | reverse complement strand
AAACTATCTGGAAACCAGAGATAGACTTTTTTAAGATGTGACAGACCTGGGTCCTGGGTTTATACAACCTAGGACCCTTCCCTTGCTGTCATCAGCATTAGGCCCCTTTCAGGAATTTTAGGCCTCCACCCTTGCTTGTAACCTTTTTCCCTCCCTTGCTTTGCCATTTACCAAATAAGGCCATGGATGATACCTTGGCTCCCTGTCCCACCTCATGGCCAATAGGAGATAGTGGCGGGCTTCTTTGTTACCCGCCATTGGGTTAGATTTCACTTCAAGATTGAGACCTGCCTCCCAGCCAGTGGGAGAAAGGACAGCTAGGGGAGGGGGGCTTGACTGCGTTAGGGTATAAATTCTTGTTCTGTCTTTTGTAATACGCCTCCTCTCCTTGATCCCTTCCATGGAGAGGACTGCCCTCTTCCTGCAGGGGGAGAATAAAACTTCCTGTTCCTTCCTCAAGATACCTCTGACTTTTGATTTTTCTTGGGTAAGGGATTTTTGGGGTCCCCATACCCCACATAAAGAATAGAACAAGGGCAAACAACAGCAACAAACAATGCTGCTTGCTTATTCAGTTATGTGCTCGAAACTCCAAATTATGTATGCTTCTCAAAATTATTTTCTAATCTTGATACATTACTCTAATGTTGCTCATTTAAATTATAAATTGCTTCTAATCTTTGTAAATGGAGAGATATATACATATGTGTATATATATATATATATTCACATAAAATTTTGACTTAATTGCAATCAGCATAGACTAGACCGTGTTTTGCCCATGTTATTATCTATTGTTTGCTGTTGTTCAGTTGTTTCAGTTGTGTTTGACTCTTCATGACCTCATTTGGGGTTTTCTTGGCAGAGTACTGGAGTGGTTTCCCATTTCCTTCTCAAATTTATTTGACAAGATGAAGAAACTGAGGCAAACAAGGTTAAGTGACTTCCCCAAGGTCACAGAGCTAGTAAGTGTCTAAGGCCGGATTTGTGATGAGGTGCAGGCTCTGGGAGCCCCCTTGAGCTCTCCTTGAATCTTCCCATGTAAGGCATAGGCCTTTCATTGTGACTCTGCCCAATCTTTAGCCTTCCTTTGTCCAGCAATTTCCCACCCTTGAACTTGCCTGGCCCACCATGGTCTGTCAGCTCCAGGTAGCCTCCAGCAATTTCCCACCCTTAATACTTTCCCTCTTCATTTCTGCTTCCTAGCTAGGACTCAGCTAAAATCCTGCTTTTTTTGAGAAACTTTTCCCTGTCCTCAAATTTTAGTGCCTTCCCTCTGAGATTACCCCAACGTCCCCTGTTTGTACATAGTTGTTTACATGTTGTCTCCCAAATTAGACTTCGAGCTCCTTGAAGGGAAGAATTATTTGCCAGTCTTTTTATTCTCAGAATTTAGCATAGTGCCTAGCAAATAGTAGGTGACTAATAAATGCTATGATATCAGCTGGTCTTTAAATGCATTGTGGAATCTTCCCCAACTGGGAAGGGGCACGTTCTACCAGCTCATTACTGTTCTCCTCTGCCAACACACACACACACACACACACACACACACACACACACGGGTCTGAAAAAGAACCCAAGTGGGGGCATTCTACTCTCTTCTCCCCCTCTGATGACATTCTGTGAAAATCATAGGGACAGTTAGAAAGAAGCATACCAAAAAGGCTGGTGACCTTTATACTCCCCACCCACCTCAAAAAAATTTTGCTTTTCCACAAGAAAACATTATTTATGGCCAAGGCAGTGACTTTATAAATGTTACCTGACGGGGAGAAAGAAAAAAAAAACAAGCTGGTTTTTACATTTTAAACTTTATTCACTTCTGTATTTAGCAATTTCTAAGTATTATACATAAGAGACTGCTTTAGACACTTTATAGAAAACAGGTAGATTTTTTGGCTTTCAAAAAAAAGAAAAAAGAAACCACACATAGAAACCCAATTGTCAGTAAGAAGCTAAAATCCTCACCCAAGTGGAGGGCAGTACGAACTTCAAAGCGGCGGTACAGTTAGCATACAAATCATTCCCCGGTCTCTACTCTAGCAAACATGTCCACATTATTTCACTACGGCTAAGTAAAAACATTCCAAAAACTACATTTAAAAAAAGTCTCTGTTTCAGGAAAGTAAAAACATTTTAAAAATATTTCTTGTAAAACGTCACCAAAGTGTAAAAATTGCAAAACTTTTTGCAGCCATTTTTGTAAATAAAGTTAAATTTCAATCTTTATTGGAGGAAAAAAAAGCATCCTCTTAAATTTCTTATAAATATCCTCTAAAGACATATATTATAAATCTGCCACAAGCTTCACCTGAAAGCATTTCCGAGGCTCCTTCACCAGAAAGGAACACCTTACTGAGTTACTTTCATTAAACCTCGCTCATATAAATAAGATCCAACTTCATCTATACTGAATTTTTACCCCACTTTGTTTCTTCCATTATTTATCAAAATGACTGATTTTTTAAAAAATTCTTAAAAGGGGGACTCTTTGGTTCAAAATAAAATACTACTCCTCTCTTCCAAAACAACTGCCTCTATGTGTCTGATTAAACGCCCACTTGGGGAGGAATTTGGGAGGTCTGAAGGGAAAGACTTCAGAATGGACAATTATATTTCCCACAGTTCTTCTGAACAGTTCTCCTTTGGGTCTCATGTCATGGAAGGCCCAGAGGAGACCTCAAGTGCACCCAGAATATAGCACTAAGTTCGAAGCTGCTGAGAGTCTAATGATTACATGACAATGGGCACAAAGCACACTCAAACAATGCTACATGAAGGCTAGATTTAGGATTGTGGCCTACAAGTTCATCATCAAACCCCATGCTGGTCGTCCCTAAGGTCCCACCACCCAGCATTCTTCCCGGGCTTGATGGTGGTGACACTGACATCACTTTCCTTTCACAAGAGAACATTCTTTCACTTAAAAAATAAAAAAGGTATGTATTCAAGTGTGCATCAAAATGAACAGTATTTAGAGAGGAGACAAGGGAGGTTGGGGGGGCGGGGATAAGGAGCCACAGCAGTTTAAATACAATCCCTGGGATTCCCTTTGCTAGGGAATGAAGCACCAGTGTAGTAAACTCATGGGAGAAAAAGAAAATGTGAATATATACTGCCTTATGGTAAAGGGATAGCCTTTGTTTGAGAGATTCTACCCCAATGGCCATGGCTGCTTACTGTGCTAATCCTCCTAAGGGACTAAGAAGAATGACGCATGGAAGCCTCCCAGCTAGCAAACCTCCCATTTGTAGGCAAAGAAACTCTAAGATCCTCAGGATCCCCTTCTCCCTTATCCATATATATGTATTTCATATCCCTTTCCCTAACTTCTCCAAGAAAAATGGCTCCAAATTCTTCTGCAAAGTAGTTTCCTCAAGCTCTTCCCACAAAAAAAAAAAGGGGGGGGGGGGAGTTGTATTTCTGAAAGCCGACACCAAGAACTTGTGTCAGGCAGTGCCTGGATTTCCCACAGATGAAGGATCTGTTGAGCAAGACCCTTTAATAGCTTATGTGGTAAATAGACAGGCTGGCTTCTAGAAGGAGGTATGGTCACTGGGTGTAGTATTCTTATGTAATGCTATATACAATCATCCCCAGAGGCCTCCATCTTAGTGTTTTCATCACTAACAAAAACAGGCAGAAAAGAACAGAAGTGTTTATTCTTTCATGATTTCTAACATCAAATGAGTGAATGGTAGAGAGAAAGAATGCAGGGCTTTTATAGCCTTCTCTAGCTTCTATGAGTGAGGGACCATGTGTCGTGGAGTAGACACCCAAGAGTGATTTCTTTATTCACAAGAGGCTTCATCGTTTTGATAAAGGCCAATGAGATGATCAAGTTCAAACCACTGAAAATAGGCCAAGTAAGTGAAGTTGGCAAAGGTTTTTTTTTCCAGTTTCTCTATCACCAGAATCACAACATCCCATAGCACAAAAAGACAGGTACCCATACATATTGCCCCATCACCTGAGCACTGCTTATTACTTTAATAAATAAGGTAGATTTCTATAGATGTCCCCTAGGCCACCAGTACTTTGGGCACATCAACCCCATTTTACATCATCAACATAAATATTTAAAATGTAAAAAGAAAGGGGGAAAATTAAACAGCAGCCATAGCAGCAGCATGTGAATCTACCAACTTGAACACCTCAGGTTTTAAAAGACAGTCACGTATCACACACCAAATATTCAGAAATTACACTCAGAAATATAATGGGACTGCTTGATAATGGAATCCCCAAACTGAAATCACGGTCCCTTGGAAATGGTCCTTAGCCAAGGGGACCCTGAACTTTTGCCAGGGGCCATTCTCGGAGGCAGAAGGCTACTCTCTCATGTGAGCAAGACCCAGTGATTCAAGGGTTTCAAAATACCCCTTGAATTTGGGTTCTGTTTCAGTTTTAGAGCACAGGACCTCTATTGCCCAGGCAAAGGAAGAATATGAGAGCGAACTAAGGAATACTATACCCTCTCCTCAGAGTAAAACCGCTACCACCACCACCAGTAACAAAAACTTACTCATGTCTTCTCCAAAAATGTTCAAGTTTCTCTTTCTAACTTCTACTGAAGACTGCTCCTAAGCCCTACTCAACCCAAACCCTGACTCTCAGACAATCCTTTGCCTCCAAACTTGACTGAGACCACAAATACAGATGCTTTGCAAAGCTATAAAGCTGTGTGCAAGTAGAGGCTTCCAGAGTGAGTAGGTATCTACTTCAAGTTATGATACCAAATGGATCCAAGAAGCATGAGGATCACCCAGAGTTCATTTTCCCCCCTTTTTTCTCTGTTCCTGTGATACTTCCTAATTATAAAATGTGATGGGATTTACAAGCTTACATACAATATGTTATCATCCGTAATTAGGGTGGATTCAAATTATTCTTTCTTCCAAGATGGAAAAAAAAATCTTTTCCATGGTAATTGGTAATTGTTTCTTTCATCATTTCACAGGGGAAAAAAATAATATGACTTATCTAAAAACTTAATACTGTGACCAATATAAATACATATTTGTGCATATCCCATGTCATGTATGTGTGATACATATACAGTTCTAGAAGTAGCAATCTATTATCACGGAGTGGTGCATGGGGTTAAGGGAGAGGAAGAAGAGGGGGATAATAAAGATGGAAGAAAAGTGCCAAGAGAGAAGAAATGGAATGTATAAGCTCCCATTAGATTCATGATCTGCTTATTTTTTTCCTAACCCATATTTCTAACCCTATACAGCATGTGGCATGCTGAAGGCTACTTCAATTCACTAGGTCTTTTAAATGAAAATCTGTTCTCCTCTGGAAGGTTGAGAGCATCATTAACAAATCTCTAGGTTTAGAATGTCCCCCCAATCTACAGGAGGGGAAAGAGAGCTCTGAGGCTGAGCCTCCAAGCTGTTCTGAACATTGTTCACCCCCTAATTCTCCCCAGCTCTTATTTCTAGGCAAGAATGGCTTAGGAAACTCCAGAAATACCCAAGTGTAGATTTTCCCCATCACATCTATATCATGGAGCACCCGTGGTTACTCAGCAGATCATGCCTCTGTTTGGGCTGATTTTAATAAGAGACTTCCTTGTGCAATGGTCGGAAATCCAGTTTCTCAAAGGAAGTACTTTAAAGTGCTGATCTGATGAAATGCCCAAGGATGTTTTATGTAACCAGACAAATTCTATCCTCTCCCATAAAACATTGGGATCCTCTTCTCTTAACCTAAGTGTCACCCTCAAAACAGACCTATATTTGACTCTGGTCCCGAGGTTCTCTTGGGATATAATATCCCAGAGAAATAACAAAGGTGCTAATACTGTAGGGAACATGACCAAAGCTACAAAATCAAAGCTCTCTTACACACAGAAACAACAAGTTTGTTGGGAAGGACAGAGGAAAGAAGAGACTCATATGCCCAGCAGGTTTCTGCCAAAAAAGCAATTTTAGGATCTAAGCCCTTTTAAGAATATTATTATTAAAAGTAACTACAATTAAAAAAAACCGCTATCTAAGCATCCATAGTTTAGATATGGAAGAAGACAACTTTGTAGTTCTCTTGAAATCACGTATGCAACAATACAAATGATGGTTGTAATTGTTGAAATACTTTGATCAAGTAATAACAAGAAGGTGAGACTGTGTTGTCAATAAATTGTGCTTATTCACATTATAACAAAGAAGTGGCAGAGAATGGGTTAGGGGGCCCAGGGAGACAGAGAGGACAGTCAATGATACTTGTGATTTCCAGCATCACAAGTTCAGGGAAAGACATTTAAGGCCCACAAGGAAACAGGATTGAAAAAAAAAATTAAAACAAAATCTCTGGGATTTGTTTTTTAAAGGATTAAAATCACAAGATGTCACCTGCCTTGAAAGTAAGGGCTCCTTCCTTCAATCCCTAAATATTAGGAAGGTAGGAACAATGAAGAATATAGCCAGAACTCCATGCTTCATACTTCATCCCAGAAACAAAGGACACAAACCATCTTAGTGTTTCAAGTGCAGAGTCAGTCAATCTCAGAACTCCCCCTTCCAGATAGGGCCAAAGACTGACCTTCAGGCTGCTTGATATGTTTTTCTACATGGAATATAGATTTCAGACTACAGAAACTTGTTCTTTGCTCTACAAAACTATGCTGAACCCTTGATCTCTATTTGGGGGGAAAAAAATCTGCTGAAAGAATAGTAACTCTCAGCTTTACCAGCCAGATTTCTAAAGAAAAAAAAAAGAAACTGAAAACAAAGGTAAAAAAAGGCCAATAACACCATTAAGCCCTTTAGAACCCTGCTTTCTGCAAGCTGTATTCTAACTAGCTACTTGTGTATGTGTCGAGTGAGACCCAGCAGACTCTCAGCTTCATGAAGGCAGAGACCACCTCCTACTTATCTTTACAACAACCCCCCCGCCCCAGCACCTAGTAGAGAGCTCTGCACATTGTAGGCACTTGGAAAATATTTGTTGAATTTGAACTTAATGGCACCTTCTTATTATAAAAGTTCATGAAAGTTGAAAGCATATGTAGAGTAGATATTACATATGATCAGTGTGGACCCAAGCAATTCTGTCTTCTGAGATTTAAAATAAAACGGTTTCCATAATGAATGGTAGTTTCTTTCATTATTTCACAGGGAAAAAACTCAATATGACAGAAACATTCTTATCGCATGCTTATCGCATGTTTTTCCTTTCCCGCTTTGGGCCAACCTGGTGCCGGCGACTTCGTAGGTGTTTTTAAGGACTCCAATCAAATCACTGCTCACACTACTTTAAAAAAAAAACAACCTTTAAAAAATACAGTCTTTTAGTTGGCAGACTGGTCAAACTGAATGACGGTTGTTGATAAAAGAAGGGCTCTCAGATCTTTCATACGGAAAATTCTCTGGTTGGACAGCAGAGAGGAGCTAGGAGGGTCCACAGATAGATCAGGACACACATCCAACAAGATGCCATCTTGACCCAGAAGAAAGATGTGCTTCCGCTGAAGAATTTTTCAATGTGAGCACCTTCATAGCTATTGGAAAGAAAGATAAACAGATTGAGCCTCCTTGAAATATAGTTCTCCTTCCCTTAATTTGCTTTCTTTTAAAAATCACACTCCAAGTCATCTATGACCTCATAATTAAAATGGTAGCTTGGTAGCCCAATACTTAGAATAATGACATAGGAGCTGAATACATGTTTGGTGTTTGACTGAGAGATAGAGGCATACTTTCCAGTGATGCTGCTCAGAGCCTAGCTATACCCATTCATCCTGGCAATTCCTAATGTCCTCCTCTAAATCAGTCCCAAGAGGTCCAGCAACATGATAAGGGCCTCCCTCTCCTGACATCATGTGGATACCAACAAAGCCATGAGGAGCTGCTTTGCTCTCCCTTTATGTTTTGCTCTCAACTTGTGGCTGACCCATCTTTTTAAAAAACTGAATCTGTAATTTCATTATAGGAAAGCCCTGGTGAGAAGGCAGATCAGCACCTTCTTACTTCTCTGCTTGGGAAGCAGGGCACTTGCTCAAGGTCAAACAGTAAGGATGTGTCAGAGGTACAACCTGAATCTGGATCTTCTACAACTCGTTAAAAAAAAAAATTCAGTGATATTCTTTAACACTGGTTCTCCTATCTAATTCCTCACTTATAATACCTTATATTGTAAAATTCTAATCCCAGGGAGACTTGGATTAACTCCTACATTCATATAGAGATGTTTTGGAGTCACTCCTGAGTTTTGTATTTTGAACCTCTCCATCACTTTAATAGCTCTTTATGATGGGATCCTTTTTTAATTTGTTGATTTTTCAGTCTACTTTTTGACTTCAAACTTCACGCTACTGGGCACCAGGAGCTTCTGGAGGAAAGGTCTGGACTGGTCTTGTTGCTGCTTTTTAGGAATATTGAGTGTTACTTTATTCAAGGATCTCAGGGAACAGATCAGGTGGGGTCCCTACAAGCTTTCAGCACTCCTCAAATGATCTGGACCAAGGCAATATCTTCTGATCACTGCATCCGCAGTGTAAGCTCTATAAGTTCCTGAGCTGTCTTTGAGACAGCTATTGGACTCTGCCATTATTAGTCACCTGGAGAGGGCTGTGGGTTCAGAGTGCAAGAACCATACGTGCCCTTTTGGGATTCCTACCTTAGTTATGGCTATGCAGGCTTCACACTGGCTGGAAGTTGGAACTAAGACCACTCCAGGGGTATGAGCTAAACAGCTGCTGCTACTTTCTGAACTTGCTCCTTCTAGCTCAGAACACAGCCCAGGGTCTGCAGCTGCCCATTATCCCTGAACACAACATCCCCAGGCTCATTGCCTTCCTCAGTTGGCCCTGTATTTGTCACCAGGTACTGGACAGTGAGCCACAAAACTGCCAGTCAGCACCTGTTCAAGGCCATTGTGCTCTTAATTCCTTTTGCAATTCTTTCTCCCACAGCTCTCATTCCTTGTCCAATTGTTTCCTCTAGTGCTCTCATTTCGTTTATGAAAACATGCTTAAACTTTTCTTTTTAACTTTTCCATCTCAACATTTTATCATCTATGTCTAGGGCCTCTTCTTGGTCTAGTGTAGACTCCTCCTACACTAGAATGCTCCCTTCAGCAAGCTCTTGGCCAGGCCCTAAAGGTCTGAAGACCTCTCTGTATCCCTTTAACAACATGGACTAGAAAAGTAACACACTGTGACTTTTTCTTGGATTCCCCCATCAGGATTCAGTTTGGTGCCTTTCCTACATCTATATGACTCACTGTGGCTTTCTCTTGGATTTCCTTTTGAAGTCTATGTGGAGGAGTTTTCAGGGAAGAACTTACTGGGTTTCTTACTATTCCACCAACCTGGCTCTGCCCCTCCTCTCTGCAGCTTTCTTAAGAGTGTGGATAGTTTAGAAGTTGAGAGAAAGGATTATTCATAACCAATAATTTGGAGAGATCCAAAGTTTCCCCTCTTTTTTCTAGAATCCTAATTTTTAAAAGTTCAGTCTCTTGAAGGACACTCTGATAATGACATTGGGCTAACTTTCTTGTTCAGACTCCATGGAGATGGAGTAGCTATTGTGTTCTGCTCAGGTTTTGGTGGGGCATGATTAGATTGCCCAAAGGCTAGGGGTGGTCTGGGGATACAGAGAGAGTCTCTTGGTCCAAAGGTGACATGATGTCACTCCCAGCCCCTCACTGCAATATTCTCTCGTTAATTGCTAATCAATCAGGGTTGATTCCTACCCTTAGGAACACCTACTCTTTGAAGGGTATACAAACTCTAAGCCTTCTGCCATGATCGTCTTTGGTCTAAGAGAGATAAATGGTCAAATGATCATCTTTTTATTAATAAACATGCAGGCCTTACTAATAAAATTATTAAATCACCTAGAAACTATGTCTGTTGAACCTTTCAATCCCCACAAATCTATATTAATTCATTTATGCAATAAATTATTTACTAAGCACCTACTACATATATGCACTAGGGATACAAAGACACAGTACAGAAGCTTATTATGTTCTACAGAGACTTGTAAGAAAACCCTTCTCCAGAATTTGCTCCCTATTATTAATTACTATGCAATATATTGTTATTTATTATTATTATTATTATTAAAGCATCATTCAAAATGGCTCCCTTGACCTCCCACCACCCACCTTGCACCCTTAAGAAAAACGGGATACTCACTTGAACCAGTTGGTGACTGTCATCATCACATAAAGGGAGGCCAAGAAAAAGACAAAATGAAAGTAGGTATAGCTGTAGACAGTGCCTTTCTTTTCGTCATAGATGACTTGCTGTCCTCCCCTCCGACCATCGGGCTCATCAACATCTACTGAAAACAAAAGAGAAGAAGTGAGGGGCTCTGCTACTTTGAAGGAGCCACTCTGGCTTCTCCTCTTTCCCCCCCAGTCTTGTCCTGATTCTAACTGTGGAAGACATGCTCCCTGGGGCCCTCAGTACAGACTTCATCCTGGCCTTGGATATCCTTACAGAAGGGTGAATGTCTGGGATAATAAGTAACTCCTTAGCACTTTCTGATTGGAAAGGGATTTACTCAAGAATCCTATTCATTTTGGCACAATTTCCAAAAGGCAAGATGGCCCCAAACTTAGAAGAAAAATGCCCACTGGGGACAATCCCCACAAGTACCCAGATCCTTCCCTTAGAGGATACAGCTAAGTATCCACAAAGATTATCATCACAGATTTCCTAATTCCATTTGGATATTTTTACATCTAGTAATTAAATAATTATGAGTAATGACTGACATTTATACCGAGCTTGAGGTTTAACATAGCATTTTATAATACATACATAGACAGATGGCTAGACATAGAGAGATAAACAGAGAGAGGAGGTTGAGAGTACAAGAGAGAGGACAGAGGGTGGAGAATGAGTGAGTGGGGGTGAAGTGGGGGGGGGAGGGAGAGAGAGAATCTCTGCCGATCTATAATAATCTATGAGGTGGGCAATCTAATAATTATTATTTTCCTCATACTGCAGATGGGAAAACTGGAGATTCAAATATGGGAAGTAATGTGCTTATGGTCACAGAGCTAGTAAATGGTAGAAAAGCTAGGACTTGTCCAACTCCAAACGTCAGTTCCCCTGCTATTAAACTAGTATACTTCTCAATAATAATCATAACAAAAACCTCCCAGAAAGTAACAATAGCAATAATGATGATAATAATAATATAACATACAGCCAAACACTGTGTTGAGTACTTTATAATTATGTGATATGATCCTTACAACAACCCTGAGGGGTAGGTGCTATTGTGATCCTCACTTTACAGATGAGGAAACTGAGGGAGAGGTTAAGTGACTTGCCTAGGGTCATATATCTAAGTGCTTCAGGCTGAATTTAAATTCAGATCTTCTTGTCTCCAGGTCTTGTCTAATTAAAGACAGTGTAATACAGCGGAAAGAAACTGGCCTAAGAGCCAGGAATTCACAATTCTGGGCCTAGCCCTGGCCAAGCACCGGCCTTGCAAGTCACTCAACCTCTCAGTGCCCCAGACTGCACTCCAAGACTCTAAGCTCCAGCGATGGGACTGGCCTACATTGGTAGAGGGAATTTCCTCATCTGGGAATTCCTGATACCAACGCAGTCAACAGGTCTATCCTGCCTTTCTATCACACGACTCTATGGCTCTACAGGAAAAGGAAAAAGGAGAAAGAAAGGGAGTGAAAAAAACTAAGACTTTAAGAGCGACATTTTTATTTTCAAACCTTTCCATTAAAAAGCTACTAGCAATTCTTCTAAATCCCGCCAGCTGTTTTAATGTAAACAAAAGCCCCAGCAAACAACAAAGAATCCAGCCCACCCCCTGCCCCCATGAGAAGAAATGGGAAAATAGTCTTTGTATGTAAATACATGCATACATATGTGCGTGTGTGTGTGTGTGTGTGTGTGTGTGTGTGTGTGTGTGTGAAAACACATCAAACACTTCTACCATAGACAGAGTCGTTCTCTCCGAGGTTAAAGTCTCTATATAAACATAAATTATATAAAGTGTTTTGGGGTGAAATAGATCAGGACCAAATAAAGTTAATTCCCCACATACCTTCTCCATCAGGAGCCAAGCAAAAACAGCAACGAGCTACCTACAAGACAAAAAATAAACAGAACCAACAGCTGTTATGAGACCATCTTGAGATCCTACTGAGATTTCAAGCTGGAATAATAAGAGCTAACGAAATTTATGTGATACTTTTAAGGTGTGCAAAGTGCTATCTATCTATCTATCTAATATAATATATGACATAATTGATATATAATATTATGATGCATAGTATTACACAATTATATTATGTAATTATATTATTATATATTATAATATAATATATAATAATATAATATATATTAGCTGATACATATCAGCTAATTTGATTCTCACAACAAACAACCCTATGAGGAAGGTACCATTATTATTCCCACTTTAAAAATGAAGATACGGAGGCTCAGAGAAGTTAACGGGATTTGAAGTCAGGGGCCACAGGGTCAGTAAATTGTCTGAAGCAGGATTTGAAGCCAGATCTTCTTGACTCAGGCCCAGCACTCTACCCATTGTGCCACTTTAGGGGTCTCCTAATTCCAACCCCTTTATTTTACAAGTGAGAAAGTGAGGCCCAAGGATGCCATGTAATTTGATCTAGGTTACACGGGCAGTAAGGAGCAAAGTGGGAATTAAAACTCAGGTCCCTTAGAGCACTAGCCCCAAAGTCAGGAGGACATGAGTTCAAATCCAGCCTCAGACACTTACTAGCTGTGAGACCTTGGGCAAATTATTTAACTCCAACTGCCTCCTCAAAAAAACAAAAACAAAAAAATTCAGGTCCCTCTGCTTCTAAATTCAGTGTTTTTCCCAATATATATGCTACCTTCAAGATGCATATGAAAGCTTCTGCATGTCCCAGCAGTTCAGTGAGAGATACCAAGCTACAGTCATCCTAACAGCTTTCAAGATGGTTCCAGCCAAAGCTATTATCTGAACCCCAATGGCCCAGATTGTCACTGTGGAATGATGAACAAAGGACGTCAAGCTAAAACACAGCAGCTGGGTTCATAGCCCCAGTCAGAAAATAAGAGTTAGTCGCAGAAAACCCGTCCACTTTTTTCTGCCTTGTTTCCCTTCATTTGTGAAATAAAGACCTCTCCCGAAGATTTCAGTTATCATCCCTAATGAAAACAAGATGCACTAGCCAACACAAAACAACATCCATTTCTCTCAGAGGTCCAATGACATCAGGGCATTGCAAATCCTACTCCTAATTATGGCAGCAAGAGACCGCGTTTATAAAGTTCATTAACTGCTTTCAAAGGGTGTGACACATCTCAACTGAGCCTCACATGACTTT
This sequence comes from Pseudochirops cupreus, assembly GCA_028627135.1. NCBI lineage: Eukaryota > Metazoa > Chordata > Mammalia > Diprotodontia > Pseudocheiridae > Pseudochirops > Pseudochirops cupreus. The sequence continues at coordinate 323,829,406 of CM053580.1, read as the reverse complement.
GTGAGGTTGGTGCTATTATTATCATTGTTGATGCTTGGAGGGTGTAAGTGACTAGCCCTCGGACATAGAGAAAATAAGTAAATGCAGCCGAGGCAGGACTCAAACCCGCCTCAAGCCTCTTCCAGAGCTGTAACAAAAGATTATTATTGTCTCCAAAAACCCTGCATTCATAAAACAAGTGCCCCTGTAAGAAAATTGCAAACCATATATTCACTAGTTTGAAAAGAAGAAAATCATGGATTTTCCCCCCTCACTGAGTACAGAAAAAAAAACCCTAATGTTAAAATCTATCAGGAGGTTGGCTGTTGCTTTTTGTTTAAACCCTAAATATAATCAAGATATTGAAAAGGTGACAAGACGGTCTCAGCAGGAGGTCACCCACTCAGAAGCAAGAAATGACTCCAACTTCTGGAAGGAGGCTTTTCTTCTCATAAAGGATGTGCCATAACCAATTCAAACTCTGCTGGTTCATCTCTGCCCCTCTGTGACAGAGAGATCCAATTAGATGTGCTGACCGGGAGACAACCCCAACCGTCTGAGCTTAGGTACAGGAAAGATGATCCACAAAAGTGCCAGCTACAGAGAGACCATTTCTGGATAGACAACAAAGCCTGTCTTTCCATGGGTGGTCACAGAGATGGAGCCAATGGCCAGATGTCAAAATGGGCCTTGTGCTTCTGACCTGGGGCCAGAGTCCAGGCCAGTCCCACTACATGAAAGCTTGCATTTCTATAGGGCTGGCAGCTGGGCTTTTTGGGAAATGGTGGTATCACTCTTTCTTCCTTTCCATAGTATCAGAATTCCTTCCAAATGTGGCCTTGTGACCCTAGCTCATGTTTTCTGTGGGACTTGTTTGTGGATAGACTGGAAAATTATTTTTTTCATGGGAGAGGAAATGATGGACTTATCTCCACAAAACACCAGAGTAGGAAAGTCTAGGACCAGGGGGCTCTGGGGGTACAGATTTAAAATGAAAACTTCCCAGCAGCAGCATCATTTCCCTTGCACCTGCCTGAGGCATTTTCCCCATGGTCCAAGGTGTTCCATTGTTCCATTTAATTTTCCAAGCTCTCAGCTCATCACCACAGACTGTGGAGATGTAAGAATCAAGTATTCCCCCATAGCTCAAGGAGCTTACGGGCCTCCAGAAGCAGGATGCTCACCCAGGGAAGCAGCAGAGAGCTTCAAGAGCACAGCATGGAGCAGTTAATCAAACATCTGCTAGGAGGCCCAAGCAGCAGGAGCTGTGCTCAAAGAGCCAACTTTGGTGGTAGGAGCCTCAGAAACTGTTTAAACAACTTCGCCCCCACAGCACACATGGGAAGGTGCCAACCAGCATTCTCTTTCATCTTCCCAATCTTTCCCAGGGAGAGAAGTGGATGACGAATGCAGACCAACGGGGATACAACACACAAAATGCAGAGCTAAATAAACAAACCAGTAGATAAATAAGATTTTAAATGACTAAATGCATTCCAGGAAAAAAAGGTTTCTGAGAAGTGACAAAAACAGGCAAAGGAAATCAACTTGCCTCTTGTTCAGGAGCGGCATATCTTCCCCTAAGAGCCTCTGAACTCGACCGGGTTGTTGATGTCAGACTAGAGAGACAGAAAAAGGAGTCACCAATACACACCATTCTGTTACAGCAAAAGCCATTAGAAACAAATCTTTTCCAGTTTGAACATTCTGGGCTTTCCTGTTGTCAGCTTGTCATCTGGAGGGCTAATACCTAGGTCAAAGCATGGACCATCCTAACCTTCTGCTTTATCCAAAAAAAGGATGAGAATAATAATAGTAATAGAGCATTAAGCAAGGATCTAAGACAGCTCCAAAAGATTCATGATGCAAAATGCTGTCCACTCCCAAAAAAAGACCCATGGGGTCTGAATGCAGATCGAAGTACACTATTTCCTCTCTGTTTTTGTTGTTTCTTTGTTCTCGTGGTTTCTCCCATTGGTTCTCATTCTTCTTTACAACATGACTAATGTAAAAATATGGTTAATATGAATATATATGTATAGCCTATATCAGATTGCACACCATCTTGGGGAGAGTGGAGGGAAAGGAGGGGGAGAAAATGTAGAACTCAAAATCTTATGGAAGTCAATGCTGAAAACTAAAAATTAATTAATTAAGGCAGTGCATTTCTAATGCACTTAATAGCGTATGAAGGTCTGCAAAGTGCTTTGCCTTTGTTCACTCATTTAAGCCTCCCAACTACTCCTGTGAGGTAGGTGCTATTTCATTTTACAGATGAAGAAACTAAGGCACAGAAAGAGGTGGGGGAGAAGGAGTAAGTTGGTTTGTTAGTAAGATTTCATTTGTTCTCATGCATCAAGTGCTTGATATATATATATTTAAAGAACAGCCACTCTTGGGTAACCCCCATGCCTCCCCATCACAATCACCTTATTTTTGGTGTTTTTTCTCACACAGCTTTTATACTGGAACCAACAGCAGAATCATTCAAGGTCTGTCTGGGTTGTTGTATTTTTATTTTCCTTTCCCTAGAGAGGGGTGCTCAAAAGAAGGGGTGAAGCCAGATTTGCAGAGGGCCACAGAAACAAATGCCTCCATAATTCACAAAGGTGGGTGGGTAAGTGACACCCAGATTAGCTTTTCTTTCAGAATCCAGTAAATGGCAGCAAGTGAAGTGAAAAATTTCTGTCATTTTCCTCAGACCCAGAGATAAAAAAAATTCCTAGAAAATTTTAAACCATTGGGGGAAAAACAACTTTAAACTCCACTCCAGAAAGGGGGGGGGGAAGACATTAGAAGAAGAATTTAAATATGGAAACAAAGGGATTTTTTGGGGGAAGGGTGAGAAGCCACACCAGTGGGGGAAGGAGAAATCCTTTTAAACAAAATCTAGTATTCAAGAAAGGAAATGCATGTCTGAGCTGCCATAAGGAATCTGACGTCTAAAAAAACCATATGATGAGGGGATGCAAATCACGGAGATTAATAGGTAGAAGACTGGGAAGGTTTTTCAGTTATTATCAAAAGCAAACATATAAGGTTCCTATTTAATAGGTGGTGTCAAGAATGGCAAAGGTAGAGCCCTGGGTTGGCATCCTGGTTCCACCAATTACTAATCATGTAAGTCTCAGGTCCCTCAAGCATAAAATGGAGCTCATGACAACATCATCTCGAAGGGCTGTCGTGAGGAAATCAATTCAAAACTTATAAACCAACAGAAATAGAAGCTAATTTTTAACAAGAAGTATGTGCTGTAAAATTGATGTCTTGCTTGCCTTCTCAATGGGTAAGGGGGGGGGGGGTAGGAGGAAGGGAGAGAATTTGAAACTCAAAAAAAAATTTTTAATGAATGTTAAAAATGAATAAAAAAGAAATATATGAAAAAAAAAGTATCTGACCAGGATCAGGCAACAAACTTCCTAGCACCAAAAAGCACTGTTGGTCTAAGAACACAAAGATAGGCTATCGACAGCTGGAAGGGCCTTCAGAGCTCATGCAGTCCAAGCCTCTCACTTTGAGACAGTCTAAACTTGTGATTTCATTGGTAAAAGAGATTCCTGGTATAGAAACTCCCTCTATTAATAAAGATGAGCAGATGGTCTGAAATATAAATTGTCTTTGAGAGTTGTCTGAGACAAAAAAAAAAATTTAAGTGATTTGTCCATGGTCATGCATGGCTAATGTGTGATAGGCAAGGATTAATCCAACCATTTCAGAGAGTAGAAGGGAAACCAGAGCTCACCTATTCCAACCCCCTAATTTTACAGAAAGGTTAAATGAAAGTGCTGGTGGGATTTGAACTCATGTCTCCCTGGCTCCAAACCCTACCTCATCTGCAACACCAACGCTATGCCTAACTTGGCAAACCAAATTATGATGATAATTAACATAAATGTGGTGTTTATTCATAAGATTACAAGCTTACTAATTGAATTTAATTTTAAATGTTTCAAATTGTTACCATGGCATCTACATACTGCTAAAAGCTAGACAAAAATCTCAGAGATAGATCCTTGAGTTTAAGAAACAGGTAAAAACTTGGGCTGACAAGACATCAGCAATTAGAAAGTTGTGTTTCCTGAGCTTTTTACACCTACCATAGTCTCAGGAATATATGGACATTCTAGGAATATTATTCCTAGAAAATTTTAAGCCACTGGCGGAGAGGGGGAGAAAATAACTTAAAATCCACCCCCAAAAGGAGAGAAGAAAGCCTTTTGGAGAAGAATTTAAATATAAATAGTTATAGAATATGTCACTCATTTTCAGGAAAAGAACTAAGAAAATACTGTTTTTAATCATATCAGTATCTTCTTTGTTCTCATTACCAATGGGTCCTGCAAACCAATGGGTCAAAGCTTTTGGAAAAATAAAGCTTTGTCTGGATTGGCCTAATAAAGTTTTCTACCCTTTCACATGCTACTTTATTTTTAATCTGGTGCAAACATTTCCCAACCTAGACTAATGTACTTCATAAAGGAACTAAGAAGGGGCTGTGCTGTACATGCAAAGACTTTCTCTGCCTCACCTGCAGGGGTGAGATATACTAGGAAGAATCCTAGTCTACCTTCTGGAACCTAGCACTGAAGATGTTCTATTGTGTTTTAACACTGAGAAGGAACTTCCAAGCATCAAATCCTAAGAATGCTGCTTGCTTGAGAATCTCATCATCAAAAGTTATCATCCTTTGTATTTCTGCCTTAGGAAGTTGGGGTAGGGGAATTGGGGGGTGAGGGTTTGAGGACTAAAGTGTTGATCGCTAGTATCCCTCTGCCCATTCCTATGTAGATCACAGGTTCTTATTTACTGTATAAGTGTATTTCAATATAATCAACTTCCTTTGTAAATGTATGTCTTTAATTTTGCATATTTAAAAACATTCTGAGAAGGGTCTATAACAGTGGTTCTCAACCTGTGAGTCACGACCCCTTTGGGAGTCTAACGACCCTTTCAGAGGGGTCACAGGGGTCGCCTCAGACCAACAGAAAACACATTTCTGATGGTCTTAGGAACCGAGACACCGCTCCTCTATCCGTCTCCAGGCGGGTCTGCCCACATGCAGATAGTCCCACATATGAGTATTAAAGGGTCGCAGTATTAGGAAGGTTGAGAACCAGTGGTCTACAGGGTTCATAAGACTACCAAAAGGTCCACCACACACACACACACACACACACACACACACACACCCACACCCCTTACAAATAAGTCATGAAAAGGAAGTCCACAAGCAAAGAAGGTACTGACTCCTTTCCTTTTCTTGTGGAAAAGAGTAATATCTGAGGGCACAAAGGAATACACCACCTCACCTTTACATTTATGTTTGTACATGGTGAACAAAAAAGGAAAAGAATCTAAGAGGGACTACTGTTTTATGTCAAAACTCCCTATCACACAGTTTTTAAAAATCATTAGGTAGGAAGAGGGAGATTCAAGACTGGGTAGCAATATATGAACATAGAATTGTCTGGTATGTTGGAGCTGAAAGGGGCCTTACAAAGCAAAAAGGCCGACCTTCCTTGTTTTACAGATAAGGAAACTGAGTCTCAAAGCAACATAATGACTGACACAAGGCCAAATCAGTAACGGAACCAGGGCTAGAATCAAGGTCAATAACATGTTTTCTATTCCCTTCATTAATTTAAATTTTCCAAAAACATGATTTTTCTCCCACCCTTCCTTTCTCCCTGCTGCCTCCCTTCTACCCCAAGAAATTGCTCAAAATTTAAAAAAAAAATTCTTTGGGAAAAATGACTCCTGCCTGCCCCACTTCCCCTCCAAGTTTTCCATCTGTTCTTCTGGGCCTGCACTCTCAAGTCCAAGACAATATTGAAGAAATGCCTTTTTTCCCCTTAATTCTTAGAAAACACTTTTAGGTAAGTATTAGTGAAATGTGGCTTGGGGCAATTAATTATGCTAAGAGTTTTTGTTAGTTTTAAATAAAGTCAGTTATAGCATTCTAAGTCTGACTAGCATCGAATTTTTCTTTAAGGGTAGGCATAATTATTTGTAATCACTCTAGCCCAGGAAATTCTTATCTTCAGCATTCCAGCTTCTGCTAAGACTTGTCTGCTTCAACAAAGCAATGTAGGTGGTAACCCAACACTTTTGGCTCCCTCTACATACATCCCTCTTTCTGGAGCTACATAGAAGGCAAACTTTCAAGTATTCCCAAGACCTCTTCACTGGAGGCAGAATGACTTATGGGTACATGTATGTACCCCCTAAACAGGCAGGTTTGGAACCCAAGGCCTGTTTATTGCTCACTCCATCCAAAAGTAGCCTGCTTGCTTCAACCTTCCTAAAGATCTTCAAAAGACCATGGAAAGATGGTGGAAAATTATGCCTAAAACATAATCTTCCTCTAATAGAGGGTTTAGCAACCTTCCCATTCAGCAAACTTCCAAATGGGATCTCCCCAAGCACGCAATGGTGACCTTATAATAGTAGCGCTGGATATACATGTAACTGAACACTTGTACTTCTGTTTATTATAAAGTTAGAGGCCACAAAACATCAGACCTGGATGGAAATTGGGAGATTAAGGTGGGAGTTTCAAAGAAGCAAATTTCAGTTTGATGTGAGGAAAAAACTCCCTGGCCATTAGATGTATCCATAGGTGGAACTGACTGCCTGGGGAGGTAGTGGGTTCCACTTTATTCGAATTTTCTAACAGGAGGCTCAATGACTATAGGGATGTTGTGGAGGGAAGTCTTGTTCAGGTCTGGATTGGACTTGAGACTTCCCAGAGTCTTTCTAACTCTATGAAGTTTAATCCCCTTGATGAATACAAGGAGAAAGAGAGGCCTGTCCAGAAGGGATATGGATGTTTTGTCTATTACGGCTCTATAGTACTCTTGTATAAGAGTACTATAACCTGGCATCAGTGGTTCATTAAGAAGAGCTCATTTGTGATGAAAGGTGTCCAGGGTCCCAGAGAGAAGGTCTATGTATCTGAGAGAGAGAAGCGAAAGAGGGGGGGAGAGAGGGAAGGAGGGAACAGAGGTGAGAAAGGAAAGGAAAGAAGAAGGGAGAGAAAAAGCGAGGAAAGAAGAGGAGAGGGAGGGAAGAGCGGAAAGAAAGAAAAGGAGGAAGGAGAGATTGCAATTAGTGAACAATATTAGTGTAGAGATTTATGGCCACAAGACCAGGTGAGCCAGTAGGTAAGATTTACCAAGAACAGAAATACTAACAAACTTGTATAACAACAACATGTTATTGCTGAATCATTTCTGTTGTGTCTGGCTCTTGAAGACCCCATCCGGCGTTTTCTTTGCAAAGATACTGGAGTGGTTTATTCTTGTCGTTGTTGTTTTGTCAATGAGTTGTGTCTGACTCTTCCTAAGTTGTTGGGGTTTTGGGGGGGGAGAAGGGGAGGGGGCGCGCAAGGATGATGAGGTAGTTTGTCATTTCCTTCTCCAGCTCATTTTACGGATGAGGAAACTGAAACAAACAGAATTAAGTGGCCAGGATCTCACAGCCAGTCTGAGGCCACATTTGAATTCAGGAAGAAGAGGCTTATTGACTTCAGGTCTAGCATTACATTTACTACACCACCTAGCCTCCCCATAAAAACAACTACTCACATTTAGATAGCACTTTTAGATTTACAAAGGACAATCCTGTGATAGGTTGTTTCTTTCTTACAGTTGAGGAAAAAGAGGCTCAGAAAAGGGGTAATTTGTCCATGGTCACACTAGCAGAATTCAGGTTTTCTGACTTAGGTCATAACTTCAAGGTTATAGATCAGAAGCTGGAAAGGACCTTAGGGGATCAATCTAATCCAACCTGTTTATTTTACAAATGAGAAACTGAGAGCTGGACTGGCTTAAGGTCACACAGGTAGTAAGTGATCCAGGATCTGAAGCCAGGTCTTTCTAACTCCCAAGTCAGCCTCCTTTCCACCCACCAGACTGCCTCCTCTAATTTCTACTTCTGCCTATTTCCTTCCTTCTAATGATGCTCCAAACCCATCACACTGCCCCCCTCCTTTTTCTATAGCTGATTTTCCACCTCAAGCACCAGGAAATCCCATCTGGAATTCTGACATAAGACCAAACACAAACTCATGCACAAACACCAATTTGACATCATTAATGACATTGCTCCCAAGGTAGCAGGACGGCAAATGAGCATTTCCCTTAAATCTAGTTAAAGCTCAAGAAGTATTTCATATGGCTCATTGTTTTCTAATTATAGGACTGTATGTGCTTAATCACAGACAACATCTAGGTCGGTCAACCTTCCTGTCTCTAAGAAGGCTTGTGCTTCAAACCACTGGAGAAAAACAGCTGTCAAGGTTTCCCTATGAAGTCTCTAAAAAGATTAAGAGGTAGGGGCAGCTAAGTGTTGCAGTGAATAGAGCAGGAGGACCTGAGTTCAAATCCAGCCTCAGACACTTAACACTTACTAGCCGTGTAATCTTGGGCAAGTCGCTTAACCCCAATCACCCTGCCTTCCCCCCTTCAAAAAAAACCCAAAACAAAAGACAAGAGGTAGATACTAAATGAAGCTGGAGGCAGAAGGCCAAAAGCAGACTGCCTGGCTGTAGTAGGACATCAGCATTTATGGTAAAATACCCATAGGAATTTATCAAAAGGCAGCGTTTTCTCAGTAATTCCAGATGGACACTTAAATTAGGGACAACAGAAGTTCTTAATCTCTTTTTTGCTGTGGATTCCTTTGGCAGTCTAGTGAAGCCGATGCCCCTTTCTCATAATAATAAATAAAATAAAAGGCATAGCATTACAAAAAAAGCCAATTATATTGAAATACAGTTATCAAAATAGCAAAAAACACAGGCTCATGAAACTCCAGGTCAAGAACCCCTGGTCTAGAAGAATCTGCTAGAAAAGGTTTAAGAGAAAGTTGAGAAGCTCTGGCCAGTGTATTTTATGCATCACATTTGGATCAAATGACAGCAGGAGACAGAGCTCAAGATCATATTGGATAAAGTGGCAGCAGAGAAGGTGAAAAGCCCCCAAGCTACTTCTTATTAGTCCGTCAGTCAATAAAGATTTACTAAGTGCCTACTACGTGCTAAACACCAGGGATAAAAACACAAATGAAAACAGAAAGTCTCTGTCCTCCAGGAGTTTAAAATCTAAAGGGGTGGGAGAAGGTAACAACACACAATGTTATCATCGTTCTTCTTCTTCTTCTTCTTCTTCTTCTTCTTATTATTATTATTATTATGCTGTTCACACAAAATGGGCCATTATGGATCTCTTATTTTCAAGTTACGTGAATGTGAATGAGCAAAAGAAATTAAGCGTACCTCTGTAGTCCAGACTAATAGTGTGACCAAAGAACAAGGAGACAGGATAAAACTGCCAAACGTCAGAGATTTCTTAATTCCTGGTTTAAATCCTCTGTATATAATAAGATTACAGCAGACAGGGGAGGAGAAATGAGTGCCCCAAAAAAGAAGATGCAGCAAGGGAGGCTGGAACCAAGGAGCTAAAAGTTTCTTTGATATCACCACTTAAGAAATAGAAAAGCAGAAGGATTTTTCTTATTCAAGAGAAAACCGTACATTTATCTACCAGTAGACAATACAGTATAAAAGAATATATGCTTTTTTTTTAACAGAAAGCTCAACGTCATGATCTAAAAGATAAGAATCAAAAACATAACTTTCCACAAGCACTCTAGGGAAGGAGGGATGGCCTCTTCCCCTGAGCTTTCTGGATATTCTACTAAGATTTTCTAAATCTTGCTGGGTGAAGTGAGCAGGATGAGGAGAAAACTGTACACAGCAACACTGTGTGATAGACTTAGCTCTTCTCGGCAATACAGTAATCTAAAATAATTCCAAAGGCCTCATGATGGGAAATGCCACCCATACCCAGAGAAAGAAATACAGAGTCTGGATGCAGATTGAAGCATACATTTTCATTTGTTGGTTTTTTTTCTTTCTTATGATTTTTCCTTTTTGTTCTGATTCTTCTTTCACAACATGACAAATGTGGAAATATGTTTAACATAATTGTACAGGTATAACCAATATCAGATGACTTGCTGTCTTGGGGAGGGGAAGGGAAGGAAGAGAGAAAAATTTGGAACTCAAAATATTACAGAAATGGATGTTGAAAATTATTTTTACATGTAATTAGGAAAAAAATTAAATACTATTAAGGAAAAGATTTTGTAAATCTTGCAGAAATAATTTTCAAACATCAGAGTTTAAAAGAGACCGTCCCCCATTCTCACCTTCCACCTATTATTAAAAACTTCTTTATAGTGTAGGAAAAAAATGGGAAAGTAAAAACTGGAGGCCTCCTCAATCAGATGGATATCCATCCTCTCCCCTCTGGCCTGCCTTACTGTGACCTATCTACCATGTTTCACTCCAAACCTAAATTCCATTTCGTCCTTTCCTTCCACAAACTTGCAGAACTATTTGCTTAGTAAAGTTTTTGGAAGTAAGTCTACACAGATCTGCAGAAGGTTGCTATTGCCCTAAATATTAATCACTCACCACCCTGACAAGCTGCTTTCTTTCTCTTGCCAACTTCCAACAAGTAATATGCTCATGGGAAATGTTAGCATTACAGAGAGTTAAGTCTTCCTTTTCAAAGAAGCAGTTTACCATAGTGGAGTGAATACTGGATTTGCAGTCAGAAATACATGTATCCTAATCTTATTCTCAGATACTTCTTAGCTGAGGGACCCTGAGCAAGTCATTTATCCTCTGCTCATCTAGAAAATATTCCTCAGTTCATCTATAAAATGAGGAAGATAGGCTTGGGGGTCTATAAGATCCTTTCCAGCTCTAAACCTATGAGCCTTATAATTTCCACATTACATTTCTTCTCCTTCCTCGCTTCTCTCTGTTAGTACAGCTTTTACAGATTTGCTGTTAGCACTTCAGCATCTGCAATGGCATCTAGAGAGATCTCCAGGTACCAGGCGGCAGCATTAAAAATTGACATCTTTGGGAGAGACCACACTAGGTCTTCCCATGCCCCACTGTGGTGGTTCAAAGATTTGGAAGCGACAAAAACTGTCACCAAGATAATGTCAAGGTCAATTACCACTGAGCAAATTTTTTTAAACCTTCTATGGAAGGAAAATCAGTATGTTTTTTAAAAGGGAGAAAAACCCAAGCTATTTCTCATTACAACAGCACAGGGTAAATTCTAAATTCAATTCTATTCAATAAACATTTATTAAGTGCCTACTATGTGCCAAGGCACTGTGCTCCATGCTGTGGATACAAAAGAGGCAAAAGACAGTTACTGCCTCCGAGGAGCTTACAATCTAATGGGAGAGACAAAAGGCAAACATATTTACAAAGCAAGGTGTATAAATACTGGATAGATAGGAATAATTAGCAGAAAGAAGGCACTGGAATAAAGAGGGGTTGGGGAAGGCTTCCCGGAGGAGGCTGGGTTTTAGTTGGGACTTAAAGAAAGCCAGGGAGGTCCAGTAGTCAGAGACGAGGACAGAGAACATTTCAGAAATGGGGGATGAGCAGAGGAAATGCCCGGAGCAGAGAGGTGGAGGGTCTTTTTCATGGAATGAAAAGGAGATCCAGCACCACTGGATTGAAGAGTACATTGAGGGGAATAAGGTGTAAGAAGACTGGAAAGGTAGGAGGGGACTAGGTTATGAAAGGCTTTGAATGCCGAACAAAATATTTGATATTCGTATATGATTAATAATTAATTCTGCAGAGCACACACTTTCAGTCTTTTTTCATTCATATTCAAGGCAGCTGACTTTCCCTGTAGTGCTTTAGTCCCCAAGAATCCTACTGTTTCTTTCCTCCAAATCTTTTGAAATCTGGTCTCTTAAAATCTGTATTGTTAAGTCAGATTATACTTGACTTTCCTTTTGTTTTCTATCAACAATTATAGGAGGGAAGGGTCACTTCTCCCCTAGAGTCTCATTATTTCCAACTCAGCAACCAATTCCTATTAGTGGTAATAAGATTTGGTATAGATTTCCCCTGATCCTCGCTGCTGCTTCCTCTACCTTCTGTAGAATGAAATTACAAGGTCATAGGACCATAGATCCAAAGCCAGAAGGGACCTCAGAAGTCATTCTGTACAATTCTATTTAAAAGACAAGGAAAGGTCCATAAAAGTTGAGAGACTGGCCCAAGGTCACACATGATGGCGAGCAGCAGAGCAAAGGAAGAGACTGGAACCCAAGTTCAAACTGCAAATCACTGCTGCTTCTTTATTATTTTAATTCAAGTCTAGAGAGGGGCACTCAATAGATGTGTGAGTGACTGGGGTCCTCTACTACTGCTGTATAAAACCTCTGTGCCAATTCCATAGTAGACCAAGGAAAACAAATTTCTCCTGCTCCTGCTTCTACTGCTCTTTACGTAAACATTTTCTATTCTGTTCACCTACTCAGGGTCTTGGACCTCCTCACTTGAGTGAACAACACTAGCCAAACCCTCTTTCCCCCCACTGCTCACCTTTTTGCTATCCTACTTCTTTTGGATAAAGTCTTTCATTCATTTCAAAAACACATCCCAGCTGTCACCACTATCACCACAATAACTCACCTTTCTACAGCATCCTGAGGTTTGCAAAGCATTTTACACGATCCTCACAACAAACCTGTAAGTTAGGTGCTTTTATTCCCATTTTATAGATGAGAAATTGTGACCACAGGGAGGAGAAGAGACTTGCCCTGAGCCACATAGCTAGAAAGTGGTCTGAGGAGGGATTCAAACTCGGGCCTCCCTGACATCAAGGCCAGGGCTCTCTTTCCTGCCCCACCTAGCTGTCTGTAAGTCCAGGGTCCAGTCACTCAGTAGTCCCCGTGAGGCTTTGCCTCCTTGTGTCAATAAGGAACCTAGCTCTTGCTTGCTAGCTAAACTTGGGGCATCTGTGTACAGACATTTGAGACCAAGAGTTTTATTTAGTACTGGCTCCTTCTCAGGAGTCACTAGTGACTCACCAGGGCTTCTTCCCACATCGTAGGATCCACACTGGCTAAGCATGCTCTCTTATACTGCGTCAGCATATGCCCTGCCCCTATCTCTGGATAAGAATCAGTTTCACACAGGCCTGGGCTCACAGTTAGGTCCAGCAAGCCTTTAAGTTTGGCAGCAGTCATAATTCTTGCTCATTATCCTCTTCCCCCTCCTTCCTTCTCTAGACTAGGTGGTGCACTGGATGGAGTGCTTGATATACAGACAGGAAGACCCTAGTATATGAATCCTGCTTGAGACGTGGTTTCCTCATCTGTAAAACAGGCATAATAATAGCACCTACTTCTCAGGGTTGTTGTAAGAATCAAATGAGATAACAGGTAAAAAGCATTCTGCAAACCTTGAAGTGTAAATAAATGTTAGCTGTTATTATGGTGATTATAATTCGACCTAGATAACCAGTCATCATCAACACTTTAGATATAGTCTCTGTGTCATATACAGACTCAAAGGCAGAGCTGCAAACAAAGACTGCCTTAATGGTAACTTATGTGACTGCCCTAATGACACCTTATATATTAATTATATGTGTGCATACCACAGTGGAAAGTGGGTTAGATTTAGAATCCTATGTAAAAATCTACTGCAGCCCCAGATAGCTGCCTTCTGGGCCACTGTGGAGGTACAAGACTCTCTAACACATGAACTAATGAACCAAAGGCCTTGAATGTGTGTTCAACTTATTCACTATCCCTAGTGGGTTTTAGAACTTGAGGAATGGTTCATGAAAGTTTAATCAAAAATCCAGGCTATCAAGTGACATCAAACCCATGGCCATCGTCCTGACAAGGGCCAAGCGATTTAGAGACAGTGCTCATGGTCAAACCACTGAGTAAGTGTCTGAGGTCAGATCTGAACTAAGGAAGATGAGTCTTTCCTGACTCTAAGCCTGGCATTTTACCCACTGGGCCACCTAGCTCTCTTCCCCTACCCTGTCCATATTAAGGGATTACTATCCTGAAACACCCCATGTAGTTATAATTGCTTTTTACTCTCCTTTGTTTTCACCCCTAAAACCTTTCTGTCTCCCTGATTATACCTTCAGAGAAAACTGTTCACTTGGGCCCAAACATCCTCATAGCATCTGAGATCGTAGATTAAATCTCTTCCATTCTCTACTTACCTACCTTTAACAGATCTCAGGCAGATGGTAAAGGGTGGGCACTTCAATACTATTCCTCTCATCCCTTTCAACCAGTTACAATGCCCCAAAATCCCAAAGTCTAACTCTGGAAGTAGTAGTAACAGATAGCATCTTATTCACCACCAATCACCATCCCAAAGCCCTAGAAAACTGAGAGATCATTTTTAATATGCTTTAGAGATAGAACTGTTCCTACACAAAAGGGGAAAGCTAGGGAGCCACCTTTGGAACCATCAATCATGACCTCAATTACTATTCAGACTTGGGAGTACCAAATACCTTCCTCCCAACTCCAGCCCTCCTGAGATCTCAACTGGTATAGAGAATATCCTCTAGTAAGACCCACTAGAGAATATCCTCTAGTAAGACCCACTGGGATATGTAAGTCTTATACATAGATTTTCTCCTTTTCTCTTCCTCAGTGGGGATGTTGACTTCCCACTTAATTTTTCATTTGTCTTTGCTGACAAATAGAAGCTGAAATGGGTAGGAGAAATTGTCAAGTCTCCTTAATAAAAAAAACCAAAAACCAACCCTTCATTCAAATGGCTCAAGTTAATGATCCTAATTCACCAGCTCCGCCACTCACTAGCTGTGTGAACCTGTCTTTTGATCTCTCAAAGCCTGTATTCTGCCCCACCCCTAAAGTGAGGAGGTACATATTACATGACTTTAAAGGTTTCTTCTATCCTAAATCTTTGAGGCCCTGTTCTCTCTCACTACCACAACAGGGGAAAAGACCACACTGAACAGAGTAGCAAAGTAGAGCAGAAAGGGAGCTAGACATGACATCAGGGTTTGAATCCTGCCTCCAACAAGAGTTATGTGACTCTGGACAAGTCACATCACAGCCTTGGATCCTCAGTTTCCTTATTTATAAAATGGGCTTAAAGGATACTAGTCTAACTCACAGAGTTGCCGTGAAAATTAAATGAAGTTCATTTACACAAAGCATTTTGCAAACCTTAAAAAGCTATGTAAATGTGAGTTCTCTATTATTAGTATTCTCTGAGAGAAAGTAAACAAAACGATTAGATTGGCCAATGATCAGATCAACTGTGAAAGACTTGGCTATTCTGATCAATACAATGATCCAAGACAGCTCCAAACGACCCATGATGAAAAAATGCCATCCACCTCCAGAGAGAAATGAAATGTGAGTGCAAATCAAAGCATAATTTTCTCATTTTCTCTGTTCTTACTGCTCTTTTTTTTTACAACATGCCAAATAATTTCATGCGTATGCTTGATATCACATTGCTTGCCTTCTCAGTGGATGGAGGATCGGTGGGAAATAATCTGGAACTCAAAATTTAAAAAGAATGTTAAAAATTGTAATTTTTTTAAAACAAAGTTTATTAAAGATTCGCCATACTGGGTAGACTCTTAAGGAACCTAAGCATTTGGGCCGCTTGTATTGACAAGTGGGCCAGATTGAACCTTGAGCCTTTGTAAGCAGGCTAGCCAGTCATTTTTTTTTAAGTAAAAAAAGATTAAAGTTCAGGGTGGAATTCTATCAATAGACCATTATCATCACGATTATTTCATTTCAGTAATGGAAGGGTTAAGATGGGCTCATTGTAAAAAGTGAATTTTCACACAGAAACCAAATACATGGCCCGAAACACAATGGTGGACAGGCTAATGCTATGCTAAAAGTAGTCTACACCTTAAACTCAACTTACCTCTAAGGATAAGTAATTTATCTTTCCACTCCCCTTTCCTGATCCTGATCTCTTCACTCGGGTTATCATTTTTTGTTAATGGTGGAGCAAACCACACCAGGGACAAAACACTGACTTTCACACTACACAGCAAAGAAGCACCCTGCTCGCATGTCACGCCTGAGGAGCTGTCAAGACTACTGGAGTGCCGCATCATGAATTTCTGCACTAAGGAACCAAAAACTTTCCATCCTTTCTGGACAGCTTCCCAAATGGTAGCACGTGCAGGTCACACATATCAACAGCAAAAGGAATGTCTTTGGATTATAAAGCTGCTAAAACTTCCCTTTCTCCTACACCCTAATTTGATGGACAATGGTACTTCGAATGCAGCCGCCTGGGAGTTCTTGATCAAAGATGTTAGTCAGTGGAAGCATAAACACTTCGTTTCCTCTCTTTGATTCACCTCCTGGGTGAGTTAAGAAGCCCAAAGAAGAAACCGTCTGTCCCTTAGCATTCTCTTTTAATTTCTAGCACCCACCAACCAAATTGGCACTTGCTTCTTTCATGACCCTAATTCACCTGATCCAAACATCCCTTCCAGCACCTCTGCCTTAGGTCCTCAACACTGCCCACAAGACAAAGGTACTTACCAAGAATATAAGATGCAGGCAAACAGGAGTGTGGTACCCAGGCCTGTGACCAGATTTTCATCTCTATAGAGTTCCTGGCCGAAGTTAGGTGAACAAATTGTTACATTCTTCTGGTTTTCATCCAAAACTTGGAAAGGAAAAACAATAACCACAGTTAGTGAGGCAGGGAGCCTGCCCCCAACTCACAGAAGACGATAATATTCAGGGAAAAGCTAGCCCAGCTTCTGAGAGTTTTTTGGACAGCAAAGAGATCAAATTGGTCAATCCTTAAAAGAAAATACTGAAGCTGAAGCCACACAATGAGAAGACGCTGTGATTTTGGGAAAGACTAAAGATAAAAGAAAAAGAGGACAGCAGAGGATAAGATGGATAGATAATGTCAGGAGATTGGACAGACTTTGGGAGACAATGGAGGACAAAAGGACCCAGCATGTTATGGTTCATGGGGTCACAAAGAGTCAGGGGACAGGGCTCAACAACAACAACAAAAAATCCCAGCTTTTGCTTTCCCTCAGAATCCCAAAGGATGAACAGAGAAAGACAGACTGCTCTATAAAGTCCAACACTGTATAGGACAGACTTGGGGTATTCCTCTAGAGAAACAGATGTCAAGCCTACCCCCTTCCTTATTCGGGATACCCCAAGAGGAGCTGATATGCAGATCTGCATCCGCATTGAGACAAGTTCTTGGACGCTGATCTGGCTGGGAGCTGCCTAGCTGAAGTGATGAAAAGTCTTACATTTCCAAAAATCAATAGGCTCTTGTCCTCATCTCTTCTAAAGAAGACAAGGAAACTCATACATTTCAAGGAGCTCTGTATTAGACAATTATACTACAATAGTTAAAGCATCATTTTATAGACTACTTCTCTGTAAACACCCTGTAAAGAAGGCACCTTTATTTCATATTGTAACTTCTGTACCTCCTAAGAAGAAGGCAGGATAGTTAAAGGAAATATTTAAGATAGGCCCTTAAAAAAAACTTTTCTGAAAAGTTAAAATACACACACACACACACACACACACACACACACACACACACACATATGTATAAAATCTACTTTATCATAACAAATAACCTCCTTAATATTACCCAATGTCCTGGCCCACAGAGACCCCAATTCTGAATATAGAAGCTGGGCTTAATTACTAGCTCTGACTATATATAATTACCATAGACCTGAAATGACCCTAGAAACCATTTCACAAAAAGGCAAATCCTAGGTATCTGCAGTTGCACTGAAATTATCATTAGCAATTGTGCTTTAAAAATAGCTATGCACACAGCGGTTTGGAGTCTGTTGGTTTTCAGCCCAATGGAAAAAATCTCTTTCTAAAGAGCACTGATCTCAGCCACAAATAGGCATTTTCTGTCTAAGTAGAACCATTTGAAATTAAAAATAAATGGGCTTTCAGTGCTGGTGCAGCACTTCTAACATTTTACCATAACCAAGTAGCACAACAACCAAAACCTTGGGTCTGTCAAAAGCCACGAAAGAAATGAGGCTTAAAGCAAAAACATCCAGGATGTTCTCTTTGTCTTTTTTTTTTTAACTGAGAGCTAGTCTTTTAATAACATGATCTGAGTCTTCCACCTGCAATTCTTCCCCTTCTGAATAGCTACATAGAAAAAAACAGGCACAGCGCATACTGAGTCTTCCAACATTCTCTCAATCCAAGAAGGAAGATGTAGATTGTTGTAATGGGTATTGAATTTTAAGTTCCAGACAATGGAGATTCATCTGTTTTATGCACAATCCAGTAGCCATGCTTAAGCTTTTATACTATGAAGACAGCTTTGATCAAGATGAATCACTACTTTGCCTAAAAGGAAAAGTAAATGGCTTGAAGTTCAGACCAGGGAAAAAACTTTACTTGCAGTGTTCAATCATTGTTCACAGCAAGATTTCTGTTGCTGTTTAGTCTATTAGTCATGTCTGACTCTTTGTGACCCCATTTGAGGTTTTCTTGGCAGAGATTCTGGGGTAGTTGCCATTTCAGTCTCCAACTCATTTCACAGATGAGTAAACTGAAGCAGAGTCAAATGACTTGCTCAGGGTCACACAGCTACTACATGTCTGAGGCCAAATTTGAACTCAGGTCCATCTAGCTGTCCTTTCTAACATTCTTACTTACAATTTTAGGCAAAGTTAACCACTTAGAAGGGATAGTGAAAATGGCTCCTATTAAAGGAGGCTTCCAAATGGATACCAGACCAGCCAACAAATAAAAAAGCACTGGCAGCCTTCTAGCTACTTTTGCTTCAGAACAGCCAAAGGGAAAAAAAATAGTTGTCACTTATGTATTCATAATTAAGGATTTCATTAGGTTAAAAGACCTCCAAGTAACAACTCATTTGAATTTTTATGCTTTCAAACAACAACTTATAAATATGAAAGAAAAATCCTTCCCCCACAAATCACACATATTCAATGTAGGTAATCAGTGAAAGAATCACTTACTTGTCTCCACAGGTTTGCTGGAGAGAGCTGAGAAGGTAAGATACGTGACATAACAGCTAATGAGGCCAGACTGCAGTAACCCGGAGTGAGGCTGCCCTGAAAATGGAAAATAGGTCCATGGTCAGAGAATCCTAGAGGCCAGAATCCAGAGAGCTTAGGTGCCATCTGGTCCAACCCCTTTATTTTACAGAAACTGAGGCCCAAAGTCCCAAACTTAGTCAAGAGCAGGGCCAGGATTTCAATCCAGGGTCTCTGACTAGAAATTAAAATGCTTTATGCTATACCAAGCTATTATGAAAATGGTACAAACATCAGGGAAGGAGAACATCATTTTTTCCCAGTGGACATCCTCTCAATTTTGGTTTGCAGTCTCCTAACAAAACTTCCCAATTCCAAAATGAGAGGCCTGCCATAGTTTGAAAGGAATCGAGAAGGAAACTACATATGCTCTTACACAAAAGGTACTTTCTGTTACTAAGATAATTAACTTCAATAATTTTTTAAACTGAGTTTAAATATATATATTTACATATTAATTTTACTTATGTAATTATATTCTTTATTATGTGTTATATTATGTATCACATATCATACTATATTAATTATATATTAATATATTTTAAGGGGAACTTATATAAATGAAAAGCAAAATTATACTCTGGCCCACACTGCTAACAAAAGGAGTTTTTTGTTTTGGTCTAACACCTCATGATAATGATGCTGAAATATAACCAGCCCCAGGGGCATCCTGAAACCTAATCTGATTCCTAAACACATTATAAGAAAAGTGTCACTCTAATTATTAGAGATCCCTAGTGGCTCACTGGAGTAACATAAGAGACATCTTGGGAGCAAAGCACTACAAATTCTCCTCCACAGCTAGATGCTCATCAGCCCCTTGGGGGGGGGGGGGGGAGGGAAGCAAGACATCTGTTTCTTCATCTGTAAAAGGGCAAAGGCACTAATGTTTGATCCTGAGTGAAGAACACAACAGGTACCAATCAAGGAAGAAATCTATATTGGAAGCCAAGCTCCAAGAAAGAGAGGTGTTCCTGGCTGCTAAGACACTGGATTTTAAATGAAAAGCCTGATTGAGCTATAATTTTCAGTCATTAGCTCCTACGTGGGAACATTAAACTTGTTTTGTGACTAATCATTGTTGTTGTGATTTTTTTGGATTTATGATGATACTACAATTAGGAGAAGGGCTCGAAAATTACCTGTCATACTACCGAATCTTTAAAACTCAATGAAAAATGCACTGCCTGTCATGGATGTCTATCATGGATAACTCTCTCATGTGCCTTTCTCAGACAAAGTCACCATGAGACTTAGAGAGAGCCTCCCCTAAATATGTTTAAATCAGAAGTTCTTAACCTTTTAACACCAGGAACTGGCAGCCTGGAGAAGGCTATGGACCTCTTTCAGAATGATGTGCATTTTTAAAAATTCACAATAGAAGAAAATGTTAAATTTAGTTGGAGGTTAGTGAAAATGTATTTTTCCCCATCCAAGTTCAGGGATCCCCTGGATCCCACAGTGAGAATCCCTAATGTTCAAACAGGTTCATAATAGATATGGTCCCTTTGTGATGCAGGCATTTAGGGATAGCACTAACATATATGCCTTACTTAGGGGTCAAAGTTATAATATCAAGTAGTGATGGGGAGAAGAATGGGAAGAGGATATATAACCTGGTATATATTTAAATTTGCTTAACAAGCTGAAATCACAAAAGGCCATATTCAAGAGTGAAGAGGCTTGGGAAAAATACCCTCACTTAAAATAATGGACTTTAAATCCAAACTTCCCTTAGTCCTCAAACCTTATAGATTAGTTAATAAATCAATCCTAATAATGCATTAGCCTCTAAGGCACTCAAGGGAACAAGTTTATTAACCTGACAACATTCTCTTCTACCCTCCTGAAACTCTTATCTCCAGTTGTTAAGCAAGACAGCTATGGGGGAGCATGACAACAAGGTCATGTCATCATGGAAATCTATCATAGTTTTGTTTACCCCAAAGATAAAAGTATTGTCTTAGATCATCAAAAACATGAGGAGAGCTTGAGGACTAAAGTGAATTTAAGCATCTCCTTCTAATACATTATTTCTGAAATAGGAACAAAAATACTGTCAGCTTCCTACTGCCGAAACTTCCAGGACCACACAGCTATAGGTGACTAGTACAATTTGTGTTCCTGTATACATTTGTTAGACTCACGCAGGCCTTTCCAGATCTCTATGCCTTCCAAATTTCTTGAAGACAAGGACTATTTGTGTCTTCAAATACCCAGCACACAGCAGAGCACCTAGCTATGGGAAGGTGCTTAACATAATCTGGTTGAATTACACTCACAACTTCTCAAAGCATTATGAAATCTATAATCTTAAAACTCCAAAGTGGGTAAGAATAGATGCCATTAGGCTTTCTGACACAAGGATAAGTTAAGTGATTTGCCTAAGGGCACATGATTTTGTTAACTGACAAAAATTCAGGTTTAAATACTGAAGTCTTACTTTGCTATGTTTGTGTCCCTGGAACTTAGCAGGTGTTACATAAATACTTACTGATTGACTAAGCAACCCTAATCCTGGCTCCTAGTCACCGTGTTCCACAACTACAAATGCTATACATGGCATATACCATGCTATATGCTATATGTAATGTGCGCGCCTGCACACGCACACGCACACACATACACACACATATTATATACCACATATACTACTACATAGTATATGAAATATATACAAACTGTATATATGTATATAGGTGTGTATATATAGTATATATTATACATACACATTATACACATAATATTATATCTAATACACATACACACACACACACGCACACACACACATGCACGCACATGCACACACAGTATAAATGGCCCCCAATCTACAGCCCATATGGGACAAGGGCCAGTATACTCTAAGAAGTGTTAAGCTACTATCTAAATAATATATTTACATGTGGCTCATTCCCCAGCTCACAAGTACTTCTGAAAAGCTGTGTCTCTGAAACAAAGCTAAACTAGTTGGAGGTCCCAAAGAAAATAGTTAGCCCTTGCACATCTAAACTTTCCCCATATCAAGAGTCAGCATAAATAAGAAATTAAATGGGAATTTTGGGGGTAGTTTTGTAGAAGCCATAGATGACACAAAACCTATGACCAAATACTTAACCCAAATTGTACAATTAGGTACTGTAAATACCCCATAAAATAAAAAGAAATAATTCAGATTGTTACAAAGGGAAGGCCAAAGCATTTTACACGGATTTTCCAGATTGTGAGTCCCACGACATGTGGAAGGCATAACTTTAAGCATTTATTATTCCTGAGCAATTCACTCAGGTGTTCAAGAACCCAGAGGGTGACGCCTGAAAGAGCCAAATTTGCAGCTGGCCCTGCAGAAGGGGTAGGCTAAGCTAAGGGCAACAGAACTTTGTAAGGAATCCACTGCCCATATGACCCTCCAGCCTAGACCTAGTCTTCCCACTGCCCCAGTCATTACCTTCAAGGACTTGACACTCAAGCAAACATAGGCTGGAATACAGCCAAGTATAAAGTATTCCCACAGTCCACCCAGGTTCCCCTAAGTTTATCAGGGACTTGGGTTTGACCGAATATGCTTCCTAGAGCCCCCTAAAGGTACCTGGGTCAGTGATGATGGTGGGCAGGGAATCCCAAAGAGGCTCTACAAATACTGTCTCATTTGGACCCCCCAACCACATCAGGAGGAAGGTGCCATTATTTATTATCCCCATTCTGCCGATGAGAAATAATAATAATATTAGCTAACATTTTGAGTGCACTTACTAGGAAGCCACCGCTACAGTCCTACAAAGCACTGTGCAAACTGAATTTTGGGCATATTTTAAAGGCAGCAGGTAAGCTGTCTACTTAAAAGGAAATCTGTGGGGAAATCTCTTATGAAGCAAAGAACTATTCGTGGTTATTCTGAACAATCCACGAATTTACTGATTTTTACAAACTGAGTTAATAATCTTGTGATCATCAAACCCTTTCTGAACTGGCACATATCTGTATGTGCAGGCCACACTCAGTCTGGATGTGTGGAATGGAAACTGGGAACAGGATTCCTTGGGGAACCTCAGGTGGGATTGCCAGTTCTCCTATTACCATCAACCTAACCACATTAGGGAATAAATGACAATACCTTCAAATAGAAACCCACAGGGTTCTAGAGCAGAGGGGTCAAAATCAGCTATTTCCTGATGTTGGAATCAGATTAAAATGTAATTAGGAAACATTTAACAAAATAAATGAAAGTACAACATTGATAATGTTCATTTGTGGTCAGCTAAGTCAATATCTGAGTTTGCACCACTGTTCAAGGGTTTTCAAGACCCTGAGGCAGAGGAAGAGGAGGGAAGAAAAAGTCTTAGACACCATGCTTACGATTTTGTACACAGGGTGAGATGGCTACCAGGGAAATAAGTAGGCAGAGGCCTCCATTGACACCAACGAAAATTTTGTTCTGCAAGCAGCCTTCCTCCCGTGTGTAAAACCAGGCCATCAATACCAGAGCTCCCACGGCAATCGTGTACATGAGAAGAGTCACCAGGGCGAGAAAGGCATACCACATTTTATTATGAACTGTGCCTGCTGTCCTATTTCCAAGAAGGGGAGAGAAAAGAGAGGAAGATCAGTCAGAGGATCATTTGTCTTATAATACACTCTTAGAGTAATAAATCTCTTGTATTCAGCCCCCAGGATGATGTAACAAGTGGTACAAAAGGCACACACTGACTTTCTGAAATGAATGCATCCTGTGACAGTGCTAAATGGGCTGGGAAATGTTTGACCTACTTCATCTAAGAAACTCATAAATGCCCACTGGGAACTGTTTTGGCCTTCTACTTCTGGGGAGGTCTAAGTCTGGACCCCTACTACCATCACCACCACCACTGCCTTAAATAGAAGCTTGTATTCAGAACTTCTGGAGTTTCGGACACGCGTATATTTTTACTCTGGGACACCTTCATGAAGCCCTGAAAGGAAAGTCATTAATTACAATAGTATGATTACACGATACAGTAGGATGAGTTCTGGTACATACTTAAGGTAGTTCTTCTCCAAGGTTCCTGATCAAAAAAGTTTTCCTTATTGTTTAAGTACCCTAGTAGTTTTACTAGGTCTTACCATGTCATTCCCCTGCTCAAGAAGCTTCAGTGGTTGGCTCCCTATTGCCTTCAGGATAAACAACAACTAACATGTATGTGATGGTTACTGTGCCAGACACTGTGCCAAGCACTTTACAATTACTATCTGATTCGATCCTCACAACAACCCAGAGAGGTAGGTGCTGTTATTATTCTCATATTACAGATATGGAAACTGAGATAAACAGAAGTTAAGTGACTTGCTCAGGGTCACACGGCTAGTAAGTATGTAAGGCAGATTTGAACTCGGGTCTTCCTGAGTCCAGGCCCAGCGCTCTACCCACTGAGCCACCAATTGCCTAAACAAAGTCCTCCTGGCTTTTAAAGCCCTTAACAATCTAGCTTCTAGATAGATGAAACTTTATTCCCCTTTATGCACTCTACATTCAGGCCAAACTGCTATAATCTGTTCATCCCCTACACCTTCAATGTCCTCCTCATTTCTGCCTCTAGGAGCTCACAGATCTCATCAACTCAAGTTTCAACTTCCTTCCTGAATCCCCTAGTTCAAGAGTGGGGAGTCTGCAGCCTCAGTTTCCTCATCTGTCAAATAAGGATTCAGTCAAAGGGCCGCACTTGAAGACCTAGAAGACCATGTGGCCTCATGGCCACAGGTGCCCCACACCTGCCCTAGTTAGTTATTACCTGCCCCCTCCAATTACTTGGTATATAATTTCTATTGATTAATCTGCACAGATGCCACTTCCCTCCAGCAGACCATCTGTTTTGTTTTCTACATTCCTAACACGTTGCACTGTACCTGAGACACGCAGTAAGCACTTAATAAATGTATGCACTGATCCAAACTGATTCTAGCACTGCCTTGGCAGCATCTCTTCTTCAGGGCTGTGACCGAATTACTGCCACTCAAAGTCATGTTTTCTGTACCTCACTACTCACTATACGTATGGGGTGGGGGGGCAGCAAGAGAATTCTAATTATAATAATGAAGACAAAAGCAGGTCTGGAAGAATTAGGGAAGAAGGCAAGTAGGAGGATGGAAAAAAAATATTTCATGAATCATTGTCATCTGACTTTCAGAATTAGGTTGCTTTCTAAAACCTCATTCTCAAGAAATGCAGCAAAGAAAAAAGAGAACAAGAATTTTCTTATTGTTTCCACAAAATTGGAAACCATTCAAGGAAACCATGATGAAAAGTTACTGTAACCAAGGATGAATGAAAACGGGAAAGGGTGGGATGACAGCCATTCTGTGGTGCTAACAGTACAATAGTGACTCACACTGCTGACCACAAAATTATCCCCAATTAAAAGATGAAAAAAGAAAGTAGGAAAAAGCCAAGAAGGATGAAAGCATTTATTAAGTGCTCTATGCCAGGCACGCGGGTGTAAGTACTGTACAAACATGATCTCATTTAATCATCACCACACTCCTGAGAGGTAAGAGAACTGTTTTCCGTATTCTGCAGTGGAGGAAACTGAGGCTGAAAGCATTTAAGGGACTTGCCCAGGGTCACAGAGCGTTTGAGGTCATATTTAGACTTTCTGACCCCAGACCTGGAGTTCTATCCACTGTGCCACCTGATACCTGTAGAGGAAAGACAGTATGAGAGAAAAAAATGACATGTAAAGATAATATTCGGTTCAACTGGACTCTTCCTTTTTCCACTGGTGCACCATGTTATGTTTTCCAGTCTTTTATACTCACTGCTTTGATAGACCTGTGATTTAGAAAATGGGCAATCTACAGCTGTGATAGAATTAATATTTACCAGGGTTTCCCATGCCTTCTCTCTCCCCCTTAACATAACCAGCCCATCCCAGCCTCCCGCTCATATGGAGTTCAGCGTTCTCAGACTTAGTGTATGTCCTGAGACTTGACAGTCACCATACACTGCCCAGCTGACCAGAAAGGTTTCCACAAGAAGCAAGGGAAGCCCCATGTCTACTAAAACTGAAACCCAAGTGCTACTATGTCCTTGCCAATATCTTTTCTTGGCATTATAGGTAAAAACCTTTTTTGTTAACTGTTCAATGACTATGAGAATCTCATTTTGAGATATCAAAAGTGAACTGGCAGGGTACAGGCGTAAGACCTACTCCTACCATTATAGATACCCCTTACAACTCCTCCTTGTACCTTATCCTGTATAACTTTTACCCATGTCTTTCCATATATCCTCCAGAGAGGGCAGCCAATGTTTTCACTCCAGTTCATTCCATATTTAAGGGATACTATTATATCATTCTGAATCACACATCTTTTGGTTACAATTCTTGCTTCATGATCAGCTCATAGCCACTGCATAGGAAAAAATCAATTTGATGATGTCCTTTATACTACAATTCATATTAAAGCAACGGTCTGTCAGTCAATAAGCATTTATCGAGCACCTACTGTCTGCCAGGAATGCTAAGTCCTGAGGATACAAAGAAAGGCAAAGGACAATTTTTAATGCAGGAACATACTACATACAGCCTACTTATGCTCAACAAGAGTCTTTCTTGGCTTTTTTATAATTTTGATTATTCTCCAACAGTGGTCATCTACGATCCAAGGTAATACCTCATTCCTAAGAGAACACAGGAGTAAAAAAAATGTGCTGTTGTGTAGGGATGACTGAAAGCACTGCACAGATTTACCAAAGGGAAGCCAGCCCAATCTCTTCGTCCTACTCAATTTATATATCAAACAGGATCTGTTTAAGACATATGAACTAACTCAATCAACTACCAGTTGCACTCTATCGCCATCTGGAAAACACATTTTTCGTCCACTTTGTTTTACCAGCACTGATTGTTTAATCAACCTCTTTCACATGAGTGTGGATTTCACTGAAGCTTGCGGGGCTATTTTGAGACTTGTCAGTACTATATGCAAATAGGAGACTTTAGATAGCTTTGCTATCAATAGGGAATCCACACTTTATTTAGACTCTACACAGATCATCGTCTATGACAATAAAAAACTTAGGAGAGTATTTATTCTACATTTTGCACCTCATTTGATTCAACATATTGCTGAAAATAAGGTTACCTTTGTGGTCACATCTGTCCTGGAGTCTCATATGTGGAAGACACATTATTGGAGATCTCTAAGCTTGCATGCTGCTCTGATCAGTCATTTATTTAGAGCTGAAGGATACCTCCTAGAGGTAATCTGGTCTAACTTCATCTTACAGAGGAGGGCACTGAGGCCCAGAAAGGCCCAGTGACTTGCCTAAGGTTACAGATAATAAGACGCAGAGGCAAAATTAGAAGCCTCCAATATTCAGTATACTCTAGGCAATTTTTTTCCCATTGCACCAAGCTACCACATTTTTTTAAAGACATCAACAAAAGAATAACACAATGAGATTTTTACATTTTCTAAACCTCTCAGTTATGTGGCCCCCTGAAATGGAATCTGCTATACAAAATAGTTAACCTTCCTATGCATTTATGGAATCAAAAATGTGAGAGATAATAAAGTAGGCACGTGGGTCAGTAATTGCTATTGTCTCATTCATTGTTTTTAAGGGGTGGGAAGGGGGCAGCTAAGTGGTACAGTAAATAGAGCACTGGCCCTGGAGTCAGGAGAACCTGAGTTCAAATCTGACCTCAGACACTTAACACTTGGTAGCTGTGTGACCTTGGGCAAGTCACTTAATCCCAATTGCCCTGCCTTCCCTTCTCCAAAAAAAAAGGGAGGTTAGGGGGGAAGACTTGGGATGGAGGGAGAGTACTGGTTATGCCTTGTTCCATTCTTTTAAAATATTCTCTCAGATATCTCAAAGACAAAAAAAAAAAGATCCCTCTTGGAACTGTGGTGCCCATCCTGTTTGCTTTGTATTGTATTTGGTCAGGTCCAGATGCTCTTCCCAATTGCATCTTCTGAAAAGTCATTTCCATTTCCACATATAGCACTTTCAGTGAAGAGGCAAGAGAGTGTGTTTCGCTATCATTGTAATAAAAATAGATCACTATAAAACTGTGATTAAAATGCTAATATATCTGGGGCCCTTCCCAGTTTCATCTATGAATATCTTTGTGATAATATGACTCAATAAAATCTCATGCCAAGTTACCATCTCATGCTATTTTATGAAGCAATACAGCTCAATCTTCTGTCTAGCTCTAAGAAGCTTTTGCAAATGAGGCTATAAACTGCATCAACCTTGTACTTGATAAAGAGAATAAATGTTGGCTGACTGAGGCTTCTGGGTTCTTTCCGGGTCATGACAGAAAGTGGTGACAGAGTCAATGGCTGTTGCTTCTGTTGATTATTCAGGGTTAAAACATCTAAACAAGCTGGACTGGAGTCGCTCTAAATACTCGTGATCTTATCATTACCCTTTCTTCTTCGCTTTGACTTTTGTTATAACCAGGGGATAAACTAATCATACAAAGAAAGCTGATTTAAAAAAAATTTTTCATTTTTAATTATTTAAAGGCATACAGAATCAAATCTGCAGATGACACAAAACTGTAAAGTACAGCTAATGTACTGTATGACAGGCAAGTGATCAACCAAATTTCAATACTGTATAAAGCCAGTGTCAATAGGGATGTGGTTTGGTTTCACCAGTAGCATATGAAATCATCCACTGGTCACCAGACAATGACTGTACATTAAGAGTACCAAGTGACATTAGGGTGATGTCTTAGCACTGCCTAACCTTCATCCCTTCTCCCACCATCACTGGAGAAGGAAATGAGTCACAGACAGAACAGCATTCTGTATTTGTCTTTTTTTATGAGCTACCACTCTCACACACACACACACACACACACACAACCAGTTGGCAGTTAACTTTGTGGTGATAAACTGCCATAAAGTTTAGCTCACGCAGTCTTTACATAACTGCCAACTTCTGTGTCACTAGGATTCTATTCATAAAGTGAAGGATTTCTATTGAGAGCTGGGAAGTATCTTAGAGGCCTTTGTTTTATGGATGAGGAAATGGAGTGACTTGCCGAGGGTCGCCCAGCTAGCATGTCTTGAGAGGATTTGAATTCGGGTCCTCCCGACTAGCCCAATGTTCTTGAAGCTCTTCTGAGTTGGTAGAATTTAAGATCATAGGAAGAGATCTCAGAAACCATGTAGCCTAATCCTCTTATTTTACAAATGAGGAAACCAAGGCCCAGAGAGGGTGAAGTGACGCATCCAATGTTCACACAGGTAGTGTCAGAAGAGGGATTTGAAGAAACGAGATTCGAACCCAGGGCCTCTGAGTCTAGAAGTGATGATCTTTCCTCTGCTCACTGCTGGCACTACTGACATTATCTTTCAAGAACTCCATGCATTAAAGTAGGACCTGGGTGAGGGTGGGGAGTTTTCCAGTCTTTAAAATGACAAACAGCAAAAAGGACTTCTAATGAATGTGTTCAAGGAGCTTTCTCCTCACCCCACCCCCACCCTCAGACTGAAGTGACATTTCCTGGAAGAGTAAGTTGCTTTGAGTTTTTCCCATCAAAAACTAAAATGATGATGACGATGATGGGAAAGGTAAGGGAG
This sequence comes from Pseudochirops cupreus, assembly GCA_028627135.1. Classification (NCBI taxonomy): domain Eukaryota; kingdom Metazoa; phylum Chordata; class Mammalia; order Diprotodontia; family Pseudocheiridae; genus Pseudochirops; species Pseudochirops cupreus. The sequence continues at coordinate 323,799,896 of CM053580.1, read as the reverse complement.
CAGGCATTTACAGAACTACTATGCACTGGGCACTGTGCTAACCACTTTCTACAAACATCTCACTTGATTCTCACAACCCTGAGAGGTAAGTGCTATTATTATAACCATTTTACAGCTGAGGAAACTGAGGCAAACAAAGGTTAAATTACTCACCCAGGGTCTTACAACTAGTAAGTGTCTGAGGCCTGATAAGAACTAAGGCCTAACTAATTCTATGCCCAGCCCAGTGCTCTCAGCTGACAAGCAGATGAAAAAAAAAATCTGAACACCACATATTTCAAGAAACCTGTCAGGACAGTGTCTTTTAAGATCTTTGAGATGCATTTGTTTCCCTGCTCTTCTATGAACAGGCATGCCCTGTGGGAAAGGGGCCAGGAAAAGGGCTGGTGCAGAAGCACACAGCACCAGACTGCTGGCAAGCCAAAACTGGACATATAAACTGGTGGCTGGGCTCTGGTCCTTGAGCAGGGCTGGGAAAATTAGCTAGGGAGTATTTGAATCTTAACTGAAAATCCAGAAGACGGTTCTCATTAGGGGGAAAAAAATCTTCATGCTCTCTAAATTCTTAGTTTTTTAAAGTTGACCCAGCACTGTGTTATGTGGGATCTTCTTTCTCAAAATCACTTTTAAAAGTGTGTCAGAAAAAAATAAAAGTGTGGAAGAAAGAAATGCACCTGGTTTTCTGCATTATGAGCTCCTGATTGAAGGAAAAAACCCAACTAAGTTGGATCATGATGGGTGACATTATTATTACTGGTCCACGTAGTTAATTCTTTACTTTAAAAACAGAAGTATAAACTTTGTTAATAAAATGCTAATAAAGGATTTTCATTGAGATATCAGTTGTAAAGTCAGGAAGGACATAAGTGACATTCACTGTGTAGGATTAAACTGCTCACAAGGTGATTTCTAAGAAGTTTTAAAGCAACCCAAGCACTTCCAGAAGTGCCAGCCAACAAAACAGCATGGATATTACAGGCCCAGAAAAAAAAATGGCTTCAGAAGTAATCAAAACATTACAGAGCCAAAAAACCAAGGGGCAGTCCCAAGAGAACACTATTTGTTTTATAGGCAAATAAATGATACTCTGCCAAGGACACTCGGTTTTTACTGTAAAATTCCCTCTTCGAAATATGCACCTAGTTTCTAGAGGAGAAAAAAAGGCTTGGAGAAAAAAAATTAATGAAATCTTATGAAAAATTCATACTAAATGTACATACATGACTCAGGATTGTAGGGCTAGAAAGGAGTCTATTTCTCTCATTTCATACAGATAAAGGCACGAAGGCCCAGAAATGCTAACTATCTTTATCAAGGTCATGCATATAAGTTCAGAGGCATAATCTGGATTTGAACTTGGGTTCTTTCACTCTAAATCCATAGTTCTTCCCACTTACCATACTGCCTCGTTTGTGGAAACCACCAAACATGATATGGGATGTCCAAGACAACTGGGAAGACTGAAGCCAAAAATGGAGTCACATGAAATAATTTTGACCTAAGGATCAGACTCAGCAATACAGATAAGGAGGGAGGTGGTCAGCAGTATGGTTGAAAGACCCAACACTGGGGGCAGCTAGGTGGCACAGTGAATAGAGCCAGCCTTAGAGTCAGGAGAGCCTGAGTTCAAATCCAGCCTCAGACACCTGACACACTAGCTGTGTGACATTGGGCAAGACACTTGACTCCAATTGTCTTGCCTTCCTCTCTCAAAAAAAAAAAGACCCAATATTACAAATACATGTATCACATATGTGTATATAAAAACATAAGCATTTATATATATGCACACATAAACATGCATACATATAAACAACACACATTGTGTATTTGTTACCCAGCACATATTATACTCAGCTTTCTGCCATGAGGATCTTAAGTGCTTCCATAACCACTCAGCAGCACCTAGGCATATTCTAATATTTAGTAGATCATAAACTGATTTTGAACTTTTTGTTAAAGCACATGAGAAAAATAACTCGTTTTAAAATAACCAGGCTAAGAAACCTCCTGAAAGAAAAAAGGAACATTCATGCATTGAATATAAACTGACTTTGACAAGCACTACTACAATGTTTTACTACAGTGGTACATACCAGTTTTTATTCCATTTATGCGCAAACTCCACCAGTAGGATGAGTTGTATTCCTATAAAGAGAAATGCTCCAATGGCCCCCACATAGCGCCATGCTGCAAAGCAGAAACAAAGGGGGAAAAAAAATCAATGAATTCAATTTAAGACTCAACTTATCTATACACTGTTATTGCATTTTAGGGCTCATAAATGTATATATTATTACACTTTATAGCTTGTAAAGTTACATTTCTGAATGAGATTTACATTTTTAAACAAGATCAATGAGAGAATTTGTTTTTCTCGACTATTCTATTTGTTAGAAAGACTGTCTTTTTTTCTGTCTTTTTTCCCCCCAGAAAGCCAAGATCAGAGGAGAGAAGGGAAAGAAAATAAATGATGGTTAAACTACTTTCTGGGGTTTTCTAAGTTATAGTGTCATACTGAAGAGGTAGGGAAGAGGCGGGGTGGATTTCTAGGAAATCCTTTGAGGGTTCTTAGTCTGAAATGAATTACTGGACTCAAGCAAACTTTTGGCAGAGTTACAAAAGTTTATTGTTACACTGACTCTGCAGCGGGCAGGAGAAGAGAGTAAGGAGACCTGCAAAGTGCAGGGATCTAAGGCAGAATTATAAAAGTTTTATGTTACGCTTTGCAGCAGGCAGGAGAAGGTTAAGGGAACCTGCAAAGTGCAGGGTTAGAGATACAGTTTTTATAATGATAAAACTGTCAGTCATAGGTTAATTACGCTAACTAGGTGGGTAAGGGTGAAGTTAGGGAGGATTTGGGGAGGAGTTTAGGAGTGGTCAGTGCTTAAAGGGACATGCAATTTTTGTGTCAACTGCCCAGGCGTATTGCCCATAATTCACTGGGACATCCCCCTGGGGGGGGGGGGTACCAGGAGGTGTGTTTTTTTGCCTTGACACATCAGTAGGTTACTTTTGGTCAAGGATGGATGAGATAGGTCCAGTCTGTTACTCATCTTTGACAATATGGCTGTTGGGAGGATAGGTTTGATTGTGCCAAGTTTGGAAGCTAGACTGATTAGGGATTCAGGAGGTACCATATTGGGAGGGAGTTATCTCTTCTGATAATGTTGTTCAAGGTTTTTGAGTGCATCTGGCCATTTAGAACAAAGGAGGTCTCTAAAAAATACTTGGGTGATGTATTCATAGGTACTGTAGCTAGGCAGACTGCTGGCTCTCGGAAAGGACTTTTAGGCTGGGGGCAGGGGAGAGACAGAGTTAATTCTGACTGGGGGAAAGTGTGACTTTTACAACTTAACTGCATAGGCTTATTACAAACTGATGTTACAGAGAAACCTGAACACAAAAATATGATTTTTACAAACTGAGGTTACAGACAAAAGCATCCCAGACCCCATCAATAGTATCCATTAATATAGTCAAGGAACAAGAATGTAAATAATATGAAAATGCACAAAACCTATAGATTGAGAGACAAAGAAGAGAAAACAAGAAATTTTCTGAAGAAGGTCCAAGAAAACTTGTTTGATCACTAAAGGCCCTTTAGTTTACACCAGTGATTAATTTCACAAGGCAAGTAAAAAGACAAAATGGAGCCTGCCAACTGCCCACTGTTACCTTTCAGAAACGTGTCCTGGTCTGGGATGAAGAATGCTCCTGAGCACATGGCAACCAACAGTAAAAGTTTAATGAACCAGAATCTGGCAGAGAGGAAAATGAATTTAAATGTTAAGTAAAAAATAAAATACAATATAAATACACACAAGAAAGGAGGGTAACTTGCCTAACAAAAGAGACATCCTAAAAGAAAGAGCTTTCGACTCTGTTCTTTGAAAAAAAGTGGTCTCTCAAAATTACTACAAAAGACATGAAAGAAGACACTATCTACAACCAGAGAAAGAACTGATAAATAGAAGTATATATAGAATGATTTTACATAATGTATACATATACGTACATACACATATTTCTGTCTGATGATACCCATCTCTAGGTAGGGTGGGGGAGAGAGAAGAAGAAAAAATCCATATGATAACTTTATTATATACTTAAAGTGAATAGTAAGTCGTACATAACAGAATTACAGTTCTGTGTGCAATCATTTTTTTTATTACACTATGTCACAGAAATGCTTATTTTATTCCATAATTAAAAAATTTAAAATGGTCCCTTGAAACTAAACACAAATGATTACTACTGTGATTATACAGAGCTGGGCTCCGGAGTCTTATTTAAAACAAAAACTCCACAACTAAAGACAGAAAGATAAGGTGGGTAAAGATCCTAATACTGGTTGTTGAATGAACTGGTTGTTTTTCATTTTTCGCTGCCGCATTTCACAAAGAGGATTTCATCATCTTCAGACTTAAACTTCTCCAGACCTCAGGATACCCTAATGGTCCCCCACGATACATGTCCTTCTCACTGTATTGCAGCTGAAGGGCAGGGGGATCGTGTAAGGAATGCTCACCCTTCAAAGGGAATCAAAGATTCCTCAGGACTGCAAGCAAACCAGCAGGGTAGGGAAATAGGGGCAGCTAGGCGGCACAGTGGATAGAATGTCAGGCCTCTAGTCAGGAGGATCTGAGTTCAAATCCGACCCCAGACATTCAGTAGCAGTGTGACCCTGTGCACATCCCTTCGTTGTGCACATGCTTGCCTCAGTTTCTCCTCTTCTATAAAATGGTGACTGAAATGACTGAACAACAAAGGGAAACAGGAACCTACACAACAGTCACTTACCCATTGTGAATGTAGGCTCGGCAACTCTTGCTGTTGTTAATCTTGATTGTAAATAAGCAGAAGATAAAGAAGAAACAGGCCATTCCAAAACATACTCTATAAACTGCAGAATAGCCCACCAGCTTCTCACAAGTGTCTCCTGCTTTAATGCCTTTACAGATATCTTCATAAAAAGGAATCTGAATAGAGAGCAAAGGAGAGAAGAAATAATTTTTAAAACTGGCTAGCACACATGCTTCCAAGGCCTCAGACTTCATCAAGGCCTTAGGGTAGGGGGGAGGGGAGAAACAAGGTTTAAGGTAGACAAAATTATTTTCCCACAACTTTTTTCTCCCTAAAAGATTTGAAATTATTGAGGATGGAATGGGAGAAGAGAACAAGAATTAATTAAGAGCCAACTATGCACCAAACACTGTGCAAAGCACTTTTCTAATATTGCTTCATTTTATCCTCACCACAACCCTGCTGGGTAGGTACTATTATTATCCCTATTTCACAGTGGAGGAAATTGAAGCCCACAGAGGTTAAGTGACTTGCCCAAGGTCTCACAACTAGTAAGTATTTACGGCTATATGTGAACTCAGAAACAGGAATATAATCCTAACCACTGCACCACCTAATTGCATAGCTAGAAATAATGGGGGAGGGGATCAATATGATACCTATATATTGCCACCCAGCCCTAACTATACCCCAATAATTTATAAGAGTCCAATGGGAAAATGTTTACATATATGGCATCAGATTATTGCAGATTTCATATAGTGAGGCTGGCAACACCATACAAACTCTCACAAAGGGAGGAAAGAAAGCCTGCTAGCTTTCTCCTTGACAAGGCTGATATTCCTGTCGCTGACCATAATCTCCTGTCCTTCCGGTTCGCCCTGTGACTCACTCTCCCTGCAGAGAAAACCTACAGTCATCCCACTTCTTGCTTCTCTAAGCTATCCACTGTCCCTATTTTCTAGCTTCACTTTACTTACTTCAACATCTTGACCCTCTAGTTCATAAGTTCAATTTTATAATGCTACTGACCATTGAATGCCTTGTTCTACCATTCAAATCAATGAATAAATCAATAAGTTCATTCACTAATGGAGTCAGGCCCCTGTCCAGGCTTTGAAATAAAAAGACAAAAAGTAAACTCTTTCCCATAGCATCGAGGCAAATATCTAAGTTCATCCACAGCATGGGTGCCATGACCTAAATTGGGGGTCAGGGAGGTACACTATCCCTCCTCTTCCCCCTCCAATTTACCCTTTGGGTTTGGTTTCTGTTTGGTCTTTTTTGGGAGGGAGAAGGGTCCTTTCATAGTTCTAGGTACAGATGTTATAATCCCCACTGAACCCAGAACTGAGCCACAGTGACCTTAGAAGTAGAACTTGGTTAGACAGATTTGCAGTCAGGCAGCAAAATAGGAAAGGAAACAGAAGCCAGGATGCCTGGGACTTGAGTCCAAAAGGGAACTTTGGACTTGGAACCAGGGACTGTGGTATGTAGGAACGGCTCCAAACTATGAACCACTTAATCCCTCAGAGAAAATGCAGGGGGGAGAAGGATTATACCCTTGGTGTTGGGCAGTAAATGTGTGTATTCATCCTTCCTCTCTTTGAAATAAATATTCCTTCATAAAAGCTAGACTTTTAATTGGTTAAATAGAACAGGGATGGTACAGGGACCATCCCTCCTCCTGCCACCCATGGGGGAATGGTGCCAGGAACAAAGAACTCAGACAGCACCCACCAGACTCCCTTAAAGCAGTGGTTCTCAACCTTCCTAATGCCATGACCCTTTAATACAGTTCCTCATGTTGTGGTGACCCCCCAACCATAAAATTATTTTCGTTGCTACTTCATAACTGTAATTTTGCTACTGTTATGAATTGTAATACAAATACCTGATATGTAGGATGTATTTTCATTGTTACACACTGAACATAACCCACGGGTTGAAAACTGCTGCCTTAAAGAGAACCTTGGGGGAGAGGTGAAATTTAACACACCTGACTTTTATACAGTGGGGGTGGGGAGTAGAAGAGTGGTCACTGTTACATGTGGAGCCTGGGATAAAATTGAGAGCCCTTTGAATTTGCAGGGACCCCTGGAGAGTATCATAAATCACATCCCTAAAGTATGTCACAGCTTCCCCACAACAGCACTAGGAGATTGGGGTCTAAGTATTATAACTTCCACTTTGGAGAAGAGGAAGTTTCTGGGGTCAAATATTAACTGGTAAAACTGAGGCTGAGGTCCAGGTTTTCTGAAAAGTCAGCATCCTTTGCAACACACTATGCTGTCTCTTGGGCAAGTAGGTGGCATAACGGAGCCTGGAGTCAGGAAAACTCATCTTCTTGAGTTCAGATCAGGACTTGACACTTCTAGTATGACCGTGGGCAAGTCACTTACCCCTGTTTGCCTCAGTTTCCTCATCTGTCAAATAAGCTGGAGAAGGAAATGGCAAAGCGCTCTAGTATCTTTGCCAAGAAAACTCCAAAACGGGGTCATGAAAAACAGGACATGACTAGAAAATGACTTAACAACAACAAAAATGTTGTCTTTTTTCACAGCACGGCTATTATAGCTAATGCACCATTAACCAACCAGCACCTCTAACCGCTGATGTTGGAATGGGAGTGCCCTTATTCAGGACTGGCTGAATGAGCTGTGATATAGAAATGACATCATAAACTGAATGTAAATAAAAGGAAACCAGAAGGCTGGCTTCTGATGAGAAGCTGATACCAAAGGGACTGAAGGGACTGTGACCTGGAGGCCAGTCAATGTTAGCAACAAGAATGGGGGGGGGGGGGGGAGTTGGCTAGGTGGCACTGTGAATAGAGCACTGGCCCTGGAGTCAGGAAGACCTGAGCTCAAATCCAGCCTCAGATATTTAAAACACACACACACACACACACACACACACACAACTAGCCACGTGACCTTGGGCAAGTCACAACTCCAACTGCCCTACCTTTCCCCCTCCAAAAAGCAAAAAAATTAAAAAATTAAAAAAAAAGAATAGGGTCAGGGTAATAAGATAGAACAAACCTTAAGGGAGGGCACGGGTATTGAGTGATAGTAGCAGAGAAGAGTAAGGGACAAGGAGTAATGTGACTCTACTTCCTGACCCTGTACATCTAAGAGCATAAGGGAAGGAGTAGCATGCATAGGAGGGTGAGAGGAAATTAAGACCTTTCCACAGAAGGGTCAATTTCCAAGAATACAAAAAGATGGAAACAGCCCAAGAGTAGATAAAATATGCAGAGAGAGCCTAAGAATCAGGGTTGTCACAATGGAAGGGAAGGTCAGGACTATGAGGGTGTAGGTCTAAAATGGATATGGATGAAGGCTCCAGGAGAATTAGCAGGGAAGGAGGTTTCTGCCTCTGCAACACAGAATCAATGGGTCATTCACACACCTCAGCCAAAGTAGAGACAACCCCATCCCCCAAACACTTAACAAAACCTTCTATACATTCTAGACATGACTCAATACAGCATCAGCATTTAATAAAATGCTAAATATATACAGGGAAAAGAAGGCTAAATTTTAACAAGGATAATTTGCTCTGGTCAAATATTTGTTGTTCCAAGTCCTTTCATAATTTTCTAATAAAAAAGACACTACATACATATTCCATACTAAAAAGACAAATATATCTCAGGCCAAAGGGTGTCTCCTCCTTAGACTGACCAAACATCAGAAGAAACCTCTCCTGAACATTAAACTCATTGATTTGTCTGTGGTATTCTTGTATCAACTTTTCTGCAAAAATGACCACATGGAAGGTTGGGTAAAACAAATTCCAAGGTCAAAAATTACTCAAAATACTCAGTTCACAAATAACATCTGTCTATCTAGAAGCCAGTAACCAGTCCTAGACCTGTGGGCCCTCTAGAAGCATACTTCACTTTAGACAAATGTAAAAAAAATTCAGACTTACACAACAAATTAGGAGGCTTCACTTTACATATTAATTTAGTATAAGAAGTCTTTACTAATACACTAAAACTATCCATTTGATTTTCAAAAAAATTCAGATCTTTGTGCAGCAGTCCACGAAAAGTTTTACGATGAGGTATGCCTATCGACAAATATTTTATTTAACAGAAAACTTAGTACACTGTGAATGGAAACACCACAGATTGTGAAAAGGGAGAAAATGATATCTGGGAGGAAAAGCGTATTTGTGGACATATATGAGACCACTTGCCCAAAATAATCCAAAGATCATCAGACCTACAGTCAGAGGACCGAGATTTGAATCCTGGACTCTTACTATTTGTGACTTTGGACCAATCACTTGATATTTCTGGGTCTTACTTTTTTCCTTTGTAAGTAAAAGGGTTGGAATAAATCTCTAACGTCCCTCTCTACTCTTAGCTTCTAGTATCTTCGGCATTTCAGAGAGAAAAAAGGTGGAAAGACAGACCAATAGATAGAGAAAAAGCAGATTGGCCAATTCTGTTGTTTTCCAGGCATGGAAAACACAGTTTTTTGTTTTTGTTTTTTTAAAGAAAGGGAGAGAAAAAGAGAGAAAGCCAGCCACTTAGGTGGTCCTTAAAAGGAAACTTTAAGACAAAAGTTATGCATAAATTGAAAGAAGCCAAAAGGGATGAAAGATAAGCATTAGAATTATAGAAATACTGAAGGTGAAATCTATTTCATCTACATTAGTTTATTCCATTTGTGTGTATGATTACAATTCACTCAGCTGTAAACTCTAAGGATAGGAGATATATGCCTGAGTTTGTATGAAGAGGACCCGAGAGTTTTAACAGGCTACAAGATCAGCAGAAATTGCCAATTTGACAAAGAAGTCGAAAAAGATAAGACTGATAACAGAAGTCAAGTCTAAAAAGCATTTGTTAATTACCTGTTATGTACTGTACTATGCACATGGTGCTAAATTCTAGAGTTACAAAGAAAGTCTCACCCTTCCCCATTCCCAAAAGCAGGATCTTCAAAGGTAATAAACAGTCCCAGTCTCTTCAGAACACATCTGGGATGTTTTGTTCAGATCTGGGTGCCATATTAATAGACAACCAGAACAGGGAGCAGAATGGAAACTAAGTCATACAGGGACTGGCTAAAGAAATCAGGGATTCTTATCCTAAAGAAGATAAGACTGGAGATCTTGAAGCAAAAGCAAGATGCCTAATTATTGAAGGGATTCCCTAATCAGTTATGGGTTGGAATAAATAACCCCTGAGGTTCTTTGCAATTTTGAGATTCTAAGAATTTATATTGGTATTTTTCCTGGTTACATAAATGCTTGTTGACCAGAAGAGTAAATGTCAGTACCTCCTAGCACTTTGGGGCAGTCTCAACATAAATTTGGCCTTGAATTCAATGAGATTAAGGCACTGGGCATACAAAAATGGAAAATGGAAGTCTCTATCCTCAAGAACTGATGCTCCATTTCTGGAGTCAATGGTTTCTGTATAACATCCCTCTCCACACTAATAAGCAAAAGGACTCCACTGTGAACAAAGAAAAGATATTATCCTAAAACAGATTATTATGTAACAGGACTGCCTACATCGCTAACCTCAGCTGACAGCCAAAAGAGGAACTGAAATTCTGCAAAAATCTCTGGTTTGGTTTGACTGACCTGCAGCGTCTTGAATCAGGAAGCATTTCCCAAAACAGCAACAGCTGCTTAATGATAATTTTCTGCAATCTCAAAGTCAAAGCTATAAGAACAGGAGTACAAATGAGCCTTTTAAAGACAGATGCACTAATGCAGTGTTGGTGGGACTATGTATTGGTCCAATCATTTTGGAAAGGAATGTGGAACTGTACTTATTCCATATGATATGATGTATGATTTCATACCCTTTAAGCTAAAGATCCCACTCCTGTGCATATGCCCAAGGAAAACAAAGACAGAAAAAAATGTTTCACATTCACAGAAACACTTTTTGCAGTAGCAAAATACTGGAAACAAAGTAGATGTTAATGGACTAGCAAACAGAGGAAGAAACAGTGGTACATGAAGGTAATGGAATATTATTGTACCACATGAATATTAAAGATGGAGAACCCAGAAAACAATGACTACAACAATGTAAATGGAAGAATTTTTTAAGAATGAAACTGAATTGTGTGATTAAAATGATCACGATTACCCCCGAAGAAAAGAAGAAAATGAACCTCCCTCTCCCCCCTTCATTACAACAACAACAACAACAAAAACAGTGAGATGGAGGGCTAGGGGAGTAGAATCCTGCCTAAACCATCAGATTTAGTTGGTGTATTGGTTATGTTTGCTAAACTGCTTTTCATTTTATTATTTTAAAAAAATTTTTGGTTCCAAGGGATCAATATTATTTAGAAACGAAGGTGATATAAAAACCATATACATATGCTTATAGATTTTTTTTAAATGAGATGTTGGGACTTCAAGAGGCAAAGGTGAAGAGATTGCAGATATATTTAAGGTTCCACTAAAAAGAAAATTAAAGAGTTAAAACTAAGAGGTGTTAAATTTCAGTTTGTTCAATTATTCAACATGAGCAAGAGAAGGTTTACTGAATAATTTGACTGAATAATCAAGTATATGAAGAGCTCTCTCACCCAAGATGATGCCCAATTGAATTCAATCTCCACTAAATACAGAATAACAGAAAATAGGCTCAAGCTGCTGTGAGAGGTGAATTAGATTAAGCATAAAGAAGTATTTCCTAGCAATCAAAGTTGTTCAGCATTGACAAGGATGACCAATCCTGACTGTAGAAGCTCTTTTTCTGGCAGCCTTCAAAGTCAGGATTCTTACCTGACTGGGATGGTTTTTGTTAAGTTACACTGCTTTCTTCTTGGGTAAATTCTAGCCTGAACATTTAGGGGAAAGGCCAAAGGCAACACATGAGGGAAAATGAGAGCAACCCTCAGACACACCAGAAGGAGATAAGCCAGGGCAGACCTCCTGACATTCTAACCTTTGGCGACTGAAACTTATGGCACCACTTTAGGGGTCCTCATCGCTGCCCTCAAATCTGTGTCACTCTACCAAAGGCATCAGTGTGAACTAATGACTATGCTGCTGAGAATCATTTTTGAATCTGAATCAAGGACAAAGAGATTTGATGCCTGTCCAGTTAGTAATAAGCTTGCTAGAAAGTAGAAGAAAAGAAACAATAGTTATTGCCCAGAACTGGGGAAGATAATGTGTCTTTTTTAGGGGCTAGGGGGGCGGGGTCAGATTAACTAGATCTCTGACAAGTGCTGACAATTCTGAAGGCAAATTCAGATTATCTTCTCTCCTCCCTTTCCCCCAAACAAAGCTGCAGTACAAGTCAATCCTCCACCACCACCACCTCTTCTCAGGGAATAGTGATTAAATTGAGTCATAGAAACCACACCCTCTCAAAACCCACCTTTAAAATACTGCTTGACTGAGCTAGATCAATTCTCAGAGCCCCTTCTCCTTTTAAGTCTCCAACTAGAATTGAACAGTACATCTTATTATGTGTCACTAAAGCAGCAGCACGGAACTGAGCCCTACCCCTGATCACATTGTTGTTGTTCCTGTACTGTTGTTTTTCAGTCATGTCTGACTCTTTGTGACTCTTTTTCTGAGGTTTTCTTGCAAAGATATTGGTGTGATTTGCTACTTCCTTCTACAGCTCTTTTAAGAGATGAGGAAACTGGGGCAAACGGGGTTAAGAGACTTGCTGACTGTACTGGTGAATATAAATGAAATCATTATGTATTAGAGAATGTTAGAACGGGAAGGAGCTGCTAACATTATATGGTCCTAGCACATACCTTAATTAATATCAATAGATCAGCTCAGAGAGCAAAGCCAGCAAATTAAGCTGAGAAAGGTGAAGAATGTCAGGAGCAGGATTTGAACTCAAATATTTGGTATTTCCAAGCCCAGCATTCTATCCAGTACATGAGTGATCAAATGTAGGACACATTCAAATATTTATATATTAATATTCGCAGGTTTTCATTTTTATTCTTTAATGCCTCTTCTTCTTGCCACATAATACATCATAAGGAATGATATTGTTAGGGGTCACAAAGGCCTGAGACCTATACCTGTTTTACTTGTTTACAGCCCTGGGCAAAAAGAAGCTTTTATTTGATGGAGAGGGGACAAAAAGGTCTTAGGAAGACAATTTCTGATCATCTTTTCTCCTCCCTCTACCCCAAACAAAGCCACAGGTACTAACCTATCCTGAAACACAGATCTTGTTAACATGCAACACTCCCTTAAAAAAAAAAAAAAACAAATTATCTTCACCCGCTCTGGACAATAACTATTGTTTCTTTTCTTTTACTTCCTGGCAAGCTTATTACTTAACTGGACAGGAATCAAACCTCTTTGTCCTTGGTTCAGATTCAAAAAGATTCTCAGCAGGATAGCATTTAGTTCACATTGGTGCATCTAGCACAGAACTCACTCCCCACAGCTATTCTCCCAGCCCTCATTTCTGTAGGAGCAAGGGTGGAGGTTAGGGAAGAGAGGAAAAAGAAGAGTATCCCTGGAGGGCAAGAGAATGAGAGGGGGGAGGAAGAGGTTAAAAGAAAGCCTTTCAAGCAGTCAAGTTTCTTTATGGGAAACTATTATGTCTGGATGATATCTGGAAGAGAGAGAAAGTTGTTTAGAAATCAGCTTTCTCACAATCAACCAGACTGGGAGGGAAGGAAGAGAGAGGGGAGGTTTCTGCTTTATGCCTGCCAACACACACACACGCACACACACACACACACACACACACACACACAATTCTAATGAGACTTTCCCCTTAATGTTCCATTCCAGCTTTGATGTTCCCCAACAAAGCACAAAATCCCCTTCTGCCCTTGCCGACTTGAACCTCAACATGTTTATCACTGTGAAAGTACTCACTCTCTGAGTTCATTTAGAAAACTTTTGAAAAGCATCTCACATAGGGGAATAAAAGGAATCTTCAAAAACTGTGAGACAAAAGAACCCACTGGGTTAGCAACAATCTTTGCTGAAGCTAGTCTGGCCCTCACACCTCACGTGGAAGCCAGCCTAAGAATGCCCATTTCCACTCAGGGGTTTCAATGTTCCCATTAACATCTGCAGTCGCTGTATCTCAAGGACAAAATTCACTTGGCTCAGCAAGTGTCTGCCATTCAAAATCAGAGTCACACTTTCCATATTGAGCAGGCAGATCTGGTTTGCTTTGTATTGGGGAAGCTGCATGGCACACTGGGTCAAAGGTGAATATCATTTGCCTACGCAGAGTATGTTTGTTTCCAGAACAACTTTAAGGCAAGTCTCATTTCACATGGAAAGCCACCAAATATATAACTGAAGGTGACAGTTCCATCCTTCCTTCTTCCTAACAACCAACCAAGCTTTAAGGCAGCCTCTCTACAAAAGAGATCCTTTAACTCAACACAAGGGGATGGAGAAGTGGGTGTTAGCTGGCTAGAGAAGGCTGCTTTAGGACCAAGAGATGTTTCAAGAAGAATGATGGTCTCAGAAAATTCTGAAACTTTTTCTAGGAATCCGGACCTTGTTAGTGAAAGGGAGCAGCAAAAGAAATGGCCACAAATCTGGGATATGGGTTTGCCAGGGTGTTATCTAATGGACTCAAGTTTAATTGCATCAATAATTAAACAAAATGTATACTGCAAGCTAAAAGCAATTTTTAAATACTAATGTGCTCTACAAATGTTATAATCATCTGTCTTAACCATCATGTGACTCTTAATTGCATACTTTGTTCTTAAGGAGTAATAAGTGACATTTATTACAGGACACTTGAAGGCTAACAAAGTACCTGGCATATTGTGATTTCCTTATGACATGTCTACATCTCATCTCCTTGCTCTCGCTAATCTTCTTAAGGGCAGGGAGCATGTTTTGTGTTTCTCTTTTATCTCCCATGGCCAGATAACGGTATTGCTGTGGAGAGTACGCAGCCATGTACCCTTTCACTTTGATCCAGTCGCTATCAAAATAACTTCATTCCTAAAAGGAGATACCATATGACAAAGAGGACTCGATAGACAAAGGATGGCAAAGTCAGCCAGGAGGACACAGGCTCTCCTCCCAAGAAGTTCACAAACTAAGGGGGACCAAAGGGAGAAGAGAGGAAAAGGTATACAAATAGCCAGAATCCAAGAGGAAAGAGGCCCCCTGCCAGCAATGATTTCAGGCAAAGTCAGGACTGGATGGAATAAAAAAAGAAAGGGGTACAGATTGATTAAGAAATGGAAGAAAATCACAAAAGAAATGATGAACTAGGCAACCAGAGTGCCTAATAAGAAAATTTCCCATTTCTGAATTTTTAAAGGTAATACACACACATATTACTCATTAGTGGCAGCTGGTGATGCAGTGAATAGAGCACCATGTGGGGAGTCAACACTATCTCAGCTATGTGACCCTGGACAAGCTGCTTAATCTGTTTGCCTCAGTTTCCTCATCTGTAAAATGAAGATAGTAACAGGAGTTATGAGTATTAGAAACACAAACAAAATTGATACCAAAATTTGAGTATCAAAAGAAGTTTATTCAGCAGAAGTTCAGAAGAACTGAAAACCCCTGAGCCAGAAGTGCACTCCGCCCCTCTTTAGGAGGAGGAAAGTAGAGTATACAAAAGCCATTACATTAGTCCAGTACAGACAACTCGCTTCATCATAGTCCTTATCCTGGTCTGAAGGTCCCTGGTCTACCTTTTGATTGGCTGGGTCCACCTGCTGCCTTCTAAATCCCTTTATCTTACTTTAGTAATGTCTAGCAATTCTATGGAAATTTAACTCTTTACTGTTTCTCACAATTTATTATCAGTAGTTTTTACTTTTAAGCAGTTCCATGGAAACTTAACTCTTTACTATCTCTCACATGAAGATCAAATGAGACATCTGCAAAGTATTCAGCATAATGCATAGCACATAGTAAACATTACAGAAATGTTTAGTATTATTATTATTATTATTTAAAAGAAAGGAGAAGGTATGGGTAGATACTGCAGCTCTCTGCAGTACATGACTGTAAATTCAATTCAATTGAACAAACATTTATGAGGCATTGCATTAGATTTTGCCATCTAATATGGGAGGAAGGGAAGATGGATAGGGACTGCACACGCACAAATAACTAATCACAGAGCATGTGCAAAAAAGTAAACCGATACAAACTGTTACTAAAAATAAGAGCAGTTACTTATAGCAATTTGCCTATATCATCTTGTTTGACAGAACAATTTCTCTAAGTCACACACCTATTTTTCATTCCCATTTTACAAATGAAAACACTGGGAAATCATGATTTGATCAGAATCAAACAGCTAGCAAATGGAAGTATTAGGATTTGAACCCAGGACTTCTGATTCCAAATACAGAGCTCTTTCTAACACTGACTGTACTTAGAGTCAAGAGATCCAGGTATACCAAGTTTTACAAAAAATCCTATAAGTATCATTTCAGAATTCTGTGATTTTGGGTTCACCACAGCTCCCCAGGCCTTAATTCCCTTGTTTATAAAACTGAACTAGATTGAAGTCTGTGAACTTTTTTTTTTTAACATTTGATAACTTTACTTCGGCAGAGTTAGTTTCTCTTGTAAACCTGTTTATTCTATTTTATACATTTAAAAACATTTTTCTGAGGCTTCCATAGCCTTCACTAAACTGTCCCAGGGGCCAGTGATGCCCAAAAGATGAAAAATCCCTGGACCAGATGATCTCTCCTATCCCTTCCACCTCTATGACTTCTTTACCAGATGTGCTCCAAACAAACCAAGCTAAAGAGGGGGACATTGCTCACTCCCACACACCACAGGTCCATGTGACCAGAGACAGAGCTCACATACAGTTAGCAGAAAGGAAAGAATGCTGGTGTGGGTGTGAAAGAAGTTTTTCTTCCTAGCAATTACAAATTTACAATTCTCATTCTTCTTTTCTCAGTCATGGTCCTAACTTTCCATAGGCCCTCAGAGTGGGTCAGGCAAAGCAAGGGCTCACAGCCTAAGTCTCCACAAGGAGTTCTTTTACTGAACCACTGAGAGCCTCCCCATTCAGAAGGAACAGTGAGGGCATGAGGATGATGATGATGATGATGGTGATGATGATGTCAGCTCCTGTTCTGCACTTGGAAAAAATGCTAATGAGACAAAAGCAACCATGGGCCAAGCCTGGCATGCTGGAAAATCTCCATGATACTCTAGTTGTTCCTCCAGGGAAAAGCTCAAGAAGGGGATTTTAGTTGAAGTAGAATTTCAGTAGAGTCACAATTATAATCAGTGAAAAAGCACAAGAAAGTTCAGAAGTCTTCATTATTATCTCCTTTTCTTTTAATGAGGTCTTCTAATTTTTAATGGCCTCAATCATGCAAGCCTATCCTCCAATTTATCTTGCAAATGGCTTCTAAAATTTGCTCCCTCCCTTTCCCTCTTAAGAACTTTAAGTGGCACCCAATATCTACCAGAAAAAAGTCTGGCTCTATTTTCCATAGTCAATGTTATTTCCTTCTAGGTGACACAGTGGAAGATATTTATTTTCAAAAAACTGGTCAGTCACATAAGGCACTGGCCAAACAAATGACGGGTTTGGGAGAGAATTCTCCAATAGCAAAAATTGAATAGATAAGTATGGGACCATTCTGGGCAGCTAGGTGCTGCAGTGAACAGAGCACTGGGCCTAGAGTCAGGAAGACTCATCTCTCTGAGTTCAAATCTGGCCTCAGACACTAGCTGTGTGACCCTGGACAAGTCATTTAACCCTGTTTGCATCAGTTTCCTGAGTTGGAGAAGGAAGTGACAAACCATTCCAGTATCTTTGTCAAGAAAACCCCTAAAGGAATCATGAAGAGTTGGAGAGACATGATTGAAACAACTGAACAGCAAACAATGACTCCCCCATTTAAGCCATTGATCCCATTGATCCCCCCCAGAAGCCCCTGGATGCTCATCTGACCCTGCTCCTACTGAAGAGTTGAGGCATAAGACAGTGAACCTTAGAGTCAGACAGGGCTGAAAAATGACTTAAGAACAAATACAAAACACCCTCTGCCCTAGCAAAGCTGGCTACTCATTGCCACTCATGTTATTTCCATCTAACCAACATACCTGGAATGCTTTCCTTCCTTTCTCCCTTTTCCCACTAATCTAAATCTTACAAATCCAATCCTTCACAGCTCATCTCAAATATTCCCAGACAATTCTTAATTATCTTAATTATCAAAGGATCGCAGGCCTAGAGCTAGAAAGGACCTCAGCAGTCATCTAGCCCAGCTTCCTCCTGTTACAGATGAGAGAATTGAGAATCAGAGAGAAAAAGTGATACACAGGCAGCAAGCTGGAGACCAAGGTCTTCTGACTCTTGGATGCTTTCTACGGTGTCACATACTGCCTCCCAACTGATATCCTCCTTCATGTTTATGGGACATAGCACCTACACCATACATCTGGGTACTGGGTGAACATTCCCTCTGATAACAAGCTTCTAGTCTCTGCCTGAAGTCTCTCCCAACTCAAGGAAAATTCTAAAGCATAGCTCTGACCATGTCACCCCACTCCCCACCACACAATAAACTTCCATGGCTCCCTTTTACCTCCAGGATCAAATATTTTCTTCAGTATTTAAAGCCCTCCACCACCTGGGTCCTTCCTCCTGCCATGTTGGAAGTCTTCTGATACTTTACTCCCCTTCACGCATTCTACAAATCCAATGACACTGGCCCATTTGGCATTCCTCACACATGACACCCTATCTCTCACCTCACTGTCTTTGAATATTCCCATAAGGCTCTCACCTCCTTCAAAAATATCACTTCTGATAAACTGCACCCCCATTCACCTCAAATCCCCAACTAGATTTTCTACTTGGAATTCACCTTTCATCTACTCTGTATCTACCTTGTATATTATCTCAGGATTTACATGCTGCCTCTCCCATCAGAAGGACTTCTTAAGCGCCTTTCCCCTTCCTTTGTATCCCTAGAACTCAGCACATAGAAAGCACTTAATAAATAATTACTTGTGGATGAACTACCTCTGCTACCAATCCACACTAGGCAGGGCTCAATACTTGCCGACTAATTATCATTCATATTCCAAAGCCTGTATGCAGAGATAATTGGAAAAAATTCTGGTTAGGCTTATGGCTTGGCCAAAGAGGAAAAGACAGCAGCGCTTCTAGGCATAAGGCCCAGGGAAACTCAGAGCCCAGTCTGGTGGAGATCAGCACTCCAAAGAAGGAGGCAGAAGGTTCTGCTTTATGTTTCCAGTATAATTTTTAAATACATTTTTATTTTGTTAAATATTCCCCAATTCAATGTAAAAAGTTGTTTTTTACAATTTTTTTTAACATTTTGAGTTCTAAAGTCTTTCTCTTCTTCCACCATCCTTGAGAAGGCAAGAAATTTAATATTGATTATTCTATTATTTTTACCTGTGTTAACAAAATTGGACATTGAAATGTGTTGTTGAAATGTGTCTGTCATTAATAGATACTACTATATCTAAATATACAAGTGTCGCATATTTTTATTTTCTTCTAATTGCTTCAATCTCCCCCAAAGACTGAAAGCTTTCTGAAGGACCACGTCATATATCTCTGGGGTGCCTGGGACAGTGCTGGAATACATCAAAGGTATTAAATCAACACTCACTGAACTAAGCCAATGCTCTACAGATTTTGTGTGAAGGCAGGAACACAGAACTAGTGTTAAGTAAGGCAGCTGGCTAAGAAATCTCTTAGCAGAAAGACACTCTGCCTTATTAGTGTCGTGGGAAAACACCCACTGAGTCTGCTGATAGGTACTGTGGTCAAGAGGCAAAACCAAGACTTTTTAGACAGTTAAGCACAGACTTAGAATTAATAAATTCTGGGCCCTTATCAGAGAGATCACAAGGATTACAGTTTTTAGTTACATTAGAAAGACAAATAATTTTTAATAATTTTAGCAATTATCCATTTTTTATCGGATACCTGTGTTACAGGGGAAATAGATTCTCACCCATAACTCAAGGAAAGAAAACACAAGGTCAAACAGTTTGGTCTATAGAGATAAACAAAAGAGAATTATCTTTCCAAGCTAGGCTGGGGAGATTTACACATCGAGGCTACATCTGGAGAGTTTACAAAGGACTAGTTGAGAGGAGAAAGTTAAAAGCCAAAAGATAATTTCACAGCTAGAACCTGGTGGTGGATCCATCAACAAACAAAGAAAAGAATTGTTGGGAGTTTTGACTGCAACGAAGGTGACTATAAGGCTTGGTGTTTTAAGCCATTTTTCAGTCCTATCCAACTCTTCTTGACCCCATTTGGGGTTTTCTCTTTTTTGAGGGGGGAAGGCAGGGCAACTGGGGTTAAGCGACTTGCCCAAGGTCACACAGTTAGCAAGTGTGTCAAGTGTCTGAGGCTGAATTTGAACTCAGGTCCTGCTGACTCTGGGGCCAGTGCTCTATTCACTGCACCACCTAGCTGCCCCAATGGGGTTTTCTTGACAAAGATACCAGAATGATCTGCCATTTCTCTGTCTAGTTCATTTTACAGACGAGGAAATGGAGGCCAACAATGTTAAAGTGACTTGCCCAGGGTCACACAGTAAGTGTCTGAGGCCAGACTGAACAAGAGGATGAGTCTTCCTGACTCCAGGTCCTACACCACCTAGCAGTCCCATAAGTGTCATAAATTTCTTTTTCCCTGTGTGGTTCTTTCTCTTAGATAAAAAACACCTGAGAACCTTAAACTAGTTTTAATATACCACAAAAAGGGTTGTGTGACCTTCCCAACAAACCACCCTGGCTTCCTTTCAGTCCCAACTAAAAATCCCACCTTGTACAAGAAGGCCTCCCCAACCTCCAGTGCCCTTCCTCCACCACTTGTTTCCTATTTATCCCATCTTGCTTTGTATATGTTTGTTTGTATGTGGTTCCTCCTATTAGATTGTAAGGGACTGTCTTTTGAAGGCGGGGACTGTCTTTTGCCTCTTTTTGAAACCCCAGTGCTTAGCACAGTTCCTGGCACATAGTAGGCGCTTAATAAATCTTTACTGAAAAGCGGCAGCTCTGGACCCCAAACAGTAAAGGCAAAACAAAAGGACTCAAAAATTCTTATGACATTAGGATCTTGTTTTTTTCTAATTTCCTAACCCAAGTATTTCAGATTTAAGTCAGGGAAAGGGCACATATACACAAACAGTTTACTAAGTCAAGCCCAGGGAGAGGGAAAAATATGGATTATAGAATAAATTAAATCCTAGTTCATTACTTTATAGTACTTATATTACATACAACCACAACTATAAAGTATTTTTGTAATGAAGGCCCTCAAATCCTAAAATTGAACTTAAATTCACCTGAATGAAGAGGTAAGAATTTGATATTAGCAAAGTGCTTGAAACCGGTCTGTTGTTTTCATAGTTTTAAGTAGTCTCCCTGAAATCTTATCTACACCATGTTTACTGTGCCTGCCCTTTCTTTCTAAGTAAAATGCAATTATAAACTTGAGTCAAGCCCCCTCCCTATTCCTGAATTCCAAATTAACATGGTTTTCCCATGCTGACTATTTAAATACAGCAATACTGCAATGAAGAGAAGCTGCTATTTGAGGCAAAGAGAATAAGACCCAGAAACAGGTTCTTTAAGAGTCTGTGGCAGCATGCCTGGCTCTATTCTAGGGAACTAGAGTGACCCCCTCCCCACTACCAGCAGCCTTACCAGATGGGTAAGAATGGGTTCCAGGAGCCCCCGTCTACTCCCAATAATTCTGCTCTTCAACCATTTGGTATTCTCACACCTCTCATGAACACTGAATGTATCCTATAAATAGATACGTGTGTGTGTGTGTGTGTATGTGTGTGTGTGTGTGTGTCAGAACTTTCCTGACAACTCTTTGAAGCAGATGATAAAAGCATTTTTCTTTTTTTTTGTCTAGAACTACAATCTCACCTATACAGGAAATTCCTATCACAGAGACAGCCACCATTGAGGGAAACTGACAAATCATATCCATCTTAGTCTGGGGTGTTAAGAGGTTAAATGGGGACTGCTAGGTGGCACAGTGGATAAAGCACCAGCCTTGGAGTCAGGAGGATCTGAATTCAAATCAGGCCTCAGGCACTGACTAGCTGTGTGACTCTAAGTAAATCACTTAACCCTGGTTGCTTCCCAAAAAGAACACACAAAAAAAGAAAAATACAACAACTAAAAAAGAGGTTAAATGACTTACCCAGGGTCAAAAAGTCAGTACTTGAACCCTTGCCTTCCTTGACCCCAGTGTCAACTCTCTATCCACTACAGAAATATTACATGTTTATAATTACTTTTAATGAGCCAGAACGAAATTAAAATGTAATTGCGAAATATTTAACAAAATAAATGAGATCACAATAGAAATAGATAATGTTAATATGTGGTTTTCTAGGTCAATATTAGACCCGTAGAGGTCTTTGTGTATTGTTTAATAACCGTATTCACATCAATGCCCTAGTAACTACTGACTGACTCTAACCCTAAATTCATTTCTAATCTTAAATATGTTTCTATCATGCCCATTCTACAGGTGAGAAAACTTGCTCTAGGCTGAAAAGCTCAAGTAAGGAGGCAGAATCAGTTATCCCAGGTCCCTGGACCAGAGATGCTGCCACCACACCATCTCAATGGCCTTCTGTAAAAGAGTATCTGCATGCAGGTAAGTCCAAGGTTGGTTTGAGCAAAATTAACATGATGCCAACTTACATGTTTCTTCATCTCTGTGGCTACCGTTCTGGACATCATGATGCAGCAGATGAGAGAGATGAGGATGAAGTAGAGGGCATACATGAAGCGTGTGCTCCGGGACTGCCGGATCCGGGGGCAGCATTTGCAGCACAAGGCACACCCCGCATATCCACAGCAACATGCCAGCTGAAAGAGAAACACACACACAAATGTTCTATCAGTATACACAGGAGCCCACAGCTACTGGGGACCCAGTAAGCCCACTCAGTATATTTCATCAACTCTTCCTTTACATCACTGTGTAGTCAGAATACATCTACAGCACTATGTAGGGATCCAAGTGTCACCATCTAAGAAGGACATCGATAATCAAGGGAACGAGCACTTATTCAGTGTCGACTCTGCACCAGGCACTCTGCTGAGCATTTTACAAATATTATTTCATTTGATCCTATAACAACCCTGGCAGGCAGGTGCTATTATTATCCCCATTTTACAGTTGGGGAAACTGAGGCTGAGAGAGGTTATGTGACTTATCCAGTGTCACAAAGCTAGTCTGTGAGGCCAGATCTGAACTTGGGTCTTCCTGACTCCAGGCCCAAGAGTTCTATTCACTGTGTTAAGTCTTTAAGCAGGTTAACAGTCAACAAGTCTCGAACCATGCCTCAAGCTGGGAATACACATACAAACAAAAAGAAAGCCAGTCCCTGCCCTGGAAGAACTTACATTCTAATGGAGAAGACATAAAAGGAAGCTGGGAAAGGGGCCTATCAGGAAACAAAAAGATGGTTAGCCTTGAGAGCTTCTTTAAATGGAGGTTCTTCAAGGAGTCATCCAATCTGGGGGAGGGGGGGGTAGGGGAGGTCTCAGGGGCCTTCAGGGGCAAGTTCCGGGTCTGAAGTTATCTTCCAGGATGAAGTGGTGGGTAGGGATGAAGTGATTAAGCTGGGCAATGGGTGTTGAGATCATGTCAGAAGATCATTTCAAGGAACTGAGGTATGTTCAAGAGAAGTCTCAAAGGGGACATGAGAGCTGCCTTCAAGTATCTGAAGGGACGCCATGTGGAGTAGGAATTACGCTCGTCCCATCTCAGAGGACAGAAGCAGGAGAGGTGGGGGGACAGTGCTTGATACCAGGAAAAACAATTAGAACTGGTAAAAAGATGAATGAGCTGCTTCAAGGGTTACCGTGGACAGAAGACCACTTGTCAGATATGTTGTGTTATGTGGGGATGTTACAGTATGTTATAATACATGTGTGTATGTGCATATATGTGTATGTATATATAGTAATAATATGTTACAGTATGCTATAGTGGGGATGCCTTTCATAGATGCTTTGGACTAGACAGATACTAAGGTCCCAGTTAACTCTCAAATCCCGTGACTTTGGGCACATGCTATGCAATCAAACAAAAAAAACTAGAAGAGCTGGGTGCTAGTAGAAAATAAACGTTTACCATAAAGACACTGACCTGTTTAACTGTTACTGGGCTGTAAGGTAATTAGGTTAAACTATGAGGAGGGACACAAGAGCAACAGCAATTAGTTTACTTTCACAAGGAGTTAAGATTCTAGGAGAGAGGTTGGATGGAGGTAATTTTGGACACTGGCGCCTGTCCTGGAAGCTTTAGGAAATCAGAGTACAGGTAAGGAAGGATACTGTGCACCTAGAAACACAGTAGGGAAGAGGCCTAAGGAGAGGAGAAGTTAACTAAGGAAGGTAGGGAGAAATAAGAATGAAATATAGGGGGCTGAGAATGGTACAAAAAAGAAGGGGGCTGATGAACCACATGCAAGGATACATATGCTGGAAAGAGATGTCATTTCATGATGTGGAGTCTAGCTTAATGGCCATTATGCTGGCAGCAGATTTCTTTAAGAGGTAAGGATGACATCATCTTTCACCCACAGGGCCCAAGGCACTCCCTAGATTGGGTTAAGTCAGGTAACATTTCACAAAGAACTGGAAACAAAGCCCAGACACCTCACTCTTCACAATGAGCTTGGTTCCTCTTCTTGGTAAAATAGTCTCTGCTAGAGCTTAGTTATTTATTAACTCCTAAGAGGAAAAGTACAAAATAAAATCTCCATTGTCTTGAATAATGAGTATTCAGGTTAATTTAATCTTTTAGCAGCAAATTCTAGTGGCCCTACATAGTCAAGGCTGTGGGAGGGAAAGACCACTCCAGACAAAACTGTGAAGTAGGTCAACTTCATCTGTCAGCCTTCTACTCCTCCTCAGCTCCTCTTCTTGGTGCCTAAGCTTGAACCACAGTTTGTAAAATCACATCCAGTTCCAAAATCCACATTTCAAAACACTGTCTCGGGCAGTTTCTCTCTAGTTCAAGAGGAGCATGCCCTAACAAAATACTTCTCTCTCTTCCTGATACAGTAGTAGCCAGCTGTACCTATAGAATTTAGTAGTTGGACCCAACTGTGTACTGGCTGAAGCAGTTGTGTACTGGGTCATACCTATCATATGTATCCTAGATTCAGTCGTATGTATACTCCCTAGCTCATTATATATATCCTGAATCCCTCGTTAGCTTGGGATATACATATACTCCCAACATCCTTCTTGTCAAACAAGACATTGATGAGTGGCAGCTTGGTCAGCCCTGACCGCTAGCTGACTTAGTGCCATTTCAAGTCTAAAACCACACCTCCATGCAGCCCCCCCCCCAGGCTATTTTCCAATGAATTCAAAAGCCTGCCCAGTAGATATAAAAGTGCATGTTCCTTTAAGAACTAACCACTCCTTAACTCCTCCCTAATCCCACCCTGACTCACCTAGTTAGCATATTTGGCACAGGTTCTACTATAGAAATATCCTATATAAACTTTAATTGTACCTCTTTAAGGTTGCAGGTTCCCTAAGAACTCTTGCCCACTGTATAGCATAACAATAAATCTTTACCACCTTGACTTAGAGAATGCTTAGGTCCGTGAATTCATTCCAGATTGCTTTCCAGGACTCCCAGAACTCCCTGACCCACCCCCCTCAACGTCAACCCTAAATCACTCCATAGACCTCTCCCAAGTAGCCATGCTGTATCCCATTTTTGATAATCCTTAAAATGTTCACTTGACAAATCTTAATCTACAGAATGCAAAAAATCCATTAATTACCATTCCCCAAGGTAAATGTGAAAGAAGAGAATGTCACAGTATTAAAATGTAAGCTGTGCTCTTAAGCCCAAAGAAATTCATAAGAGGAAACACGCAAAATGGAAATTACTTTTAGTATATTTTCTCCTACTAGCTGGTGACAGAGCAAGTCATAACCTCTTTGAGTCCCAATTTATTCATCTATAAAATGGGAATACTATTTATACAGACCACCTCAACAGTTAATTTAAGGATCAGACAAGGCAACATATATGTAAAAGGGACATGGTCTCTTTGGGAACTAGGTTTCCAAAAAAAAAAAAAACAACCCAGGAACTATATGAACAAAAGTATAAAATAAAATTTATACAAATAAAATCAATTTAAATAATTGGAGAAATTAATTGTTCATGGGAAGGCAGGGCCAATAATAAAAATGAAAATTTTACCTAATTTGTATATTCGATATCATCCAAATTTAATTACCAAAAATTATTTTACTGAATTAGAAAAAAATAACAAAATCTGGAAGCATGGTAGGGAAATGGCACCAGTTACTGGGTGATAAGTACTCCCAATGTGAGAAGTTTTTTTAAAAATCCCTACAGGGTTCTTGGGAGCCTTCAAGGCTCCAAACCAAAGGACAGATTCTAAGGACAAAGGCCTTAGATAAATGAGATATTCTATGAATTCCAAGCGTCAGACTCCCTCAGAAGCCTAGGCAGAGTGCTCTACACAAAACAGGTGCTTAGTCAGTGTTTGGGCTAAACACCAGCTAAAGGTGAAGCACACGGCATGTGCACAGAGTAATATCAGCAGGAAAAGACCTTAAATTTCCACAGTCCAAGCAGACCAAAGGTAAAAACTTAACCTATGACCAGTTACATTTCCTATTTATACAGAACTTTAAGGTTTAAAAGAACTTTCCTTCACAAAAATTTTGGGATGAAGACAGTGACAGTATAATTATGACAATAACAACAAGAAGAACAATAATAATGGTAGCTAACATTCCCAAAACTCTTAGAACTCTTGGAATTTTTTAAGTTGTCTGTCTTTAGAATGTTGATGTTACTGCATAAATTTTTCTCCTGGTTCTGCTCGCTTCACTTTTCATCAGTTTATACAAAGACTTCCAAATTTTCTGAAACCAACCTTTTAGTGACAACACTACTAACAATAATAAACTCACCTAGCATTTACATAGTTCTTTAAGGTTCGCAAAGTGCTTTGTGAATATTATCTCACTTGATCCTCGTGACAATCCTGGGGAGTAGGAAATAAGTAACATGAGAATTGTTATCCCCATCTTACAGATGAGGAAACTGAGGTATACAAAGGTTAAGTGACTGGCCCAGATCATACAGATAAGTAAGGGTCCGAGGCCAAATTAAAATCAGGTCTTCCTGACTTCAAGCCACCAAAGATAATGGAACCGAGATTGACAAGAGATAAAATGACATGCTCAGAAGTCACAAAGGCAGGAAGTTCAAACCCAGGTCTGATGACTCCAAATTCAATGCCCTTTCAATATTCTATGAGCTCTGGATGGAAATCAAATCTGGATGGAAGTCAAAGCCACCAAAGCCCCCAAAAGTCAGGACCTTTGAACTAAAAAAAGATATGACAATCTTGGACACCTAGAAAGGTTTGTAGAAAGCTTTAAACCTGTGTGATTATAACTACTCTGAAGTTATAGTTGCAAGAACCTCAACTGTATCTCTTATTTCCAAATTCTCTCACCTCATAGTGAAAAAAAAAGAAAGAAAAGCAGCATAGGTTAGGGGGAAGATAATCAACATCAAAACTGGGAAGACCTAGGTTCAAATCCCTGCCCTGCAGATATTGGCTGTGAACTAGGGCAGACAAACATTAACTGGGTGGCAGAATGGTTGCCAATTTGCATTGCTCAAGGAATTTTCTCACCCCAAAGAAACTGCAACTCCAGAACAAAAATGGAAAAGTAAAATGTAATCCTGCATCATGAACCAACTGTGTTTGATAAATTGCAAAGTGAACAATGTGGAAGTAAGAATTGTGGAAGGGAAAGGAAAGAGTAGGAAGAAAAGATAGGACACAGAAAAATCACCTTCCTTTTTTATGCCTAAAATGGCAAAAAGTTATATTGAACTTCATCCAGCAGCCAAGTCAAATCCCCTTTTGGCATAACGGCTATTTCATATTTACAAGGGGGTTTCTGATGACTGAAGAGTCAAACAAATAAAACCATAGCTGTCTCCCTCATCCCCATTTCTGCTTCTTCCCACACTAGATAGTAAATTAAAATTCATCCTACCACTTCAGAAAGGCTACTGGGTTTTTCCAGACTGGTCTTTCTCTTTCTAGCAGGCTGCCTTATTCTCTAGCCATGCTGTCCTCCTTTGCTCCCTTTTGACATATCCTTACTCCCACCCCTTTTTTTCCTGAAACCCCTATAGCTGGATCTTGGGTAGCCACAAAATCCTGCTTCCTAGCTCACAGGATCTCAGGGTTGGACATCAACAAACCAGACTTGCCTAGAAAGCTCCCACCACCTCACTCTCATAAACACCTAAACTGAGCTGAGCTAATCAGTTCCCTAGAAAAACCAAACTCACCAAAGCTGAGTCAGCAGCTCTGACCCTAGGAAGTGCCTGAGCTGACCTGAAACATGGCCTTGAGCAGGTTTCTGGGCCTCACTTTGCTCATCTGTAAAAAGAAGACTGGGCTAGAAAGCTTCTTGGGTGACTTCTAGCTCTAAATCTATGATCCTATAAACAATTTAGTATTTCTTTGATGGTTCAGTAAGTCCAGTATTTTGTCCTGCCTTTGGGTCCTTCCTAAAGGTAACTAGCCTTGTAAGTATCAAAAAGTATAGAAAAATGGGCTGAAACCATACATCATGAGGCAAATAGATTTCTTAAAAAAATCCCTGAAAAAGGCTCTTCTGCCTTTGCTGCACAAAAATAACGTGTGCCCTAACATAACAGAG
This sequence comes from Pseudochirops cupreus, assembly GCA_028627135.1. Taxonomy (NCBI): domain Eukaryota; kingdom Metazoa; phylum Chordata; class Mammalia; order Diprotodontia; family Pseudocheiridae; genus Pseudochirops; species Pseudochirops cupreus. The sequence continues at coordinate 323,771,354 of CM053580.1, read as the reverse complement.
GCATACAAGGATTGCCTTTCTGTAAACATACTCATGTTTACTTTATATTTACATAACATGGTGGTGTAAACATAACTACCAAGCTGCCTTTTTTTTCCTTCAAGTTTTTCTTCTCTGCAATCTATCAGTTCACTTCAAATGATAAAAAGCAAAAGCATTCTTCAACGTAGGTATCATCACTATCCCTTTAATCTCCCTACTGATTTCCACGCCCTCTTCTATTTTGTGAAGTTTGCTCAAAAGAAAAAGCATCCATTATTACAAGACTTTGTGCTACCATAGGTTCTTTCTATCTCTGTCCAAATTCTGCTTCATCAGAAGACTTTTCCTCACATGTACCATTAGGCCACATTTCATTTTAAAAAAAATATATTAGCTGCCTCCTGCATATTTTGTTCACACAGCATGATAGTCAGTACATAAGATTTCAAAGATGAACCAAAAAACAGCCCCAGCTATAGAAGAGCTACATCTAGAAGAAGTAGACAAGTAGACAGGTATAGAAGTAAATTGTTAGTACAAGCTAAAATGTGGTAAATGCTAAAAGCATCACACTGCCTCTGGCCTACCTTCCTCCTTCAGACAAGAACCATGTACTCTGACCCTAGACCACCCTGGACTCTGATGGGTAAGCTTTTGCCTTATGTCAAATCAATTTATTTATCAGTTCAATTAGCTAATGCCATAGGCCAGAACAATGAGAAACAGGTTTCATCACACTGAGCGTGTCATTCTCCTTCCAGTAACTGATGGGGAATGTACACAATAATTATACATTATATGAAACCAAAGAAAGATGACTTCATTAAAATGTTGGTGGTCATACCCATTAAAAGAAAATTTTGTATCATTTGCTCTAGGAAATGGATACGGGAGTCATCTTCTTAGTATAGTTTCACAAAATCAAAGGGAAGCGGTTATCGGGCCAGACAAGGGAGGAGGACATTCCTAGGATTCCATAATCCTCCACCTTCAGCAGCTAAGTCTGCACCACTAAGAAGAGACACTGAAGGATACCAGCTGCTGTCTGGCAGTTCATGAGGGCTGATATACAACAAAATGGTTAATACAGAAAAGATGGAGTCAGTCCTATTCTTCTATAAATTCACTTTCAACTCTTACCTTGGCAAGACCCCGATGCCCAAGTCACTTCTTGCCATCGACAGATACTGCCGGCCTCTGTGTTGGTTGCCCCTCCACTCTACCTTTTCTGCTTCCCTTTCTCTGCTGTCTTCTCCCATTAAAATGTACACTCAAGGGAAGGGACTGTCTTGTTTGCTCATATCTGTATCCCTAGCATTTAGCACAGAGCCTGATTCATAGTAAGAACTTAATGTTTTCTCTATACCAAAAGTGTATGGAAGTTCAGGAGAGTTGGGAGCAGGAAAGAAGTAGATTGCATTAAGGGGATTTTTTAAATGGGTAGAGTAAGTGAAAAGTAGGTAGGTGAAAACAGAGGGAGAACATCTAATAGTGTAAGCAAAGAAACACAGGCAAGAAAGCATGGGACATGATGAGTGCTTCGGCTTGGCCAGAGTGTATAGCACATGCAGAGAAGGATAAGGCTGGAAAGATTAACAGGAGCCTTGAACAGAAAGCTGAGGAGTTCAGACTTGTCAGCAGGCACCACAGAACCACTGATGAGAGTTCTGATCACTTCATCCAGCTGCTGCTAAAAGAAACAGGATACAGGATGAGTTAGAAGGGAAAAGCCTGTAAAAAGGTTCGTTCAATACTCCAGGTGAGAGATAATGAACTTGAGAGGCAGCAATTTCAGACATTACAGAAACCTTTAAAAGCCAATGGAAGTGGCTAGGTTGCCCAGTGCATAGATAACCAGTCCTACAGTCAGAAGGACCTGAGTTCAAATCCAGCCTCAGACACTTATTAGCTGTGTGACCTTGGGCAAGTCACTTAACCCCAATTGCCACAACAACAGTAACAACACAAAAGCCAATCTACTTGGTTCAGTACACTATGGTAAGCCGGTGAATGACAAAAGGAATACTTTCCCATCATCCATCACAACGTACTGCAGGAGGATAGCCTTTTTACTGGATTCCTTCCTTTCTTCCTCCCCTCTTCCTTACAAGGATAAAGATACAGTCACAATATTCTATTTCAAAAAGAACAGGAAGAACACCACTAACTTTATAGTGTGGAAACTCTAAGTACTATGTATCTAAAATTACTAACAAGAGTATGTTACAAGTACATTAATGCCTATTAAAAAAATGAAAACGTACCTTAGTTATCAACCCTGCATCATATATTGGAGCATCTCTTTGCAATTATTAGATTTCCCCTCCCCAAGACTTCCTTCACCCCAGCAACTCCAGGGGTCTCTTCCACAGTCTCAGCTCATTCCCTCCTCTTTCCTCCACTCTTGGCTTTTCTCTTTTCGGCCCCCCCCCCCCCACTTCTAACAATTACTTCTTTTGTGAAATAAGTATTGGGTTTGTAACCAAGCATTTACTCCACCAATCCAGGTAACATAACAAATAATCTTATCTAGCATTATGAAGGAAAAACAGTTTTCAAGGATGCTTAGGCACACTCTAACCAGCCCCACAGTAGCTTCAACATTTAAATCAATTCTCTGTGCATCTGGGCCCAATTATTAACAGATACACAACTGAATGCATAGAATGTGTACCTAATTGGTTATTGGCAGTCAGACAAATCGTAGCAAACAAACGTGATTGTGGGAAATCTAAAAGGAAAGCTAGCTTAATTTAATCAGATTCAAACTTTGCTACCAAAACCTTAGAAGAGTATGGTGGCTTTTGATTATCCTTTGGTTATCTTTGTGGTATTTTCCATTTAGTATAGCAAATACACTTTTTTAAATTGGGGCAGTATTCTAAAATCTTGGAACTCATTAGCCTGCAGAAGGTGTAAATGCATCCCTACTAGTCTGCCTAATTTAGGGCAACTATACCTAAATCTAAACATAACTACATGAGGAAATTAACAGAACATTTCCTTTGTTATTGTTACCGCTGTTAACACCTGAGCTACTCTAGAAATGGGCAAGCTGCCAACAATAAAGAGTACTGATTTCTTACCATCTTGTGTCAATCCCCATTGGAGCTGCAATGCAGACAGCAAGAGGCAAGATGAAAGCCAGATGTGTCAGCAGCTGGGAGATACTCAGGACAATCACTCAGATTAGCTGGAGAAAAGAACTTAGAGCAGCATGCAAAACCTGGCAGAAAATCTATCAGGAATTCTGCTCTGGGAAAGGCAATTACCACTCCCAAGAGAAAGCTGCTAATACCCCACCACCAATATTGGAAAATACAGGATTGCTATGATTAAATGTGAGTTTTTCCATAACTGTGGATCTGGGTGGCAATTTGGATTAAAGATTTCAAAGCCAGAAAACTTTAGGGGGATATAGAGTCCAACCTCACCATTTTATAGGTGAGGAAAAATTAAATATTTTTATTTCTGTATTAAAGTTACATATTTATAAATTTTAAATGTATGTGTGTACATCTAAATCTAATATATTAACGATTAAAATGTAATCATTAATAAATAGTTAACATTAAATATTAATTTAATAAGAATATATTTACTGTAGTAAAATATTAAATTAATATTTAATAAATAAAATGTTTTATAAATTAAATTTATGTTTATAATTTTATATATATTAGATTAAAATATTTTATTGAAAAAATAAAATAAAATGCTCACAGTCATATAAGTTGTAAGTAGTAGAAGCCAGAGGAAACCAGGTCTTCTGTTTCCACTCTAGCATTCTATCCACTTTACCATGCTATACCTTGATCACACAAGGTTTTTACATCTGTATTCCCTTGGGAAAGTGGATTCCAGAGCTATCTCTAGCTAGGAACCATTCAAACAACAACGATAAAACATACTACCTACTAAGGCCATGCAGATACCCAGCCAGCAATAAAGTTGTCATAAACAAATTCTTCCAGTCTCTCCAAGTTATCAAGTTAATTGCCCCCTTCAAGGGCAGTAGCAGCACAGGGCCTTTTGGACCTCAAAAAATGCACAGCAACAGGATCCCTTGATATCTGACCCAGATACACCCTAGGGAAAAAGGAATGGTTTAGAATGATGCAGCTGTCACCAACTCTTTGCCACAATTTCCCAGTCTATAAAATGGGATGATAATAGCACCTACCTCCCCAGGGTTATTGTGAGGATCAAATTGAGATAAAGGGCTTTAGCTCAGTGCTTGACACATAGTAAATGCTATATAAATGTTTATTACCATTATTATTATAACCTTGTGATACATGTTTATCACCAAACTTTGGTATTCTCAGTGCCCCAAAACTTTAGGCAGCTAAGAAAACTCAGACTTTCCCAAGGAACTCATTTAGAACAGAAGGTAAGCACTCCATACACAAAGAGGAAAAGATATCCTGAAACACCTAAACCCCACGCTCACAAGGCTACTCCAACAAATGAATAAATGAATGAATGAATGAATGAATTTATCAAGTACTTGCTATAAGCAAAACACTATGCTAAGCACTGGAGATACAAATAGCCAGTCCCTGCTTTCTGGGAGCTCCTGCTTTAATGGGAAAGACAACATATCTGGAAGGTCTCAGCAGCCAAGTCAGACTGCAAAGTCCCCATAGGTCCCAATGATGCCTCTTATTTAATGTCACTTCCACTTATAAAAGGATCGTTTCTGATGCTGAGCCATAGATAGTGTCAAGGACTTTATTGAAAATGACTTTCTTTTCTGAATCTTATGTAGTATGGGCTTTGAGGTTTCCGAACTTTCTTCTTTGTAGTCTATGGCTATTGCCCCTGCAGGAGCACTGACCAGGCTGCACCTACAGAGGTTGCAGCCCAGGATGATGGTCGAGGGTACTGGGATGGAAATACTGCTATTGCCAAGGCTCTTGGGTTCAGGGACCTGGGCTATCTCCAGCAGGGTCTAAGGGGAGATGGTAGTCAAACTGGTGAATGGTTTGACTTGTCCTTCTCTCCCCCCTTGCTTGCCCTGTGTGTGGCAAATGACAGGGCAGTTTCTTTTCCACTGGAGTTGCTTCTAAGAATGGTGCCTGTGAAGGCTGGGCTAAAAAGAGGACCAGGAGTATTGAAGGAAAATGCTGCCCCTCCCCCCATATCTCCTGAGCCTGACTGTGGGTAGGAGTTGGTCAGCAGCTATTGCTGGTGGTGATGAAGGAGGGGCTATCCTCCAGTGCTAACTGTCAATCAGATAATGTTATGTGTTCATGGCATACATTTCCATAGTGTAAGAGAGGGCAGTCACACTGCTCAACTGCCCTGCCCTCTCTACTTTGCAGTAAGAAAGACCGGAATTCAAATCTTACCTCTTTCACACACTAGCTGAGTGACCCTTCCCCAAGCTTACCAAGCAATTTCCAGCCTCAAGGGTAAGTCACTGAACCTTCAGGGTAAAAAGGAGGAGGGGACCTAAACAGTCTTTAAGGTACCTTTCAGCTCTGAAGCTATGATTCTGTGTACTTAAAGGCTCGTTACAAATAAGATATACAACATCCTTGTGAAGAGGTGCTGAATGGCCTATGTAATATGTTTTGGGGTAACTTTATGATTTTATTAATTCAGTTTTGTGTTAAGCTATAAAAGCCACATTTCTTAACTGTTTCTCCCCTTCCCCCAGCTGTACTTGTCTTTCCCTGCCCCAGCCTAGAGGTATTTCCTCTCAAACCATTAACTCTTCATTCAAGGTACTACCTCCTTTTGTCCTAGCAAACCAAACCCATCCACTTGCAAATCAGGATGGGTGCATCTCATTTAACTTGACCTCAAATCTGACCGCTGGTGACCTTATGACTAGTTTCAGGGCTCACACCACACCCCCCGCCCCTTCCCTCCTGCTGGTTGTCCCAGTGTATTATGGGTAAAACACATGTGCAGTTGATGTCAAGGGTGCGTGTCCCTTTAAGTATTAACCACTCCCTGGTCCCTCCCTAACTCCACCTCTGTACAGCTCATTAGCCTAATAACTTATGATCGACAGCCATATGTCTTAAAACTGTTTCACTTCCTGTTCTTGGCAGATGACCCTTTCTAGTAGATGGCTTTCTCTAGCCTTTTCTGGCAGGTCAGGTAGGCATTCCAGTAGGCCATCTGCCCGCTGCAGAGCGTCACACTTCCAGACTTTTTCTGACTCCCCCCCTTGCCCCTCGCGGAGGTTTTCCTAGCCAGGTTTCCTCACCCTACCCCTTTTGTCCTGTGAATCAATAAACTTTTGTAAATCTACCAAAAGACAGCTGAGCCTGTAATTCTTTTCAGACGCGAACCTAGAAAGGATTTCTCATTAGAAATCCCCCCAAAACCTATCCCGCATCACTTGCACAGCAAAAAAAAAAATGTAATTGGAACCACACGGACATGATGAAATTAACCAAAGGCTAGATTTCATGGCGACCCTTACACACTATTAAGATCCACCCAGAATTAAAGGCTTACCTTTCCTAGAGCAAGGGTCATGGAATGCTTTAGCAGCCTGATAAACATCTAGAGACCTCTTCTCAAAATCCTATTTTTAAATGCACAAAGAATCCAAAAGGAAACCAATTATACTGAAATAGTTAGCAAAAAAAAATAGTTCTCAGACCCTTCAGGTTAAGAATCCCTGTTCTCGAGCCTGTAATAAAAGTTTTGGTGAACAGAGAAATAGCCTTTATCCTACGTGGAAAAAAAAAAGCCAATACTGAACACAGAATCATGATTAATTATATTTTCTTTCTGAAATGTTTCTTATCTTTTCTTCCTACTCTCCCAAAATAATTTTGGAAAGAAAAAATATTTTGACCCAATAATCCCTTTCCCCTGCTTACTTCTGTCTGGCTTTGAAACCACAGTTTCTCTAAGAAAACTGGGTTTTCTCAAGAAGGCAAGTACTTTAATTTCATACATGTTAAGTCTTGCAAAACATTTCCATATTAGCTATATTGCCAAAGAAAACAAATAAAATATAACAATAAAAATAAAGTTTTAAAAAGTATGCTTAAAAAAAAAAAAGAAAACTGGGTTTTGTCCTGGCCAGGCAAAGTACTTCATGGGATATCAACAACCAACATGGGTTGTTGTCCAATAAGACAGTTGGAAAACCCTTCACATTCTCATTCTATGCAACACTTATCCCAAGCTCGTTGGCCCACCCAAAGTCCTGGGGGAGTTCTTCTAATTCTCACCACTATGTAGGTGCCAGTGTCTCACAGAAGCTGTCTGTTATCCCTCAAAAATCATACTAAATGACAGGCCCATCTCCTTTCCCAGTCATATGTCTTTTTGTTGTCGTTTTGCTTTTTGGAGGGGGGAAGGCAGGGCAATTAAGTGACTTGCCCAAGGTCACATGGCTAGTAAGTGTTAAATGTCTGAGGCCACATTTGAACTCAGGTCCTCCTGACTCCAGGACCTGTGCTCTATTCACTGGACCACCTAACTGCCCCCATGTCTTTTTGATAATATTTTATCAGGCGGATAATGGCTATGGTGGAGGAAAATAGAGTTAATCTCTACTGACAGGCCTACTGACCCTCTTCTTATCTCTGTCTCTCTCTTACTCCCCACTAAGGATACAGGGTTGTTTTAAAGTTATTTCTCGTGCCTATTTCTTGCAGTTTTTCTGTCTACACACCTAAGCTCCTTGTGCAATATCCGTATGTAAACCAGTTTCAGGGGCACTCAGGGACCACAACCCTCTCCTCTCAGCACTGCTGCCAATTCTTTTAATTCTTTCTCTTCCTAATTCAAAGATATTCTAATGGGGATGCTCTGGAATATTCTCATTGCTTACTCTATTGTTCTTGACTGCTAAATCCAAAACTAGAAAACAGAAGTCTAATCCTTTCCATCTTTCCAACTTTTATACCCAAAACAGACTGTGATTTTCTCATGGTCACAAAGTTAGTGACAGAACAAAGCCCCAAACTTCCATACTACTTTTATTATAGAACATTACCTACACAGAATTACTCTCTTTCAGTTACTGTCTCTGCCTCAGAAAAAACTGAAGAAATTGCTAAAGGAAATGAGAAATTTTAATTATTTCAAATATCTTTGAAAATACCTTCAAAACTGTGCTTTAGTCATGAGGGCAAGGATGGTCTAAAACAGTTGTGTCAAACGTAGAAAAGGTGGCCACTAATCTGTACATAAGGATTCCTAGAAGCTGTATATTGACTTTTTAAAAGGTAATGTGCTTTATTGTATTATTTATTTTGTGAAATATTTCCTAAATATGTCCTACACTAAGGAGTGTTGTGGGCAGTGGGTTTGATACCTCTGATGTAAAGAATCTCCAGAATATTTTATAGGAAAACTTTTTTGAACTGATGTACAGAAAAGCAAGGAAGAATCGGGAGACTAGACTCTTCAGATAGAATGTAAGACCCTCCTAAAGGCAAGGATGTCCATTTCTATGTCTTTAATTCCCCAGACACTGACTAAACGCTTGACAAAGGACAGTAACATTGGGTTGTGTTTTTTTTCTTTAAGCATTTAAAGGCCGCTGAAGTCATGTGAATTTCAAGTACCACTTTTGGTTTCATAGAACAAATTAGAAAACATTTCCCTCCCCTTGGTATAGTTTGGTCAGATTTCATCCTGAAGTCAATTTCATCCTGAAGTCGGTGTTCTTGGTTACATGGAAGGAGAGATGGGGAAATAACTAATAAAAAAAGAAACCATTAAAATGTTCCCCAAAAAGTTTTAAAGAAGAATCTAAAAAGATTAAAATGGTTGCCACAGCCACAGAATTTCCTCCTGAAATACAAACAGCAACAAGGTTAAAACAGGAATATGGGGGAGAAGAGAATAGAATATGGGAGGCAAAATTGTAAAAATTATAATGATGATGATGTAACAAAAAAGGTCTTCTTGTTTTCCTCTTTTATAGATTTAGTTACTTTGTTTCTAAGGTAACATATTGGGCAAAAGTTAGTCAGAGATCAGAAAGTCTTGAATTGTGGCACAGGAATTCAGAGTGACCACAAAGAAATGCCTATTAAATGATAAAATAACCTCACACTGAAAAATCTGAGCAGGGATTTGTCCTCTTGGGTTGTATGTTTCTAATGAAACAGACTAAACAAATGCAGCCCCAACTTAGACAAGACAGCTTCTACTTAAATTTCCATCAATTCAAAAGCTCTTGCTCTCAGCCCAAGTGGTTCTTTCCAGGCAATGCCCCACACTGGGAACGGTGTGAACCAAGGTCAGAGAGCATTCCTCTTGTGCTAGGTTTTTGAGTCACATTACCTCGACCCAAATGAATAATAAAACAAAGGAGAAGCACAAACACCATTTTGTGAAGTTCTATGTTCAATATAGTAATGGCTAATGTAGGAAATAGTATTATTCCATATTTATTCACCATTAATAGACCACGCCCGTAAGCAGACCTACTCTGCCATTTCAAAGTCTATGTGTATGTATGATATGCAATAAAATCTACCTTAAAGAATCACCACCCACATAGTTCTTCAGATAATGGGGTGTTTTTGACAGGTCATCTCCTATATAGTTTTAACTATATATTCAAGTACATTGCTTTCCATTTGTAAAAGAATCTCCAACCAAAGTGCTGTTCAAATTGTCAACATCCTGCCTGAAATTGCACTTAGTGATAAAGCCTGTCTCAGTTAAATCTTAAGCAAGACTAAAGAATTTCAGGATGTGAAAGGTTTACAATTCACATTCCACAGTGAGGACCTGTCCCTGGGACCAAGCTGTTCTCTTTGGAATCTTCAGAATCTTTCAGGATATATATGTACAAGTACATGTATATATGCATTTGTGTATTGGTTTTTCACTATAGTATATATCCTTAACTGGCAGACAGATTCTCCCAAAAACTCTACTTTATCCAAAAGCCTCTTTAAAAACTGAAAAAAATTGGGGCTGCTACACGGCGCAGTTGAGTAGAGCACCCACCCTGGAGTCAGGAGGACCAGAGTTCAAATCGCACCTCAGACACTTAATACAAAACTAGCCATGTGGCCTTGGGCAAGTCACTTAACCCCAACTGCCCTACCTTCCCCTCTCCAAAAAGGCAAAAAAGGAAAAAAAGCAGGTGTACATACTCGAGGCAGAAAATTTAATTTTGGGAGTTTTACAGGGTTTGAGGGAAGTAAGGAAGATCACTTAAAAGTTTAACACTAGGTAACTAACTCTTCATCCTGAAAGGCAGCATGGCAAAGCAGGCCTTAGAGGAGAGAGCCAAGTTCCACTCTGGTTATGTAACCTTGCACAAGTTAACTTTTCAGTGCCTTAAGAAAGGAGGAGAACAGGTGCCAGTCTGAAGAGGTACTTCCCCAATACAGTAGGCAAGAGTTGTAGCCATCCTATTAAATGAGGTATCTGATTGGATTAACCTCCAACTTACAGAATTATATAGACCTTTAGAACTAGAAGGTACCTAGAAATTGTAAAGTTAGAAGTGACTTAGAAAGTCAGAAGATATACAGTCTATATTCCCTAGTTTTATAGCCAAGAGATTGTCTTTCCAACGGTTACGAAATTAAGGGTCAGACAATACTCTAAAAGGTGAAATCCTGAGGTGGGAGAGGATTAGAATGAGAGGAGACAGGGAGAGACAGAATGGGATTAATCATCTCATATAGAACAGGCAAGGGATAACTGTTACAATGGAGGGGAAGAACAGGAAGGCAAAAGGGAAAGAGTCAACCTTACTCTCACTGAACTTGGCTTAGGGAAGGAATGACATAAACTCTAAACTGGGTATCCTGCCACACAGGAGAGTAGGGGGGATGAAGATGAGAGGTATGATGATGGAGTAGAGGGCAGGGTGGGGGGGAGGGTCGATGGAAGTGCACACTTCTGTAGCGGGACAGGGACAGCCTAGAGAATAGAACAAGGGTGGGGTGGGATAGGAAGGAGGGACACATAATCAGTCTCTCACAATATGCCCACAATGGAGAGGTTCTGCGTAATTACACACGTACAGCCTGTATTTAATTGCTTGTCCTTCCAGTGAGGGTGGGGGACAAGGGAGGAAGAGAAAGAATCTAGAATTTAAAGTTCTATAATCAAATGTTAAAAATAGATATGTATATATATATATATAATAATAATTATGATTATTATTATTAACTACATCCAACTGGGACTTAAGATACACAGGCACTGTGGTAGAGAGATCCATCCTGCCCTACCGGAAAGTCAGAGGGGTGATGAGGGAGGACATAGGAGAGAATAGATTGGGGGAAGGGTCATACAAGGGGATGGCTGTTTTGGGATGGTGTGTAGGGGAAAGATGGGGAGAAAATTTGTAACTCAAAATCTCGTGGAAATGAATGATGTAAACTAAAATAAATAAAAGTTAAAAAAAAAGCAAATGAACAAACAAAGAAATAAACAAAAGCTCCTCTGCTTGAAAAAAAAAAATTAAGGGTCAGAATTAAGACCAAAACTTTTGTTACATCTGCACACTGATTACTGAAATGAACTCGAATTATGAAATGAAATCACAGGTCCAGGCAAAAACAAAAACAAAAAAATTGTCCATTCTATTTCTGGTATTTCGAGAACACAGAAAACTTCAATCCATGGTATACATACAGCATGTGTGTATGTGTATATATGCGCACACATGCATATATGTATATATAGATATATGTAAATAATCAATAAGACAGTTCTGCCACTGCCCAACCCTGAAGCTTATCAACAGAAACGTCATTATCGTGGAGATTATATTCTCAATACACCATACAGCTTTTATACTCAATACCTTAGCACTCTCAGTGGCCTCTCCCCTTCAATTGGAGAGCTGGAGGCAAGACAATAAATTCCTCCAAAAGCCTCCCCTTCATTGAGGGCTCAGGACTTTTCCGCTAATCCTCATTTTCTTTCTTTCTTTCTTTTTTGAGGGGTGGGAGGCAGTTGGGGTTTATAACTTCTCATTTTTCATCAGCTGCTCTACTTGGCTCACCCTAAACTTCCCCTAGGATTATAAATTCCTTAAAGCCAAGAGCTGTCTTTTTCTTCTTTGCATCCCAGCACTTAGCACAGGAGGGTGTCTGGTACCATAGTGGGCCCATAATAAATATTAACCGACTACTGATTAAGCTGACAATCACGTTTTCTTTTTATGCTTTTTCCTACAAAGAAAAATTGTAAAAAAAAATTATAACTAAAATTTTTCTAGTCCTTTAAGGATTGTAAAGCAATTTAGTTCTCATTTGATCCTTAGATTAAACAGAAGATTTCTGGGATTCAGAGCTTCTTCCTCCTCCTCTCCTCCCCTGCCCCTAAGTGGAGCACTTTAAGGCGAACTGGTCTATTGAAATTAAAATACTTCCTGCATACCAGAAAGCTAAAGAACACTCAGGATCTTGTTTCCTCTAGCGTGGAAAAAAAGCAAAACCAAAAAACACAATAACATTAATAAAAAAAAAGTTCTTTTTATTTAGTTCCTTTAGTAACTAAAACTCTAATGTCAAAACTTTTTTTGTACAAAAGGCCTGAAAATCTAAAACAGTATGGGATATAAGTAACTCTCAAAAAGCAGGCAAGCAAAAGAAACCATAAAAGTTAAGCATTTAATTATTTAAATAAAAATGAAAATTTTAGAAAATGGAAGAAAAAACTTTTAAAACCACCCAAAATAATGAATCTCAAGTATGGCAAACAAGAAAAAGGTGGTATGGACTTTAAAACTGTAGCAGATATTGCTGATATCTTAAAAAATGAAAAAGATTTATTTCAGTCACTTGTGAAATATATCTAAGTATCCTGAAAAGTATATATGCACCTGTGGTATGTGTATATAAGGGAGTGGGGAGGGGGGGGAGGAAGGAGATTCCCCTCTAAGATGGAATCCTATGGGTCCATAAGGCACTTTTTTTTCTTGCCCAAGATCACAGGGCTCGTAAGTGTTAAGTGTCTGAGGCTGGATTTGAACTCAGGTCCTCCTGACTCCAAGGCCAGTGCTCTATTCACTGCACCACCTAGCGGCTCCCTATAAGGCACTTCTGATAAGAGGCCTTTAGGCCTCAAAGGTGCATACCCTTTGACCCAGCAATACCACCTCTATGTCTCCCAGAGAGAGAGATCATAAAAAAGGGAAAATTCTGGACCCACATGAACAAAAATATTTATAGAAGCTCTTTTTGTGGTGGCAAAAAAACTGGAATTTGAGTAGATGCCCATCAAGTGGGGAATGGCTGTAGTATATAAGTGTAATGGAATACTACTGTGCTATAAGAAATGATGGATGAGCAGGCCTATTTCAGAAAAACCTGAAAAGACTTACATGAACTGATATTGAATGAAGTGAGCAGAATCAAGAGAACATTTTATACAGTAACAGCAACACTGTGCAATGATCAATAAAGACTGACTTAGATCATTGCACTGTGAAGAAAAGCTAAGACAATTCCAAAAGGCTCATGATGGAAAATGCTGTTCACATCCAAAGAAAGAACTATGGAGTCTGAATGCTGATCAAAGCATACTATTTTCACCTTTTTTTTTGTTTTTTCTTTCTCATGGTTTTTCCATTTTGCTCTGATTCTGCTTTTACAACATCACTAATGTGGAAATATGTTCAACATGACTATACATATATAATCTATATCAGATTGCTTGCTGTCATGGAGAAGGGGGAAGGGAGAAAAATTTGGAACTCAAAATCTTACAAAAATGAATGTTGAAAACTATCTTTACATGTAAATGGAAAAAAAAATACTATTAAATAGGGAGGGGGGGAGAAAAAAAAGAAAAACACACCTTTTAGCAAGGCAGAGGTCCCTTAACCAGCATCCTTTGAGGTAGACAAGCCTCTTTTTTTTTCTCAGTTGATCAAAGTATAGTAATAACTAAATGGATACAAAACAACTACTGGAAGGAGTAGGGAACCAAACAAATTGCTCTTTTTACTATTTTTGGCTTACAATGGGAGCAGGGATGAGAAGCACTAAGATTTAATGAATAATAGTGGTTAGCGAGAAGCCCACATTACAGTGAGATCTGGCAGGTCCTTCCATCAGGTATCCATTTCAACTCCAATTCTCTGAACCCTGCCAGGCCACAAAAGGCTTTATGCTCTAGTAAGGTGAGCCCTGTGTAGTCAAGCAAGGTGTAAAGGAGACTTGAGCTGAGAAGCATAGTAAGCAGACTGTGGTCATGGGTATCCTAATATAAATGAGGCAAAAGTGTCTGATTATTTGACAAAATACAACACCCATTCCTATTAAAAACACTAGAAAGCATATGAATAAATAGAGTCTTCCTTAAAATAATAAGTAGCAGCTATCTAAAACCATCGGCAAGTATTATATGCAATGGAGATAAGCTAGAAGCATTTCCAATAAGATCCCTAGTGAAACAATGATGTCTACTATCACCCCTGTTATTCAATTTGGTACTTAGAAATGTTAGCTGTAGCAATAAGAGAAGAAAAAGAAATTGAAGGAATTCGATTAGGCAAAGAAGAGACTAAGCTATCACTCTTTGCAGATGATATGACATAGAGAATCCTAGATAATCAAGTAAAAAACTACTTGAGATAATAAATTTAGCAAAGTTGAAAGATATAAAATAAACCCACATAAATCCTAGGCATTCCAATATATTTCTAACAAAGTCCAACAACAAGAAGCAGAAAAAGAAATTCCATTTAAAGTCACTGTAGACATTATAAAATATTTGGGATTTTACCTGCCAAAACAAACCCAGGAAGTATATGAACACAATTACAAAACACTTTTCACATAAATAAAGTCAAATCTAAATAACTGGAAAAGCATCAATTGCTTGTGGTTAGTTCGACCTAATATAATAAAAATGACAATTTTACCTAAAGGAATCTACCTATTTAATGCCATATCAATCAAATTTATTGTGCCAAATAGTGCCAAATCAATCAAAATTATTTTATAGAGCTAGAAAAAAAAGTAACAAAATTTATCTGGAAGAACAAAAGGTCCAGAATATCAAGGAAATTAATGAAAAGAAATGCTAGGGAAGGTGTCTAGCCATATCAGATTTTAAATTGTATTATAAAGCAGCAGTCATCAAAACTATGTGGTACTGACTGAGGAACAGAGTAGTGGATCAATGGAATAGATTAGGTACACAAGACACAGTAGTCAATGACTATAGTAATCTACTGTTTGATAAACCCAAAGACTCCAGCTTCTGGGATAAGAACCTACTATTTGACAAAAACTGCTAGAAAAACTGAAAACAGTATGACAGAAACTGGGCATAGACCAATATCTAACATTGTATACAAAAACAAAGTCTAAATGGGTTCACAATCTAGATATAAAGGCTGATACTATAAACAAATCTGGGAGAGCAAGGAATAGTTTACCTGTGAGATTTATGGAGAAGGAAGAATTTATGAAGAAACGAGATAGTACTATGAAATGCAAAATGGATAATTTTGATTACATTAAATTAAAAAGTTTCTGTACAAACAAAGCCAATGTAACCAAGATTAACAGGAAGAGAACTGAGTCAAGTATATAAGAATACAAGCCATTCCCCAATTGATAAATGGTCAAAGGATATGAACAGGCAGTTTTCACACGAAGAAATTAAAGATAACTATGATCATATGAAAAAATGCTCTAAATCACCATTGATTAGAGAATGCAAATCAAAACAACTCTGAGGTACCACTTCTCACCAGTCATAATGGCTAACATGACAAAACAGGAAAATGATAAATGTTGGAGATGTGGGAAAATTGGAACACTAATGCATTTTTGATGGAGTTGTGAACTAATCCAAGCATTCTGGAGAGCAAATCTGAACTATGCCCAAAGGGCTATAAAAACGTACATACTCTTTGACCCTGCAATACCACTTCTAGGGTTGTTTCCCAAAGAGATCATGCAAGTGGGAAAAGGACCCGCTTGTACAAAAATATTTATAGCAGCAAAGAACTGGAAATCAAGGGGATGCCCATCAATTGGGCACAAGTTGTGGTATATGAATGTAATGGAATACTATTGTGCTATAAGAAATGAGGAGCAGATGGACTTCATAATAACCTGGAGAGATTTATATAAACTGATGCTGAGTGAGGAGAACAGAACCAGGAGAACTTTGTATACAATTACAGACACATTGTATCTATGATGACTGACTTTGATAGACTGGGCTCCTCTCAGCAATGCGAGGCTGTAAGACAATTCCAAAAGACTCATGATAGAAAGGGCTATCCACATCCAGAAAAAGAACTACAGAGTCTGAATGCAGATTGAAGCAAACTACTTGCTCTCTGTCTTTTGTGTTTTGTTTTGTTTTGTCCCTTCTTGTTGTTCACTCCATTGGTTATAACCCTTCTTTACAACTCAACTAATGTTTAATGTGAAGGTATTCGTAGAGCCTATATCAGATTGCATGCTGCCATAGAGGGGTAAGGGGAAGAAAATTTGGAACTCAAAAGCTTGTGGAACTGAATGTTGTAAACTGAAAGTAAATAAATAAATACTTTTTTAAAAAATGTGTCCAGGCAAATAGCATGGCAAAAAAAAGTGTCTGATTAGATAGACTAAGCTCCATTTCACAGAATCAGAGAATTGCAGAGCTGGAAGGGATCTCAGAGCTAATCTCACTCCCGCATTTTATAGATGAGAAAGCTAAAGCTCTTTAAAGAAAAAGTTTAAAAAAAAAAAGAAAAAGTTAAAAGTGATTTGACCAAAGTCATATAGCTGACCAGCACAATGGTTATCTGACTGCCCATCCAATTTTCTTATTTAATAGTATGGTTTTTAAATTGTGAACTTTTTATTTTTGTTCTGGGTATTACCAACACCCTGTTACTGTGGCTTATACCTAATCAATACTTAAAAAAAAAAACTTTGCAGAATTAACAGGACCTTTATCTTCATCTTCTACCTACCACATAAAAAAAAAAAATTGGTCACCTAGTTTAGAGCCTCCTAGGGCCACATCACTCCTGTGATCTCTACCAAAACACCCAGACAAGCTCGGAAAAGAAGAAGTGCTTCCACTCTCCCGTGAGCTATTCTGTTCAGAATACCTTGCCAGTGGCTCTCTCTTAGTTTCTGGTTAAACTAAATTTCTAGCCCATATTTTCAACCAGGATACTTTGAGAGATTACATATACTTCCAATGGATAATCCCCTTGGCCTCCATTCATCTGCCCTCTAAAGTCAACTCCAACCCCTGGCACCTCTAGAGCCCTGTTTTAACTGGGTTTAACTTTCCTGCTACCTCTCTGCTTCCATGGCTACTGATCTTTTCAATCTGAGCAGTAGCAATCCCCATCCACCTGCAAGTTTAGTTCAATAAAATAGATTTTTATCAGCAGCCCCTAAAGATGTGGGGGCCACTTAACACCTCATTGAAGTTACCAGCTGAAGAATATTAACTACAGTCACTTTGAAGGAGGGTTATTTTCCCTCAGATAAGGGCAGCCCTAAGTAGCAGTTATCTCTGTGCAGACCTATCAAGCTTTTTGTTAAAGCTGTTAAAAATCAACTAGCATCTCTATTAAGCCTATACATACCCCAAAGAGATAAAAGAGGGAAAGGGCTTCTTTGTACAAAATATTATAGCAATTATTTTTGTAGCAGCCATGGAAGTTGAAAATAAAGAGATGCCCCACCTATCAGGAAACAGCTAAACAAATTATAGTAAATTAATGTAATGGATTTTATCATGCCATAAGAAATGGATAGTTCCAGAGGAAAGCAGGAAGATCTCTATGAAGCAAGATAGAGATGAGCAGAAGAATAATTCACAAAATGACAACATTATAAAGAAAAAAAACCATCTTTGAAAGACTTCTGAACTCAATCAATATAAACCAGGAGTCCAGGACAGAAAGTAAAGCACACTACTCATCTCCTACCAGGGAGAAAATAGTCAAAAATTACAGAATGAGATAAACATTTTTGGACATGACAAATTGCAGAGTAGGTAACTTGTCCATAGTTCGAAAACTTGTAGATATCTGAATCAAGATTTGGACCAAGGGCTCTCCTGATACCAAATCTAGGACTCTTTTTAAAAATTCATAACTATAGTAATTTATTTTATGAGCATTTATTATCTCCTTCCTATTTCTTTCCACTCACAGAACAATTTTGAAAAACCTTTGCAATAAGTACAAATTCCAGCAAAACAAATTTCAACATTGGCCAATGGGTTGTGCATATTTGTCACAACAGTTTATCCGGGGGTGGAATTATTGTTAAATTGGGAGGTGGGAGCAGGGGAGGAAGGGATAATAGCCAGTAATAAATAAAATCTTAGCACAGCTCGAAAGAGGATGAACTATACTAAAACTAAATTAAATAGTGTGTACCCAGAAGCCAATATCTATGAAAATTCAGGAGATACTTTTCTCTCTCTCTTCTCCCTTAACCCTAAAGTTAATTCACTCATTCAACGTGTTTGTTCATTCATGCTTTAGTCCCCAATCATACCTAATATCACAGCTTTATAGATAAAAGGGACCTGCAGTCATATAGTCCAATGCCATCATTTTCCAAATGAGATACATGTTGAATGACTTGCCTAAAAGTCACCCAGTTCTCCTGGGTCATTTCCTATTTACTAAAAACATTTAGTTTAATTCTTAAAGCTCTGAAGCAACAAAACTACAAAATGAAGACTGGGCATATAGAAATAGTTTAGGGGCGGCTAGGTGGTGCAGTGAATAGAGCATCAGCCCTTGAGTCAGGAGGACCTGAATTCAAATCCAGCCTCAGATACTTAAACACAAGCTGTGTGACCTTAGGCAAGTCACAACCCCAATTGCCCTGCCTTTTCCCCTCCAAAAAGAAAAAAAAAAAAGAAACAGTTTATTATAATCAAATAAAACTCACAAAGTAGTGTGACATTTAATGATATGGCTAATGGTTACTGTTCCAAATAGTAACTAGACACAGTGTATAGTTCAAGTTGTTCTTTAGTCGTGGGCAAATCTCTGGGCCTCAGTTTCCTCATCTGTAAAAGGGAGAGATTGGACTAGATGGCAGCAGCGCTGAAGTCTCTCTAATATTTTTATGTCTTATTTTGTATTCCAGTTATCAGTGTGTATTATATCCGTCTACCATATACTTTACTACACAGGAACCTAAATGGGGTGAAGGGATACAGCTGATACTTAATGTTCACTGAGCATCCCCTTATTTTTTCCTACAGGGTCTAAGAGGGAGGAAAAAGGAGGGATCACTTTCCATGCATGATCATTTTCACTGCATCTGTTTCCCATTACTGTTAGCCCTTCTGAGCATTTCTAAGGGGGTTTTATTGCCATGTGCTTACTTCACAACAGGAGAAAAGAGTGGAAAAAGTCGTGGTGTGTTCTCTTCCAGTTTGCCAAAGGGTGGGGGTGGGAGAGTGGAGAGGTCCAAACAACAGGTGGTGGCAGTGGAAAGGGAAGCAGGGGGACAAAGGTCTGAAGTTTCAAAAAAATAGTGACCGGGATTTCTGCCAAATTAATAAGTGTCCATGGAAACCACAACCAGTTAAGTTGAGGGTTCAGGGAACAAGATGGTGGTTTAGATATTTTTTTGGAACAAACACTGTCACACAGTTTTAGCTAATGGTGTGGTGTTTAGCTAATATCTGTGACATTATTAGCAAAGTATGATATACTTCTGGAATATTAAGGTTTTAAAAAAAAAGAATTTTGTGGGTTGGGCCCGGAACCAGACAGAACATTGTTTCAGTATGCATCCATACTTAGCATCTGAGGTTAAAAAAAAACAACCAAAAAACCAAGATCTAACAGGAACTTGAAGAAAAAAAGGAAAAAAAACCAATTTGTAAGTTGGGGACAATTTGTAATCAAGAAAATAAAAGAGGCAATCTCCTGAACCATAGGAAGTGAAGAACCAAGAAGGTGAGGAAGCACTGATCTTTCTTGAAAAAAAATATGAAGAATAAAACTTGTTTGGCTCCCCCACCCCCAATCCTATCAGGCATAACATAATTTACAGCTTAATTTTATTTTAAAATATACTTCCCATTAGTGCATTCCAAAGAAGAACAAGATGAACCTAAGAGGAGACAAACTTCTTTGGTTGAAAGGAAATCAGAGAAATGTTGTTTAATCATAAAATGTTTTAGTATTTTCAATGAAGCAAGACTTCAGCCTATGTTTTTAAACTGGTATTTCCCCAGATTTTACTGCTGATGTTGGAGAGAATCAAATTCCACTCTCCCACATCTCTTTTCTACAGAAAAGGAACACGACCAGCCTGCCATGAGGAACAGACAAAAAGTACAGTGGCAAGCTCAAACTGAGGGTTCCACACAAGCTATAACACAGGACTGTAACTCCATCTTCACATGTGAGTGAAGGAGTGAAGTATAAAAGATTCCTATTTTTTAAAAGCCAACAAAAAGTTTAAATAAAGCATGGGAGGTCCCAACAACTCAGGCTTTCCCAGAATGTTATTCAAATGAGAACTGAACATACATGCCTCCTCCCACCCAATCCTCTTTCCAGTCTTCTATCTTATACTCTTCACCCACCTCCCCACCCACTCAAATACTCTTTAGTCCAATGACACTGGTTTCTTTACTGTTCCTCCAACAGATGCTCCATCTCCAGACTCCACGTAGTTGCAATGGCTGTTCCTCATGCATGTTATGCTACCCCCCTTCATCTCCACACCTCCTGGCTTCCTTCAAGTCCCAGATAAAATCCCACCTTCTACAGAAGTCTTGCCCAATCCCTC
>CM053580.1:323712364-323750161 GCA_028627135.1 Pseudochirops cupreus | reverse complement strand
CCCTGATTTAGGTATCAGTACCATATTTGTGTCATAAAAAGAATTTGGTAGGACTCCTTCCTCACCAATTTGCCCAAATAGTTTGTAGAGTATTGGAATCAATTGGTCTTTAAATGTTTGATAGAATTCACTAGTAAATCCATCTGGCCCTGGGGATTTTTTCCTAGGGAGTTCTCTGATAGCTTGTTCAATTTCTTTTTCTGAGATGGGGTTAAGTAATTTACTTCCTCTTCAGTTAGTCTGGGCCACTTATATTTTTGTAAATATTCATCCATTTCACTAAGATTGTCAAATTTATGTGCTACAATTGGGCAAAATAATTCCTAATTAGTGTTTTAATTTCTTCTTCATTGGAGGTATATTCACCCTTTTCATTTTTGAGACTCGAAATTTGGATTTCTTCTTTTTTTATCATATTGACTAGGGGTCTATCAATTTTACTGGTTTTTTCATAAAACCAACTCTTAGTTTTATTTATAAGTTCAACAGTTTTCTAACTTTCGATTTTATTAATCTCTCCTTTGGTTTTCATTATTCCTAATTTAATATTTAATTGGGGACTGTCAATTTGTTCTTTTTCTAGCTTTTTCAATTGCATGCCCAATTCATTGACCTCCATTTTCTCCAATTTTTTCATGTATGCATTCAGGGATATAAAACTTCCCCCAAGAACTGCCTTTGCTGCATCCACAAATGCTCAGTATTAAAGTACCTTGGGATAATACAGAAACTTCATCTCCATGATGGCAAAGCGCAAGAAAAACAGCCCACTCAATAGACCTTAAAAGGAATTACTTCGCCTTCTCACACTCTCTTTCATCTCTCAAGACTTTTTATCACGGGTTATCTTTTTTCCCCAGCCCCTCTTTTCAGCAATGGGAATTACCTGCAGTTACAGATTGTCCAAGCCTGAGCCTGGACCTTGGGCCCCTGGCTGCCTCTTCTGCTCTGTTTCTTTCTCTGAACACAGGTAACAAAACACATTAGCCATCCCAATGGCCACCTCTGGAGTTTTTTGAGTTCTTGGGGTCCTTGGGTGGTGCTGAATGGCAACAGATAAAGTTTCCATAGCCACCAAGGGATGACCCATGCTCTGGCTTGCCAGAAGACAGGGGTCTTTAAGAACTGAACAGATGAAATGATGATGAAATGACTCTTTAACAGACCCACTAAGGGTTTGGGATTTTAATGTTTTAAGAACCAACCTCCCATAAGAGTGTAAGGAGTCATAAGTTACTCTTCTATGTTTTAAATACTTGTCCTAAGGCTTATAAGTCTTAGCCGTCCTATACTTTTTTGTTTTTGTTTTTTTTTGTTGGGTTTTTTTTTTTGCTTTTTTGGAGGGGGGAGGGTAGGGCAATTGGGGCTAAGTGACTTGCCCAAGGTCACACAACTAGTTTTGTGTTAAGTGTCTGAGGCCGCATTTGAACTCAGGTACTCCTGACTCCAGGGCCAGTGCTCTATTCACAGGCCGCTCCAGCTGTCCTATACTTGACCCATTTTGAACACTGAGTATCTTTCTAATCACTTTTTAAAGACACTGTAGACATGAGCCGGCAGTACCAGAAGGAACTCACTAATGGGAGAGGGGAGCCAGCACACCAGAGAAAAGTTCCAGGGTGAGATGGTGGCTGGGACATGATGGAGAAATTCAGAGTCAGAAGTGGGCTGGGAGGAAAATGAAGGCTGGTAAGTTTGAGCCCCTTCCCAAAAGGAATGTTTTTGGCAAATATGGAAAATCCTTTCTTCTGTCTCAAGAAGACAATCTACTTCGAATGTTAGAAATACAAGCGCAGTCAACTAACAATTTGAAGATCCTGTTGCCCACAACAGCTTTTCAACAATGCACATGACACTTTAAGGCTGAATGTCGCAAAAACCGGGAAAGTTACAAAACAAACATAAACAGGAAATCAGCCTCCTCCTACATTAAACAAAGCTTATGTAAACCTTAGGCGAAAGATATCTAGACAAACACCAGAAATATGACTTCTAAATGTAGGAAACGAAAACTATTAGTTTGTAAAGTCATAATGAAGAGGTGCTGAATGGCCTATGTAATATATTTTGGGGTAACTTTATGATTTTTATTAATTCAGTTTTGTGTTAAGTTGTAAAAGCCACATTTCTTAACTGTTTTTCCCCTTCCCCCAGCTGTACTTGTCTTTCCCTGCCCCAGTCTAGAGGTATTTCCTCTCAAACCATTAACTCTTCATTCTAGGTACTGCCTCCTTTTGTCCTAACAAACCAAACCCACCCACTTGCAAATCAGGATGGGAACATCTCATTCCACCTGACCTCAAATCTGTGACCACTGGTCGACCTTATGACTGTTTCAGGGCTCAAACCACACCCCCTGCCCCTTCCCTTCTGCAGTTTGTCCCAGTGTATTATGGGTAAAACACATGTGCAGTTGATGTGAAGGGTGCATGTCCCTTTAAGTATTAACCACTCACTGGTCCCTCCCTAACTCCACCTTTGTACACCTCATTAGCCTAATGAACTTATGATTGACAGCTTTGTATCTTTAAAAATGCCTCTCTGGCCCTTAGAACTTTGCAGATGGCCCTTTGTAGTAGGTAGCTTTCTCTAGCCTTTTCTGGCAGGTCAGGTAGGCATTCTGGTAGGCCATCTGCCCGCTGCAGAGCGTCACACTTCCAGACTTTTTCTGACTCCCCCCCCCTCGCCCCTTGCGAGCTTTTCCTAGCCGGGTTTCCTCACCCTACCCCTTTTTGTCCTGTGAATCAATAAACTTTTGTAAATCTACCAAAAGACAGCTGAGCCTGTAATTCTTTTCAGACACGAACCTAGAAAGGATTTCTCATTAGAAATCCCCCCAAAACCTATCCCGCATCAATATGTAAAGTCCTAAACTGCCCTAACCAGAAAATGGAAATGCGTGAGGCTGGTTATCACTGGCACACACTGCCCCTCCACCTCAGTACTCACAGGAATTCCTAGAGGGGACAGGGAGCGTAGCAACAGCGGAGATCTCTGTACCCCTAAACTTACTTAAACTCTCAGCACTCCTCATTCTCAGCAATGATAAACTTTAGAGGACATCACAACTTCTCTGGGCCTTAGCTTCCTCATCTTGGAAACAAAGGGCTGCTTTCAAATGTTTTGGTCTTGAGACCCCTTTTTTACACATTTTAAAATTTCTAAGGCCCTCAAAGAATTTTTGTTTGTGTGGGTTTATATCTATCAATTCATTTATATTAATATTACTATAAAAATGTTTCTTACTTCATGGACCCCCTGAAAGGCTCTTGAGGAATCACAAGAGTCCTCCAGACCTCATTGAGAATTGGCTGGCCTATACAGTTCTTACCAGCCCTAAGTTCCTAAGATCCTACGATTGGGGGAAAGGGAACAAAGAAAAGAAAGGTAGCTCACCAGGAAAAATGCTGTTGTTATTCAGCTGTATCTATCCTAGACTCTTCTAAGAATCTCTCAGTAGATTCCTACACCCAAAATATCCCTGGATATTCATCCTGTGATCAAAGGCATCAGAGCCCCAGAGTTGAAAGGGGTCTACACAAGGTCCCCTAATCTACCCCTTCCCTTATCATATCACTCATCTACTCCAAAACTTGCATTTGCTTCTTACTGAAATCACAGCTCCTGATATTAAAGGCCCTCCATAATCAAGCTCAAACCTTCCATTCCAGCCTTGTTTCACATTACTTACTCCCCTTTCATGTGGTCTACATTTCAGCCAAGCTGGATTAAAGAATCAGTGTTCTCTCAAATGGTAGTTGTTCCATAAAGGTTTGTTGACTTGAATTCAACTTGGGTTTTCAAAGTGTATTTTGAGAGAAGGGTGCGCCTGCAAGGGCTGCCTCTCAAGGTCTAGCCACAGTCACACCCACACACCCACACCTACGCCCCCAGACTCCCTCATCCTTCTTCCAGATCAGAAGTTCTTTACCTGAGGTTCATGAACTTATTTTCTGGTTTTTAAAAAAAATATTTTGAGAGCTGTATTTCAATATTACTCATTACCTTGTAGTTCTATGTATTGTAAGCACTTAAACCACTACTCTGACAAGGGCAGGTTTACCGAATTTCCAAAGAGTTCCATGACACAAAGTTAATTACAAACCCCAGACCCAGATGCCTCCTCAAGTAAGGCACACAGAAGAGTCTCACACATAACACACCAAAAATAATGTGTAGTCCTGTCCTATGTACATTCTGAAGGAATCTAAAAAGGCCTTTTAGTGTTGTTCAGTCATTTCGGTCATGCCCAACTCTTCATGACCCATTTGGGGTTTTCTTGGCAAAGACAGTAGAATGGTTTTGCCATTTCCTTCTCCTTCTCATTTTTTTTACAGATGAGGAAACTGAGGCTAAAAGGGTTAAGTGATTTGCCCAGGATCACACAGCTAAGAAGTGCCTGAGACTATATTTTAACTCAGGAAGATTAGTCTTCCTGACTGCAGGCCTAGCACACTAATCACCCAGGATACTTCAAAAAAAAAAAAAGCTTCCACTATAAATGTAAAGAGAGAAATCACACAAGATCCAAGGGAATGTATATAGGGATTTATGACCGTGACTCCCTATTTAATAGTTCAAAAATGAATATTTTTACATGATGCAAAGAATAAAGGAGACTTTTCTATAAAAAAAACTTGTGGGTCCAAAAAGAAGGCACAATGACAACTAGAATTTCTATAACTATTTCTTCAATACATCATAAGGAAGACTTCAGGTGTCTGATTTTCAGAATTATGAGAATTTCCTTTCAAAACAGCAACAAAAAAAGTACTGCCCATATTAAAAAAAACTCTTCCTGCTTTCTGTTTAGCAAACTGAAAAAACAGTCAAAACCAGGCTTACAGGTTTTAAGTGATAACCAAGCAGCTATTTATGGATTATACTGACATGTGAATTTTTCATTTGCAAAAGAGGAATGATGTTTTTAAAAAAAGAGCTTAAGAAAAACTATTAAAAGGTCATAGCTTGGAAGAGGCTCTTGAAAGCAAGTAGAAGAGAACAGAACTGATTATAAAAATAATTGATTTGGAAAGTCAAAGTAAGCCTCATTTTCCTCTCAAATTACTGCTTAGCTAAACAGAAATGTTAACTAAGTAACCATGTTATTTGGCTAAGAAGCTTGTAGATTCATGAAAACTCTCTTATTCAGCAACACAACTACAGAATGTGAATTCTACCTCGGGTTACTAAAAGGCAACCAGGTCCAGTGGCTAGAAAGCCGGTTTCAAAGTCAGGAAGATGTTATTTCAACAACCATCTCTGATATATTAGCTACGTGATCCCCTGGACAGTCATGGAAATTCTCAGTGACACCAACCCTTTTCTAAGACTTTAAGAAGCAGAGCAGGCACCAATGGGAATTTCCTCACTGATACTCAAATAAAATCACAGGTTTAGATCAAGAAGGAAAAAAGTTACTATCTCTACCATATGATCGGCAGCACCTCCACCACCCCCCAAAAACAATCATCTCTTGAATTTCTACTGACCATTTAGTGCTGAAGATGGCTAACCTATAGAAATTTAAACTCATGCTCAGAAAAAGTCATGAGCCTAAATGGAAGAAATCATCATACGCTCCTTACTGCTGTGACTGACAATTGCGAATTATCTTAAGGGGTTATCCCCTCAAAACCTCAAAATAAAGTTACCTAATTCACTTTAATTTTTTAAAATCAATGTCATGCCATGCAAATTAAAATCAATGTCATGTCATGCAAATAACTTGAAAAAGTCTCAAAATTTCTTTTACAGAAAAACAAAAACGAACAAAGTTACCAAGGTATAAAGACTCAAAGCTGAAAAGAGTTCCTAAAATTGCTTAAGAAAGAGATGGAAGAGATAGAAAGAAGTAGAAATTGGCTAATAATTGGATTTTAAAAACTTCCTCCAAAATGGACAGCAGCAGGGATCTATTCCCGTTGTGGCCTTGACAGGAAGATGCTAATTGCCAAGAAAGGGCAGGGGAACCAGCTGGAATCATCAGAAAGAAAACTGAACAATGACGCTCACCAAGGAGCACCCAGTGAGGTAAACAGGTAGTTTTCCACAGAAATAAGTCATGTGAGCCACCAATAGCAGTAATCAACAAGAACAACAAAGGACTGAGAAGATCTTACTAGCAGAAAGCCCAGAGGGCAAGGCCAAGTTTGCAGTGAACTGATGCTCATTTCTTTCAGGTCCAAGTTAATAGTTAGGAATGTACAAAGTGTAGGCTGATCTATCTCTTAGGGGAGAAAGTGAAAATTCAGAAGACTGTTTCTCCACTCACCTGGAAACTGTGGCAAGTGAAATATTCCTTGAAAGAATGAGAAGTGTTTCAAGGTAAAAATAAAGAAAAAGATCTAATGAGGAAGGAAGAAATCTAGCCTGTGTTGGGCAGTGGGAGGGAAAGGGGGAAATGTTCAAGAACAAGAGAGGACCACTGACCATCTGTAACTAAGTGAGAAGTATAAGGTTTTTCTCACTTAAGTGAAAGGGATAAGGTTTTTCTCACAGAAGGGCAGCTGAACACTATTAAAAGAAAACAGCTTATTCAGTAAAGGTGGGAGGAAAAAAACAGTCAATGGTCAATCTCATTGATCTGACAGTAACTATCTTCTCATAGTATATTCCCGATTCCAGAGCTGTGAATTCTATCCACTGCACCACCTAGGTAAGATTTACATGTGGTCTAAAAAGATGTGGTTCTTAGGTCTTTTCCTCCCCTTTTCTGTCTCTCTGCCACTACCACTGCAGAAACAGAAGAAGGCAAGGTGGAATCAAGGGCCATTTTCCATTTTTCATTGTTTCAGGGCTTATCACATTCAATAATTCATTCCCAAGCAGTCAGTACTTAGACTACGCTGCTCCACTTAGCTAGGCAAACTGTCTGTTGCTAGGACCCTGTTCTAAACCTTTTCAGCATGCGAGAAAGGGCCAGGGTCTGCATTTTGCTGGCACTGCCTCCAAGAACCTGGGTCACCACAGCACAATGGCAATGGGATATAAGGCAGAGGAGTAGTATTTAGTGGATTTTTAATCCATTTAATGGATTAATGGCTAATATTAAGTAAGACATAAAACTGAGAGACAAATGCTTGCCAACGATGTCTTCCACCCTCATGGAGTAGATCCATTACAGAGTCCAAAAGAAAAGGGTATTCCCTACCTTCAGGGGTTCTTCTGGGGCTATGATATATGAACAACATCATGCTGACTATATCAAGCTTGGAACATTTCTCAGCCTCTCAAATGATATTCATAATCACTCAAGAATTCAGTCTCATTTTCCACACCGGACAAAGCGATGAAAATACCTGTTTTCCAAACTACAGTGCGCATTTTGATAGACAATCCACAAAGCTGATCCATCAGTATGCCCAGAATTGGACAGAAGGAGGACAATGGGATGAATTGCTTTTAGGTAATTAATTACAGTTCTTTTAACAACCCCAAGAGTCTCTCTGAAATAAAGACCCATCTTTTCTAATACCAATATTCTGGTGGTGACACACAGCATGGAATCATAGTTCTGAAAGACTGACACTCAGAACACTCAAAGGGGACAGAAGCTGTGCATAGCGGTCCACACCTGTGGAGTTCTAGACACAGTGAGCTATACAGATCAGGCTTCCAACTCAGCATTACTACAGTGGAGTCTGTGTAGAAGAAATGATGGTAATAGATCAATGAACAGGCATTTACTAATGGCTTCACTATGTGGCTGGCATTGCACTTCTGATGGTGGGAAGAATGATCTTTGGACTGGAAAGGACTGAACAAAAGGGATCACTATTACTAAAGAGCTGAAACACAAGATTACTAAGGAGTCAAGATCCTGAGATACTTAAAAGGAGTGGATACTTCAGTACTCCCAGTGATCTTTTTAGGAAAACCATGGTTCAAAAACCAGAAATCTAGACCTAGATACAAGGAGTGGCTAGGTGGCACAGTGAATAAAGCACTGGCCCTGGAGTCAGGAGGACCTGAGTTCAAATCCAGCCTCAGACACTTAGCACAAAACTAGCCCTGTGACGTTGGGCAAGTCACCTAGTCTACTGTGTGAATCTGAGTCACCGTGGGCCTCATTTCTCTCATTTGCAAATGAGGGGCCTGGACCAAGAGGGCTCTGATAAAGTCCTTCCAGGCCCAAATCCAGGATCCTAGGATTGTGAAGAATAAGAGAACTACACTTATCTCTGGAGAAGGCCTGCCCTGATTTTTAGAATCTATAACTAGAGGCCAATAAACTTGACTTGTAGAATTTTTCTAGAAATCAGAGATCATTCTTCAAGAAAAAGTTAGTGAAGACCTAGAAAAGGAAGTGGTGATCCCAAAGAGTACATACAGCTTCCTCAACAACAGGGCATGCCAGATTAAACTCATTTCCTTTTCTGATAGGGTTACTAGACTGGCAAGTCACAGGAATTTTATTCATCTAATAGTCGGATTTTAACAAAGCACTTGATAAAACCTCTCACATTATTCTAATTGAAGGAGAGAGAGAGACAGGTTAGACAACAGTTCTGTTGGGTAAACTGACCAGCTGAATGGTCAGACCCAAAAGACAGTGATTAATCACCGTATGTCCACATAGAAGGACTCCAATGGAGCACTCCAGGGATCTGCCCTTTGCCCTGTGCTACTTAGCATTTAATCAATGGTTTGGATAAAAACATGGATAAAAGCACGCCCATGAGAACTGTCAGATGACACAAAAATTGGAGAGCTAACGCAAGGGATGACAGAATGAGGATCCAAAAAAAATGGCAGGAATGTCAGACCAAATCTATTAAGATAAAATCTAATCTGTAAAACCAAAAGCTATTTTCCAATTGATTAATACTTGAGGGAGATGAATAAAAGAATTGTATATTATTAAAACAGCCATCTAAAAGAATGCTCCAAGCCACTGACAATAAGAAAAATAAATGCAAAATAAATCAAATCTGAGGCTTCATCTCCCACAGCCAGCCAAATGGGGAAGAAAACAGATAAAAATCAATGTTAGAGTAGTTGTAGAAAGACAGGCATACTCAGGCACTGCCGGTCTAACTGGCATTATTCTGAAATGCAATTTAGAATTATGTGAGTAATATCTATGTCCCCCAAGGAAATCAATCATCAACAAAAAGAAAAGCATCCATGTGAACCAAAATAGAGCAAAGAACTGGGAACAAAGTAGATGCCCATCAACTAAGGAATGATCAGCAACTGGCAGTATATGCATGTGAAGCAATAGCATTGTGCTGTAAGAAATCATGATGAATACAGAGAAACATGCAAAGATCTATATGAACTGGTAATGCAGAGAGAAAAAAGGAGAGTAAAAAAAAGTGGATTTTTATACGTGTGTGTATATATATATATATATATATATATATATATATATATATAGGTGATATGAAAATAAACAATATCAATAAAAGCAGACAAAATGTAACAGGAATAAATGTAAAAGTCTCACACTTGGGTTTTTTAAAAAAGCAGCTTTATAAGATGAGGAAGGTATAGGTAAGATCCCAGTCTATCTGAAAAAGGGCTGGGATTTTAGTGATCTAAAAACTCATAAAAACCAGCATGGTGATATAACAGCCAAGAAACCTAATAAATTTGGCTGCATTGAAAGAAATAGTGTCCAGGAACAGGGAGGTAATGATGGAACTGCTCTGCCCTGGTCAGTCCGGATCTATACACACTATCTTATTTAGTTCTCTGTGACGCAGTTTAGGAAGGATCTTGATAATCTAGAGAGTATTCAGAGACGAGATATCAAGATCACAGCATGCAGTGGTTCTCAACCTGTGGGTCGCGACCCCTCTGGGGGTCAAATGGCCCTTTCATAGGGGTCACAGGGGTCGCCTAAAACCATAGGAAAACACATATTTCCAATGGTCTTAGGAACCAAGACACTGCTCCTCTATCCGTCTCCAGGTAGGTCCGCCCACATGCAGATACGCCCACATACAAGTATTAAAGGGTCTTGGCATTAGGAGCATCGGTCATAGGATGTGAGGTTTACACCCGGTCTCCTTTAGCCCCAGAGACCAGAAGCAATGAATAAAAGTGGCAGAGAAGCTGATTTTCGTGCGATGGATGGGGAAAACCTTAACATGTCTACCCAGATGGGAAATGGGCTGCCCCTGGGGAGAGTGGGCCCCTGCTCACTTTTGTTTTTCAGAGAAAGACTAGAAAAATCACTTGTTGGGGATATTGGGGGAGGGGAATGTCTGTTCAGCTACAAGATGTCCTAAAGGACAACTAAGGTCCCCTCTAATTATGGGATGGGGGGGGAAGGGAGCAGGGAGAAATCAACATTTTCTCGAACCACAGTTTAAGAGTAAAATGAAAGTGCTTGGGGTTTTTTTTTGTACACCTGCTTGTTTATAAAGGAATAAAATATCCTCCAAGGGCAAATTCCTCATATTTTATAAGTTAAGATAATTTTTCATTTGTTTCTGAAGTTACTGCTCTGCTGTAAAATGCTTCATAAAGTTTCCATAAAGTATTTTATGACTTGGACATTTTGTTTTCCTCAGAGCTTATCCATTTCACATAAATAGGTTTTAGTTCAAGGCCCCACTTCACACCAATATGGATTTTCCTTGTTTTTGGTCCATGGAGACCCTTTTAATAGAACTTCCCAAGCCACCTGCAGCTAATCTAGCCACTTGCTTGCTAAATTTAATCTTCCACCCTATTTTTATGAGCACGGACAGTTTTTCCTCAGTTCCTTCTTCCTAGTGAAACTTGGCATGAAAGCCTCCTAGTAAATCAGCTGATAGGTAAAGTCAAGATAAGAGATAAAAGGCCCCCCGCGTGGTGTTGAAGAACCATGAATAAAAGGCAAACCAACTGTCTCAGCTTTCCACAACAGGCAACCTCTCAGATGTGATGCCTTTTGTTGTCAAGAGGCACATCTCTCCTCCCCAAAGAGGACTGGGGTGGGATATCCGAGGAAAAAAAAAATACTGAAAGATCTCTTAGGATGTCAATACTACTTCAAAATTCCATAGTTTCCAATTCCACATTCACTTCTCAAAAAGATACCTGTGAATTTAGTGGAAAGTAAGCTCAATTACCAAACTCACTTGGCCGTCCAAGACTCCTGGCCATGAATATATCATTTTTAAAAACCCAGAAATGGTGGTGGCAAGGGGTCTGAAAACCCACCCCAAAAAAAGTTGTTTTTGACCCCTTCAAAGAGAAGGTGGAGAAAATTTAGGAGCAAGATCAGTTTAAGTAAGCCTACTGCTATTCTGAGAAACTGCTGCACATGGGGGATGAGGTGGTGGTGGAAAGATATAATTTTAAATGTTTGATTTTATAAATAATATTTTTGAAAGAGAAAATAACACCAGTATCAGGCCACAACACAGTAGGGAAATTGAGGAAATAACAGCTTAAACTATAAATTGTGGGCATATCAGACAGAGGGATGAGGATATTTTCATTCCTTTTAAAATAAAATAGTTAAATGTAAACCAAATCAAGTTCTAAAGATGGAGCTCCAGAGCAATGATTAAAGCCCAAACTAAAGGTATGTCTACCCAACTCAGTGCTAACCTCCCCCTGATTTAACCCTATTTTAACCCTAACTTTACACAGATATTAGGAGAACCAGGAGTCCCAGCTTTTATTTCCACCAGGAAGGGCATGCACGCTGGACAACTCTATCTCAGGTCATTCCTCAGGCTTGGAACCCACATCCCTACTTACTACCTCCACCTCCGACAGGCCCTTTTCTTCCTTTAACACCTAGCTGCTCCAGCACCATCTTGGGCATGAAGTTTTTCATGCCAACTTCTAGTGCCTTCTCTCCCCAACTACCTTATGCTTAATTATTTTATATACCTTGCTATTCTCTTTATATTTAGGCTCTACATCTTTTTATATGTACTTATTCGATCTCTCTTTCCCTCTCTTTCTCTCTCTCTCCCTCTCTGCCTTCTTCCCTCCCTCCCTGTCTCTTTTTCTCTCCCTCCCTCCATCTCTTTTTCTCTCTCCTTCACCCCTTTTATAGTTAGATGGATTAACTGCTGGACCTGGAGTCAGGAAGACCTCAGTTGAAACCCTGCCTCAGATACTTACTTAGCTGTGTTACCCTGAGCAAAATGCTTAACCTCCTTCTAGGGTTCCCCAAATATTTTAAGAAGAAAATGGAGAAAAGAAGATGCTTACCTCCCAGGGTGGGGTGAAGATAAAGTGAGATAAGACTTGTAAAGCTAACTTTAGCACCATGCCTGACACACAGTAGGCACTTAATAAATACCTGTTTCTCCTCCTCCCTTATTTGAGTAAAATGGCTTTATCTTTTGTTGTGGTGTCCCAAGCAGGGAGCACTGTGCTTCTCAGCACACAGCAGAAGTGTCTGATAGGTGAGTGGCAATCGTCCCTCACTGTAGTAGAAGACACAGGAACACAAGCTTTGTTCTCCTCCCCAGAAAATCCAAATGAGAGAATGGAGCAGGCTGGTGGCAGGAGGTAATGAAATAGTGAAATCTACACACCTACACACACACACACACACACACACACACACACACACACACACACACACACACACACACACACTTACTAAGTCTAAGGACACACATACAAAAAATTAGCTCTTTCTGGGAGGGCAAAGAACAAGAATCTGGAGAATGTAAACTGAGGAATGGATGAACCAGCTATGGTATATACGTGTGATGAAATATTATTGTGCTGAACTCTTAATCAAAGTAATGACCAATCAGGATTCCAGAAATGTGCTGCTTAATCACCGGATTCTGGAAAGATGAAGGACTCAGAATGCAGAAGGAAATAAATATTTTTTAGGACATGGCCAGTGTAGAAATTTGTTTTGACTGATCCATACATCTTTGTAATGGGTCTTGTTTTTCTTGGGTTCTCACTGGGGATGGGAATGTTAGGATGGAAGGATGAAAAGGTGGATTTTGACTTATTAAAACAAAACATTTTTTAAAAAAAGAAAATTCTGGAATTCCAATCAACACAATGACCAACTACAATTCCTGAGGACGCATGATAAAACACCTTCTGATGGGCTCAGAATGCAGATAGATAGATAGGTGTGTATATGTGTGTATATGTAATATGTGTATATATGTAACACATGGACACAGACTGAAGAAATTTTGTTTTGCCTGACTACAGAATGCCTGTAACAAGTCTTGTTTTTCTTCTTTTTCAAAGGGGAGTGGGAGATGAAGGGAAAAGATGACTGATAATAGTTTGAAAATAAAATTTCATTTAAATTTTTCAAAAATCTACCAGGGGGATCTCAATCTACTAGCTGTGGGAGCACAATTTAGAACAGTCCTTCCTAACTGCCTTTGCTAGTCTAAACACAAAGTTTAAACACTACTGGGCTGGGTTTCCCAATCTCTTCACATAAAAATGCCTACAGGATCCAGGCTCCTGCTCACCTTGCTAAAGTGGATTGAAAAAGGCAAAAGGGAACTGCCTGTTTGCTTTTCTATAGCTTAGAGCTTTACCTCCCTTCTCCACGCCTACAGAAGAGAAACAAGTTGGACAGGGTTGCTTTACTACAAAGAGCAAAAAAAGATCCTGAGTTGTTTTTTTTTAACTTTCTACCTCCTCCTGGGCACCCCTTCCCCCCATCCCCACCCCATGAACTATTTCTAGCTAGAACTTTTGGTTGAACAGAACTTATTTAGACTAATTTGCAACCAAGTCTCAATTCATTAACCACACTTCCCCAAAGCAGCCCTAGCAAAAGTCTAGCAACCACCAGAAACTTTTTATACACCAACTCACAGAGGTGTATTTGAGCCAGGATGCTCCCTTTCATAGGCTAGAAGCTCTAAACAAAATGTAAACAAAGATTTGGGTCTGTCATCCTTCAAATTTAAATTAGTTCAGTTAAATTACTCCAGTCGCACGTGCCTCATTTCAAGCTTAACAAAGCAGGTGGCGGATGTAAATAGAAACCTAGGTCACAATGTCGGGGTTCAGAGTGGGGAGAGCTGGTTCAGATTTTTTGAAAGAATTCAGACCTTCTCTTTAGCCAAGGGGAGTTTTATTAACGCAAAAACATGCAGGTCTGAGACTTAGCAAGGAGCTAAACAAAGGCAATGATATAGGAAAAGGACCAGATTTATATAGCCAGAAAGCTACACAGCCCATAGGGTTTCTAATGGGAGTTTCTAATTCGGGTTGGAGATTTAGGGACAGGATGAAGAAGATTCATCGATGACACAAGATAAGGAAGACAAGGGAAATTTTATGACCCAGGATGGGGAAGACAAGGAATTTTATGGTTCAAGATAAATGGGAAAGTTTACTTTAGGACCTTTCAGTCTCAGGAGGGCCTCCCAAGGTACTGAAGAAAGCAACCCTTAATATTAAGGCACCTCTATATCCACATCAACAACATGTGTAAAAAGTTTAGAAAGGATCTCTTGCTGAGATATTCTTGCTGAGGCCACCAAGGAATGTGGTGAGGGAGAGGGGCAGAGACACAAAAGGATTCAGCTCGCTCACAGACTGTGAAGGGGCAGCGCCCCAGATGACAGCCCTGCTTAGAACAAAGCAATATGGTGGAAGACTTCCCTAGGCAGGAAGAAGAGAAGGAAGGCTGCAGGCCAGCCACACGAAAGGAGAGGCAAGCCCTGAGAAACCGCAGAAGGGACACGGGTGGTGAGCTCAGCCGCAGAAGATAAAGTCTGAGGGTCTGTCTGGGGAGAAGCCCACCTACCATGGAAATTTCGGTTGCTTCCCACACCCCAATCCCTACCCCAGGTGGTTTCAGTAGACAAGTTCCAACTGTAAGAGAGGTGGCCTCCAAGGGCTCTCACCTGGGAAAAGCTATTTCTAATTCTTTCCTACTCATTTAAGAATAGGGCTATTTTAAAACAGCTTCAAAGCCAGCTGGGCCTGACATAAGTGATCTAATTAAGCTAGGTGACTTGCTACCTTAATTCCCAACAAGGGAGAACCATTGTATTATATGCCACAGCTGGGGGTAGGGCTTAGGAGCCCCAGTACTGGGGATGGTGTTGGGACTTCCTTTCTCTTCCATTCCAGTGTGCAAATAAATAGTCTTGATGTCCTAAGGTACTACTTCCCTTTCAAAAGAGTTTTTAGCCCAGATTCTAGTTCAGCAAGCTAGGTAGCCTTGGGCTCAAAAGTTCGTGGCTGTTTTCCCGGATATAACTATAAGAAAGTAACTAGGCCCAGAAAGTAAACTGAGACTATCTGGATGCCTCAATTGAAGTCCAGAGACCCAGTTGTGTGACATCTGGGTCATTTAGGTTGAGTTTTACCCTCCACTCAAGCCCCAACCAGTGACTCCAGGGGCCTTTGTGAGGGAATCCTAGGATCTCAGATCTACGGCTGGAAGGGCCCCTGTGGGTCAGCTAGTTCAACCCCCTTGTTTTACAGATAAGGTCTGGACCCAGAAAGGTGAAATGATTGAGAGTAAGTGTCCTAGTGGATAGAGCACTGGACCTGGAGTCTGGAAGGCCCTAGTTCAACACTCAGACACACAGCTGCAGGACCCTGTAAATGACTTGCCCCTGGAGCCGAGTCATTTAATTTCTGTCTCAGTTTCCTCGTTTGTAAAATCAGCCAACAAATATTTCTTAAGGGCCTGCTATGTGTCAAGGCAATGTGCTAAGCATTAGGGATATAAAAAGAGATGAAAGACCGTCCCTATCCTCCAGGAGCTGAGAATCTAATGGGGAAGACAAGCAAACATGTATACAAATAAGCTATACATAGGAAAAAACAGGAAATAACTAAAAGAGAAAAAGCACTGGAGGAGTAATTATGAGAGGCCTCCGGTATAAGACGGCATTTCACCCGAGACTTGAAGGAAGTGAATCCCTCAGGTAGAGACAATGAAGGCATGGGAACAGCCCTAGGAAATAATCCCCGACAAGAGAAGGAGTGGGCCATTGTTACTGAAACAAAGAATAAGAAGCCTGGAGAGGCATCTGGACTAGGTTATGAAGGGCTTTAAACAACAGAGAATGCTGTGTTTGCCTGAAGGCAACAGGGAACCACTGGAGTTTACTGTGGGGTGAAGGGATGGGGAAACTTGAGACAGGCAAACCCACCAGCAGGCTATTGCAATAATTTAGGAATGAGGTAACTGTTGTTGTTTGGTTTCACAGTCATATCCAATTCTTCATGACCTCATTTGGGGTTTTCTTGACAAAGATACTAGAGTGGTTTGCCATTTCTTTCTCCAGCTCATTTTATAGCTAAGAAACTGAGGCACACAGGGTGAAGTGACTTGCCCAGGGTCACAGAGCTAATAAGTGTCTAAACTCAGAATTGAACGTCAGTTCATGTCCTATATCCACTCTGCCACCCAGCTGCCCTTTGGGGTGAGATAAGGGGTAAGTTGCTATATCAAGAGATAATATTTATAAATACTCGCAAAACTTAAATCGCTAAACTGTACAGATGCTATTATTAGAAGCAGCAGAGCAAGTATTTGATGTGTGTAATCTTTCTGCTGTGCCATGTGGCCTTTATGGACTTTTATTTAGTGTTTTAAGGTTTGCTTTACAAACATCTCATCTGATTTGTACAACCACCCACGGGGGTAGGTGGTACTATCATTCCCATTTTATAGAGGAGGGCAATGAAGTTCAGAGGGATTAGGTGACTTGCTCAGAGTCACACAGCTAGTAAGTGTCTGAGGTGGGATTCAAACCCAAGTCCTCCCGGCTCAACAACAGAAACTGATATAAATTTAATCGGCAGAAATAAGAAGCAGCATTAAAATCTGCTTTGCCACTACCACCTAAGGACCATGAGACCCATCTATCTGGACAGAGTCTTACTTTTCTGTTTTCACCTCCAAGGCTTAGCATACTGTAAGGACTTAATAAATTCTTTTTTCATCCAGCATTCCAGCATTGAATCCAAATGCTCTCCTCCATATCCCTACCACCTCTAAAATCTTATGATTTTATGACTTTGTCAGAATTCTAATTATCCCTTCATGGACTTAACAAGGAATTGTCCCACCCATCTGTGTGCTACCTAGAAGTCATTTCCCACCAAGAGTGATTGGGAACACTACAACCAAGCCTTTCCTTCCAAACTAAGGTTTTTGGTGGGTTACAGGAAAAAGTCAAACCCCAGATAGCAAAGAGTTGAGTGCAGACTCTGGTGCTGAGGACCAGACTAGGTCCCTGGGGTACTAATCCCACTTCTGATGTGGGACCTGGCACAAGTCTCTTCCTCTTCTGGGTCTCAGAGTCCTCATTACTAGAATGAGAGAAGTGGACTATAGAGACTCTATAATCCCATAAGGCTCTGGGTTTCTGTGATTGTAATTATCTATGTACCTATCTTTTTCCCATACTATGTCATAAGGTTTAACAGAAGTGACTATTGGCACAGTGGATAGAGCACTAGCCCTGAAGTCAGGAAGACTTGAGTTCAAATCCAGACTCAGACACTAGCTGTATGACCCTGGGCAAGTCACTTAATCTTTATTGCCTGGAAAAGATAAAAAAAAAAACAGAAGTGACTCTTGTTCTTTTATCCTTTCCCCTGGAACTGGGTAAGTCCCCACTGAAGGGCCTTAGGTACAGAAAGTTAAGGTATTTGTTGAATGAATGAACGACAAAAAATAGGGCCATAGCTCCTGCTCGTTTCAGTTATACCACTTCCACTATATTATCCGAAGACCAGTCTTCTGTATGATAGAATCCACTACTTCCTCCAATTGTTGTCTGTAAATCAAGGATTACCTGAGTTTGTGAAATAAAAGTCAGTTTCCATCAAATCATGTTGCAACTGATTTTTGTCAAAAATTCCATTGGTTACCACCATAAGTGATTCTCAGGATTCCCAAACATAACTATTAAGTTCCAAGGAAAGTAATTCCCTTCTTTCTTTTGTGCCCAATAAGACTCATGTTAGAATTTTCACATGCCATCAATAATTGCCAATTGAGGACTTTATCTATAAGCTATAATGACCTATTTGTAAGACAGGAAATTTTAGTTCCATTTCCCCTTCCACCTTTAAAGGGTTTCACTTTGGTTGTGGTGATCAAAAAAACAGCCAAGTACCTTCACAATTCATCTAGTTTTCTTATCATTAGTCCTAGACAACAAAGAGCCTCTTTCTTGCAATTAAATTTACATAAAGGGCTGACAGACAGTCTAGCGGCTCCACATTGAAAACCACAAGTCAAAAAGCCCTGGTGAATTATTTCCAGTATTATCACTGACTCAACTGCCTAACAAGAAAAAAATAATAAACTTAATTTTTCTGTTTCTTTCTATGCATAATGAAAAGGCTTTTCAACTACACTGATATATTTATGTCATTTTGTTTGTTTGTGACACTTCTGCAAAAAGAAAAAAAACGATCCCTCATGACTGGAATCTAGGCTGGTTGTTTGGGTGTAGAAACCCAAATTCCTCTCCCTATTCTCTGGCCTAATTTCTGAAGCCCATCATACTTGTAGTTTTCTTGATTTCGGACTCCTGACAGTCATTCCTGGAAAGAGGGGACTTGAACCAGCAAAATACATGATTTAGACAAAGTGAGGACAACAATGCAAATGAAAAGAACTTCTACAAAAAAAAAACACAATACTTATAATGACCTATTTTGTACAAAATACACCCTTCTTTGTACCAAACATGACATACAGCCAACAGACTCAGTTGGTTAGTCTGCTAACACTGCTTCGTCATTTTTTTCCCAACTCTTTCCTTTTCATTATGTTATAAAGAACAGAAAAGAAATAAAAAAGAAGCTTGGAAGGGAATAACATATTCAGAATGAAATGTGGAAAAATAAGATCCAAAATGTACATTAGCATCAAGTTTTTAGTGTTTTTAAGTGTTTGGGTTTTTTTTTTTATAAAAGAGGTCACTGAAATCTATCTGAAATCATAATGAGAAACATTCAACATTTGGTGGTGAAGGGAGGTAGAGCACAGCTCACATACCACCTCCTCCATGAGCCTTGTGCCCATCCAGTTATCTACTATTGCCTCCATTACCTTTATGGGCATATCTTATGCACATAACTCAGCCTAACAGAAGGGAGAGTTTGGCTAGAGTTTGAGTCTTGTTAGGAGCATTAAGTGATATATTAGCAGCCAGTAGGAAGGTGATCCCATCTTTTGGTCTGTTTTCTCTTAGCATTCACTGAATCATTCAGTTAATTTTCAGCATGGGCAAAGGGACAGATGTGATGGTACAGCGCCCATGACTTGTTTTATCTGCTGCTGGGTGATGGATGTTGAATAAATAACACAGGTTTCTGTAGAACTCAAGTTCCTTGACAGCAAAAATTGCTTACTTATGTCCCAGAACTTATTGTCCCATAGTAGTTGTTTAATAAAATGCTTGTTGACTGATTTAAAAAAGAGTCAGCTGGGGCAGCTAGTTGGCACAGTGAACAGACTCAGGCACTTGACACACTTACTAGCTGTGTGACCTTAGGCAAGTCACTTAACCCCAATTGCCTTGCCTTCCCCCCTTAAAAAAAAAGTCAGTCTTACCAAAAGTTACCATGCAGTTACTTACAGTGCAGTTGTTAGGAACTATGGTCAAGTAGATACATGCCTACTGGTTTCCTGGCCTCAAAAATCTGAATTTTATAGCTCTTCAAACATGGTTTCTAGAATAACACTGGTTTCATTTCTGCCCAGTTATTTCACATGCTTCTTTCTCTACCTCCAACTTCTCCTCTCTCTTTTCTCATATATGTATTCAGCAACAAACATTTATTGATCACAGACAATGTGTAAAGCACCATATTAAAAGCTAGGGAGACATTTAAGCATGAGATGCGTAGCCCTGCCTTCAGGAGATTTACACTTTGGAGAAAGAACATTTTGTGAACATTTCAGGACTACAGATCTAGTTCCAATACTACCGATAAATCAATAACAATACAAGGTAGTTCATGCTGAGAGCCAAAGGAGTCTGGGACAGGCACAAAGAACTCCGTAGGACTTTATGAGGAGGGAGAGACTACTGTGGTCTGGATGGTCACTGAGGAGGGTGATGTGGAGCACAGCCTTGATGGACGGGTAGACATTTGGGCAGAGAAGGAA
The DNA here is from genome assembly GCA_028627135.1 of Pseudochirops cupreus. Classification (NCBI taxonomy): domain Eukaryota; kingdom Metazoa; phylum Chordata; class Mammalia; order Diprotodontia; family Pseudocheiridae; genus Pseudochirops; species Pseudochirops cupreus. The sequence goes on along the minus strand of CM053580.1, from coordinate 323,730,108 downwards.
TTGGGGGTGAAAGAAGAGAAGGAATAGCAAGAACGCATGTACCAGGGAAAAATGATAGCTGCATGACCTTGGGCAAGTCACTTCACCCTGTTTGCCTCAGTTTCTTCATCTATAAAATGAGCTTGGGTGTAGGGGGGCAGCTAGGTGGTACAGTGAATAGAGCACTGGCCCTGGAATCAGGAGGATCTGAGTTCAAATCCAGCCTCAAAGACTTAACACTTACTAGCCATGTGACCTTGAGCAAGTCATTTAAGGCCAATTGCCCAGTCTTCCGCCCTCCAAATAAATAAATTAATTAAATAAAAAATTAAATAAAAAATGAGCTGGGAAAGGAAATGGCAAACCACCAAATTGGAGTCACAAAGTCACTGAAAAGACCGAACAACAAAGTCCTGCAGAAACCTATGTTATTTATTAATCAACATCCATCACCCAGACAACAGATAAAACAAGTTAATGGCACTGTACCATCACATCTGTCCCTTTGCCCATGCTGAAGATCAACTGAATGATTCAGTGAATGCTAAGAGAAAACAGACCAAAAATCCCACCTTCCCACTGGCTGCCAATATGTCACCTGATGCTCCTAACAAGACTCAAACTCTAGCCAGGAATGAAGCCAAGGTGGACAATTTAGATCACTAATCCAAACTCCTATCTACAGCAGATTCCTTCCATCTGTGAGGAGACATTCTATAACTAGACAATGTAAATTCAGCAAAGACCCTGAAGATTATAATTCAAAAATGTAGCTGGTTTGTTTATGTAAGAGTGAAACAAAGTCAATGCCCCATCACTTGGGGAATAGTTAAACAAACTACGTATGTGAATGCAGTGGAATATTGTTCAGTCGTGTCTGATTTTTTGTGCCCCCATTTGGGGTTTTCTTGGCAAAGATACAGGAGGAGTTTGCCTCTTCCTTCTCCAGCTCACTTGACAGATGAGGAAACTGAGGCAAACAAGATCTTGCTTTGGGACTTGCCCAGAGTCACACAGCCACTAAGTGTCTGAGGACAGATCTGAACTCAGAGAGATGAGACTTCCTGACTCCAGGTCTGGCACCCTATCCAATGCCACCACCTAGATGCCCTAGTGTGGAATATTACTGTGCTATAAGAGACTATGGACGTGATGGATACAGAAAAACATGGAAAGAAACAGAGGAACTGATGCAGAGTGAAGTAAGCAGAACCAAGAAAACATATACAATGACTACAACTACATCAATGGAAAGATCAATCATATACCCAAAAATCAAAAGTGAGGGTTGCAAAATTATAAAGATCAAGCAGAACTCAAAAGAAAAGATATGTGGGGTGGAGTCAAGATGGCGGCGTAGAAGCAGGAGAACTCCGTGAGCTCCCCCCATAACCACCTCAAATACCTATATATGACTCTAAACAAATTTTAGGGCTCCAGAACCCACAACAAAACAGAGAAACACATCTCCCACTGAAGGCAGCCCAGCAGGCGGGACGGGAAGGGTTCATTGAAGCACTCTGGGAGCAGAGCCCAGCCCCGTGGGGTTTTAGCCCCAGGGCATCCAGGACAAGCAGCGTCTGGAGCATTAGGAGAGTGGATCACTGGCAGCTGTGGCAGTTTCCAGAATTATCAACCCATAATAGCCAAAGACAAAGGAAAAGGTCAGTGGAACTCGGCTAAATTTGAGGGAGAGGGTCTGGCCATCTGACTCCAGAGCTAGAGGCGATCTGAAACAGTGGCCCTGCAGCCACCTTCACATGGCTGCTTCACAGCTCCTGGCCTGCAGACTGCAGGAAGGCCAAGCAATCATTCAGAGGCTAAGTGTTCTTGCCTTGACCTGCCTGGATCAAGATCGAGGTCGTCTTGGGTGGTGGTCCTGAGATGTGTGACCAGTAAGCCAAAGCTGGTAGGGGCTGCAGAGACGGCAGCCTCCTAATAGCTCAGGCAGCTGCGAAAACCCCAGCAATTTGGGACAAAGCTTTCCCCTCTGAAAGCAGAGTTCTACAGAGCCCAAAAGTCAAGTAATTGACTGGCAACATGAGCAGGCAAAGCAAGCAAAGCAAGCACAGCAATCTAACTTTAGATTCCTTTTTTAGAGACAAAAAGGATCAAAGCATGGAACAGGAGTAAGACAACACAAAAGAAAAGATGTGAAGAGATAACCCCCCAGCCCAGCCCATCACAGAGGCAGAATATCTACACTGTGCACACTGCACATGTTCTAGGACTTTTTCAATGTATTGATTGCTTGTGATAATTTTTTCTTTTTCTTTTTCTTGTCATAAAAAAATACTATGTTATATGCGAAGGCTCTCTGAAAGGATCATAGGAAAAATGACAATGATGTTAAAAAAATTTAAAAAGACATATAAACAGAAGTCTGATATGCTAATCTCTCCTAATTATCTCTGCATATGTATGACGATTTTTTAAAAAATTGTTTTGACTAGGCATTCCTGATGGGAGGAGAGGGACACACTGCTATCTAATCACATTATACAGTAAAGTGATTTTTTTCCCATGTAAATTTTATTCTACACTAAGAAGCTCAATGTAACTAAGTTTTTCCACAACAGCTGTTTTCCTTCAATACAAGCTCAACTTTCATCTCATGAGGCACAATACTGAGGAAAAGCCAAATGTAAAATCCTGTTTCCTGTAAAATTCAAACAGATGTTTTATGTAATCAAACCAAGCACTATTGTAAAGCTCCACCCCATCTACTGTATCCCATATTATTTTATAATGTAGGGACAGAACTGGAAGGGAAAGCAAACCACATGCTAACAGAAGGACATGGGGATAGCCCTGCCAATAAAATTAGTATTTAAAATATCATAACTTAAATATTTGGGGACACCAGATGAGGCACAGGGTCTGTAACTCAATATATGTCACTCACCAACAAATCTCAGTTCTGTCTTCAGTTGGCCAAGGCATGCAAGCAACAGCAAATTCAAGAGAGCCACTGACTTAATCAATAATGTAGAAATACAGACTGAACAACCCAGGGTAATTCAACAGGGTATTACTAAGCTGAGATAAGCATCAGGCTAGGCTCTTTAGACATCCTATCTTATTTGGGGATTTTCTTCTTGAGGCCAAATTATCTTAGAATGGATGGGCCTTAGTAATTGGTGACCCACAAGTAAATGTGGTTATTATCCTCTGCCCAATTTTTGAGGCTTCTTAAATGGAATATGGATCAAGGCATCTTGAAGGCAATTTGATGCAGTAGAAAGAGTTTCACTGGGTTTGGAACACCTGGGTTCAAACCCCAATCCTGCCACTTAATACCTGTGTGACCTTGAGCAATATACATCCCCTCCCCCCACCCTAATTTCCTCTTTTGTAAAATGGGGGCCTTCAATTAGAAGACTCCAAAGAGCTCCCCCAACCCCAAGTCTACAACCCTGTGAGCCAATAAGCTGAAGAATAATTAAGCTTCTAAAGAGAGCTTATTTTACTTTTTCTGTGTTCATATCCAAGGATACTGTATCTCAAACTGGAAAGACTATAAAATAAATGTATGGAATACATAATAAACATTTTTATCCTTTAGCAAGAAAGACCATTACCAAAAATGAATCAGAACTCAAGAGGATAAGGTAGAGGTTAGTTAGGTCTGTAATCTCACTGGTTCAAGGAACTACTAGGATAAGGAAACTGTCTCTCCACCAGTGCAGGGGAGGCATACATATGTATGCAAAAAAACTAACATGGGGAGAAGGGCATCAGTTGAGGAATGGCTAACTAAATTAAGGTGGACAGATATCGATAGATTAGATAGATAGATAGATAGATAGATAGATAGATAGATAGACAGAGATAGAGATAATGGAATATAATAGGGCTGTGGATGAATTTAGAGAAACTTGAGAAGCCTTATATGAACTGATACAGTGTGAAGTAAGCAGAACCAAGAGAACAATGTCTACAATAACTCCAACACTGTAGAGAAAAACAATTGATATACTAGAATTCTCACCAATACAATGATCAATCATAATACCTGGGAAATAATGATGAAGCACACCATACACTACCATCTGACTGATAAGATTAGATTCAGAGGTAAACAGATAATAAATTTTTTAGACATGGCAAAATATGTGGATTCATTTTGCTTGACTATGCTTACCTGTTATAATGTATTTTTGCTTTTAATGGAGGAAGGAGAGGAGTTTTGGAGAGAAAAGCTGAATTAGAAAACCGATACTAGGGTGGCTAGGTGGCACAGGGGTGGCTAGGTGGCACAGTGAATAGAGCATTGGCCCTGGAGTCAGGAGGACCTGAGTTCAAATCCGACCTCAGACACTTAACACAAAAACTAGCCGTGTGACCTTGGGCAAGTCACTTAACCCCAATTGCCCTCCCCAAAAAAGGGGGTGGGGGGAAGTGATACCAAAAACTGAAATTTGAAAAATGCACCAAAAGGGGCAGCTAGATAGCACAGTGGATAGTGTCACACCTGGAGTCAGGAAGACTCAACTTCAAATCCGGCCTCGGACACTTACCAGCTAGCCTGATTGCCTAAAAGTAGATAGATAACAATGTACATAAGAGAACAAGAAGTTTAGAAAGAGACAGAGAATCAGAACAAGTTTGAAACTAATACACTGGATTTTTTTAATGCAACCTTTACATAATGGATTTGTATAGATATCCATTCCTCTTTCTTTGTTCTTCTCTACGGGTGAAGATGCTATTTGTCAACGTACAGCTTTTGTTCAGAACAAAAATATTTGAAACAATATTTAAAATGATTCAGAAGTCTGCCTCTCCCCAAATGCTACCTCCAGAAGTGAGGGACTCCACTAGACATCTTCCCAGTCTCAAGTTATATGCCAGTTTCATCCAGGGCAACTAAGGCCAGTTCAGAAAAACAGCTTTGCCTGAGTAAACAAACTTTATACAAAAAATGACAGTAAACCAACACCACGCACTTTGCCCTTCTTAGAATTTAAGGCAAGGAAAAGAAATTTAAAGCATCTCAACATAAGCATATAAAAAACATGCCATCAATGAACGGCTTACCACTAGTGTACACAGTCTACCACAAAAAGAAGGAATCTTTGTACATAAAGTGAATGTATCAAATAAAATACTGCTATTTTTCCATCATCTTAATAAAATTCAACAAACATATTCCAAGGACTGACTAGCACAGGGCACTTTTAGAAGTGCTGGGGTTGTTGTTCAGTCTTACCCGACTCTTCCTGACCCCATTTGGGGTTTTCTTGGCAGAGATACTAGAGCAGTTTGCCATTTCCTTCTCCAGCTCATTTTACAGGTGAGGAAACTTGGGCAAACAGGGTTCAATGACTTGCCCAGGGTCATACAGCTAGTAATTGTCTGAGGCCAGATTTAAACTCAGGAAGATGAGTCTTCCTGACTCCAGGTCCAGGAGCTGGAGTATAAAAATGGGGCGAAAGAGGGAGGAGGGTGGTGAGGGTATCATCCTTGTCCCTCCAAGAATTTATAATCTAAAGTTGGGGAGAGAGGGGAAGAAGACAGAGGACGAAATGTTCAGAAGAAAATGATAAGAAAAAAAAAGGTACGAAAAATCTTGGGGTGGCTAGGCACAGTGAATAGAGCACTAGCCCTGAAGTCAGGAGGACCTGAGTTCAAATCCGACCTCAGACACTTATCACTTACTAGCCATGTGACCTTGGGCAAGTTACTTAACCCCAATTGCCCTACCTTCCCCCCAGCAAAAAAAAAAAAGAAAAGAAAAAGAGATGAAGGCTTCAGAGAAAGGGCTTCAAGAAAAAAGAAAATGTAAGAAGGATTGTGTTTCAGATAAAACAGATATAAAGGAAGGGAAGCAGCTGCGGTGGAAAAAACACTAGGCGGGAGAAGAAAGTAATTCAAATGTGCCTCTGAAATACTTACTTGCTGTCTGACCTTGGGTAAGTCATCTAAGTCTAACTGGCACTAAGTAAATCTCTCATCTTTAAAAGGGGGAAGGTGGGACTAGGCGGGTCTCTTAATTCCAGATTAACAGTCCCAAAGTCTCGAGGACGAGCTGACACCAGACCTGGGCCTTAAAGAAAGGGAGTGATTTTTCTTCCCAACAGAGATGAAGTTGTCCAGCCCAGCCACAGAGGTGAGGAGTGGGGAGAAGAAACAGCTTGTGCTAATAACAACTCAATAAACTCCGGAGGCTTCTCCTATCTCCGACAGGATCAAACACAAAATCCTCCAGCTTTCAAAGCCCTTCCTAAACTAGCTCCCTCCTACCTTTCCAGCCTTTGGACACTTTGCAGGCCCACTTAGATCCAGCAACTCCTGGCTGTTCATCCCTCTGCCTACTGGCTTCCTTTAAATCCCAACTAACAACCCATCTCTACGGGAAGTCTTTCTCAACCCATCTTCATTCTACTGCTTTCCTTCTGGTAATTATTTCTTATTTATCTCATCTATAGCTTGTTTGTATGTGTATATATATATATATATATATATATATATATATATATATATATATGTGTGTGTGTGTGTGTGTGTGTATGTTTGCTGTCTCCCCTATTGGACTGTAAGCTCCTTGGGGGCAGAGGCAGTCTTTGGCCTCTTGGTAATCCCAGTGCTTAGCACAGGGCCTGGAAAAAATAGGAGATTAAAAAATGTTTGCTGACTAATTAATACACCCAAAGAAGTGGGAAATTGTAGGAGGAAATCTGGGAACAGCTAAATAGTCCAAATGAACTGGAATGAAAAGGACGTTAAAGGAAACATGAAATAAAGTTAGAAAGGTAGGCTGGAAGGCTATCTCAACTGCCAAGCTGATATTCATATCTCTTTCTATAGTGAATGAGTCACTCTAGTTTCTGAACCAGGGAATGACATAGTCCTAAGCCCCAGGAAAATCACTCTGGTCGTTTAAGCGAAGAATGGATTGGAGAGGGTGAAATATGGAAAGCAAAAGAATTAAGAGGCCTTTAAAAATAATTCAGGTAAGAAGTAATCAAGGCCTAAGCAAAAGGGTTGAAGTACAATGCTACCCCACTCCCACCCCACCTCTTGGTCAAATCAATCATACATTTCCTTGGAGGCCCAGATCAACAGGCAATTTCATACAGGTGAAAAAATCTGATGGACCTGGATTCTAGTCCCTGCTCTACCACTACCTGCCTGACCTTGAGCTAGTCAACTCTGCTCTCTGACCCTCAGTTTCCCCTATCTGAAAAACCAGAGACTGGACTAAGATGGACTTTTTCCACGTGTAAACTTACTCTCCATTTTACTTCAACAGCTCTGGTTGGTTGATTGGAGGGAACATCATCTTTACCACCCAATATACCCTGACCCCCCCCCAATATATCCTGATGTCTCCCTTTTCAGCTTCCTTTTATATACTGTCTTCTCCCTTTAGACTGTAAACTCCTTGAGGGCAAAGGCTTATTATTTGTATCCCCAGGCTTAGCACTATGCCTGACACTTAATAAATTTTTTATCGAATTAAAATTATACGAAGCCTTCCTTCCCCAATGACTCCACTACAAAATGGTCTTTTACTTTCAATCTAACAAATGTGTTTCAAGTGCATACTACAGGGGAGGGCCAAAAAGCAGCTCTGCAACAGTAAACACAGTTGGCTTTGGCACTGGGAAAACTAAGAGAAGTACTGTCTGACACATACTGGCTCTGTGACCTTGGGCAAGTCACTTTACATCTCTAGGACTCAGTTTCCCCATCTGCAAAAAAAAAAAGAATTAGGTCTAGATAACTGCTAAAGTTCTTTTGGAGCTCTAAATCTGCAATCTAGTGAAGATACCATGCTAAGTGCTTGGGGACAAAAAGACAAAATGCAAACAGTTGCTCCTCTCAAGGATTTCATACATAATAAAGTAGACTATATTTGCTTAAATGTTATCTGGAAATGTTCCTTAGTTACTTCCTGGAAGGGGCAGGAGAGGAGCATAGTTAATGAGCAAGATGTCTGCACATATTGCCCAATGAAACTGTTTAATAAGGAATAAAAAGAGTACGATAACGTCAGTTGGCAGGTAAAAAAAAAAAGCAAGCACAACCCACACATTCACTCTGTTATGTGCTTTCAAGAGTGTATTTGCCCTCCTTCACTCAACTTCAAATACCCTAAGACTACTAACTTTATAAAATACTGATAAGGTATTCAGCAAAAAGCTAATCCAGTCTCTTAGATGGAACTAATAAACTCTATGTGAGCTACGACTGCCTCCCTTAAAGAGAGGATTGAATATATCTTCTCTAATAAGCAGAAGTGGTTTTTTCTCCTCTTTGGGGGGCGGAAAGGGGAGGGGTACTCTGCTTAGGGCTGGTTCTTTTGGCCAGATATTGGCTCTTGGGAGATGGCTGCCTTTGATCTAAAATGAAATTTTTAAAAACACACACATACCACCTTACTATGCCTAAGGAAAACAAAGAGAGCCTTGTATAGAACAGATCAAATCTACAAACGGGCACTTTTTTTTTTTTAAAGTAGCAAGGTCTTTAAAAAGAAAGTCTAGTCATATTAAAATAATTCAGAATCACAAAGCACAACGGAAAGAATTTTTTTAAAAAGTGTTCTGAATATTAAGCTGGGGCCTTGGGGCAGCTTCCTCATAGTTTGGGAGAATAAAACAACTAAAGTGTGTTAGAACAGTGAACATGCACACACATACACAAACACATGTCATCTCCCCAACCAGACGACTCAAAGGAAGCACAACATCCATACCTCCTTTACCATCAAAAAGCACAATAAGCAATGAGTGTACCTATAAGGCCTAAAGAGGATTAAAAACCTCACTGGGAGGAGACATTGCTGGGGAGGCAGGACCCCAGCTGAGCTGCTCTTCCCACCTTTCTCTAAACCTCTATCCTCATAAGCTGGGATCCCTTCTCAGGAATAAGGTGACAGGAAACCTGGTGGTATCATTAAAGGAAATAAATCCACCTGAGACTGGAAAGGGGAAACCATGGAATATCATAGGGTCCCCTCTAGTTTTCTATTTTTTTTTATTGTTGTTGAGTCATTCCAGTCACATCTGACTCTTCCTGACCCCATTTGGGGTTTTCTTGGCAAAGCAGTTTGCCATTTCCTTCTCCCATTCAGTTTACAGATGAGGAAACTGAGGCAAACAAGGTTAAGTGACTTACACAGGGTCACACAGTCTGAGGTCACATTTGAACTCAGGAACTCCAGGCCCAGTATTCTAACCATTATGGACCCCAGCAGTCAAGTTTTCTATGAGAAGCTGCTTAAATAAATTCCCCCCTTTTTTTATTGTGGGGGAAGAGGGACAGATCTCAAAGGGGAAACAGAATAGAGAAATAAGAAGTACATCTTTTCATCCCTCGGAAGTACCACGCACCCATGTATTCCTTCAGCAACTGTTCAAGAAATGCCTTTTGAATGAATGGCAAGGTAAGTTTAAAATTTCAAACTTGCACCTGATTTATATTAAAAGGCAAAGAACATGGCAATTCTATCACATTATTCTACATAATTACAAATTATTCTCCAATGATCTCTTGGGAAAAAATGGTCCTTAATTTTAGATCTACAATGTGTTTTTAAATCAAACAGAGGATGTCTGTACAACTGACACAAAACTTTAGCCTAACAATAGAAAAATTCCTGAAAAAGGGGGCAACTATTCCAATTCCGGATGTGTGTACACAGGAAATCAACACAGTTATATGATCAAAGCAATAAAATGGGGCCTCAGTATTTCTGACAGGTTCCAGATAACTTAGGGGAATTATATGTTGCCTTGGACCGATACTCAGAAACCATGGGCTGGAGTTCTGGCTCTGCCATTTACTCAACTGGGAATTTATTGAGGCATATAGTAGGTGCTTAATAAATGTGGACTGATTACTAGGTGCCAAGCATTGTGCTAAACTCTGGGGAAGCTGCTTAACCTCCCACTGTGCTGTGCTGTTCAGACCACACATACGAGATTTTCTCGGTAGAGATCCTGGAGCAGTTTTCCATTTCCTTCTCCAGTTCATTTTACAAATGAAAATGAGGCAAAAAGAGTGAAATGACTTGCCCAGGGTCACACAGCTACTAAGTGTCTTGAGATCAGATCTGAATCCATGAGATTGAATCTTTCTGATTCCAGGCTGGCCCTCTATCCACTTTGTCCTGTGCCTACAGGCACAATTATTTCATTTCTCTGAACCTCAGTTTTCTCATCCATTAAATGGAAATAATAGAGAGTTAGGGGGCAGCTAGGTGGCACAGTAAATAGAGCAATGGCCCTGGAGTCAGGAGGACCTGAGTTCAAATCTGACCTCAGACACTTTACACCGACTTGCTCTGCGACCTTGGGCAAGTCACTTAACCCCAATCACCCTACCTTCCCCCCTCCAAAAAGCAAATAATAATAATAATAGAGAGCTGCTGTTGGGAAAAGTGAAAATCACTATATAAAGTGGACTTTTAGTATCATTATCATGAACACTGGCTTCCTTTGCCACCATGAAAAAAAGATTGGTTGATACAGTAAAGCTAGTGTTAGGGAACACTCAAATGAGGTTTCCTTTGTACTGTTTACAATATCATACTGTTCTCAGTATGATACTGTTCACTGGAACTGCTACGAGTTCCACTGCTCTTTACAAACATCTTTATACACATACACCCCCACATGACCCCCATTTGCTGCTGAGACCCAAAGAAGACACAGTGGTGATTCACTCACAGGCTACAAAAGATCCATGAACACGCTGGGAGAAAACACAAGTTCACAGACTGTGATAAACATCTTAGTAACTGGTTCTTTCCAAGGTAGAGCTATCAAAAGGGGAATTTTAGAAATTTGACAATACAATTCCACCAAAATACTGACAACTTAGCTATTCCTCTTTGGTTCCAATAACCCCCACACGATGGTTCCACCAAAAATATATCTATATATTTGTGTGTGCTTTTACAAGCCTGGGAACCTTTAACTCTCCAGGAGTAAAGCTTTACAACATTACTTAGGTCTCAAGATACATTAGTCAGCCTAGTTCTGACCCAGAGCAAAGTTATTTAACCTCCATTTAAAACCCTCGTGTAAAAAGACCTTGCTGCATGCATATTAAGTACGGTATTAAAACTAAGATACCAGGTGATCACTTCAGAGCCATCTTGAATCATCTAAAATATGGCCATTCTGAATAAATCACTTACTACTCCAACTTCAAATTCCTTTGTGGCTTTCTATATAGCTACACTTACTAGCTCAAAAGAATACAACTATAAAACTATACTCCCCAAATGGGTTACTTTTAACCCAATACAACAAGCATTTATTACGCACCGACCATTTGGTAGGTTCTGAGGAAAGGGAGAAGTCTCTACTCTCCCAGAGCTAATTGAACATCGGCACTTTATCACTCAAAGTCAAAGAACCATAGACTTAGGGCCGGAAGAGATCAGAGGTCATTCATCCAACTCCCTCCTTTTACAGATGAGGAAACTGTACGCATGTAGCTTAGTGGCTGACTACCTTGAACACAGATCTTCCTGACCCCTCACTATATCCTCTACACCAAGTAGCCTCTCTAAATCAATTTCTTTTACAAGGTTAACTCCTTGTTAACAGAATTAAGATAGACGAGACATATTTCCTTAAGAAGAAACTTTTAAAGGTAGGAACTCAATAACACATGCCTTTAACACCAAAGGCCTGCAAGGCATGAGATTAAATGAATTGAACTAGTCCAAAATCAATCCACTCTACCCCGGGAGTATATTACGAATGAGTTGGAAATGCATCACCCCCAAGTGAACTGGTTGGGAAGAGCTCATCTTAACAAGTTAAGGCAAGTCCGACAAAGGAAAAATAAATTTAAAAATCAGTTTGCACACTTCGAGTTCCTATCTTTTTTTAGTATGTTTAAAGTCTAAATACTCAAAAGGTACCTGTGTTGTCTTCACCAAGTTCCTACAAGGACCGTGACTGGTGGGGATGAACCCACGCTATTTTACCGCCAAAGAGGACTAGAAAGTGCAACTTGGTCGGGCTTTCCCCTCGATTCCGAGGGGGCGGGTTCCCGTCCCCGGAGGGTTTCCAGGCGAAGCCTGGTGACCACCTATCAGAGATGCAGCAGCGGGGATTCCCTTACAGGTGGGGGATGCATTAGCTGACCCCGGGAGGCCCCTCCCCACACAGTCTGGGATTACATGATTCACTCATGAGTAGAAAGTGGGCGGCGATGAGGTAAACGAGAGAGATACCAAAGCGAAATCCTCATTAAAGCAGTACAGGAGACCCGCCCCTGAATCAGGTCAGGCTCCTCTCTCAGAAGAGCAGCCAAGCCCTTCCTGCGGCCCGCCGATCCCCCACCCCCAACCCAGCGGCTGCACCCGAACCTAAGGGCGCGCGGACCATCCGCGCTGGGCCGTTCCCCCGACGGCCGGCGTGCGCGCAGCTCTGGCCCGGAAGGAAAGGGGCAACGCTGAACCGGAGCTCTGACTACGCTCCCAGGGGTCGAGATGGTACTAGGGGGCTGGAAGGAGTCGTCCCGCACGCCTCACCCATGCAAATAAATAGGGGACCCCTCCTTGTCCCAGCACGGAGCCTTCCCAGCTCCCAGGCGGAGCTTCGACCCCTTGAGAGGCACAGGAGTGGTGACAGTCACCTCCGAGCCCCAGCTGCGCCACTCACCTGGCCTGCGCAGCAGGGGGCCGACATCACGGCGGCTGCAAAGGAGCAGCGCTCTGCCCCGACGGCTCCCGGGCTTCAGCGGCCGGAACACGCAGCACCCGCACGCAGCCTCACACACCTCCCACTTCCAGTGATCACAGCTGCTCGGAGCTCTGGGGGCAGCCCAGCAAAAACAAACGACCCTGAGCCCCGCCCCCTCTATCAACCCCAGGCCCCGCCCCCGCCCTTCCAGGACAGACAATGAGCCGCGATGCGCCCCCTTCCACCCTTGCCTCTCCTGAGCCGGGGACTGATAGGTTCTAGCTTTGCACTGACTTCCGCTGTCGTCAGGACAGCCCAAGCTGGGAAATTACTTCCCGGTGGGAAGAAGTAGTTGCTCCCCAAACTTACCTCCTTACGGGCACCATTGTAGAGGAGGAGAGGACCTGTCTGTGAGCACTCCACTCCCCTGGTTCTTACATAAAGAGCTAAGTGGGGTTCTGGAATGAAACAAACAGTGGCTCATTGCACTGATTAAAGGAAACGAGGCTTTACCCCCTCCCAGGTTTTCTCTTTACCCGGATCTGCCGGGGGAAAATCAGCTTGTCTGGAAATGACAAAATTCTGGTCCCAGAGAAAATGCAGCCTCTCGTAGTGGCTAGAGGGCTGGATGGATGGATGCAGAACGGGAGACCTGCTTTAAAATCTTGCCTCACCTTATTAACTAACTCTGTGGTCAGTTGGCAACTCATTTTATCTCTCTGGCTCAATTTCCTCATCTGTAAAATGGGGGTAATTCTACTCGTGCTATTCTGCCGAGTTGTAAGGAATACGTTTTGCCCACGTAAAAGCACTCCATAAAATGTATGTAATTTGGTGTTCAGTCTTAGAAGGTTCTATTAACTACTAGATGATGGGCATTAGCTAGTTCAAGGCAAAGATAGGGGAGAAGTCTGTGCCACTGCAGGCCATGCCTGGCAAGCCAGCATAGCAGCTTCTGGGACTCTTCAGTCCACAGACAATAAAGGGGTGGGCTAGAAGCGTGAGGCGTCAGACAATCGGTCAGAAGGAGACTACAGGGGTCCTTGTAATGTCAGTGGATGCAAGACTCTATTCCCATACAAGGTTCCAAGTCACAGTCCCAGTGCAAGGCGGAATGAAGAGAGCTAGGGTTCCATAAAATGTTGAGGTATAGGGTTAGGGGTGCTTGAGACCCCAATATCCCAACACGCTGAGTCCCGCCAATTGAATTCGACTCGTCTTCTCTCAGCAAAAGAAAAACAAAGTTTATTAAAAGTTCACCATAATGGGTAGAATCTTAAGGAGCATCGGTATCTATGACCCTTGTACTGGACAAGCAGGCCATAATCATCTGACAAAGATTGAGTCTGCACTAGATCACTCTCTGATGCCCTCACACCTCACGGAGAGAAGATGGGGTCTTATACACAGAAAGTTCGTGGGAGAATCTAGGGGTGGTCTAGGGGAGGAGTTTGGTGAGAGTCTTCAGGAGGAGTCAAATGAAGTCAGACTCCAGGGATAAGAGATTAAGGGTGGGAGGTAGCTGGACAAAGGAGGGCTAGGATAGTAACAAAGATTTGGGCAGAGCCACAAAGAAAGGATTATGGCCTCAGGCAAATGCCTCATCAAATGGGAAGATTCAATCAGAGTTCGAGGGGGTTCCCAGAGCCTGTACCTCATCAGATGTCTTATTAATTAATCCCAGGTTGCTGAAGTCAGTTTTGGGGCATTCCTTCAGTGCTATGTATCAGGTAGAAACAGTCCATGATGTGCTTCCTGTCTCTTAGCTGAGAAATAAACTATAGATGAAGAATAAGGCACACATTATGTGGAAAAACTCAGCACTCAACTCATTTGGCACAAGTCTAAGACAAATTTATTCATTGTCTATTCAAGCATGATTGGTTAAAGAGAGCCACATGGGTTTATTGAAAATGTCTCTGCCGTCTGACCTTGGGCAAGTCACTTAATCCCAATTGCCCTGCCTTCCCTCCTCCAAAAGCAAAAAAAAGAAAAGAAAAGAAAATGTCTCTGACTCAGGTCAGTCCTATTTAAAATTTATAGTGTTTAGAAACAAAGACCAAATTCTACAGAAAAACAAAAACAGGTAACAGTGTCTAGGTTAGAAATTCTGACTTTATTAAAAGAAAACTACAATAACTTAAGCTATCAGAAAACCCTGTTAGATCATCTTTTTTAAAAACCATTCAGTCTGATCAAGGGTAGAGAAAGAGGTATTGTTCTTTTGCATCAATCAAAAGAGTTCCCTTAATCTGGTCACCATCCTAATTTAATTTCAGGGAATTTAAGGTTCTTTTCATTAACTTCAAGAAAACTGTAGTTGAGTTTCCCATTATAAAACTGATTAGATTTTTTTGTAGTGATGAAACAAGGGTTTCAGAATAGGGCCTTGCTTCTTTGGAAGTTAAGTATTAATAATTATAAGATTAATAGTAAGTATTAATATGATTTTTTTCCATTCAGGGAGTTCAACAGGTTCTTTTGACTTTCAGTCCTTGGACTGAAATAACATTGTTTCTTATCATTTTGCTTAAGGAAAAGGGAGGCCTTAATGTATTTCTAAAATTGTCAGATATGACCAATATGTTGATTATGTTTTACTTTTTTGTTTCAAGTGAGGGTTCAGGGTTGGGTGAGAGAGTCATCAAAAACTGACTTAATTTTTTTTAAGACATTAATAAAACATTAAAAGGAAAAAAGAAACTGTGTAGAGGAATAGTTTAAGAGCATCAACCTTCTTTGTGTATAGATATAGTAGGAATGCTATCAAGTACTAGACCAGTGGTTCTCAACCTTCCTAATGCTGCAACCCTTTAATACTCGTATGTGGGCATATCTGCATGTGGGTAGACCCACCTGGAGACAGATAGAGGAGCACAGTGTCTCGGTCTCTAAGACCACTGGAAATATGTGTTTTCTGATGGTCTTAGGCAACCCCTGTGAAAGGGTCGTTCAACCCCCAAAGGGGTTGCAACCCACAGGTAGAGAACTGCTGTAGTAGAGTTTTACCACACCATGGAACTCTACCTGCAGCTTCTAGAACATAAAGTACTCTTTAACAACATGAAACAGTGGCTGTTTCTTTTTTAATTTAAAAAACCTCATAGCCTTTGCTCCCTACACACACACACACACACACACACACACACACACACACACACACACACACACACACACACACACACACACACAAACACACAAACACACACACACCCCCACACCCTTTTTTTTTTGAGGGAGAAAGTTGTACATCCTGTTCCTAAGGTATAGGTAGGACTTCGATGGATACTTTTTGATGTGTGTTTGTCAGATTCAAGAGACAGTCTGTTTCCAGGTTGGCCAAGATTTTCCTCCCCACAAAATTTTCCTGAAATAAACTGAGTTGACTTCTTTTACACATCATAACTCTGGTGTATGCATGCACACATTCATGATATTATAAATAACCAGCTTTCACTTCTAGCTTTAAAGTATTTTGGAAAGCAGGGGAACAATCTTGAGGTTAAAAAAAACAAAAATTAAACTGTTCAAGTCAATAAATGTTGATTTGTTTATTATTAGAAAATAATCACCCATGACCCATTTTTCTCCCTTTGACAAATTTAGCTTCTTTAATTAAATAAATTGATTTGATCTTATTAGCTTAGTAGATTAGAAGAAATCAAAGCTAATATTTTTAAATTCTCTATCAAAATTGAGACAACTTTGGATTTAAGAGAATTTAGTCGTATGTTGAGAATCACATAAAGCAAAACTAAGTTCACTCTCAAAAGCTTAACAGTGAAAATACACAGCCTCAACAACAGTTAAATAAATGGGGGCAGATAGGTGGTGAAGCAGAGTATAACTCTGGGAGACAAATAAGTACCTAGTTGTGAATGTTCACTGAGTACTCTCAACATATAATTCAGTGGCATGATTAGGAATTTTAAAATTCAATTTTACTTTATTTTTAGGTCCCCGTTTTCATATTCCCACCTCCCTTACTCCCCCACCACCCCCCCATTTGTCAAGCAAGACAAATACCCAGATTGGCCATGTTCCCTCCCCCCTAAAAGAATAATAAGTTTCAATCTGCATTCTGATTGCATTACCTCTTTATTTGAAGGTGAGTAACATGTTTCATCATGAGTTCTTGTTGGTCATTATGTTGATAAGAGCTCCGCAGTCTTTCAAACATACCACACATTTTAGAAAGAGTACCTAAACCTGTGTTAAGTGCAAAATAAACAGATTCAGAGCCTTGATACCTACTAAAGCCTACTTGGGTCACATTTATACTTAAAGAAACACCTGGAAGAACCTGTTTCCCTAGCTCTGAATCTGATGTTTTCTTTTGTGTCTTGTACCTTCCTCAAATCAATCCCAGGTTCTGTCATAAGCCCAAAAGGTCAGAAACAAAAGCCTACCATAGCAGTCACCTTTGAGATGAACTTTGAAGAAAACTAGGTAAAGGTAGGAAAGGAATGGATGATGGGTATGGAAGATAGTCTGGGTTAAAGGCAGAGAGAATAGAGATGGAGTGCCAGGTCTGAGAAACAGCAAGAAGACCATCTTGGCTAGACTGCAAAGAGCATGACAAGTGGATAATGTATTGTGAACCATTTTCGAGCCCCCCTGTCACCTGAGACAGGCCTAAAACCTGGATTAACTAATCAGGAGAAAGACATTTTTGGCCCACTCTGAGCTTAACATAGCATAATGCTTTGTGTGCCATAGCATAACAGACATGCTTTGCTTTGCTCTCTGAGTGAACCCAAAATGCCCCTTCCTATGTCAACAACTACAAAGCCAGATGAAGCTGACCAGGAGGAGCGTTCTGTTTATGACTGCCAAGGACAAGGAGTCTTGAACAGACACTATCTTGAATAATGGGACTTTTCTTAACTTGGCGTTTTATGGAAACATATGCTATGTTATGTTGTGTAATATATATTGTCAAATTAATAATAAAAGAAACACAGACATCCTGGATCTATAATTTCAATTGACACCTTGACATTCTCTTATCTTATTGTACTTGCAACCTATCCTATTAAGAAATTCCTATTTAGACATAAATTCTAAACTGGGCATCTTGCCACACAGGAAAATAGGGGGAATGGGGATGAG
>CM053580.1:323690626-323701808 GCA_028627135.1 Pseudochirops cupreus | reverse complement strand
CAGGGGAGTCAGGAGACCTGGGAACCAGTTCCACCTCTGCCACTAACAAAATAAAGCTTTGAGCAATTCATGGTACTCCTCTGGGCCTCAGTTTCCTCATCCCTAAATGAGAGGTTGGCTTAGGTGACCTTTGAGGTCATGTCCACCATTTGATTCATCATGCTATTGTGAGCATCTCTCTCCTCTCAGTGTGTCTTCACCACACTGACAAATTCCCCACCTCCTGCATCTTCTTTCTCATTCTGGTCACTGGAAAACCCCATTCCCAAATATGAAAACAAAGCAACAGGGCTTTCTTTCAGAAATATCATCTTTAATTACATAGCTGTGATAAATGTGTGTGTACATTTTTTCCCTCTGATCACTACACCTAATCCAGTCAGTCACTTAGTAAACAAGCATTTATTAAAAGTGCTTACTTTTCCAAGTCACACACAATAACTGGCTAATAAGTATGCTTGGGCTCGAAGTGAAGACAAAATTAAGAGTTAAAATGTGTTAGTTCTAGGCCTTTCCAAATAGCCCTAGGGGTTTAGGAGTAATTAAATAATTTAGCACCTCAGAGCGAAGCAAGAACCAGGAGAACATTTATATAATAAGGAGACATTATAGAGAAAAACCAACTTTGAAAGATGTGAGAACTCTAACCATTGCAATGACCAACCACGATTCCAGAAAACTGAAGATGAAGCATGCCACTTAGAGATAAGGGACTGCAGTTGAAGAAAAAGATAAATATTTTTAGACATGGACAATATGAGAATTTGCTTTCAGTGACTATGCAAATTTGTTCAAAAGACTTTTCTTTTTCTTTTTTTTTTCCTCCCAAGATGAAAAAGGGGAGGTAAGAGAAAGAGAGAATAAATGTTTGTTAATTAAACAATAAAATTAAATTTAAAATGAAAGGAAAAAAAAGGAAAATATAGCACCTAAAATATAGCACCTAAAGCTGCTTAGGGTCATTCCTTGTTTGCAGAGCTATATGACTGGGCCTTTGCCCTAGAGAAGAGGTGGGAAACCTACAATCTCAAAGGCACATGTGGCCCTCTAGGTCATCAAGGGCAGCCCTTTGACTGAAGCCAAACTTCATTGATTCTGTGAAGATCTGCTTCTTTCCTGTGGGAGTCCTCCTGGGGCCCTCACATATGCTCCCTCACTTGGCCTCAGGAAGCAGCTCCCCTCCCAAAAGTCCTCCCTCTGTCACATCCTTCTGTTGCAGGCCCTGTCCCCATCCTGGGCCAGTAGACCTGCACCTGACTGGGCTGAACTACCTGCCTTTCAATGTGGGATCAGGGGCCCTGTGTCAATCAGTATTCCAGGGATTACCAGCAGGATCACTGACAAAAGCAGCAAGGTTGACCTCCGGAGCAATGGCTTCTGGTTTCTGTCTCTCCTCTCAGCCCACCCACACTGAATTTTCCCTCAGATATATGATATATAATATATTATTGTTTTTATATATAATAATTATATATTATGTATTGTAATATATATTATAACCCTTAGCAATATATAATATATCATAATATATTATTATACTTAATATTAATGCATATTATATATGATATGATGTGATGTGATATGATATAATGTGATATGATATAATATAATATAACATGATGCAATGTGGTACAATGCCATGTGGTATGGTGCAGTGCTATGCGATGGCATAGGATATGATCTGATACAATATAGGATAGGAACTATGGGATAGGATACAATCCGATGCGATATGAAACGGAGTGGTGTGGTGCGATGCAATACGGTGCAATGCAATGCGATATGATACATTACAATGCAATACAATACAATACAATAATTATATATATAATAGGTCTGCTGATTTCAAACTCTAGTTTACATCTCAAGAGAATCAACAAAAGAAGACCAGTAATCTGTGGGCAATGTGTCTGGCAATCTGCTTCCTGCCCAGCTCACACTGGGCAATCCTGGAAGCCCCCATTCCTCATCTTCTTTGGTATCTGATCATGTGAGAGGTATGGTCACCAAAGCTGTCCCTTATTCCTCAGCAAGGACTAAAACCTGTGGTTTCCTGTGGGACCAGCCTCAAGGACCTGAGCCTGTGGTTTTAAATTAATTTTGGTGTATCCTGGAGAGCTGGGGATTGCACATGCAGAGCAACCTCTCTGTCAGAGGCTAAGCTCTTCACCAATCCAACGGCTGTTGAAGGTCCTGGTTCCTAGCTGGGTTTGACTTAGGCTATCTAGGTTGCCTGTTAGCTATTTCTCGCAGGATCTTTGAAAGAAGATAATGTAAAACATTAATATCTTGGTGTTGAAAGAATTCATTACAGAATTGGCCCAGGGACAGAAAACAGTAGTGTTTTGTCCTGAACTGCAGCCAGAAGTGAGAGGGCTTCAAAAGCTTTTTAAAACCTTTTATCTTTTGGGGTTTTTTGCTGGGAAAGTGGAGGAGGTATTCATTCTGCCAGCCAATTTGGACTGGATTTGGAAATAACTTAACCAGCTCTGTGATTATGGAAATGTCACTTCACCGAGCCTCAGTTTTCTCATGTGTAAAATGGGTAACAGTGCAGGCTTGTGTAGAGAAAATAAGAGGATGCATGTCAAGTTCTTTGCAAACCTTAGGGTGTAAACACTTCACCCTCCACTAACTGGCCTGGCTTCTGTGATCTAAGGAGACACCCCACAGAGGCTCCTAAGGCTTCTGGACCTCCAGCTGAGACTGGAGTTTAGAGATATTGAACGGCATGCCACTGATTAGAAGAGCAATGTTATAATCCCTTGCACATAGTAGATGTTTAGTAACTATTGAATTAATAAGTGAATGAAGACTCCTTTGTTGACCTCTGGGGAGACATTTTAAGACAGGAAATCTGACTCAGTAATGTAGAGGGCTATATTTGTCTTATTTTCAAGTTTGAATTACATAAACTTTCCCACAATTCTTATTCATGGGATAATGAATATATATGAAACTACAAGAAACATTTGAATTTTTCAGGGAGGCAGCATGCCACATTGAGTAGTCAGTAGGATGTAGATATGAGAATATCCAGGTTCAAATCCTGCCTCTAACAATAGCTATGTGACCGTGGGCAAGTCATTTAATCTCTGAAATTCATCTGTTTCCTCATCTGTAAAATGGGAGCAATGATATCACTAGTACCTACCTCACAGGGTTATCATGAATATCAAAGGAGATGATATATATATTTATAAATTTAATTTAAAAATTATAAATTTAGAGTATGTAATAAAATGTCATTTATTTAGTTTCCAAATGTTGGCCAGGATTTTGAAAATGCTTAGAATTTCTCTCAGTTGTTAGACCAAGATTTCACCCAGAAAATTCTAAAATAGTTTAGATCTGTCCTCAGAAGAAAAAAAAGGGAATTGGAAAGGTACAAAATGGCAGCCAGGAATTCAAAATCCTTGAAATCTCTTCTCAGGCCACCTGAGCAAGTGTAGGCTCCTTCCATGCCATGTGCTTGGCTTGGTTGCCATTTTCTGTTACTGGGAGACAGGGAAGGGAGAGAGAGACAAAGAGTGCCATGCCCTCACCCCACTCTCCTCACCAGACAGCTTGGAGACAGATCCCCTCCCTCCCTGGTACCTCCTAATTAATATCAACTCTTTAAATAAAATATAGTAGCCATATCTCAAAGGAGCTCGGGTAATTGACTTTAGACTGGGTTTTAAAATTTTATTTATTTATATTTTATATGAGTTCTTAATATATTTTTATTTATTTTGTTAAATATTTCCCAAGTACATGTGAAAAAAAGCTAACTTTTTTTTTTATTTTGAGCTCTGAACTCCTTCCCTCCCTTCCATGCTTCCATCCTCCCCCAGAAGGTAAGCATTCTGAGATGGCTAGGAACCTGGTATGAGTTGTTAAAGGAATTTATTTGCAAAATATATGATTAATATTCACATCAATTCCCAAACTTTTCTCCTATGAACTCCTTGCTAGGCAGGCCTCTTCTCTTAAACTCTGTCATCTCACAGGAAAAGTACATTCATCACCAGCCTCACCCAGTGCTGCCCCTTATTCTCCCTGAGATTCTGTTTCCTGCCTAATTGGTCCCTGGAAACTCTGGTTTTCTCAGACTTCCCCTTTTTAGAGGGCCTTCTCTATCATCTCCAAAATACCCCCTGGTATTTTAGTGCCTCACAGACCACATCTATTGGGAGGGAGGGGAACAACCAAACTTAAAACACCTTTTAAACAGATATCTTTTGTTTTTATATCAACTTCATTTCTGAATATCTCCCCACTACACACACACCCAGAGAACCATTAAAAAGAAGGAAAAAAAGGTATCTCAGTAAAACTAGCCAACTCATTGTGAAAACTCAGCCTAAGGGGACTCATGCTTAAACCTTGCTTAAAATTTTTCTGTACCTCCAGCTTGCAGGGGACAGTGGCCCTGAAATGGGCAGCTAGGTGGTACAGTGGATGGAATACCAGGTCTGGAGTCAGGACAGCCTGAGTTCAAATTCAGCTTCAGACATTTACAAGCTGTGTGATCTTAGGCAAGTCATTTTTAACCCTGTTTGTCTCAGTTTCCTCATCTGTAAAATGAGTTGAAGGAAATGACATACCATTCCAGCCTCTTTGCCCCAAACAGTTTTTATTTAATTTAATAAAGTAGTAAACTTTCAAAAAACAAGATTAAGCTTTTAGAAATCTAAGAACTAGGGTACATAAATGACTGACTTCCAAATATTTCTAATGGGAAATATAGGCTTTGAGTATGTTTTACTATTAAATTCTAAAAATTGGATTAAGGATGTTATGTATAAAATTACATTAATAATTGCAAAGAAATTCTCAACCATCTTTTTCTTATTCTGAAGACTCTGTCTGATAATATTAAGGGAAGGACTCGTTTTCCAGTTCAGTCCTTCATGGATCCTTTTAAGGTTCTTCCTTTAGCCTGTTGATGACATTGTCCATTTCAGATACAGGGCTTGGGTAGAGATAGAATGAATAAATAAAAATTAAAATTCTCTGAAGTTTCAGGTGAATGATAGGTTCCTAATTTGGTTGGTGTTCTCCTTGTAGCTCTGCTGTTAATAGGATTAGATCCATAATTTCTGAACTGGTTTTTACCACATGAACTATTTACTAGAAGGCCAATCTAATTAGAGTTTTGTCACATTTTACTAAATTATACTGTCTTATCACCAGCAGGCCTTAGCAGCATTACCTAAAGAATCTCTGTAAGTGGCCTGGAACCTAGAGATGGGCCAGGAAAAAACTCCACAAGCCAGCCCTGATCTATGCACAGACATCTGAGAGATGCACAGGAGGTTTTTGCCAGAATCCTTTTCAACAAGTTTTTTTTTTTAATAAAATTTTGAGTTCCAAATTTTCTCCTTCCCTTCTTCCTCTCCCCCCTCCCTTAGGTGGTAAACAGTTTGATATAGGTTATATATGTGCAATCATGTAAAATATATTTCCATGTTAGTCATGTTGTGAAAGAAGAAACAGAACATAAGGGGAAAAAATACTAAAAAAATAAAGTGAAAATAGTACATTTTGATCTGCATAAACTCCTGAAGATCACAGTCACTGCCAAAGGACTTGATGCTCTTAAAGCTACAGCCGTTTTGCATTTTATTATTTACTTAATTGTAATTTTGCTTGTTTTATTAGTTCTAAGTGTATGTTATAAACCGTTACCTGTTCTCTAAGCTGCTTATCATTTCTGCTTGGACTGATACTACAAGTTCGAAGGTCATCATTTATCCATGGTGTTTATATAGAGGCCCATCCTGCGGTCTCTGCCTGTCTTGTCAACAGTTTAACTCCTTATGGAAGAAAACCGTGACGAAATGGGGAGAAAGTGGGTGGCCTTGCCATTTGAACAGCTATAGACTGATTTTATCAAGTTACCAAAGTCTACGGGCTACAGATAGATTTTGGTATACAAAGACCAATTGAGCCTTTGTGTAGAAGCTTTTCCAGATCCTGCTGACCATCTCAGTGGCCAAGCCAATGAACCTGAATACATCACTCCCAGCTAAAGATTGACGTCAGCCCAGCAGAGAAAGCAACCCCTCATCTTCCTTAAACCAAAAGGACACCCCCAAAACCAATCAGTGGTCCTTGGCCACCTGTCTATTTGGCCCTGATAATTAGGACTTTACCTCTCACTTGTAATCTATCATACATTTGTCTTCTGTACTTTCTGCCCCGTAATGGGTACTTGGGATTGGAGGAACAGAGGCCAAAATGCCAGTCAGTCCTTTAATTGGACTAATTGTTGGATATGCATCCATATCCCTTTTAACTGGAGAACTATGAAGCCATCCCTACTGTGTTATGGTCAGAATGGGATGAAAAGCTGGGTAATAGGATGGCAAACGCTATATAACAATGTTGTTCAGTAGTTTCAGCCATGTCTGACTCTTTGTGACTCCTTTTGGGGTTTTCTTAGCAAAGACACTGGAGTAGTTTGCCATTTCCTTCTCCATCTCACTTTACAGATGAGTAAACAGGGTTAAGTGACTTGTCCAGGATCACACAGCTAGTAAATCCCTGATGCTATATTTGAACTCAGGTCTTCCTGACCTCAGGCCTGGTACTCTATCCACTGTACCACTTAGCTGCCCTGTAATAGTAGGCAGTATGTAACTATACCATGCCTCTATATAAAAATGAGGGACCAGGGATATGTAGAGAATATTTTTCTTTCCTGAGGGGCCAGGCAACACTGACAAGTTTTTAAGATAGCCCCTCTGGGATTTTATTTTTGTGCAATAATAAAGCATATTTTTGACCTCTCAAAAATTGACAGAGATGTCATAGTATGGATAGAGTTTTGGTTTGGGGTTATTTTTGGCCTGCCCACAAGCACATTCTCACACAGCAAGTGTGCAGCCATCTAGGCATCTGCTATTTCTGCCCTTTGGTAAGAAGAGCTGAGTACACCAACTCCAGCACCTTACTGCTCGTGTATGGGGTCTCTGAAGCCTAGCCCTCCTGAACAGAATGAACATAAGTGCTGGGGTGGGGTCAGGGGGAGTTGTACTCAGTACCATGGTTCATGCACTGAGGGCTGTGGCCTTACAAAATAGGATGGCTCCAGGCTTCTTCCAGGCAGAGAGGGGAGGATATGCTCTTTCTTAGGTCAGGAGCGCTGCACCTCCATACTCACCTGAGGTGGAGGACCTGGAATAGGTTCCAGGCATATAAGAAGGAGCCTTGGTCTCCATGAGAATAGTTAACACTGTGGCTACCCAATTTTTCATGGTTGAAGCATTTTTCTGTATGTTTTCCATTGATCTTCCATATAGGGATTGTTTGCTGCGTATGTTTACAATATCTCCCCTGGTATAAGGAACCACTCCAAAGGCCGACCCCCAAATTACAAGAAGCAAGACTAAGAAGAGGCAGTTGAAGATAGAGAAGCCACATAGGTGCCATTTTGGTGCTGCTCCAAGAGTATGATTAGCACCAAAGTGAGGATAGTTGTGACATCAACGGAGTTTGATGGTACACTCAATGGCCTATACCCAGTGTTCTCTACTTGGGCAAAGAAGGGAGGCTGGTAGCATTTTCTCACCTTTTCTCCTAGGCCACGCTTAATAATCAACTACACAGCCTTCCATTTTGTGGGATTTCTTTTAGATCGCACTTATTAGGCCTGCTCCCCAAGAGCATATCTTGCAGATATTTGTCACTTCCTGTGCTAGGCAAAGCCCTGCCAGGGTCTCCTATCAGCTCTCTTCTTGTTTCTGCCTGATAGCTCTGGGGGAGCTTTGTGCAGAGACAGCCTCATGTTATGAATCCTGCTGCAGCTGCTCCTCCCCTGTTATCTAATCCTCAAGGCCCTACTTCAGTCAGTGGCTGTGATCTCCCTCTATCAGTGGAAAGAGAGGGAGGGTTATCTTACACATAGGTGGAGGACATTAACATTAAGTTCCAGACATGCTATTTGCGGCCTTGCTTCTGGAGCCAAGAGTGTAGGCTGGAAAGTTTGCTATCCTTGGAGAAATTAGGCTACCCCTTAGCAGAGAGGTAGTGAACTGTGGAAAAGCACTGCAGTATCTTTGCCAAGAAAACCCCAAGGACAGAACTGGTGCACCATGGTCCATGCAGTCATGAAGAGTCAGACGTGACTGAACAACAACCATAGGGGCAGAATGAGGCATATACCATCCCATGTGGCCAATGAGCTAACTTATTTTGTTTCACCATATTCTTTGTTACAAGGGAGGATTTTAGTAGGATGGGAATTTTTGGAAAGTGACAAATGTAAATTTTTTTTTTTAAGTTTGTGTTTTAATAGGAAATAAGGTTTCCCATGTGGTAGCTCCACAATGATTTCAGTGCACTGGAAGATCAACTTGACTTTCTTCAAAGGCATTCTATGAAATCTATAGTGCAGGGAGAGGCAGAGGGGACCATATTGGCTCCCAAGTTGGTGTTCTGGTAAACACTGACTCTAGCTTATGTCCTGTTTCTCAGGAGATTTTGGACTTTCTTGTTCCTCTTAATGACTGGTCCCTCTCAATCATCTCTGCAAAGGACCAAGGCTCAACAAAAGCCAACAATACCCATCAATCAAACAAGCACCTCCTATGTTCCAGGCATGTACCATTCTAGGTGCTGAAAATACAAATACAAAGAATGAGACAATTTCTACTCTTAAGGAGCTTACGTTCTAATGAGGAAGATAATTATAGTAGACTTTCTTTAGAAGGCAAGAGACTGATTACCCATTGTCCAACCCCCTCATTTTAGGGGTGACTAAACCCAGGTCTGAGAGGTGTAGCTCCCAGAGCTAGTTACAGGAATAATTAGCACATTTAGGAAGAAAACTCCTGCTGATGATAACCAACCATTAGCAAAGGGTATATTAATAATAAACAAGGGTGGAAGAGTCAGTTCCTCCTTTCGTGAAGAGGTAGGACCTTAACTTTCAGATCTCCAGAATATCTCTGAAGCAGCTGCCAAGTTCTTTCATCTGCAATCAATCAACACGTCCATAATTGGCCCTGACTTTATAGAACAAAGTACATAATGTAGCCATCTGCCCTCCTCTTGGGGTATATGATGTTGTCTATAGCAGCCCTACTTAGCCAAATGCTTCCCCTTAGGTTCTTCCAAATAAAATGTCTTCACAATTCTTGCTTCATTCATTCTGTCTTTTCATTCATTCATTTGTAAAGCTTGCAAGGCAAGATACTGATGCTTGTTTTATTTAATAAATTAAAACTAAAGTTTAAAAAAAAAAGAGGAATTCAAAAACAAAATGATCCAGTGTCAGTGCCCTCAAGCAACTGACATTCCATGTCTCACACTCAATTTTGGGTGGAGCTAATGTTAGAAATTTTGAGATATTCTAATTAGTATTTCATAGAAACATGAAAAAGAAGCTAAGTATCACCTGCTCCAATGCCCTCCACCTAAAGTACAGAAAACTTGAGTTCACTGGCTGAGGTCATGCAGAGAGGCCATACACAGGCCCAGGACTAGAATCCAAATCTTCCACCAAATCAGTGGTCTTTCTACTAAAACATTAGCGGTCAGAAAATTTTGGAAATGCTAAAAGTCAAAGATTCAGCAGCTCGGTGGTACGGTGGATGGAGCTCCAGACCTAAAGTCAAGAACACTCATCTTCCTGAGTTCAAATCTGGCCTCAGACACTTACTGACTGTGTGACCCTGGACAAGTCACTTAATCCTGTTTGCCCCACTTTCTTCATCCATAAAATGAAATGGAGAAGGAAATGGTAAACTACTCCAATATCTTTGCCAGGAAAACCCCAGATGGGATCACAACATGTTGGACGCGACTGAACAAGAAGTCAAAGAACGCTGAAATGGTTCTCACAGATCTGGCAAAGACTTTTCTGTGAATTTCCCTCTGTTATAGAGCAGCCACTTAATAAACACAGTTGGGTAATTAAGAAAATAAATGAATAATAAATGAGAACAGGAAAAATATTTCCTTTAGGAGACAGGCCCCGCCAACACAGCATGAGGCCTGCTGATCCACCAACCACAAGGGCCATTCCCAGGCCTATCACCACAGGGCGGGGATTGGACGGAGCTGGGTAAGAGACAAAGGCAGGGCCGGCTGCAGGGACCACAGCTACTCCCGGGACTACATATCCACAGCCTGGAAATTTAAAAAAACCCCTATCTGAACTTCCAGGGACCAAGATGACAGACTGAACCCCTTCTGCTCCAATCCTCCACCTGAAAACACAGTAATTATTGCCCCAGAGGAAAATTTTAAGCAATAAAGGCTTAGGAACCCTGAAAGAAGGGCGTGGCTAAGGTCCTGCCTCAAAATGGGAAGAAAGCAGGCTATGAAGACAGACTCTGGAATCCTATTAAGAGTGAGAGGGAGGAATCAAACTCAAAAGGACAGAGTATTAACTCCATACCTGCACCTGAAGCCTTAACAGGGACTATGCCCTGGTCTCAGGCACAGAAAGCATTCCTAGATGAGCTCAAAAAGAACTCTGAAATCCGGTTTAGAGAGGTAGAAAATAAAATCAACACCTCTTATAAAAACAAAATTGCAAAATTAGAAAAACATTACAATGAAGAAAACAGCTCCTTAAAAAGTAAAATGTATGAACTAAAAATGAAATCTGAGCATATGGAAAAGAAGCTTCAAAAACTAAATGAGGAGAATAATTCGCTAGAAACTAGAATCAACCACATTGAAGCCAATGACTCTATGAGGAACCAAGAATCAGTCAAACAAAACATCAAGACTGAAAAATTAGAAAAAGAGGTAAAATATCTCAATGGAAAAATAACTGACCTGGAAAACAATTCCGGGAGAGACAATCTGAGAATCATTGGTCTACCAGAAAATCATAATGAAAAAAAATGAGTCTGGACAATATCTTCCAAGAGTTTATCAAGGAAAACTGCCCTGAGATTCTAGAACCAGAGGGTAAAATAGAAATCGGGAGAATCCACCAGACACCTCCTGAAAGAGATCCCAAATTGAAAAGTCCACAAAATGTTGTGGCCAAATTCCAGAACTATCAAATAAAGGAGAAACTACTACAAGTGGCCAGAAAGAAACAATTCAGATATCACGGAACCACAATGAGGATGGCACAGGATCTGGCAGCCTCAACGTTGAAAGATAAGAGGAACTGGAATATGATTTTTCACAAGGCAAAAGAGCTTGGGCTACAACCAAGGATCACCTATCCAGC
>CM053580.1:323666567-323690126 GCA_028627135.1 Pseudochirops cupreus | reverse complement strand
TATATATATATATATATATATATATATACACACACACATACAATTATTATTATTATTAACTACATCCAACTGGAACTTGAGATACACAGGCACTATGGTAGGCAGATCCATCCTGCCCTACCGGAAAGTCAGAGGGTTGAGGGGGGGAAGACATAGGAGAGAACAGATTGGGGGAGGGGGGATACAATGGGATGGCTGTTTTGGGGCGGTGGGTAGGGGAAAGATGGGGAGAAAATTTGTAACTCAAAATATTGTGGAAATGAATGATGTAAACTAAAATAAGAAAATAAATAAATAAATAAAAATAATTCAGGCACTAGGAAAAAAAAAAAGAATGATACAGTAGGGGCAGAGCCAAGATGGCAGAGTAAAAGCAGGAACTTGTATAAACCCCCTGCTCCAACCACCTCCAATACTTGTAAAAAAATGACTCTAAACAAATTTTGGAGCTACAGAACCCACAAAGTGACAGAGAGAAACAAATCTCCCACTGAAGGCAACAGACCTGGCCAGAGCAGACTTCAGGAGAGTGAATCACTGGCAGCTGTGGCAGTTTCCAGATTTCTCAACCCAGGACGCCAAAAAGAAAGTAAAAGGTCAGTAGGGAACTCTTTTAGAACTGGGTGAGACAAGAGTGAGGTCTGGTTCCTGCCCCTGGGGTGAGGGGTGGTGGGGTAGCACAGTGGCTGCAGCTGCTGCCATGTGGCTGCCTCCAAATCTCCTAGCCTGCAGATTGCAGGGGTACCAAGCAACCATTTAGAGCACTGGTTCTCAACCTGTGGGTCGCGATCCCTTTGGGGGTCGAATGGGGCTGCCGAAGACCACTGGAAAACACGTATTTCCGATGGTCTTAGGAACTGAGACACCACTCCTCTATTGGTCTCCAGGCAGGTCCGCCCACATATGAGTATTAAAGGGTCGTGGCATTAGGAAGGTTGAGAACCACTGATTTAGAGGGTAATCACTCTTGCTTTGACCTGCTTGGATCGGGGTCACAGTCTTGGGTGGTGGTCCTGAGGTGGGGAACACTAGTATGCCAGAGCTTTTGGTGGCTATAGAGAAGGCACACCCCTCATAGTTCTGACAACAGCTCTGACAACAACTGCGAAAACCCCAGCAATCTGGGACACAGCTCTCTCCATTCTGGAAGCAGAGTGCTACTATGGCAAAGAGCTCAAAAGTCAAATAATTGGCTAGTAAGATGCACAAACAGAGGAAGTGCAATGAGACCACAGAATCTTTTTTGGGGGACAAAAAGGATCAAAACATGGAACCAGAAGAAGACAACAAAGTCAAAACTCCTGCATCTAAAGCTTCCAAGAAAAATATCAACTGGTTGTAGGCCATGGAGGGGCTCAAGAAGGACTTTGAAAATCAAGTAAGAGAAGTAGAGGAAAAATTGGGAAGAGAAATGAGAGTGATGCAAGAAAATCATGAAACAGACTAACTCAAATGGCAAAAGAGGCCCAAAAAGCCAATGGGGAGAAGAATGTCTTAAAAAGCCCTTGGTCAGATGGAAAAAGAATTTCAAAAACTCATTGAAAAGAATAATTCCTTCCAAATTAGATGGGAGTAAATGGAAGCTAATGACTTTATGAGAAATCAAGAAACTATTAAACAGATCCAAACAAATGAAAAAATAGAAGGCAATGTGAAATATCTCATTGGAAAAACCACTGACCTGGAAAATAGATCCAGGAGAGATAATTTTAAAATGATTGGACTACCTGAAAGCCATGATCAAAAAAAGAGCCTAGAAATCATACTTCAAGAAATTCTCAAGAAAAATTGTCGTGATATTCTAGAACCCAGGGGCAAAATAAAAATTGAAAGAATTCACCAGTCCCCTCTTGAAAAAATCCCAAAAAGTAAACTAGGAATATCATAGCCAAATTCCAGAGTTCCCAGGTCAAGGAGAAAATATTACAAGCTGTCAGGAAGAAACAATGTGAGTATTGTAGAAACACAATCAGGATAAACACAAGATCTAGCAGCTTCTACATTAAGGGACTGAAGGACTTGGAATATGATATTCCAGAGGTCAAAGGAGCTAGATCAGCTACCCAGAAAAACTGAGTATCATGCTTCAGGGGAAAATATGGTCATTCAATGTAATACAGAACTTTCAAGAATTCTTGATGAAAAAATCAGAGCTGAAAAGAAAATCTGACTTTCAAATACAAGAAGCAAGAGAGGCATGAGAAGTCTCTTGTCGAGGGGAATGCATCCAAGATTACTATCAAAAGCAGCAGGGCTATGCTGCCTGCCAAATGACCAAAAAGGTATCCTGACTAGAATGTAAAGCAAGCTTCTCAAATGGCCAGTGATGTGGACCTCTGAGGACTAAGAGATGGAAATACTCTTTTGAATGCACTCATGAGTTGTCTTTTGTGGACAAGGTTGAGAAAGTGGTGAAACATGGCTGTATGAGGTACCCCTCCTGAATATGTACCCAGCACCTTTGTCTTTGAAAATGTTGTATACTTACTGACCATGTCAGACTAATTAATAGTGGAAATATTTGTAAAATACAGAATAGACTTATTTTTATTATTAAAAAAAAAAGAATGATACAGTGAGCAACTGTTGTAGGGGTTTAGGGCAGGATATGAATAATCAGTGTAAATTTGATAAGCCAGAAAGAATTCTTTCTGTGGAAGGGCTAGGACTTGAGCTAGGCCTCAAAGGATGAATAGTTTGTGTGTACATGTCTGCATGTGTTAAAAACACATGTTTAGTCAACACTGATTCAGATATACAACATATATTGTATGTAGCTGTTCTGCAAAATAACCTCATATAATAAAAAAACTAAATAAATGGTCTTAGGTGTTAGATTCATGTTACACAACTATAAAGCATTTCTTAGCTTACCAATCTTTTAAGTTAGACATTTCATTTTTTTCTTCAAGAGGAAAAATTTCTACATTTCTGGTCACAATAAAAAAAATGTTCATCATGTTAATATCAAGGAAAGGTGTACACAATATAGTAAAGTCTGTGTGTAAATTCAAGGCTTACCCTCAGAAGCAACTCTGCTAATATACAGCCAACAGCCCACATGTCGACCCCTACACCATACATTCTAGCTCCAAAGAGGAGCTCAGGGGCTCGATACCATCTGAAGAAAAAATGAGAAATATTGCCTTCTTACAATAAAAGTATTAAAAAATCTACCGAAGAAAAATTTACAGCTGATCTCCCTGGTTACATCCTAACAGTACAGGTCACACTTAGTTTACAGAATAGATGCATTTCCAAAAAGCAGGTCATAAAGGAAATTTCTGTAAAATATATACCATTTTGTCACTTATGTCTATTGTAAGATCAGCAATGCATTCCCAAGAGTTACGAAAGGCTACAAAGTGCGGAAAGGAAGACCAAGGGATAGCTGTGTAGCATTTTTGTCCAAAAGGAGAGCCATGAAAAATAAAGTATTTCCTGGGTCTGGAACTTTATTCTCAAAAATCACCAATTCCTGGAACCCTAGTAATGCTTCCCTCACTAGTAAAATACCCTAACTCCATGCTTAGAGTTAATCATAATCTTAACAGTGTTTTAAGGTTTACAAAGTGCTTTGCAAACATTATATCATTTGCTATAACAACACTGAGAGGTAAGTGCTATCATTATCTTCATTTTACAGAGAAGGAAATAAGAGACAATGGGTAAGTGACTTAACCAAGGTCACATAGCTGGTGTCTAAGTCCACATTTGAACTCAGGCCTTTCTGATGCCATGCCTAGTGCTCTATATGTTGTACCAGCTAGTATTTTAGATCATAGTGACATAGCTAGAAGACATTTTACTTTTTCACAACTCAACTTACTCCTCCATGAATTGTCCAAGGTTAAGCAACTAATCAGTGTCAGGGTCAAGACTAGAACCCAGAATTTGTGTCATCTCTGTAAACTCTCTTTCCACCACACCATTTTGTTCTTCTCTTCCTTTTTTTGCAGTGTTATTACAATGTCTAGGGCAATTGGAGACATTTGATTTCCTAGTTTTTTTTTCAACTGCATGGGTGAGAAATTTTATATATTGATTATACTTAAGATAAAGAAGATATGTTAATGGTAAGCTGCGACAACAGACAAAGAAGTTAATAAGAAATTCAGCAATGTTATCAGAAAGGTGTATTATCCTTATTAGCTTTCTTTGACAAGTTGTCTAATAGGTCATCTTAACAATATTCCCAGCTCTTCAAAGGATTGTATTGCACCTTCAAATCCTCTTTTTTTAACTCAACTTTTTTAATAGGTAGGGCTTACTCAGCTGCTGGGAACAACAATTCAATTAGTGTCCTCAGACAAATTTTAAAGAAAAAAAGACTTGAGAATGCAAACAAACATTAAATCAGAATCTTGCCAAAAGACGTAAGACACTGAAAATGAATAATCAGCATTAATTAGATCAAGAATAATTTACCAGTTATTAGGTATCTATTCAAAAGAGGCCAAGGACAAAAAAGAGATGCCT
Source organism: Pseudochirops cupreus (assembly GCA_028627135.1). Classification (NCBI taxonomy): domain Eukaryota; kingdom Metazoa; phylum Chordata; class Mammalia; order Diprotodontia; family Pseudocheiridae; genus Pseudochirops; species Pseudochirops cupreus. Next base: position 323,685,647 of record CM053580.1, on the reverse strand, counting down.
TTATACATACAGAGAAATATTTATAACAGCTTTTGGTAACAGTAAAAACTGGAAACAAAGTAGATGGCTATTGTTTGGGGAATGGCTAAACAAAGTATAGTACATGAATGTAATGGAATCTTGCTGAAAAAATAAGGACTATGATGAAAACAGAGAAGTATGGGAAGACATGTAAACTTAGTGAAATAAACAGAATTAGAAAAACAACACACACACAACTTTCTAAATGATGAGAACAACAAAATAACTGAAACAGAATGCTGGAAAATTCTGATGACCAAACTGGGCCCCAAAGAAGAGATATGAGAAGATATTTCACCCTGCTTCTTTGCAGAGGCTATGGGTATGGCATCACGATAAATTAGAATTTATTTAATGCCTACTACATGGCAGGCACTGTGCAAAGTGTTTTATAATTATTATCTCATTTGATCCTCACAACAACCCTGGGAGAGAGGTGCTTTTGTCTCCATTTTACAGCAGAGGAGACTGAGGCAAACAGGGGTTAATTGACTTGTCAGGGTCACATAGCTACTAAGTGTAAGAGGCCAAATTTGAACTCAGATCAGCCTGACTGCAGGCCCAGCACTCTATCCACTGCACCATCTGGCTGCTACATGTAATGTTACAGTTTTTTAATATATTGATTAGTTTTGCGGAACTTTTATTTCACTCTTTTTTATTCCTCATTACAAGGTATGGCTCTCTAGAAGGGATGCCCTGGGAAATGTAGGTGACGTAAAAATGATATCAATGAAAAATTAAAAATAAAATAGAAATACAAAAATGTTTTGCTCATCTCTTTTGTCATTTGTGACTCTGATGCACTAAAAAGGAGGTGCAGAAAATGTCAGAGAAGACTTATTCCCTCTGCTTATATTTTTTCTCCCATAAATGTCACTGTAAACTTCATTTTCCATCGCTTACAAGCCTAGGTACATTCAAGACTGCCTTTAAGCTGGGACGCCGGGTGGCGCCACAGTGCAGAGTGCTGGGCCTGGAATCAGAAAGCCTCCTCTTCCTGACTTCGAATCGGCCTCAGACCCTTACTAGCTGTGTGACCCTGGGCAAGTCACTTCACCCTGGTGGCTTCAATTTCTTCATCTGTAAAATGAGCTGGAGAAGGAAATGGCAAATCACTCCGGTATCTTTGCCAAGAAAACCCCAGATGGGGCATGGAGAGTCAGACATGACTGAAAATGACAACAACAAAAAACCTTTCAGTTCTTCTCATACAGTCGTGCTGAACACATCACTAGCTCTGGTAAGACCATCAATGGAGTAGGACAATTAAAATCTCAAAGTAACAGACTGTTCTATGAGAGACTGATTAGATCTGCCAAGAAGTATAAAGGCAAAACTCAGGGAGGGAACTCTGAAATTTACACACAGCAGATTTTGAGGAGGCAGAAAAAAAATGCCATTACTAAGCTACATGATCTTCGGTATTCTTAATAAGAGCAAGGTTCATTTAAATGAAAGATTTAAAACAAGAACTATATATACAAGGCAAGGCAGATACACAGTCATGATAAGCAGGGATCATTTTAAAGAAGAGTCCTGAAACACCAGCCCAGTCCTCTACATCAGAGGGGTCAAACATACAGCCCATAACACTTGTGAATGCAGTCCAAATCAGATTAAAATGGAACTGGGATATAGTTAACACAATAAATAAAAATACAAGAAATTAAGATGGAGAGTATTACATTTTAAAACTAAGTCAGTATGTGGCCTGCAAGGGGTCTTTATGTTCCAAGGAATGGCCCCTGTTTCCATGAGTTTGCCGTCATTCCCCTAAAAAATAGTTTTTAAGCTCAAGTCTTTTATCAATAGGCTCTGGGCAGAAATTCTGAAGGCTACTAACCCTCTACGAGAAGAAGCATTTCTATTTTCCAACAGCATGCAAAAGCAATGCTGCTGACATCTCCCCAAGTATTTAGGAGATGATAAGCAGTTGCCTTCAGGCAACCGTTATCCCAAATGACAAAAGCTGGGTTAGCCCCCACTTTTTAGTCCAGTCATGGGCTTCTTCCTCCTCTGTCCCAGAGAGCACTGGTGTACATAGATTAATTTTTTCAAATCTTTTGTATATTTTTTCTGTCTAACATGACCTGGTTCAGTCAGAGGAGCAGAGAGTACCATACACTCATTAGCCAAAGCCAAGTTGCTACATCCCCATAGCGTGTGTAGGCCATCACATACAGCCCTCCCCTGCGACTTCCTGTCCCTTCTCAAAGACCCATATCACAAGTGAGGGGACAATCCCCCTTAGCACAGTCTTAGACTAAGCACAAAGGTTACTATTACCATAATTTGTGTGGTTAACACCCATTCCCGATATTCCAGACTTCCATTTATCTCTTAGTAGCAGCTCTAAGTACCATTATCACTTTTTTCCTTCTCTCTTCTCTGGTGTACACTATTCCCAGAAAACCAGAAAAGAATGATTACTCTAGAATTCTGCCAAATCTATGAGTAAGAGGCTGGTAAGGAACAGAAAAATAACTCTCAAAGCTTTCCTTAAGTCACCAGAAACAGTATCGGCCTCTGTATCCTCCACAGTGAACCAGGAACAATTTTAACCCCACAGACACTTACTTTAACATACCTAGTTACAACCTGATGTGTATATGCTCTATTGGGACTCCCAAATGACTTAGCTAGGCCAAAATCAGCCAGTTTTAAAACTCCATTTTCATCCAATAACAAGTTATTTGGTTTTAGATCCTATAAAGAAAAGGAGGGAAAATTAAATTTTAAAACAATAAATTTAGCTAGCTTAACTTGACTTTTAAAAGAGCCAAAACATTATAATGATATACTTCTATATTAAGTAAATACTTAAAATAAGATTTGTATGGACTGTACAAATTTCAATCTTGAGAAACTCTGGAAAAGAAGCGTGCTAACAACTAGGTATCTATGCTAAAAGTAGTAAGTAGTTGAATATTACTAAAATGATGTGCAAGGAATAGTTTTAAAATGTGTAATATAATGAACTGTGGCTCTCAATATATCATTGGCTTGCTAATTAAAAATCTTTATGAATATTTATTCAAAACAAAAACCAAAAGATTTCTACTAGAGGAACAACACAGTTTGTCCAGGTCTGATATCTCTGAAAGTAAAAGAATGGTTTCTTTAAAGGTATTTTAGAATTTGCACTAATTGAGACTGGTCTTTCCACATACAGTGAAGATTTGTCTATAATTTTCTTTAGTTGAAATCCAGAAAGTCACAGTTTCCTTAATTATTATCCCACGTTGTTTACTGTGGCTCAGTTCTATTTCAGTTGTGTCTAACTCTGTGACCCCATTTGGGGTTTTCTTGGCAAAGATACTGAAGTGCCTTGCTATTTCCTTTTTTCAGTTCATTTTATAGATGAAGAAACTGAAGCAAACAGAGTTAAGCGACTTGCCAAGGTCACATAGCTTATAAGTGTCTGAGACCAGATTTGAACTCAGGGCGTCTTGACTCCAGGCCAGTGCTCTATCTATTGCACCACCAGCGGTCCCAGGTTGTTGAGCTAACCAATATACTTGAAAGTTTTGTGATTACTGTGAGAATTCTGACACTATGATGTACATCAGCAAATGTTTTCACAAAAACTTACACTGACTTAAGACTATCTGAAATGGGAGGCAGCTTGAGTATAGAGGAAAGAGGGTAGACTTGGCAAAGTCCAGAAAACCTGCTACTTACTAGCTATAAGAATTCAGGCAAATGACCATTCTCACCTTTAGTTTTTGCACATCTGTAAAATGGGAAGGATACTACTTGCTTGTGAGAATAGATAACGTGCTGTGTGAACTTTAAAGTACTGTACAAATGTCAGCTATGGTTATAACTGATAGGCACTAAGTCTAATGTAAAGTTCTCTAGTATATTACCATTTTACAGAGTATAGAGCAAGGGTGGGGAACCTGTAGCCCTTTGACTGAATCCAAATTTCATAGAACAAATCCCCTTAATTAAAGGATTTGTTCTGTAAAACTTATACTTAGTCAAAAAGCTGCAAGTAAGGACCTAGAAGGCCACAGGTTCCCCACCCCTGAAAGTCTGCTAGAGAAAAAAATTGTACCTGGGTGGAATTCCTCATGTTAGACTTAGGCTTTAGGACACCTATCTGAGATAATGGGAAAGTGAGAAAGAAGTATTTTGTTTTATCACTAAAGCACTTATATAATATTGTATACCAGTGCCACCTGAGCTGCTATATTATATTCTTCTTAGACTAAACTCCATAAGGGCAGGGGCAATCTTAACCTAAGCTTTTCATCTATCCCAGCCCCTGGGACAGTGCTCCTACCTTCCAGACTCATCTCCACAGACCTTTGTCTACCAAGCCACGGAAATACATCTCTTCACCCTGGATGCTCACTCCACCCCTAGACTACTTTTCATATCTCAAGGGCCTCTCCCCACAACTGGCTGGTTCGTGCAGAATCTCAAATTTAAGAAGGCAGTCCAGGTCAACCCAGTCTTCATTCTTCTCCAGGCTGCAATTCCCTCTGCAGGATTTTCTCTACCACACCTCCTCTTCAAAGGGTACCTTTCCCTCTGCTCCTCCCTCTAAACTTTTCAGCTCCTTTTTATTTGTTGTCTTGCCCATTAGAATATAAGCTCCTTCAGGGCAAGGTCACTCTTTTTTTTTCAGCTTCTATCTGTATTTCCAGTGCTTATCATGGGATCCACACATAGTAAATATTGAATAAATGGTTGTTGGCTGACTGAGTAGGTGATTATTTACACATTTTATATAGTTAAGATAGCATGGCATGGTGGGTGGAAAGCAGGCTTCAAACCCAGGAAGACCTGGGTTCAAAGTCTGCCTCTGACACATAATGTAAACTGTTGTAACCCTGGGAAAATAACAACCTTAGTGCTCTAGACAATTTTCTAAGACTATCTGTTGCAGAGAAAGTGGTAACTTACATTGGTAGTGGGTGTGTCCTAATCTAATGCAGTCACAAACCCAGTCCCTATGCCCCTACCTACACTGTTAAGAAGGGTTAGGGTATACTTTCAGGAGTTAAGAGGCTTTGGCATTGTACCTCTTGGAAATTCAAATGTGAATCAATGAAGGCATTAAGTAACAAGGATGATTAGGAATGTCTAGGGCTAGACCTTGAATGGTTGTCCCATACAGCAATATAGGGATGGCACTCAAACAACAAATTTGGTCTCCACTTATTGGTCCCCTGAATTTGCCATGTATAACATGACCAGCACACCTAGGAGCAATCAGACTGGCTGTGACAGCCAATGTCTTACCCGATGGAGAATCCAGTGTTGATGCAAATATTCTAATCCTTGAAGAGTCATCAGCATGTAGGCTTTGATATGTGAAGGTGTCAGCACAAGACTATTATCCTTTATTATTACCTATGAAATAATTTCATGGTATATATTTAAACTTTAATAATAAAAAGTATTTTTCTTTAAATAAAACACTATACAAATATCATGAAGTTTCTGTGATTAATTTTTACAGGGATGATTAAAGGGAAATAAAAGCTTTGTGTTTTTAGTGAAAGGTCAGATATGTACCCCATTATAAAAAAAGTAAATTAAACCATATCAATAGGGCAGGATGAAAATTTTCTATGTAGTTTTTGTGGTTTGTATAAAGATGACTGAATGATAAAGGAGGTAAGGGGTGAAATGTGGAGAACTTAAATGCGTTGCAGACTGAGAATATGTGAAGCTGATTAGAACTAGCATCCCTCTGACTATCAGTATATTCATAAGCACAAACAGAACATTAATACCTCCTTTTGACATCAGTCAAATAAGTTTCCTCCAGGTGTCCTGAGCTACTCTTACCTCTAGATCAGTTTCCATAAAGTCAAAGACAAGACTAATATTTGACTTGTGCCCAAAAGCATCAAGGAGCTGTTTGAAAACAACAAAAAAAATTATTTTACTCCTGTGCTCTTATCAATGTACAATACATACAAATATTGACACTTAGTTGTTTAAATGACACACTGAACACAGATTATGAGCCAGGTCATATTTGTTCCGTTAATCACTAAGTACTGAAAACTCTCTACATTAAGTTCATTTTATTAAATTATCTATTTAGGCAGTTTGAAATTTATAATTTAATTAGCTATTCTATAAACAAGCCCATTAAACTCTAGTTCTTATGCTTTCTATTTCCCCCTACATACAGGAGTTATGAATTGACTTCTTTCTAGATACCCATTCAAAAAACAACTTTAGTAGAGAGTAGAAAATTGCTATGAAGGCAGTTAGTGGCATCAGAATGGATAATGTCCCTCCTTCCCCTCTCCCCCCAAATGCAAAAAAAACCCCCATCAAGCCATCAAACCCAACATTTAATCACCCACTCAGGGCCAGAAAAGTGTTATTTCATTAACTATGAAGTAAAAGAAATGAAGCCTGTGGCAAAGTGAACACTATTTTATGGGCTAGGAAACTTTTAATGTTTTTCAACAAGGCAGCAACTTGTCACCCCAAAGAGTCTACAAATCCTCCCAATATTCATTCAGACAAGGTCAGGCATCCAAAGTCCAAGTTTCAGTGAGGTTGTACTCACACCAATAATATTTGGATGGCTTAGTTCCTGTAGTAATTTTATTTCCCTCAAAGCTGTTCTGTTTATACCTGCAAAAGAGTAAAGTGAGAAGCAACATTTCTGAGATATCACACTTTCCTATAAGTGTGGAAAAATAAACATCTTGTTGTCTAAGTACATTCTTAAAAAGTTCAATGAATACAATGTGAACCTTTAACTTCTGACCAAAAGCTGTGCTCACTTTCTTTTCTACTTCTAAATAAAATTATAGTTAAGTTAGCTTAAGAAACAGAGATATAATTAAAAGTTAAAAAGCAATAGCACTAATTCAATTTGCAGCACATAAGATCAAGACCTCTGCTGAAAACTGGTAGCTATGTGAATAAAAGAGATTCAGCCTCTTTAATGCAAAAGGTAGAAATCCAAGATTAAGAGGTATAGTCACAGCAGCTATTGGGATGGGCATCTTCTTTGTGGCAGCCTGCTTTATTAGTGGCCGGTCATACCTTATTACCTTGGAAAAGTATGGTATGTGGAAAAGGGGCTCAAGAACTTTTTTTTTCCATACTCTCATCTTCCCCATAATCCATACTGTGGTCAGCCATTATGGCACACCAAACCATCTGAATTTCCAAAGAAAAAGGGTGTTGAAGAATACAACAAAGGAGGGCTCTTAAAACTTAAAAGAGAAACAGAAGCAACATAAGTCTCTTCATTTAGCAGGTTGGCTCCAGCAAGATTTTCCAAACAAAATCCTAGCTATTTATTTACTTAGGTGGAAATGTCCCTTCTCTACCTCTTCAACCCTTTCCTCAGATTTGAGACAACTGTCACAGTTTCTTTTGCTCCCAACCCCCAACACCTTCCTCTCTTTCTTCCTGTTAGCCCCCCACTTCACTACAAAGTCTGAAAACACTAACTTCACAGTGATTTTTTTTTCTTCCAGAAACAATTTTATTTAGTTTAGTATCCAAGAATTTCTAGCTTAGAGAGATGTTGATACTGTCCCCTGTCTCTTTCAATGTGACTCTGTCTCAAGACAGTTTTAGGTAACCTTTATAGGCAATTTGAACAAGGAAAAGGTATTTTAAAATACAGGCCAGAATTCCTGTGGGGTGTCTCCCCCTGCTCCCCTACCTCTTTCTTCCTGAAGTTAAACAAAGGGACTTTCCATCTTTCTTCAGCATCTTAATCCTTTCTCAATGGAGGAGGATAGGTTCTAGTCCCAATCGTTTCAGGTAGGTGAGGATTCAGAGTGATTTCTAGAAACACTTTCCTTCCCCCTCAAAAGTGAATTCTCACTTATAACAAAGAAAAACAATTAAGAAAATAATCCCAATTTTTTTTAAAAAGTTAGTAACTATAATTGATTTATTTGAGATGCTTCATTTGTATGGAATAGGAGTTTAGCTCACACTCTCCTTGTGGGCACATATTCTAATATACTGGTGTAAATTTTTTATACTACCCACTAGGGCACTTAAATCTTAAGTTTGTAATACCTGCAATCAATTCAATAGTGCAAGGCACTAGCGGTCAAGAACCAAAAAGAGGAAAATAGTTCTTGCCCTCAAGGAATATGTTCTACTCATGATATCTCTGAAGACATTAAGTTTAAAAAAGGAATAAAAAGGAAAACTTAAAAGGAAAAAAAAGAAATTAAGAAAAGACTAAGTTTCCTATTCTCTGCTACACCAGGGGGTAAAATCTGACACATGCATTCCCAGTAGACTCTGCAAACAAAGAGCCCACAGAGCCCTGCTATGGTATATGAGGGGTGAGTGTGCTCCAAGAAGGACTTCAAGGCATTATTTTTTTCCAGGGGTCAGCATTCATCCCTAGAATGTCATGCCAAGTGGAATCACAATACAGAGAGAAAGCAAATGCAAGGCTCCAAAAGCTACCTCAAAGGTCCCTGGATCCACCCCTACCCCCCAAGGGTGTATTAAGTTCTACCACAGTCATTAATGCTGGTCATATCCTTTCCTCTAATTCTTGGCTAAATTAAATCTGCTTGCCCCTCAAACTGCTCCTATGCTGTGTGTTTAAACTCAGCCAGGTGAGAGTATGCTGACTCTCTCTCTAAAACAGTGTCATTAAACTCCAAACAGAATTACTATTATTATTATTACTTATTCCTTTGTTCCTTAACTAAAAGAAAAAAAAATCACACCATACTGGCAGCAGACAAATGAAGCTTGAGGGCAAACACACTCAATGGAAATATGCTCTTGAAAGGGCAAGTAATTAAAGTGGTTTGGGTTCCAGGAGGGGCACTATGGGAAAGCTCAAAGGTCACACATGGTGAGGAGCTTCATGGGCTTTTTCTCTGCCACACTCAGTAGGCAAGGACTCATCTGATGATGTCTATACTTCGCTGACCACTTCAAGCCTTCCCTTTATGCAAGAATAGAGGCTTTTCTCATCATGTAAAAGGGCTTAATTTATTAGTTCAGTAAACAATTATATATGTTAATTACCATCTTTGGCTTCCGATCTATGTCCAAGTTTGATCTGGAGGGAAAAAAAGGACACAAAAATTTAGTACCATAATCAATTTAAACTTTTACAAAAACCTAACCACTGTGCAAACATGAACTACTTCTAGAGATCAATGCAACGATCCATCGCTATTCCAGAAGACCAACGATGGTACATGCTACCTACCCATATTCTGACAGAGAAGTGATGGACTAAATATGCAGAATAAAACACATGATTTCGGACATGGTCAACATGGGAATTTGTTTCAACTATGTGCATATCTGTTACAAATGTTTTGGTTTTTCTTTTCAAAGAGGGTAGGAGGTGGAAGGGAAAAATAAATCCTTGTTAGCTGAAAAAAATTTAATTTTAAAAATTAAATAAAATTAAACACCCCTCCCCCAAAAGAACAGGTCTTGCTCAATTAACCTCACTGGTTCTTCTGATAGGGTCGCTAAACTTGTACATCAAGGGAATGCCACAGACAGTGTTTACTTTGATTTCATCAAGTCATATCTCATAGTCTCACATTATATTTTCATGCCCATTAATGAGCACATGTGGGATAGGTGACTATATAAGTAAGAAACCTAAGGTTTCTGAATGACCAAACCCAAATAATGATTACTAATATACAAATGCTGATACTGACAAAGGGCTTTGGTGACATATTGTATGACTTTCTACTAAGTCCTTTCATTCAAACACTAATGGAGCACGTATGTGCCAGGTATTGTGAAGGATAAAGAAATGAAGATATGCTCTCTGCCTTAAGGATACTTCAATCTAATAGTTTATGTAAATAAATAAACTACAAACTACCAGGTAGAATGAGAGTCTGATGTCATGTGCAATTAATTCTAACAAAGTGTTAAAGGAACTCACAGGAGGACTTTAGAGTGGAGATAAAATTAAAAAAAAAACTTTATGAAAAAAAAGGACTAGAAGGACAGGTCTGAAGGAAACAACAGCAGATCACAGATTTAAAGCTGAAAGGGACCTTAAGAAGTCATCCAGTGCAGGGGTTCTTAACCGGCTCTGTGCCGTGAACCCCTCTCGAGTGTGGGGAAGTATGGAACCATTCTTAGAATAATGTTTTTAAATGCACAAAACACAGGATTATAAAGAAAAGGAATTATATTGAAACAGTTATCAAAATTTTTTTTTAAGTTCACAGATTATTTTAAGACCCTGATCTAGTTTAATCCCTCACTATTACAGATGAGGAAACTGACAGACTAAACAACTTGCTCAAGTTTGAACCCAGATCTTTTAACTTAGCACTCTTTTGACTACAACAATTTGCCTCCACCTCCACTTTACAAAGGAGGAAAATGAAGATCACTCAGAAAGGTGACATGACTTTTCTATGATATAGCTGATACAAGGCTGGATTTGAACCCAGGTCTCCTGCCTCTATATACACTGCTTTTTTTCACTATACCATGCTGCAAACTCAAATGAAATCTATAATGAATCTTATCATTACTGAGCAACAGAGGTTAGAAAGTAGAACTTGCATCTGGAGAACAGCCAGAAGTCTAGGTTAGCTGACACATCAAACAGAAGAACTGTAATTTAATCCATCATGTGAACATGCAGAAGACATGCTTACTGAATTTGCAGGTGATACATACCTGAGATAGAGAATTATTACGGCAAACAATCAAACTGAGCTTCACAAAAAGCCTGCTAAGTTGGAATAATAGGCTGAAATCAACAGCATAAATTTTGGGGGAAGGGGCTGGGTTCCGGTTTGGACCTGTGATTTACTGGAGAACCCTTATCAACAACTCTTCAATTAAGAGTCTACTTGTGGGCCTGAGAACTTACACAACAAAACCAGTATGTGTCAAAGGCAAAACTTTAAGCCTGATTTTGCTGATTCCAAGACTGGTTCTTTATTATGTCAAGAAGCCTCTGAAGAGGACATTTAGCAGGAACAAAGACCTTCATTTAGGGTTGAAAACAAATAAATTGCACAAGTAAAGGCTGGGCGGGACACCTGCCTTAAGAGTCCACTTGAACAAGACCTAAAAGTGCACTTGGGAAGAGGACAAGGGAGAAAGGGTAAAAAGGGGAAGGAAAAAAACAAGATCCTGAAGTTTTAAATAAATTCAACATAAACCAACAGATTATTTTTAAAAAATGAATGCAATCTTTGGCTGAATTTTTAGGAGACCTATTCAGCTCAGAGATAAAACTAGTTATTCTTGGAGCCTAGGGCAACCACTACACACTGTAATTGGAACAAGTGGAATAGGATACACCTTAGGAGGGTTGGGGAAGAGCAAGGCAATTTCTCCATGGAGATAAAAGGGGGAATCCTGGAGGTTATCCAGACTCCCCCTATCTCTCTCTCCATTTGGTAGCTTCTAGTTTAACTAATTATTCTTCCTAAAGAGTTGCTAAATTCAGTTGTTTCTATACTGTTTAAGTATTGAAAGTTTACCTTATTAATTCAAATTCAGTTCCCTGAGACAAAGCCCTGGTTGTTCTACCCTAGATATGACTCTAATATAAAGCACTTTGAATAATTCTCACCATGATTTGTGCTGGTCAGATATTTTGTAGAATACAATATGCAGCTTCACGTGTATCATATTTTAAGGACACAAACTACAGTGCGACCAGAATGGTAAAAGATCTGGAAACAATGCTGTAAGAGGACCAGTTTAAAGAAGTAAAGAGGCATGTTTTAGCTTGAATATAATAATGTTATCAAAAGGTGAATAAAACAGCTTAATATTAAGATCACAGATCTGGAACTAGAAGGGATTCCAAGGAATATTGAATTCAACACCCTCATATTAAAGAAGAGGAAACTGAGGCTGAGAAGTTAAGTGAATTAATTGCCCAGGATCATGCGGCTAGTAAGTGTTGGAGATGGGATTCAAACTCAGATCTTCCTGACTTCAAGACCTGCACTATCCACTGTACTATCTGGATGCCTTTGTAGGTAACAAAGGAAGAAAGAAGACTTGACAAAAAGTCCAAATAAGCTTCTCTTTGCTAGAAGTGTTCAAACAGATAGAGGATGCCTCATATTAATAGAAAAGCTATTTTTGCATCAGGTAGAAGGTCAGATGATGGCCTGAAGAAAGTTCATTTCAACTTTAGGATCCTATGTTGGGGATATGCTGGCAAATGTTTAACAACTTGATCTCTGGGAAAACACACACACAACCAATTCACATACATGACACATTTTTAATTTTAATCTACATTTTAAACATTTTATTTATCACTTTTTAAGTCTAGACAATCAACAAAATATTACATCAAGCCTTTTGTAGTACTAATTTTCAAGGTGTAAATGATCACAGTGAAAATTTAACAATCTGTTCTCTGGTTCCAGCACACCCCTACCTGTGAGCTGAACTCCTGATTTTCTATATAAGCAGCCAAGTAGACAGTTAAGAGGGCAGATCATCAAAACTCTAAAGTCAATTTAAATCATTCAGTTTGATGACCTATTCAGGGGGCACCAATACAGACATAAAACAAACACTTCCTACTCCCAAGGAATTTATACTCTTCTGAGGGATACAGAGTAAATAAAAGATCATCTAAGAAGGAAAAGCTGCTTGTGGGCAGTAGCCACTGAGCTGACCCTTGAAGGAAGCCAGGGATTCTGAGAGGTAGGGTTTAGGATAAAGACCAATCCAGCTGTGCAGGCCAGCCAGAGGCACTGAGACAGGAGATAAAATATTAAACTTGGGGAACTGCAAGTTACCCTGTTTGGCTTAGAAAAGGCAAGGAAGGTGGTTGGAAGTCACACCAAGACAGACTTTAAATGTCAAATTAAGGAGTCTAAATTGTGTCCTAGAGGTTAAAAGAGAGGCACTTAAAGCAGGGGTGGTGGAATCATACGTTGCCTTCTAGGTCCTTGGGTGTAGCCTTCTGACTGAGTCCAGATTTTACATAACAAATTTTTTTATTGTTATTAATGAGATTTGTTCTGTCGAGTTTGGATTCAAAGGGCCACACCTAAGGACCCAGAGTGCCACATGCGGCCTTGAGGCTAAAGGTTCCCCACCTCAGACTAAAACTTCTTCAAGAGGGTCAAGACCTCTGCTTTAAGATTGTTCTGGGAGCTAAGAGGAAGAAGGCTGGAGAGGGGAAAGCCTGGAACGAGGGAGACCAATTAGGAGGGCTTTTTGCCCTTTTTATTAATAACTCAGAAGAAAGCTAATGAAGTCTAGAACTAGGGTGGTAAAGAGAAGGCAACAAATGCAGGAGACAGTGGAGAGGTAGAATTAACAGCCCCAAGCAATTGGCTGGATTTGGGAGGGGAGAGGAGATGGAGGCTGAAAAGGTTGGGTTTGAGAAAAAGTATGAATGCTCCATCATGATTCCAAGATTGCATGCCTGGGTGACTAGAAGGATGGCAGTGGAGTATTAGAACCCAGAATGTACCTCAGCAATCACCTAGTTAGTTCAATCTCATTTTAGACATAAAAAATGACAGAGGGAAGGTAAGTTATTTTTCCAAAGCTTCCAGCTAGCTTATCGAAGACTAAGAAGTCGGGTTTTCTAAGTCTCAGTGTGCTACTATACCATACTACCTCCTTCTATATGAGACTTTTACAAGGGAGGTAACAGCTTAAATTGGAATCCGAGGAACTTAGATTAATGAAGCAAACTTAAAGTTTTAAACTATAAAGCAAATAATTCTATAGGTAATATCCTATTGCTACTAGTGCAGGGTAGTTTAGGTGTGGTCCTACCTAAAGGTAAGTAAACGTAGCATGAACTAGAACTCTCAAGGTGTTTCTATCCCTCCAACTGAACAGTCATTTTCTCTCAGGCCCAGTGTTACCAGGCAATAAGTGCTAATGAGAAAAAAAAAAAGGGCTAGAAGAGGAGTAGCTGGAAGGCAGAATTGAAGATTAAAAGCAGGAAAGGACCCTAGAGGACATCAAAAGTCCAATTCCTTATCTTCACAGATAAGGAAACTGGCGCCCAAAAAAGTTAAATGATTTCCCAAGGTCACACAGGTACCCAACAGTAGAGCTATTATTCAAATCTAGGTCTTCTGTGCCCTTTCCACTGTACCTGAAAAAAAAAAAAGCAAGGGACTAAGATAAGATTCAAACTTACTCTCTTCTGTTAAATAAGAGCTGATTTTATCCAAGTCATAAAAGCTGAACAAAGTGAAAATTATATGTTACAAGGGAAAATATTTCCATGACAAGGGACAATGGATCAAAGTAGCGAGCTGTTTGGAGGAAACAACAGGATAGTTACAAAAGTAAAACTTATGAAACTCAAAATATATGTTGGGGTGATCAAAAAAAAGCCCAAACCAGAAAATAAACAGAGTCCTGGAGTCTCTGGGATGAGCAAGATAACAGAATATTTGGTTTTGACAGAATATGTAGGTCATGAATCAAAACAAGTAAAAAGGTTTTATGCTTAATTAAAAAAAAAACTGTATGATCATAAACAGGTTCTCATATTACACCTTAAGTAAATATAAGCATCACAACTCTAGGCCTACAGCTTGTTAGGAAGCGAAGAGATTAAACTGGGTGTTGTTTTGGTTAATTATCTGATTTCAAATGGACTTATAATGTTGTCAATGTAGGAAGCCCCCCTTTACCTATGCAACTGTTCTGGAATTTATAATTTTAGAGAGCTGCCCAGGGCACTGGGACAATAAATGCTCTGCCCCAGTCACAGAGGCAGTAACGAGTGTCAGAGGTGACAACTGAATCCAATTTACCCTAATCCTGTTGACAATTCCTCACAGTAGAGAAGAAAATAAAGACTATAAGAACAGAATTCTACCTCAATCAACAAATAAAGGTCTACTTTTGTGCCAGACATTGCTAGGCTGAAGATACATAGAAAGGGAAACAGGATGTCCACCTAAAAGTACATATTAAATGTGTGCTTATATACATACACATATATGTGCATATATACCTACGTGCACATATGCAAGTGTATGTGTGAAGATAGCTAGACCTATAATTTTCTATGTGATTTCCTATGTGTAGCTCCTAACCGGGACTCCCTTTACCAACCCAGACTATCACCTACTACACAAGTTAAATAATTTACCCAGGGTCACATAAGCGGTATATGTCAGAGGAAGAACTCCAATCCAGGACTTCTAGACTGCCAGGAAAGCTCTCTAGCCACTATAACACTTTGCTTCTCAATACATTTTACTAGACCTGTGATTCCTTGACAAACTTCTACCAAAGCAGATCGGTACCTTCCCTGCAAGTTCCAAACCCCGCCCAATTACCTTGTATTTACTGGATACCTATTTTGTAGAGTATAGTATATACTATACTAAGAATATACAAAAGAGATACAAAGTAAATACTTTGTAAACAAAAACAAAAAAGGAAAGGCTGGAGAGGCACTAGCTCAAAGTAGGTTGTATGGCTCAGGAAAGGACGCTTGAGTTGAGCCTTGAAAGGAGCTAGGAACTTGAAGAAGAGGAGGGAAGGAGGGAAGGTATACAAAGTATGAAGGACGGGAGGCTGGCGATGCCCGGAGAAGAGCAATAAGGCCACTTGACTGGTACAAACTCTGCATAAACGGTTAACTCTTGACTGGTACAAACTCTGCATAAACGGTTAACTCTGTACAGTAAAAGCCCGGGTTGTGAGGTGCTTTAAATAAACTGATGATTCCGTAAATGATTTCCGAGCCAAGGCAGCTTATGGAGCAAGGGTGTTAGTGTAAGACCTGTGCTCATCCCTCCACCTTAAAATCCTCTTTTTTACTCGAGTCGAGATGCGGAGAGAGACAAGAGATAGCAAAACTCACTTTTTTAATAGCGACGATCTGACCAGTGTTCTTGTCCCTGGCTTTGTAAACCGTGGCGAACTAGAAGGGAAGAGGACGGAAAGTTATTTTCTCCACGCACTGCTTTTGGGGGGGGGAGGGGAGGGGAAAGAAGGCGAATGGCCCTGCCAGGGCCCCGGGGCCAGGACAGAGGCCCCACACACGGGGCCCTAGCCCGCGGCCCGGCCCGGGTGGCGTCTGACGCCCTCGGTCCACCTGCTCCCGGCCCGTCCGGCCGCGGGGCTCCCGAGCCGCCCCCCGGACCGCAGGCACCCAGAGCCCGGCTACCTGTCCCTCCCCGAGGAAGTCGAGCTTCTCGTAGCGCTTCGCTCGTGACTTCACGTCCAACGCCATTGACGCCCGCGCGGAGCCCGGCAAGGGGGGGAGGGGGGGGGGAGGGAAGGGAATTTAAAGCGACCTCAGCCGGCCCAACAGTCACTTCCGTCCTTCTGTTTCCCCCCCCCCCCCATTCTTAAAGCATTCAGCTCCCGACTTCCGTGATGGGCGGGGCGATTATGGATGCCACCATCTCATTGGATGTCAGCTACTCCCGCCTCTGCTAGGAAGCGACGAAGAGACTGCTTCCGGGTGTGTGTCTAGCGAATCCCCGCCTATCCCGGCCCTAGCAACCATCGTGGCTTCTCTAGTGACTCAGCTTTGTCGCCCCGCCCATCGCCGGAAGTGGCGATGACAAGAAGGGGTTGCCCAGGAGAGTCAATATGGCAGCCACCTGTCAATTTATTCTGGGCTGGAGCAAGTTGATGTTGTTTTCTGCCGAAAAGGGAAAGCGGGGAGCGGGGTCATGGGGGAGAGGGTAGGAGTAGCTGACTCTTTTTATAGATTTCAAGCCTTACTTAACCTCAGCTCCATAGTCCGCGTTGTTTCCCTTCCTAGCATGGAGCCTGGCTCGAAGGAGGCGCTTTCGTAAAGATGCTTTCATTCCTGTGGTCGTAAGGAGGGACACTACGTTTTCACCTGATGCTCGTTGGCCCGACTACCTTTCCGTGTCTCATCCCCCTCAAACTGTAAAGGGAGACACCGAAAATTGTCCGAAGCAATAACTCAGGTTTATAAAATGCTTTAAGATTTACAGAGCAATTTGCTCACATCCTGGAGAGGTAGGCAGTGCAAGTATCATTCCTAGTTTCCTTTTTTTTTTTTTAAACTAGTTTTCAAACTGAGATTCAGGAGTTGAGTTGCCTAGGGCAACTAGCCAGATAGGGCCACACAGCTAGCCTAATTCAAACTCAGCATTCACACCCTTGATCTCTTGGTTCCTGGAAGAACTAGACAAGTTTGAGAGGGGGCAGGATGGGGAGGAAAGGCAACTCAATTTTTAAGTCTGAATGCTGGCTCTACCTGTGGGACCTTGGGCAAGTGAACTTTGGGCCTCAGTTCCTCATGTGTGAAAAGAGAGGGTTTTAGGCTTTTGTTGGTTGACTGACCTTCACAGTTCCTTAAAACCTTAAATCCATAATCTTGATTTCATGTGATGGGAAGAAGTATTTACTCTTTGTCTTCATAGCTCCTTCCATTATGTTAGGACCTGGAGAGGGTGAGTGGTCTTAGAACTGTGGGGGTTGGGGGTGGGACAGGTAAGGGGAGGTAGTGGGGGGCTGGAGGGTAGGAGAAAACTGAAGTAATGAGGAAGCAAAATGAAGGGGCAAACAGGACAAGGGCCATTAAAATACACAGGAGAGATGGTAAGGGCAGAAGGTATGAAGGAGAATGATGTAACTAGGGTAAGGAGAATAGGATGAGATGAAAATTAGACTGTTCCCCTAAATCAGCGGTTTTCAACCTGTGGGTTATGTTCAATTTGTAACAATGAAAATACATCCTGCATATCAGATAGATTCATAACAGTAGCAAAATTACAGTTAAGTAGCAATGAAAATAATTTTGTGGTTGGGGGTCACCACAACATGAGGAACTGTATTAAAGGGTTGTGGCATTAGGAAGGTTGAGAACCACTGCCCTAAATGATGGTGAAGATGAGGGAACGAGGCAAAGCAAATTATTGGGAATGGGCATGTGTAGCACCAATGCAATATTTACAGCACCCATGATCACGATAAAGACCATGATTATAAGTATTGCCTGACATTCGATCACAAAATATACCAAATTCTCCAGATAGAGGATAGAACTGAAGAATTTATTTAGACACCAGAAAACCAAATCCCAAAATCAGTAAGCCAATTCCATCATAGAACCAAAGATATTCAGAAGCCATAATAACAGAAAGCCACAGCATCCTCCAACCTTCCCACAAACCAATACAAGATCACTATACACTCACAAGCCTATCTGACTCCTTGCCTGAACATCCTCTCTCCCCCACTGTCTCCCTAGCTCTGGGTCCTAGTTTCCTATGGGCTCTGCTTCCCTTCAACAAACTCCTACCACAGGCTCCATGTGACTATATTTAGCCTATTTGGGGATAAGGTTTATCTTCAAAGCAGGGAAGCTTCCTGTGGGTTCTGCTGCACCCTTCAGCAAATTCCCTCCATTACCGGCTCCATGTGATTACATTCAGCCTTTTAGGGGGCAGATTTTACTTTCAAAGCGGGGGAGTGTAATGCCAAGCAAAGGCAACTTCTAAGGTTCGGATTACCAGCATAGTAAACCCCATTTATTCAGCAAACATTCACAGAACAGAAAAAGTCAAAATACAGTGTAACTTGTTCCTTTAGCAAGTTCTCAATTCAATCCAGGTACTACACCCCTAGACAGTACATTCATTTAGTCAGTCAAAAGTTTCTTCTCAAATGGACATTAGTCTCCAACCATAAATAAAGTACATTCATTTGGTCAATCTCTCAAAGGCTTCCCACCCCTGAATCTCAAAAGGGGCAGGAGAACACAAAAGCCCATCCTCCTTTAAGTTAACAAGTTAAACTCAGCATTGGATACTCAAGGAAAGGTCTTTCTTTCATCTTCACCAGAGGCAAGCCCTCAGCAATCTCAGTTCCTGGGGAGACAAGGCTCAACAAAGCCATAGTCAGTGTCCTCATCAAGTCACTCTCTGCCTATAGAACAGTCCCAGAACCCCTGAAAACATCAGCAAGGCCCTCTTCCAGGATTTCTGTAAACATACAACAGGAAAATTCTTCTTCAGGGCTTCTGAACCAACAGCCAGGTTCCAAGACCTCTATGACAGCAGCACTGTCCTTCACCATCAGGTGAATCTGGCAAAACAACATCAAAACAGACAGACAAAATACCAGCATCACAGCCAT
>CM053580.1:323655150-323666067 GCA_028627135.1 Pseudochirops cupreus | reverse complement strand
GCCCCCCCCCCCCCCCCCCCCGAGTGTGGAGAAGGGATTTAAAAGCTATATGTAAGTGGGGAAGAGTCTTCAAGGTAAGCAAGCCAATTGCTTTCCTGCTCTTTCAAATATGTGCCTTGAGGCTTTTGGAAATTTAGGAGAACTCTAGCTTATGACTGATGCCCTGAATTTGGTTTGCCTACATCTACTCTTGGGCAGCTACGTGGCACAGTAGATAAAGAAAGCATCAGCCCTGGAGTCAGGAAAATCTTGTATTCAAGGCTCTCTATAACTTGGTCTTCTCCTATAACTCGGTCCCAAACCAGAGCCCTCCACTTCAGACAGAACCATTTTCCCACTGTTTCCAACAAGATGCTATTTTCCAACTCTGAGCTGTGAATTCCCTTCTTCACCCTATGCTTATACAAATCTTACAGAGCTTTCATGCCTTAAAAAAAAAAAAACTTACTTCTTGCAGTCCATGATGATTTTCCCATTCTCCCTGACATCACAAAATGATTATAGTCTATAATACTCAATCCTTCAGATGTTGCCTTATGGCATATGAAACACCTCAACATGAAATATAAAACAATCGCATTATTTTATGTGTATATCTTAGTAGTATAACAAGATTAATAAGGCTTATTAGATACTGCTTTAAAGGTGTAGCTAAACTTGATCCAAGACTCTCACTTTACAGCTGAGGAAACTGAAGTCCAGAGAATTTGTCCAAGGTCACACAAAAAAATCAATGGCAACTAAGATTCAAACACAGGTCTCACTCAAATCTAGTATCTTTTCTACTGTAATAGACTTTCTGAAAGTTGTTAAAGGCCAAGGACCAAGTTTAAATTTTATTTTGTAGTGCTGTTAGGCACAGAAAAGATATACACAAAGTAGGCAATGAATATTTGGACAAGCACAATTTTCTGTAAAGCAGATTTCCTTTCCCCTAAACAATTTATTAGCAGCTATGTGTGTCACAGTGTATGAGTGCTAGATCTGCAATCAGGAAGACTCATCTTAGACACTTCCTAGCTGTGACCCTGGACAAGTCACTTAAGCCTGTTTGCCTCAGTCTCCTCATCTGTAAAATGAGTTGGAGAAGGAAATGGCAAATCATTCCAGTATCTTTGCTAAGAAAACCCTAAATGGGGTCAAAAAGAGTCAGACAAGACTGAGCAACAACAAAAACAATTTATCAGTTTTCTATTATTCTCTCTATAATCAAAGCTGATGATCATGAAACCTAAATAAAGACTTACTTGCTTCAACCTCTGTCTTATATTCCAGCAGTTGTTGTTTAATCTGATCCTTTAGTCTATAAAGGAAAGCTCAGAGTTAGAACAAGGTAGTGATTTCCACAGGAATACTATAGTATTATATCCTATGCTACATATAATATTATCATATATTTTCATAAGAATACTGTTTATTCAAATAGTCTGAACACTTTCCTACAAGACAACTAAAATTTTCCAAATTTTCCACAGGTCAAGAGAAAAGAACAAAAATACAATATGGGAAAACATACAAGAACTAAGCTTTTTGGTTTATTCAACAAAAAACTGGTCAATGGCTACTTAAAGTCAAGGACCTATAATGCTTTTAAAGGAAGGATCATGACCTGCTGACCTTTATCTCAAAAGAAACAGTCCATGGTTGGGGGCAGCTATTGGAACAACGAAGTTCTAGAACGTTAAATCCCTTTCTTTACAGGTTTTTGAAAGCATAATGGACACACAAGGTGATTGTTTCAATGCTTCTAATTCAGGGAACACTAGGAAAAACAGGAATGATGCCAATAATGGTAAAAAATCAGCAAGCAGTTTTATGAAGCATTCAAAGAATCATGGTACCAATTTTAAGCCTTTGGCATGGCTATAATTCCTTTGCTTAAGCATTAAAAAGTCCTAGAGATAAGCAGTTTGGGGTAACATTACAGATTTTTTAAAATGCTGCTTGAAGAAGTTTGATGATTAACCCAACATCACTTGGTGAATTGGGGATGGGGCTTTCAAAAAAAAAGGACCCTTTTTGAGGATTTGAAGGATAAAAGGAAAATTTAGGCAGCGAAAACAACCAAATACTCTCTCAAAGTAGTGTATGAAATTGCTACATAATTTCAATCCTTCCAAAAGCAGCGATTTACTGTTTACAGTATTCCTTTGGTTCCCAATAAATTGCTTTAAAAGATGGAGTGACCTCTCCAGTAGTCATAGTTTACCCAAGAAAAACCTATTTGCCCAAAAACAGCTTACTTATCTAAGTAAAGCCGTAGCAACAGGCAAAAAGGATGAAACATTAAGATTTGTAAAAGGAACCCCATCTTCAAAAGAACCCACCCTATTAAATTCTGAAATTTATCTCAAATGAACAATAAATACCTTTCTTGTCCGGATTAGAAAATAAAACGTTACACTGGTGGAAAAATGATGTTTGAAACAACAGGTAACTCCTCACTTAGGAAGGGCACGGCTGGAAAGCCTATTAGCCCGAGTTGGACTATTTCCTGGCTGCTTGACAACTCCGCACACATCACTATCCTCAGTTTCCTAGTCTGGAAAGTGAAGGCTAGGATTCTCTGAGACTTGCTACCAACTGATTCGTTCCTGGAGCTGGGAGTGGGGCTAAACTAAAAGGGGTAAGAACCTGAGCAGCTGCCGGACCAGATTAAAGTCTTCGTCTTCTTCCCTCCTCTCTTCTTCTCCACTGTCATTTCTACTGGAGGCAGCCGGAGGGGTCTCTTCTTGGTCACTGACACTGGGTGTGGCCCGCTGGTCGCCAGTGTCCAGTGCATAGTTCCACGCGTCCCCGCTGGGGATGGGCGCTGGCCGCGGTGACCTCCGCACCATCTCCTCCTCGCCTAGGTGGCCAGACGTGCCAGCCCGCATTTCGTCTCCAGCACCTGTCCGGCGCGTAACGTCTCTGGTGCGTGGCACATCCTCGTCCTCCCCCTGAACCGCGCACTTGACTGGGGCAGATGCCACCCGCCTCCAGGATCTGGTGCCCAATGTGCGCTTCTCTTCCTCGCGCACTTTCACATGTCCACTAGTGCCGCTCGAGGCACGCCGGGACCTGGTGCCAGGCTCCGGCGCTGCCTCCTTCTCCCCCCGTGCGCTCTTTCCCGTGCTGCTTTTGGCGCTCACAGGTGTAGCGCCCTGAACTTTCGCGTCCCCGCTAGCGCCGTGCCTGGGGCGCAGGAGTCTGGTGCCCCACACCTCCTCCTCTTTCTCCCCGGTGTACTTTCTTAAGCTCTGTCTGGCGCCTGAGGAACGGGTCCTCCTGCTCTCCGCTTCGTTCTCCCTTGGGGCGTTCTGGCCCAGGCTGTTGCGCGTGGCCAGCACATCCTCCTGGTCCAGCTGTGCTTTGTGGCCTGCGCTGCGCTCAGGCCGCCCAGGCCTGGAGCCCCTCACTTCTCCGTCCTCTCCTCGCGTGCTCCTGCGGCCAGTGCTCCGGAAACGCCGGGACTTTGTGCTCAGCTCTTCCTTCTCCTCACACCCGGAGTACCGGCCAGAGCTAGGCGTGGTGCTTTGCACCGAAGCCTCCCTCTTCTCCTCCTCCTCCTCCGGTCGGCCTTTCCCGTCCCAAGCGTTCGAGCTCGCGCAGCGCAGGGAACGCCTGGGCCTCGGGCCGGAGCTAGGCGTGGCGCTTTGCACCTCCTCCTCTTCCTTAGCCGAATTCCGCCCGGCGCTGCTCCTGGCACGCCGCGGCCCGGCGACCCCCACTCCTTCCTCTTCCTCACGCGCTTCACCGACTCCGGCCCTTTTGGAGCCGTCCGTGGTCTGCCGGGTTCTGACGCCCAGCATTTCTATCTCAGGATCAGAACCCTCTGGAGACAGCAACTCAGTTTCCCGCCTTCTGGAGCGTTTGGATTTGCACGGTCACGTGTCACAGGAGGCGGAGACAGAGGCGGGGCTAGCAGGCTGGGGCGGACCTCGAATTGGGCCAAGGCCCTTGGCTCTGGATTCCCCAAGCGCGGCTGCTGTTACTTCTCTCTACCTAGCAAGCTTTTCCCTCACCTTACACTCCCTCAGCCCTCGCTTTCTCTATTCGTGATATAGAAAGAGCGCTAGGATTAGTGTCGTAAATTCAGATCTGGAAGGGACCCTGGCGATCACTCCAAAGAGACTTTTCCAAGGTTACACGGGCAATACCTAACAGGTGTGGGATTTTGGTGTTTTTTGTTTTTTTTTTTTTTACTCTACACCACACTTCCTGGGGAGCGGGGGGAGGAGGGACAGAATAGGGAAGGGAAATTACGGGGGGAAAAGAAGGGAGGGAGAGAGAAAGAAAGAGAGGGAGGGAGAAAGGAGTGAAAAGGAAGAGAGAGAGGAGAAAAGGGAGAGGTAGGGGAAGAGAGAAAGAAGGATCTAGCAGATATTTAAATAATTTTGTATTACCCCATTACTACTATGTCATGTGCCAGGCATGAATCTTGTAAAAGAACCCCCAGATTAATAACGTCTGTTTTCCATGAGTTACCTTACCAGGTAGGTGCAGTGCACACAGAGCAAGACTTTGGAAAAATTGATATATTAATCTTGGATGTACTTTCTCAGTCTGTTCCATAAACATTTCCTCTTTCTATCCAGTTGGTCCGTTGAGCAGCTTTACCTACTTAATACAATCTTTGCTTACGAGTCAGAGAAGCCAGTAGGAACCCAGATTTCAAGATGTCCACTTGGAGTGGACAAATCGGTCACTACCTCGGGGAGCCTCGACGTTAATACTGGCTTTGTCTGCTAGGGTTACTGTAAGGAAAACTGTGGTTTGGTGTGTGCTATGTAAATGTGTATTTTTCTCATTTATCCTGCTCCCCACAACCCTTACTCTTCTAGTCCCTAGAACTCTTTTTGTCAGTTGTGATTTTTCCCTCCTTTAAAGATCTGTCTCATTAATCTCAAACCAGTAAATGTGCCACTTTTTTCCAGGATCCTTTTATGAGGTTTGCTTTTGGACCAGCATGCAATGGATTGTCCACCTACTTATTACCTTTGTTGTCCCTTCACTCGTTTCCGTCGTGTCCAACTCTTCATGACTCCGTTTGGGGTTTTCTTGGTAATGATACTGGAGTGGTTTGCTATTTTCTTCTCCAACTCGTATTCCAAATGGGGAAACTGAGGCATACAGGGTTAAGTGACTTGTCTGTGTCACACAACTAGTAAGTGTCTGAGACTGGATTTGAACTCAGGCCTTACCGACTCAAAGCTGGACTTTTGCCAACTAGCTGCCCTACTTACTACCTACTTCTACCTTTCTGGAACTAAACTGATCTAAAAAGGAAGGCATTGTCCCTACATTAGTTACAGCATGGTTCACTGACAGGAAGCTGAAAGGATAATGGATTATATTTATTTTTATGAGCATGTCTTGATATTTCCACAGACTTGAGATCGAAATCCATTCACACTGTCTTATCCAGTGCAACTCAGAAATGATTAAAACAAGAAGAAAAACAGATTTTAAAATTTATTTCAGTTATCACAATTTAGGGTGTTTATAAAAT
This sequence comes from Pseudochirops cupreus, assembly GCA_028627135.1. Lineage (NCBI taxonomy): Eukaryota > Metazoa > Chordata > Mammalia > Diprotodontia > Pseudocheiridae > Pseudochirops > Pseudochirops cupreus. The sequence continues at coordinate 323,660,576 of CM053580.1, read as the reverse complement.
AGCATTTTCCATCTTTATTGAGGTCCCTTGAATTAATCAAGTTCCTATGTGCCTGATTAAAATACATTAAAAAAAAATTCGATCTATGGGAAACCTTTTGTCTCCTCCATTTGATTGTGAGTTCCTTGAGGGCAGGAACTTTCTTTTGCCCCTTTTTGTATCCCCAGCCCTTAGCACACTGCTTGACAGTAGTAGGCACTTAATAAATGTTTAATGACTGATTGAACCTCGGTGATTGAATTCCTTCCCCCAGCCACAGCCAGTCATTTAATTTCATTCAATATATTTCAAGTACTTGATGTACTTTAGAAACTGGGACAGATATACTGTTTATGTAAAAACAGGGTCCTTCCTCTCATGGAGTTTATAATCCAATAGTTTTTATCCTATTCTTCAGTTTCTCAGATTTATTTTTAGCTTCAGGTTTACAATTGCTCATATATATATAGCATAAAGTACATAAGACCTCCTTGGAGTGTATGTCTAGCAGTGGAATCCCAGAGTCGGAAGGGTATGACCATTTTATAGTAATGATTTTTGGCCAGTAGCCAAATTGCTTTCCACAAAGGTTGGACCAGTTATTTATGTGTCTAAGTCCCTTTAACATTGACTACTTCCAGGTTTTGTTATCTTTACCAACTTGCTGAGTGTAAAGTAAAACCTCAGAATTGTTTTGATTTCTATTTCTCTTATTAGTGATTTGGAGCAATCTTTAATGTGGTTGTTAATACTCTGTAATTTTGTGAACTGTCTGCTCATATCCTTTTAAACCAACCTGACAAACTTGTGAGGTAGGTTAAAGTTGGTCAGTAAACATTGAAGCACAGGGATATACAAAGAAAGGCAAAAGACATTCCTGATGAGGTTGCAGGTCCTTGAAATCTGATTAAATCTTCCCACTTGATGAGGCATTTGCAGAGGCCATAAGTTTTTCATTTTGGCTGGGCCCAAACCTCTATTACTAGCCTAGCCCTCCATTGTCCATCTACTTCCCACCCTTGAGCCTATCAAAATATCAATCCACCCTTGGATTGACCTCATTAACTCCTCCTGAAGACCCTCCCCAAACTCATTACTAGAGTTTGACCTCATCTGACTCCTCCTGAAGACCCTCCCCAAACTCCTCCTCTAGACCACCCCTAGATTCCTCTGTATATAGGAATCCCATCTTCCCTCCATGTGGTATGAGAGCACCATAGAATAACCTAGCACAGACTTACTCTGGCCTGCTTGCCCAATGCAAGCCTTACAGATAGCAAGGCTCCCTAAGTCTACCCCAGATGGCGATCTTTTAATGAACTATAATAAACTTTACTTTTCTTTGGCTGAGAAGACTTGCGTTGAATTCATTCAGCAGGACCTGGCATGTTAGTATTTTGGGGTCTCTAGAGCAACCCTAACCCCCCAGAGCCTACACCTCATCAATTCCCAGCCCTTCAGGTAAAAAGACCACCGGCCCTGGATGAAGGAGGACATGAGTTCAAATATGGCCTCAGACACTTGACACTTAATTAGCTGTGTGCTTGGGCAAGTCATTTAACCCCAATTGCCCTGCCTTCCCCCCTCAAAACAAACAAACAAAATCTAATAGGGAGGCAATATGAAAACAACTATGAACAAAAGAGATACATACAGGATAAATGGAGGATCATTGGGAAGGCACTAACATTAATGGTTTCGGGGAAACACATTTTTAAGAAAGAGGGATTTTAGCTTTGACTTGAAGGAAGCCACAAGACGGATGAAGCAGGTATTGAATATATCAAAAGATTTACTATTGGAAGGACTTTTAGAGATAACTTAATTAATAGTGTTTCTTCTTGCCTAGTCCTACCTTTCTGGGACTGAACCTGGCCTAAAAAGTAAGAAATTGATTAGTTAGGATATAGCGCACTGACAAGAAACTGAAGGGACAGCGGAATGTATTTATTTTTCTAAGTATATATTGATTACCCCTCCAAAAAGTTTTACTTGTCACCTATTTTGCATTTACTTATCTGTGTATTTGTTGTCCCCACAGCCCTCCTCATCTCACCCCAACCCAGTAGAATGTAAGCTCTTTGAAGTCAGGAATTGTTTAAACTCGTGTATCCCCAGTGCCTAGCAGTGTCTGGTACAAAGAATGCCCTTAAATGGTCATTGAAATTAATCCAACCTACCCCTCTCATTTTATAGGTAGAGGGAAGTGGAGACCAACTGTAATTTTAATTGTAAATGACCAAAGTTACCAGGTACTAAGAAGCTAAACCCAGATTTGAACCCAGATATTCTGATATAATCTCTGTGCTTTCTACTACACTGTTGTTCAGTCCTTTCAATCATGACTGATTCTTTCTGACTCCCATTTGGGGTTTTCTTGGCAGAAATATTGGAATGGTTTGCCATTTCCTTCTCCAATTCAGTTTACAGATGAGGAAACTAAGGCAAACAAGGTTAAGTGATTTGCCCACAGTCACACAGCTAGTAAGTGTTGAGGCCAGATCTTCCTGACTCCAGGCCTAGCATTCCATCCACTCGAACCATCTAGCTGCCCACTGAGCTACCTAATTGTCTATCATTAATCTGCCTCAGTTTCATTTTATGGAAGAAACTGAGGGTGAAAGACTTTAAGGGAGATGCCCATGTCATACATAGCTAGTGTCAGATTTAGGACCTGAACTTTAGGTTTTGACTCTAAAACCAGTGTACTTTCCATTCTACCACACTACTTCTCTGTCACCCTTCCCAAATCCCTTTTCCTTCCTCCAACCCCCAAAACACACGAACATACAGAGAACATACAGTTCAGCCTAGAGATGGTGTACTGGTAACAGGCAAAAAAATTTAGTTTCCTCCTCTCCCTGAATATGGGATGTTGGCCAAGTTATTCTGAAGCCTTTTGACTCCATAGATACTTAATTTTATAATCTCTACATCCTATGAATCTCCATAGCCCTTTGATCGAGTTCCTTGGGTGCTCTTACCTCATAATTAGACTATAACCTTCAAGAGGCCATGTAGTGTATCTCCCTACCTGAGTTCACCATGTGGTACCTTGCACAGAGAAGATGTTTCAGGAAAATTTGTTAAGTGAATTTACTGTTTTATTCCTATTAATTTCACTCAACTTAGTTGACTAAGTTTATTAAGACTTTTGCCTAAAATGAAGTACACTTTTTGCCCTGATAAATCCTCACTTTATTTCCAGAGGAAGAACTGATAAATGGATGTGTAGAATTATACATACATATCTATACATATACGTACATATGTATGTGTGTATCCACCCCACAGTCACACAATAGTCACACAGATTATTTTTGCCCAACCTGTGGTAGAGCATTTTGAGTTCATATTGGTCTGATTAGCCACAGTTGGACACACTGAAACTTAACATCAGCAGTGATGTCGTTTTGGTCCTCTTCAAGAACGAAGGACAACAACCAAGGTATATGTGTGTATATCTATCTATCTATCCATCTATCTATCTATCATCCATCCGTCCATCCATCCATCCCTCTATCTTTGTGTCTGATGGTAGCCATGTCTAGGGTGGGGTAGGGGAAAAAAGGAAAAAAAAGAAATGTGTAAGTTTATTATATATTTAAAATGAATAGCAAGTTGTACAAAATAGATTTATGGTTTCACGTACAATCATTTTTTATAAATTATACTATGTTACAGAAGTGCTTGTTTTTCCATAAATTAAATAAAAAATAAACCTTCCAAATCTTAATTTTCTACTGTCACTTTTCTGCCCATATTTCTCTTTGCCATGGCACTGAAACTAATTTTTCATGGGGTTATTCCAAAATAAGAGAAAAAATACTTTAGTAATATTGAATGTTTACCAAATTTCACCCAAAATTTAATGGAACTGCATAAAAGCAAAACAGAGGTATGATGTAATGGCAAGGGCACTGAATTTGGAGCCTTGGGTTAGACTATCAAAGTGGTAATGTCAGATTTCAAAACACTATACCTCAGAAAAGGCAAATTTTAAATCTACTTGATAAAGCAATGGACAACAGAATCCTATAAGAGACCAACAATATTTCATGTTTATTTAGAGCTGGAAGGGACCTTAGAGCCCATGGAGTCCTACCTCCTCATTTTACAGATGAAGAAAGTGAGGTATAGAAAGATTAAGTAACTTGCCCAGGGTTATACAGCCAATAAGTGATGAAATCAGATTCAAATTCATGCTTTCCTGACCCAATCCAGTGCTCTGCCATGAGGCTACTTAACTGTTTTAACCCAAAATTATGAAATATTGGAGAATGAGTCAAGAAAAATTGTTAGGAAAATTATCAATGCAGTGAATAATGATTTTAGACCAACATCCTACACAATAAAAATTCTGATTGGATCAGTGGCTAATATGTTTTAAAATATTTGATGTTTTGTCTTTATATTATCTTAGACTTTTTCCATTATAGAACTCTTCCCCATCCATTACAACAAAGAATAGAGAAAAGAGTTATCAAAAAATAATACATTGAAAGACTCAACATCACATGCAATGTGCCACATCCATAATCTCCCACCTTCACAAAGATGCAGAGGGAAGTGCCTTTTCACGTCTCTTCTTTGGGGCCAAGCTTAGTTATTGTAATTTGATAGCATTCAGTTTGCTGTATTCGTGTTCTATTTGCATTGGTGTAGTCATTGTAAATATAGTTTTCCTGGTTCTGCTTACTCCCCTTTGCATCAGTTCACTGAAGTCTCCTCTTGCTTCTCTTGTATTTTATTTCTTACAGCACAACATTTAATTTCATTCAGGTACCACAATTTGCTTAGCCGTTCTCCAGTCTATGAGCATCTACTTTGTTTCCAGTTCTTTGCTACTATAAATAGTAGCTTGGAATACATGGGATCTTTTTGTTATTGACCTTTTTGGGATATAGATCTGGCAATGCAATCTCTCAGTCAAAAAGTATGGACATTTTAAATACTTTAACATCATTCCAAGTTGCTTTTTAAAAAATCCAGAATCCAGAGCTCCACCAGCAAATCATTATTGTTTTTCCACAATTTCCCCCATATTGGCTATCTCCATCTTTTTGTCATCTTTGTCAATTTGTTAGGTCTGGTATGGAACCTTAGAATTATTTGGCATTTCAACTATTATAAAAATTAATATATATTTATCTTCACTGGAGAAAAAAATCACATTTAAGTAAATAAAATAAACCACTAAACAAAAATAAATGAAGCTGATTGTATAAAACACAAAAATTTGCACAATAGAGAACAATGTATACACACACACACACAAAAGACTGGGATCAAGGGACCTACGGTTCTAAGAACGATAAAACACACTATTCTGGGAGGGTGAATTGATGAGAGGTAGAAAAACCGGGGATGCTAAGTTCAGGATTTTGGAAGTGTTTGGTGGAGTTTTGGGTTAAGGTTAAATTTCCTTATTTGGTGACAGCGTTATA
>CM053580.1:323642122-323655050 GCA_028627135.1 Pseudochirops cupreus | reverse complement strand
AAGATGCTGTAGGTGGGATCCTTTGAATCAGATGACCAGAAGTAAAAGTGGAGCAGTGTCTAGCAGCTGGTTCTCTATGTATTTAGATTTAAGCAGCAAAGTCTTGTTCTAGGTTATTTTACATTTGTTAGGGACAGCCATACTTATAGGGCCCTTCTGGAACAAATCTGCTATATTTTTATTTACCTATCTGCCTATTAGTTGAACATATAACAAATCAAATACACTGTGCTCTATCTTCAAGCATCACCATCTTTATTCTTGAAAAACTAGATACAGACCATTAAAAAAAATTCTACCAAACCTTTATTTTTTAAATTTGTTATTTAAATTTTTTTTAAGTTTTCAACATTCACTTTTATAAGATGGAGTTCCAAATATTTTTCTCCCCCAAGTTGGGGGGCAATCTAATATAGGCTATACTTGTACAATCATATTAAACATATTTCCACGAGTCATATTGTGAAAGAAGAATCAGAACAAAAGGGAAAAACCACGAGAAAGGAAAAAAAAAACAGAAACAAAAAAGTATACTTTGATATGCATTCAGACTCCATAGCTTTTTCTCTGGGTGTGGATAGCATTTTTCATACTGAGTCTTTTGGAGTTGTCTTAGATCATTTTATTGCTGAAAAGAGCTACATCTATCGCCATCAGTCATCACACACTGTGGCTGTTACTATGTACAATGTTCTCCTGGCTCTGTCACTTCACTCAACATCAGTTCATGTCTTTCCAGATTTTTCTGAAATCCACCTGCTTATCATTTCTTATATCACAATTGTATTCCATTACATTCATATACCACAACTTGTTTAGCCATTCCCCAATTTATGGGCATCCCCTCAAATTCCAGTTCTTTGCCACCACAAGAAAAGCTGTTATAAATATTTTTGTGATCTCTTTGGGATAGACCTAGTAGTGGTATTGCTGGGTCAAAGGGTATGCACAGGTTTATAGCCCTCTGGGCATAGCTCCAAATTGCTTTCCAGAATGGTTGGATCAGCTCACAACTCCACCAACAATGCATTAATGTTCCAATTTTCCCCACATCTTCTCCAACATTTATCATGTTCCTGTTTTATCATTTTAAAATAGGTGTGAGGTGGTACCTCAGAGTTGTTTAAATTTGCATTTCTCTAATCAGTAGTGAATATAATTTTAATTTCTTCATCAGAAAACTGCCCATTCATATCCTTTGACAATTTATCAATTGAGGAATGACTTGTATTCTTATAAATATGATTCAGTTCTCTATGTATTTTAAAAATGAGGCCTTTATCAGAAACACTGGCAGTAAAATTGTTTCCCAGCTGCTTTCCTTCTAATCTTGGTTGTATTGGTTTTGTGCAAAAACTTTTCAATTTAATGTGATTAAAATTATTTATTTTGCATTTCACAATGTTCTTGTTTGGTCATAAATTGTTCCCTTCTCCATAGACAGGTAAACCATCCCTTGTTCTCCTAATTTGCTTTTCAGATCTTTTTTTGTTTTTGCCTTTTTTTGGGGGGAAGGTAGGGCAACTGGGGTTAAGTGACTTGCCCAATGTCACATGGCTAGTGTTAAGTGTCTGATGCTCATTTGAACTCAGGTCTTCTTGACTCCAGGGCCAGGGCTTTATTCACTGTGCCACCTAGCTGCCCCCAGGTAATTTTTTAATTGCTTAGAATACAGCTACAAAGTGCAGAATACCAGAAGCATTTGGTTTCTCTTGTAGTATAGTAGCATTAGAGTGATACAGTAAATGAACATATACAACTTAGGTCAAAAAACTAATCTACAAAGGCATTAATTGGACTCTTTCACTCCCAAGGTCTTCTTGATTTGCTGCCTTAAGTTACCCTTATTGATACTAAGGTTGGAGAGCAAAAGCTCTGGCCTAGGGGTTAACATGGAGTTTGGGAAATACCAAAGTATTTCATTATCTGGAAAATCTTAAGATAGCCTAAATAAACACTTTGCTTATGTGCATCTTAGTCCATCAAAAGTGATGAAGCTGATAACAGCTTTCTTCAATAATTCCTAACCCAGTAGTCATACTAAAATATACATACCACCATAAATCTTTCCCAAAGGATTGTCTAAAATGCAACACATTGCAGGATATGGTCCTTGACCCCAATCTATGGAGTTGGGGTTTTCCCCCCAAAACAAGTGGATTTTCATGCTCGCTAATTTCTTCAAGTATATGAATCTACCCATTTCTGATACTTCCTTGGTAAGATGAACTTGTCTGTCCCTCTATTCTAGGCAAACAAGGAAATCATTCATTCACTCACTTGACATTTATGGAGCAGCTGCCAAGGTGCAAGGCACTGTGAGTATACAAAGAGCTCACATTTCTGTAACACTTTGGGGTTTACAAAGCATTTTCCCCATAACAACCCTGATATACATAGGACCCATACTATTATCATTCTTATTTTAAACATAAGACAACAAGCTCAGAGGTTAAGTAATTTAAGAGTTAAGGAACTGATTCAAATTTATAAAACTGAGAGCCATTCCACAACTGATTAAACGGTCAAACTATTTGAACATGTTATGTTAGTCATATTTTTTTTAGTGATACAAAACATAAGAAGAATACAAACTAGCGGTTCCAAAATTTCACCACATACCCATCATTTCTGGCAAAGTCAGTTCAGACCGAGGTCAGAACAGATATGACAACATACCTATACCCCAGCACCCCAAAGAGATCAAAGAAAGAGGTAAAGATCCTATATGTACAAAAATATTTGCAGCAGTACCCATTTCAGGGGAAAAAATCTAGAAACTGAAGGAGTGCCCGTTAACTGGGACATGGCTGAACAACTATGGCATAAGAATGTAATGGAATGCCAGCATGCTCTAAGAAATGAGGAAACAGATGATTTCAAAGAGACATGGAAAAAACAACGTATGAACCAGTGCAGAACAAAATGAATAGAGCCAAACAACTTAACATGAATATTAAAAAAAAAATTCTGAAGACTTGAATTGATAAGGAATAAAGAAGAGAGCAACGGACACAATAACAATCCTGTAGGAATAAATTTTGAAAGCTCTAAAAACCCTTGATTAACACATTGATCATCCCTGTTTGCTGAAGACTGACAACCAACCCAGCTATCCACCTCCTAACAGAGAGGTGATAGATTTGGGGTACAGAACAAGACATGTATTTTTTTTAACATAGTGAGGGCATTTGTTTTTGCTTAATTATGCATATTTATTACAATGAATTTTTCCCCTCCAGGGAGATGTGGGGGGAGGGGGATGGGTAGGAGAAAACAGATTTCTGATAACTAAGAAAAAATACTAAAGTTTCACAGCTAGTAAATGTCAGAGTGCAAGACTGAAACCAGGGTTTTCTGAATCTGGTAGTTTCTATACCATATGACAACCTTTACTCTCAATTAAGACAAAACTTATAAATAACTATGACAGAAGACAGAATGTGATCAGTAGTAACAGATGACATTTATATACAAAACTTCAAGATTTGCCAAATGCTATATGCAAATTATCTCATTAGACCTTCATAGCAAGCCTGTGAGGTAAGTACTATAGGTATCACCTCCATTTTGCTGATGAAGAAACAGTCTGAGACAAAAGCACATAGCTATTTTGAAGGCAGAATTTGAACTCAAATCTGACCAAGGGGAATTCTTGGATCCTATACTATAAGGTATACTGCCTCTCATACAAAGTATCATGAGAATTCTACTGAGGAGAAGGCTGTATGCAAAGAGTAGCACTGACTTCTGACATTTAAGGATTAACAGACATGGGAACAGCACAAATTAAGATCAGGAAAAGAGCATTTAACTTAGACTTTGAAACAGGAAATGAGTGTAAAGCTGTAGCACTAAAAGTCACATACAATAACCTTGAGGCAATGGGAAGTTTACAGAAGGGTTCTGAAGAGAGAGATGACAGATGTACTTTTGGAATATTACTGTGGTAGTGCTGTTGTATAGGACAGCAGAGAAACCAACTAGGGATAGTATCTGAAATCAAATAAATGAAAGGTTAAAAGAAGGGGCTGAATTAGCGTAGTGGTTAACAGTAAGGACATTCTGAGAATTAGAATTCACAAAATTTAGATGGGAAATGGGTCAAGATATGTCAGATAGATATATTGCTTAGCAGAAACAGGGAAAATCAGGATCTGGTTTAGAAAAGGTGGAAAAAGCTTTAGTTTCAAGTTTAGGCCTCTATATGGCAACATATTCAGGTGTTGTCCAGCTGGCAGTAATAAAATAAGGTTGATAAATAGGTGCTAATTGAAGTCAGATGAGGAGAAAAAGGCTGACACTTTGGGGGGAATACTAACATTTTAAGGAACAAAAAGAAAATGGAGTCAGTTAAGACAGAGGTCAGAAAAGATATGACAATAGCCAAGATCATGTGATGTTATGGAAGTGGACAGAAATTTCAAAGTCTTTGACTTGATAATGTGTGGTATAAACTTACAATAGTTTGAACATGAGTTGAGGGAAAAAAAGAGCAAAAGGAAGTAGAGAAGGAGACTGAGAATAGGATCACAAAAGGAGGAGGATCTGGATAAGCTAGATTAAGGGCAAAAGTGTAAAATGAGTCTTGGCAAAGAAGACTATTTCTTCCTCCGGAGAGGAGTGAAGAGATGGAGTAGTTCTTAGCCTGGGGTCTGTAAAGTTATTTTAAAAATATTTTTATAATTTTATTTTATCATAATTATTTTCCTTTGTAATGCTATGCATTTCATTATCTACATCTAAAAATTATTCTGAGAAGGGATCTATAAACTTCAAAAGACTGTTGAAGGAACATGTTAGGAACTGTTGATACAGAGGAAGACATTTTTAAGAAGAAATGAAGAGTTGAGGAAACATAGGGTAGATGGCATGGATGTTGAAATGGAAGGAAACAGATGGCTTTGAAGGCAATAACGAAGATTGCCAAAATATGTCAGACCACATAAATTCTGACAGGGAACCAAGTGAACACAAGACTGTTCAGCATGAAATTGGGAGATCAGCAATTTGCTAATGTGAAATCTTCACTTACTTGTCAATATAACAATGAAAAAAACCTTTTCTATTCTTGGGGGGTAGAGGTGGGTGTGGGTCCAAACCTCCTCCTTGAGGCCTTTAATTATACCAGCCCATAGACCTCCCTTATCTTCGATACGGCAGGCATAATGCTTAATTGTTTCACTCATTAGACCAAATATACCAAGTTCCAGGTTGACTCAACCTTTACCTGCATTAAGTCTAACATGAACAAATAAACAAAATCCCTAAAATACTTCTGAGAGATTGACATTAAAAAAGTTAACACATTAAAGTAAAAGGGACAAAAGAAAACTTTATTATGACAAATATCTGGGAGCTATAATATGTACAAAAAAAGGCACATGGTGCCAATTTTATTGCAGATTTCACTACAGTTCAAAATAAAGAATTACACTTTTGTTAGTGGCCTGGCTAGATCCTGAATTACTACAGAATTCAGCTGTGCAATAGTGCTGATCTTTGCATGCTTAGTGCTGGCATACTTATTCTTGACAGCCTGAAAGAATTAAAAAAAAATGGGTAGACATTAAGGAAAACAAACCAACAAACATAGATCTTAGGTGCTAAGACAACTGAGCGGTATATGCACCTATCTACAAAAAACTAAAGCTTTTAAACACACACACACACACACACACACACACTTTTCTCTCTTATCCTTGGCTTAACTCAGAAACTCCAGGTAGGTCCCTAACCATTTCTACTTACCATGTGTTTTGTAAGCCCTCGGTTCACTAGGATCACATTCTTAGCCATATGCTGCATTACAGGAAGAAGGACCTCCTCCGTATAAGACATGTAGTGTTGAAGAGTTGGAGTCTATGAGTCAACATATTAAATGAGAAGACAACTGTAAAGCACTTAGCACACTGCCTGACACATGGTAAGCACTATGTAAATGCTAGCTGTTATTATTAACATTTAAGTGATTTTTAAATGCTAAACTACACTTTTTCATAAAATGCAGCTGCTACCTAGATTGATGACAGGCAAATATATGTGTGTGTACGTGTCTGTCCAGGAGAGGTAGATGATTGCTGCTTGTAACCAGATATCATTTTAGGGAACAGGTAACTGAATTGAAGAAGGAACAAACAAGAACTTCCTTCAGTGTACTTGCTACTCAAATTCTATACAGAATCCCCATTTCTTCAAGCCTCTCTCTCATTTGGTTGGAAGTGAAATCAGAAGAAACAGTATCTTAGTATTTACTTTATAACTCAGACTGGCCTTCATGACTTACAGACAGAAAGTCACAACAAATACACAACAAAGAGAAGTTCACTCAAGTGTAAGATGCAGCATACAGGGCTTACCCATTCACCATTATCGAGGACTTTCAATGCCAAGCAAAAGGCACTGGCTGCAATCTGGGAAGGAGGGAAATGGACCATATCATAGTCTATCATTGTGAGTTCCATCAGGTATTTGGCTAAGGTGTGCTGTTCAATGTCAACCTGGAAAGAGAAGTCATTTTCTTCTTGAAAAGAGTCCACTAAACTTTTGTTTGGAAACCATTTGATCTAAGAAAAGTGTCAAACTCCACTAAGGAAAACTACGCCCACAAATCTTTAACTTTAAACTTCCATGATCATACTACTATTCCACTACCATTAGCCAGCCCAATCAATACCAGGCCAGGTTTCATATCCCACCTGGGTTATCTTCTTGCCATCTGCCTTAAAAGTACAACCTCTGGACTTCCCAAAACTATACCCTGAAGGACTTAAGTCTACTGATTTGGGGACATTCAGCCCACAGCTCAAGTTGTTCTGAATGGTGAGAAAGCACAAAATTTTCTGTATCCCACTGACTCTACACCAGAGAATGCATTACATCAGAACCAGTCTCTTTCTTGCCATAATGAGACCTTATCAGGACCCAAAATGTTTTAATTCTAAGATTTTTAACTCTAAAATTCTCCTCTGACCACAATTTCTGATCCTTCTACATCTCCCAAAGCATTACTCTTCCCAAATCTGATCTCTGTCTTCACCTTGACATCTGGATTCTCATTTTTTGCTTTGTCAGTCGACAAACCCCCTGATCCTATTAGTTACCCAATTTAACCCATATCATACTTAGCCCTTGAGTCCCTTTCCCAGCTACTAGTCAAGCCTTCAATCCTTAACTGTGTGATAAAGACCCCCTTCCTCAAAGAGCTACCAAGAGGGAACAAAAAACCATGCCACCCCATGGCAATCCCTTCATTGGTTTCCCAATGAGTATCACATGACCTACAGAGGTGTTTGAAATAGGCACAAGTTCCCAAAGCTAGTACCTAATTATCTTTCAGGAAAATCTCTCATTTCCTATTTTACTGGATCACTCGAGGTTGTCTGCTATCTTTAATGCTCTTTACAGGTTCCAACCTGCCTTTATTGTCTTGTTATACTTTAATTCTTTCATGAAGGAGTCTAAGGTTTAACTAAAACAGCCATTTCCCCTAATGATGCCAACTGTCACTTTCATATCCCTATTCTTTGTTCACAGTAGGCACCTGTCCATCTATTCATGTTGGGCAAAATGTAAGAAACATGAATGTAAAGGTTAGTGTGATTCTGGTACTTAAAGACCTGCTTACATTAGAAAATAATTTTATCCATACCACCAGCCTGCACCAAGGATTCAACTGACCTCTCCAACCTTAGATGCTCGGCGTAGAAAGTGCAGGGGTAAAGGACGACCCAGATTGAAGTCTAAAGCTTTTAGAATCTTCATTTCCATCTGTCGAATCTGGTGCTTGCTATATGTGTGGTCAGTTACAAAGGCAAAGTCCCCAATTTCAGGTGGGTACATCTCTTCATACTTGCTGGCAATGAACATGGCTGTAACACCCACCAGCTGCAGCAGTTTCTTAGGTACACTATTATCCTGCAAGATTGATCCATGAAAAAGTTTAGGCAATGAGAGTGGCTGGCAGATGGATGCCATGCAAACAGACTTCTCTTCATGACAAGTTAGCCCCTTCAGGGACTACTTCCTTGGAAGGTCCCACTGAGAGGAACTCAGAGAAACATCCTCCCCTTCCCCTTTAAACTCACAGCCCAACCAGAAGACGGAACACAAAACATTATTGGCAGGTTTTGACAGACATTTGGTTTTTAATAGTTATTATTAGAAGGCTGTTTTTTAGTCACTAACCTATCTGAAGAGACATAAGATATCCCCTAACCACTAATAACAGACCTTACAAGAGGTTCTCCCTTACCCTCCCTTCAGTGTTGAGTCATGGGTAGATATTGGTTCTACCTTTCTGTTATTATGGGGCAGAGTGACTTAAGCTTTATAGGATCTTCTGAAGAAGTCAGAGAAACCTCACAATCACAAAGCAGGGAAAGGGAGAGTTCCTAATTCACTTTAAACTACAGAATTTTATATATTTGAGCAGCAGTGTGGTGCAGTGAGTGTGAAGAATGCTGTACCTAGAATCAGGAAGACCTAGGTTAGAAATCACACTAGCTGTGTGACCATGAGGAAGTCACTTCACTCAATATCCCAGCCCTTATTTCCTCATCAGAAAAAAGGAGGACAATAAAACCTTCCTCACAGGGTTACTGTGGGGTTCAAATGAGAAACGTGTTAAGTGCTTTGCTTTGCAATCTTTAACATCCTATATAAATGTCAGCTATGTTATTATGATGACTAAGGGTAGTAGTACTTGGTATTTGACACTAAGTTTTACAAAGTACCTCATTTAAGCACAAACAACCCCTGATGGTTTATATAATATGTTGTATTACATAATAATATATAATACTGCAAATACTACCAACCCTCATTTTACAGGTGAGGGAACCAAGGTTCAGCAAGTTAAAGTAACTTGCCAATGGGCTCACAAGTAACATCAGGATGATTCAAACTCCAGTCTTCCTGAATCCAAGGTCAGCCCTTCATTTACAACACTTTTATTTGTATCACATTCCACAGTGTATCACCAGAGGCAACTTCCAGAGGAAAAATTCCTCTCAAACGACAGCTTCACAGGTTTTTCAGAGATCATGACACAGTACTTCTCTAGGGACTCAAGATTACCTATGCTCACCTGCATAAATCGATCAATAATGGCCACAGTCATGTACATAGTCTCCTGTAACAACCTGAACTTCATCTGCACTTGTACCAACCAGTCAATTAGGATGGCTCTCATATTCCCAGTGACTTCCTGACCCACCAGGTATTTTGGTCTGATGGCTTGCTCTTCCTGCATAAAAAAAAAAGTAAATCTTCTTTCGAAATTATATTCTATGAAGCACGGTATCTTGAACACAGGATATAGCTGCATCTAAGGAAAGTCAGTTACTGCTCAATGGCTAAAAGTTCTTCTTTGTGTCCAAAATATAGAGTTCACTATCTTAATTGATACTCATTCACAGACTTATTATTAGCTATACTTTTAAGATTATAAGTAAATGGGTTTTTTTATGAATTATTTTTAAAAATATTTTTTAAATCCACATTATTTTAAAAAATAAAAATAAAAATATTTTTGCCTCCAATTTGCAATCCCCCCAACCCCTCAAATAATAACAGGAAGTCTGTTTCAGAAGATTCTGAGAAGAATACTGACCTCAAGTTGTCTAAGATAGCAATAAATATCTTTCACATATTCACTACAAAGGTTTGGATCAGCTGTATCCTCTGCATCAACATCTTTCACTGCAAGTATAACATCGGAAAAAGCTTGGCACAGAAACTCTTCTGCAGGTGCACACCCAGATGTTTCCATTGGGCTTGGGGATGGAGAATCCATCTGGTAACAGAAAGCTCTTGGAATCAGTACTGTCATGATATACCAAACTATAAGCAGACTTGCTGATTATAGTTATCCACTCACTCAAGAAGTTATTGCTACATGGATGCCTATGTGGTTTTTTTCCCTCAGATCTTGCTTATTTTCACCTCACTGCTACAAAAACATTCTCTAAAGATGGTACATATAAAACAACATGCTTTGTTCAGTTGTTTCAGTTGTATCCAACCATGACCCCATTTGGGATTTTCTTGGCAAAGATACTGAAGTATCTCTTCTTTGTGTGTCCCCATTTTACAGATGAGGAACTGAGGCAAAGAGTGATTAAGTGACTTGTCCAGGGCCACACTGCTATTAAGTGCCTGAGGTTGCATTTGCACTGGGATCTTCCTGATTCTAGGCCCAGTGCTCTCTCTATTGCACCACCTAGCTGCCCCTCAATATAGTATATATCCAAAGAAGTTCAGTAACATCAAGAAAACATTCCAACATCTAAAGATGCTTGCCAAAGAGATAGCTGGCAACCAAGGCCAGTGAACTTGGCCAGTAGAAATCAGCAGTTTGTGTCTATTCCTTGTCAGCACAATTCATCTGACTGGCACCTTCAAGAATGTGGATGAAATATATTCTTTTGTCAACACAATTCATTTGAACAGCTCCCTTCAATCATGTGAATGAAATATATGGGAATATTAATCAAAAGAATAGTATCTTTTTAATTTTATTTTTTCTTTTATTTATTTCTAGTTTTCAACATTCACTTTTATAAGATTGAGTTCCAAATTTTTCCCCTTCCCTCTTGACCCCCTTCCCCAAGATGGGCATGCAATCTGAAATAGGCTACATATGGTACAATCATATTAAACAAATTTCCACATTAGTCATGTTGTGAAAGAAGCCTCAGGAAAAAAAGGGGAAAACCACAAGAAATTAGTATGCTTCGATCTGCAAAGAATAATGTCTTTAGGAATCAGTTACCTTAATAGGCTCAGGAGTTAGTTTCTCTTCCTTAACAGGTTCAGGCACAGGCATCTTTTCTACTGGTTTGGGGGCTTTTTTAGCAGCTCCTTTTGCTATGGGAGCTTTGGCTTCCTGGAAAGAAGAAAAGAAAAATAAAGAAGGATTTACAGTTAGAAGAGGAAGATTCACTTATGAGAATCGAAGTAAGGGAATTACCTTTTTCAGAGTTATTTTTGATGGAGGTAGCTGCTGCTGATCACACACTTTGTTGCCAATATCACCCAGGGCCATTCTTGGCCTCAGTCCAGGCTTGGTGGCAGCAGTGGGTACAGGCACCCTCTTGGCACCTGGGACATTGCCCTTCAGTTTATTCTCAGTACTGAGCTTCGTGTTCTGCAAAAGGAACCCCCCAAAATTACTTTAGAGCAAGATGAAATGGTTAAAAAGTAAAAAAGTGATTAAAGTCTAACTGCATCTAATGTTAAATTGAACTTATTTCCCTGCAAAGGTGACAGCAGCAAGCAAGTCTAGAAACAACAGACTGAGTAGAGGCCCCAGAACCATGCAGGAAACAAATCTGACTGCCCCCGACAATTATTTTATAACAGAAATCAATCTAGTCCCATCCCTTTCCCTTCCCCTTCCCCCCCCAATCGATGCCCCTCCAATATATAAAAAGGGAAAACAGACTGGGAGAGGTTAGGACTTACTTAAGGTCCTATAGTAAGTGTAAACAGGGAGGAGACCCCAGACCTCCCCACGCCTAGGCGCCTTCAAGCTCCACTGAAGCTGCCTCCCCCAGAGACACAAGGGGAATCATGAATTTGGCTGGGTGTGGTGCCTGGACCCCATTTTAAATTTCCCATAATAAGCCTTCACTAACCCACTTTCCAAACCCTTTTATCTCTTGCATTTGGCCTTGGGAAAACGAGATTCTAGAAGAGAAGCCTCGCCCCTTCTTCCCCCACCCCTCCCCAATTCCCTTTCTCTGGGTCCCTAACAGTGCTCTTCTCTTCCCTCCCCCAAGCCTCTCCGCAGTCTCCTGTCCTGCTTCCCCCTCCCTCCCCCCCGGCCTTGCTCTCCTGCCCTATACCGACAGCCCTGCCAAGTGTGCTCCCCCAGTTCCCCTTCAAAGGCAGGTGTTGGGAGGGGAGCAAATGATGGGTCAAGAGCAGGCTCTTTCCACGGCTCAGAGCAACTTACCCTAGTAACACGGAGAGCCATGACTCCCACCTTTCCAAGCGGCAGCAAATAAAGAAACAGACACACAGACACACACACACAAACAGGGACAGAGAAAGCACAGATAAACGGCAGTGCCCCCCACCCCAGCGTAGCTCCCTGCGAGGGCAGAATAAGGAGGCGCAGCAACAGCCGTTCGTCCCAGCACGCAGTGAGGAGCAGCAGCCCAGCCTGAGGTTTAAACCCCGCGCAGCTCTCCGCTCATTGGCTAGTTCGTCTCCTTCCTTCGCCCTCCATTGGCCAGCTGAGAGTTCCTCTGAGAATGCGTTTCCTTGGCGATCCCGGCAGGATGTTCGAAAAGAGGGCGGGGTTACGAGCCAGAGAGCGCTCGGCGTTACTCACGTGGCGGGGCCTGACACTGCGCGCGCCCCCTCCCCCCAAGCTCCCGGGCTATTGATTCTCCCACCTGGAGACCCGAGGCCTGACAAAGTTGGTTCCGCGGCCTTTAGAGGCCTTCCCTGGCACCTCAGGGCGTTGCTTTCCGTAATGACGTGGGATCTTGGCTGGGAGGGGAGGTCTGAGTGGGTAATGAGGGGATTGGCCAACATTTAAGTACCCAAATCTCAATAAACTTTGTGAAACTTTTTTAAGTGCTAGGGGATACAAAGAACAAAAACTGCCCCTGCCCTCAAGGAGCTTACAGTCTAATGTGGAAAATAGCACAGAAACAAGTATTTCTCTTTCTTCACAAGTGAAGTCATTTCTAAGCTGTGCCCTCTAGAGAGAGTGGATTTTTCCCGTGGAGCATAACATATGTGTGTGTATATATGTATATACGTTTTTCTAGGTTTAATATAAACACACTCTTCAGGTATAATCACATATATACATATATACATACAGATGCCCACACACATAGTTCCAAGCACGCACACACACACTGTGTGTGTATATATATATATATATATATATATATATACATATATGTAT
>CM053580.1:323624392-323641622 GCA_028627135.1 Pseudochirops cupreus | reverse complement strand
CCCCTGAAACATTATACTCAGTTTTGCTGGGTAGGTGATTCTTGGTTTTAATCCTAGCTCCCTTGATCTCAGGAATATCATATTCCAGGCCCTTCAGTCCCTTAATGTAGAAGCTGCTAGATTCTGTGTTATCCTGATTGTGTTTCCACAGTAATCAAATTGTTTCTTCTTGGCAGCTTGTAATATTTTCTCCTTGATCTGGGAACTCAGGAACCTGGCTATAATATTCTTAGAAGTTTTCTTTTTGGGATCTTTTTCAAGAGGTGATCGGTGAATTCTTTCAAGTTCTATTTTACCCTCTGGTTCTAAACTATCAGGGCAATTTTCCTTGAGCATTTCTTGAAGGATGATTTCTAGGTTCTTTTTTTGATCATGGCTTTCAAGTAGTCCAATAATTGTTTTTAAATTGTCTCTCCTGGATCTATTTTCCAAGTCCGTGGGTTTTTCAAGGAGATATTTCACATTGCCTTCTATTTTTTCATTTGTTTGGATCTGTTTAATAGTATCTTGATTTCTCATAAAGTCATTTGTTTCCATTTGCTCCACTCTAATTCTGAAGGAATTATTCTCTTCAGTGAGCTTTTGAGATTCTTTTTCCATCTGACAAATTCAGCTTTTTAAGGCATCCTTCTCCTCATTGGTTTTTTTGGGCCTCCTTTACCATTTGAGTTCGTCTATTTTTTAAGGTGTTATTTTCTTCAGTTAGGTTAGTAACTCTCTTTTCATGATTTTCTTGCATCATTCTCATTTCTCTTCCCAATTTTTCCTCCACTTCTCTTTTTTGGTTTTCAAAATCCTTCTTAAGCTCCCCTGTGGCCTGTAACCAGTTTACATTTTTCTTGAAAGCTTTTGGTGCAGGAGTTCTGTGTTGTCTTCCTCCCATTCCATGCTTTGATCCTTTTTGTCCCCAAAAACGGAATCTGAAGTTCTTGCTTTGCTTCCTTTGCCTACTCATGTTGCCAGTCAATTACTTGACTTTTGGGCCCTGTAGAACTCTGCTTTCAGAGGGGAGAGCTTTGTCCCAAACTGCTGGGGTTTTCGCAGCTGCAGGAGCTATTAGGGGGCCGCCATCTCTGCAGCCCCCACCAGCTTTGTCTTACTGGTCATTCACCTCAGGACCACCATCCAAGATCGCGATCCCAATCCAGGCAGGTTAAGGGTGATCCCAATCCAAACAGGTTAAGGCAAGAGCTCTTAGCCTCTGAATGGTCTCTTGGACCCCCTGCAGTCTGCAGGCTGGGAGCTGTGAAACAGCCATGTGGAGGCGGGCCAACAGGGCCACTTCTTCTGCTGCTTCTTGCCCTGGGGTAGACAGCTGGACCTGCTCTTTTCCCCCAAATTTAGCCAAATTCCACTGACCTTTCCATTTGTCCTTGGCTCTTATGGGTTGATAATTCTGGAAGCTGCCACAACTGCCGGTGATCCACTCTCCTGAATGCTCCAGCCTCGGCTTGTCCAGGCTGCCCTGGGGCTAAAGCTGAGGTTTCATATGGTGCTGATCTGAGCTCCCAGCACACTGCAATGAACCGTTCCCATTTGCCTGCCAGGCTGCCTTCAGCAGGAGCTTTGTTTCTCTGTTATTTTGTGGGTTCTGCAGCTGTAAAGTTTGTTTAGAGTCATATTTTATACATATTTGAGGTGGTTATAGGGGGAGCTCACCTACGCTGCCATCTTAACTCCACCCTGGAACTCCCCTCCCTATTCTTTTCAAGAGAAAGCTAGATTGATATGTTTCTTGTGTGTTTTTCCTTTTCTGCCTTTTTCACTTAGAACATCTAGACCAGGTTGTACTCATCCTCTGGTAAGGACTGATATTTGTGAAAAGACTTTTTGTTTTGTATGTATGTTTCTCAGTAGAAGCTATGTGTTTTTCTATATTAGTAACTTTAAAAAATATTGCTTGCAGGGGGTGGCTAGGTGGTGCAGTGAATAGAGTACTGGCCCTCGAGTCAGGAAGACCTGAGTTCAAGTCCAGCCTCAGACAAGTAACACACAAAAAAACTAGCCATGTGACCTTGGGCAAGTCACTTAACCCCAATTGCCCTACCTTCCCCCCTCTTAAAAAAAAAGGCAAAAAAAGGTTTTTTTAATGTTGCTTGTTTTGTAGGTAAAGAGAGTCCTATAGAAGAACTCACAGAAGGCGACTTACTTCAGAGGTATGTCTTCTCAGTTTCCTTTTATGGGACTTTACTTGTATTTAGTTAAATTTCCCTTCACCACCCTCGTGGAGTTGTTGTGTGAGTCAGATGGGGTGATACTAGTGAAGCTCCCAGCACAGAATCTGGTCCATAGTAAGCTCTTAATAAATGTTTATTCCCTTTTCCTCTTAAGACATTGCATTCCATTCTCATTATCTTGAGATTTAGTCTTAATGGTGCTTAGTCTCATCCAAAAGACTTTGGACTTTACTAAATGCCTATTCTGTGTTCCATTCACTTTGCTAAGTACTACAGATACAAATATAAAAGCGAAATGCTACCTTTGGGATTGTGAGCGAGACAGAAAGCAGTGGATTGTCACAAACTTTCCAGAGCAAAATGTAATACTGTTTTGATGATAATTCCCAGAGCAAAGAGTGGAAAAGGAGCAGATGGTACACATGTGGAAGCAAGGAAGATAGCAGATAGCAAGATACCCAAATCTGGAACTAGATATAGTTGGGTCAGTTGAGTTTGAAGTTATTAATCAGGACAACTCATGTCCAAAGCTAAATACATTATTGCCACCTCCACTGTGTCTGTTGGGTGGGAGCATATTGTCTGGAGGTTCTGGTCTGCAGAGCATCTTATTGAGAAGGGGGTGGTAGCCAGAAAAGTTGGAAAGATGCCTGAATAGGCCCAGGTTTCCTGGTAGATGAATGGATGATCATATTCCCCTTCCTTGGAATACCCTCTCTTTCCTTCTACATAGTGAAATTTGCATTGTTCCAGACCAGCTTAGGTCTTTTTTTTCCATGGAAATCTGATCCTTGTTACCCACTTGCTTTCCTGAAATCCTGTTATACAACTAGGAGGATATACTTAATAATTGGCAACTTGTCATTGTGGAAATTGTTTGGCAGTTTGAGTCAGAAGACCCAGGTTCGAATTCCTATTCTGACATTACCTGTATGACTATTGGCAAATCTCTTTGGGCCTCTTTCCTCCTCTGTAAAATGGAGACACCTACCTCACAAGGTGCTTGTGACGCTCTCATGAGATGATAACATTCGTAATAGATTCTGCAAACTTTAAGATGCTATATAAATGCCCATTGTTTGAATGTGAATTGGCAATTGGTTGTTTTTATGGAGTGCTTTCTGTGTTTGGCCCTGTCCTAGGTACTGTGGGGGATATAGAAATAAGAGACATGGTCATTTAACACTGAAGCTTATGGTTCAGTTTGGGAGAGAAGATGACTATGAACTAAATAATAGTGAACACTAGGTGGGAGTGCAATTAGTGCTAAATTGTATGAGAAATAAAGTAGTTGTAAAATGAGGAAGATTGCTGAGGGCTAGATTGGTTAGAAGACACTTCATACAGGACTTAAGTTCAGCTCTAAAGAAAGGCTCAGATGTGGAAATCTGGCTGTAGCACTGAAAATACCTGTTTAAAATAGAGTTAACTGGAAACATTTCATTCCGTTCTTCATTTATTACAGCATGAGATGGTGCCTTTTTTTTTCTTGTTCACAGAATGAAATCTCTTTCTTCCAGTAATCGTGCATTTGAAACTTTATAAAAATATGAAACAATTTCCTGAAGTTCTTAACGATACTTCCATTAATTTTTTTATTGTTGTTAATAGGATTGACGATCTAGAAAGGAAAATGGAAGGGGTAAAGATTGAGATAGAAACGAAAACTCTAGCTTTAAAAAGGTAATTTGGAATTTTAAAGTTATTTAACAAACATGAAAGTTGTTATTTTCTGAGTATGTTCACTTGAAGTAACATCTGAGTGGTACAGTGGATAGAGTATTGAACTCGGGTTAAGAAGACATGAGTATATTAAATCTGGCCTCAGATATTCTAGTTTTGTGACCCTGGGCAAAATCACTTAGCCTCTGCCTCACTTGTCTCACATGTAAAATTGAGATAATGATAGCATCTACCACTCAGGGTTGTTGTGAGGATCAAATGAAATGATATTTATAAAGTGCTCTGTAAACCTTAAAGCACTTTATAAATCCTAGCTACTAGTCTAATAACTGCAAAAGACAAGTCATTCTCAAATGACGAAAAAGAATTGGAAACTCATATCAAGGCAACATTTTTTAAAGTATGCAGACCAAATCCCATTACCAATGAGTAGAAAATGTAGGAGTCTTTTATGTGTTTGGAATTTTGTCATATTAATTTATTGGTCCTGCTCTTAAGTCTTGTCTCATCATACAAAACTAATTGTAGATGCAATGCAGTACCCCAGTCAAAACTCTAATGGGATAGTTTTTGGAATTAGAGAAAATGATTGGTTTCGTGGTACCATATTATAATGTGGAGGTGATGTTGCCAACATAACATAAGCTGGGGCAGATTCTTCCAAGCTGGGCAGGCTTCCAAGGAAAGACACCCCTAATTATGAACTGTGCCTTTCATCTGAGGACTAGCCTAGGTGAATTTGGAGAGACTCATCAGGGTGTAGAGTATGAGGTGATGAACCTATTTTGCCATAGCAACTTCTGAAGACCTAGAAGAAAAGAAAGTACATAGAATGTCCTTTACTTATTGTAGTGGAGTGATGGTTTTGGAAACAAGGTGATCTGTATAGTATCAAAGCATTGGCCACATGCTTTAATTTTAAAACAACAGAAAGGTCTATTGTACATTCAAGGGAAAATTCACAATCCATGGGGCTGTTTTCTCTAGTTGGTTTGTCCTGAATGTTTTTCCTTGTCATGTAATAGAACATTTTACACTATTCCAGGATCCAGGTTGCACATGCCCTTCAGAAAAAACTGGGGGAAAAGGACAGTGAATCTGAGTAAGATTTTATTTTTTCCTTGTCTTGATGAGGATAGAAATAAACTTGAGTGAAATCTGCCCAAGCACAGTACTTCGGTTGCACAGGTTATTAGAATTAAATGCCTTTCTTTCATGATCAATGGGTAGTGGAACTTTAAGTGGATGAGAGAGACATGTTTTAGGCACTGAACTAAAAAACACCATTTTTATGGGCTTGGGTTTTTGGTTTTTTTTAAGTGTATGACTAGTAAATGAGAAAGTCTTCTAGTTTGGCAGGGAATGATGTTATTGGGGAAAATGTATAAGAGCAAGGAATAGGGATTATTTCTTTGTATACAACAAAGATTAGCATAAACCTGATTAACCCAGGTATGTGGAGCCATTTCATGGGTAGCATTAGCAGAGGGTATGAGAGGATCCTTTATCTAAAGGGATAGGACTCCGGGGTTGCCCCTTTGAGCATCACTAGAAGGATGAGGAAAGACATTTGACACTTTGTTTTCTCTGAGCTTTAATTTCCTCATCTGTAAGATTAGGAAGTTGGACTGGAATGGCAAGTGGTGAGTCCTGAGTTAGATCTGGAGGCGCTTCTGAAAGGACTGAATGTAAAAGGCAGGCAGCTTATACAGAAGAACTGGGAAAGATGAGAACAACAATAGATTTTGGGGGGGCTTCATTCATTTGATGGGAGATGAATTAGTCCCAAACAATCAGCAGCTTTGTATGAATGAACATTAAGAAAATATATGGATTAATAGGTAATCTGGTTATGTTCTTGTGCTATGCGTACCTTGTCCCACAAACTGTATGGCCAAAGTCAAATTTGTTATGTTCTCTGACTCTTACCGTGGAAATAAGGCAGAAATGATGCTTGTTTTTTAATCCAGATTGTCATTCAAGATTTATTGTGTCAGGAATTTATTTTCCTCTTAAGTAAGACATTTTAAGAAATGTCTTAATACATTGTAAGACTTTCATTATTATTTATTTTTATTATTATTTAATATATATAATTTAATTATATATATAATTTAATAATTTCATTATTATTTCAGTGACCAACATTCTTTCCAGTGAAATACATCTGAAATTTTAATATAAAAGTCAAATATCATTTAGTAGTAATTTGATTTTTTCATTAAATTTTTGTGGCACATAATTCTTCTCTTAAGTGGAGGATTTCTATCATAATAAATATCTGATATGTCCCTATTTCCCAGTTGGTTCTTTTGTTAATGAGAAATAAATTTATTGTAATTGACATTTTTTTGTTATTCCTTGTTCAGATCAATCTTGGCAATTTTGAAAAACATTTTAACTCTTAATAGTTCAATACTGAAAGCTCAGCAGGTAAGTATCTTCCATATTATATAACTTATCTACTCATGATTTCCAATGTCAACTCTTTGTTAATGATTCTGTTTTATCTCTAGTCCTAACCTAAGCAGTAAGCTTAATTCATCATTGTCTTTCCTAAACCAGGCCCACCCCTTCCCAATTTTTGCACTTCTGTCATTAATGACATAATTTTCCCAGCCACCTTGGCTTCATTTTTCAAAATTCTTGTCTCTCATTCATCCCTTATCATACTTATTTTTCATTTTTACGAATTCTCTCCTTGATTTAAATCCATAAATATTAAGCAGCTTTCTCCTCTCTGAAGGCATGGGCCATGCTCATCTAAACCTGTGCCCATGCTCTGCACACAAGCATATAGCCATTAAATGCATTTTTTAAATTAGAAAAAAAAATTGTGAAGGTGAAATTCAGTGAGATACTTGCTGAAGGGAAAGAAATCCACTGAAGCTTGTCAGCTGACCATATTTTATGTCTCAGATGTACTTGAAATGTCTTAAGTGTGGTGTGAACTTAACTGCAGAGTTGGAGTCCCAAACACAAATTTCCTTATGATTGTGTGAGTGAAAATGTATTAATTCATAATTCAAGCAAATTTCCATTACATGGAATTCCTTGGAATGCTTAGATTGCTTTATTATAATAGAAGTTGGTTAAAATGAATGTTTCCATGGATGGATAGATATGAACTGATGCCAGCCAAGTAACTAGAGCCAGGAAAAAAACAATATATAAGATGACTATAGTGGTGTAATATGAAGAATAGACAGACTTGATTGGTTGATGTATGATTGCAAGTAACCAAATTTGTGCTCAGAAAAGAATAGAGAAAAGGGTGACAATGGGCACTGAATTTTATTTAATTTGTAGAGAAGGTGAATTGTTTTGGTTCACAGGGATGTATTTCAGAAAGGAAAGAGATATAAAAACAAAATATATCAATAAAAACATTTTTAAAAATATGGCTAGGCACCACATTCCCAATTTGTAAAGCCTTAAACAGAACCAGTGGTTAGGCTTTCCTTGTAATCTACTTGCTAATTATCAAATACTTTGAAACCCAGTTGAGGTCGGGGGCGCAAGTATCATCTATAGATCTAAATCTGTTCCTTCTTTTTGTGTTAGTTTTGGTTTGGTTGATGGAGTGGTTGGCAGTTTGAGCTGTTCTAGTCTGTGAGATGAGTAAAGTATTGGGTTGTACTAAGTAGGGCCTCCTTTGAAATCTTTGTCTCTAAAAACCTATATTTTAATTGTATTTGCTCTACATCCAAATTTAGTGTTTTGAATTTTTCCCACCTATGTTTCTTTTTTTTTTTTTGGAGGAAAAGTGGGGTTAAGTGACTTGCCCAAGGTCACAGGGCTAGTTTTTGTGTTAAGTGTCTGAGGCTGGATTTGAACTCAGGTCCTCCTGACTCCAGGGCTGTTGCTGTATTCACTGCACCACCTAGCCACCCCATCTGACTGTGTTTCTCAAAAATATGTAGGGAATTGAAATCTGTCTGTGTTAGTGGTGGCACCACTAAATCATTTCCTAAGAAGTAACATCCTTTTAACATATATTCTTTTAATATTACTCTTTTAAAATCTCATTTGTTTTTTAAAATGCCAAATAATATTGATTCACCTTTATTGAGGGGTTTATTAATAAACTTAATTCTTAGTTTGATCTTTAGTTAGGACTAGTTCCGTTGGAAAGACAATATAGGCAGTGGGGGTTGAATGTATAATTCTGAATTTCTGGGGCTTTTCAAATGACCATTACATAGGACTTACTATTAAGGTGTTAAACACATATCAGATAAGACTTAACTCAGTTTTCTTAATTGCATTTTTTTTTCTGAGTGGGTGGGGGTAGGGAGGGGTAGGCAAATGGGGTTAAGTGATTTGTCCAGGGTCCTACAGCTAGTAAGTGTCTGAGATTAGATTTGAACTCCTGGTTCTCCTAAATCCAGGGCCAATGCTCTATCCATTGTGTTACCTGGCTGCCCCACTTGATTGCATTTTCTATCCAGTATTCTATTGCATGTATACTCAATTAGCTGTTTAACATACTTAATACTTAATATTTAAAATACTTAATACTCTACCTTTTGAGTTGATAAAGTTGATAAAATAGGCATATGCCAGAATGATTGAAAAAATAATTATTAATGGTTTACTATGTAAAACACCATGCTGGATGCTGGAAATACAAATTGAAAAGTTAGTATTCTCCCAAGGAGCTCACATTTTTAATGGGGAAAACAGGATATAGGAGGTTTTAGCTGTAAGTCTTAAAGCCCCATGGTCCTTACAGTACAGCCACAAAATAGATAATATTGCATCTTCTTTAAATTCCAATAAATAATCAGTTACTGATATTGAAGCATTTGATAGTGCCAAGGACTTAGGGGGTAAGAACTTTCTTTTTTGAGTCTAAGATAGCTATGACTGCAAAACCTGCATAAACAATCACCAGGCCTAATCTTCATTGGGGTTGCATCCCAGGATGATGGCTGTGGTTTGTTTCTTCAGTGTATCCTCACCTAGAAGTAAGACTGATGATCTTGAGGTCTTCTGTCTATTCCCAAGGCTCTTGAGTTTCTGGGTCATAAGCTACTGCCATCAGGGTAGGTAAGATGAAATAGCTGCCCTAACATTGAATTGAATTTTTCTAGATATTAGTACTTGATCCTTCTTAATTCTAAATTCCTGTTGATTTTTCTACTTTATCCCGTTTATATCTTGTTTCTACATGATCGTGTGTGTGTTGTCTCCCCCATTTGACTATTAGTCCCTCAAGAGCAGATGCTGTCTTTGAGCTTTCTTTGTATCCCCAGATTTAGCATGGTTCCTGGCACATAGTAGGCATTTACACATGCTTGTTTTCTCTTTTAAAATTTGAATAATAGAAAACTCGGGACCTGGAGGAGAAAATACGTGAAGTTAAGAAGAAGAGATTAAGTATGTAAAATTCCTATAATTTACATCGTTACTTTCTGTGTATTGAAATGAATGGGTGAATTCTATTGGCGTGATTAATTATTCCCTCCATTGATACTGAGAGCAGTTCCTCCTGGCCTATCCATCCTGTGGGATTGTTTTTGTGTCTTTTCCTAATTTTGCCACAGGAAATCTGCTAACCTCCAAGAGACCTACCATCCTCCCTTCTCCCTTCCCTCCTTCCATCTTTCTATCAGTCTCTCTCAGAAAAATGTCTTTTTTAATTTCAGTGCTAAAAAAATAAACATTTTTGGAGCAGCTAGGAGGTGCAGTGAATAGAGCACTGGCCCTGGAGTCAGGAGGACCTGAGTTCAAATGCGGCCTGAGACACTTGACACACTGGCTGTGTGACCTTGGGCAAGTTACTTAACCCCAATTGCCCTACCTTCCCACCTCACAAAAAAATAAAATAAAAACATAAACATTTTTCTACACTATCAGTTCATAAAAACAAAGTTGATATCTGTTTTCATATCTTTACAAATAACACCAAATTATAAATGTCCAAACGCACAACCACTTAGCTGCATTATACTTGGTGCCTCTGTGTGCTAGTATCCCTGGCTCCCAGACATCCCTATATTAATTGATAAAATGTCACCATGTGGAAGAGGATACAAGTTCTTTTCATTTATTTCAGTGGGGAAAAATTTTTCTTTTATTCTCACCTCCCTCCAACCCTACGCCCCTTTTGAAAAATAAAAATAAAACCCTTGTGACCAGATGTGCATAGACAAAACAAGTTCTTGAATTGGTCATATCCAAAAAATAGATGACTTCAGATTAAACCCATCACCGTCAGGAGGTAAGGAGTGTACTTCATCACTGGTCCTTGGAAAACCAATGGGCGAAGGCTAAATCTTATAATACATGTTAAAACTGACATTTCTGAAATGTCTGAAAGCATTTTGGGCTAGGTTTACTGGAAAGCTAGGATGAGCCAAAGGAGAGTTTCTTTTTTTTCTGGATCAAATGAGATAACATTTGTAAAACATTTAACACAGTGCTTGGCACGTAGTAGGTACTTAATAAACACTTATTCCCTTCCCCTTCTGTTGAAAGCCTTGTGCTTTCACTATTTCTGCCCTTGAAAACAGCTGTGTCCCTAGCATCATCCAACTTGTCCCACCAGGTTAGAATTTTAAAGATAATGCTGAGTAGTACGTTTGACAACTCCAAATGCAAAACCTGAAAGGAGATGCTACAAGTTGAAGGGTTGGGCTCCAAATCTTAGAATAGCTGAAGGTCACAGTTACCTCATGTTCTTTTGACCTTACTGGAATACCCAGGTGGCCTATCCTTGGGCTTTTCTTCTCTCCATGTAATCAGCCCATGGTCCTGTGTTTGTTCATGTGGCATTCCTAACTCTAGACATTCTTCATCATAGCTTGTATGTGATATGTTGCATCATGTACCTTTGCATTGTTCTTTGACTAATTCTCATTTTCAAAAATAAGCTTGTTTTGTGACTCACATCTGAGTCTACAGCAATATGGGCAGACTTTTCTTATAAAAAAAGGAGCCCTTTGAGGAAGAAGTTTAGGGTCATTGAATGATGCAATGTATCAAAGGCATTTAGGCCCACTCTCTTCTTTAAATCTGGGCCCAATTCATTGTCTGTTTCCAACGTGTTTCCCAGATCGATGGCTGTACCTTGATGGGCAAAATTCTATATTATTACAATAACTGATAAATAGTAGTCCTCACACCATGTTCATCTGCCTATTTAGAGGCTGGAGGTGGCTGTTAAAAGTGAGAGATTAAATGGATTTTTAACACCACATAGATTTGCAGACTAGTATTCTCTGTAATGCTTCTATGGAAGAAAAATTAAAAAGCAATATGAACCTGGATACAAAAGAGTTTTAGGTGGTAAAGTGATAGGTGATCAGTGCCATTGAGAAAGTAATTTATGGATAAAAACACTTTGAGAATGACTGTTTTATTACTGTTGAAAATTTCTTTTCTCTTGACTGAAATGTACCTCAGATTTCAATACTGTAAATGTACCTTTTCACACTTGTAGATTCTGATTTGTTACATTTTATGGTGTAATATTTTGTCCGTTATTTTAAATTTAACAGTGTTTAAAAAAGCTGGGGAAGAAAAGCTACTAGAAATACAGGCTGAGAATAAAAAGAAAAAAGATGAATTAAACCTCCTGAAAAATAGTGCCTTGTTAACTAAAATGAAGAAAAGTCTACAAAACGAGATAGATACAACTACCATTATTCAAAATGTTTTTCAGGTAATGTATATGTGAATTTGGACGGCAAAATTTGTTGGGGTAGGAACATCTGTATCTTAATCAGTTGCTCATGAGACACAGTATGATTGGTACAGTAGAAGGCTCATGGGCCTGAGAGGGTGAGAACCTGAGTTCAAGTCCCATCTCAGCCAGTGATTTGCTTCCTGACCTTGGGTTACTCACTTAACATCTTTGTCCTATAGTTTCTTCATTTGTTAAGTTAGAGGGAAGGTCCCTAAAACCCCTTCAGTGCTAAGATTCTTTGACTTTACATGTTAATTAAGCATTTAATACAATCACAGAATTTCAGACTTAGAAGGGGCCTTAGCAGTGATCAGGTCCAACGTGAATCTAAAAAATAATGCTTCTGTATTTTAGAAGACCTGACAAGTAGTCATTTGTTTTTTTCTTGGAGCTCTCAAGTGAGAGGAAACCTATGTACTGAGGCAACCCAGTATACTTTAAAATATATATATATAATGTGAATTTTATCAATTTTTTAAAAATCTTACTTTCTTTGCTTTGTCTCCTCTTTTTTATTCCTTCATCTATATACTGTGGGTTCATAACTGGAGTCCATGAGCCCCAAAAAGATTAGTGCATGGATTACAGTAGAATCTGTACAGTTGGATGGGTAGAAAACGACTTCTTTATTTTCACTCACTTCTAATTGAAATTTAGCATTTCTTTCAATTATGAATGTAGACAACAAACCCTTCCGAAGACGGGGTTCATGGACTTTACCAGGTTGCCAGAAGGGTCCATAACAACAAAAAAAAGGTTAAAAACTTTTCTCCCTATATCTTAAGACCTCATGTACTTGAATTTGCCACTATTTTTTAAAAACCAGACCACTTAAGTTACATGTTTTTTATGTCACCTTGAGACTTCAGATAAAATGGAGAACTGTCATAGGCTCATTGGATTTTCACTAAGGATATATTATTGCACAGTGAAATAGCTTCACAAGTCTGTAGCAGAGAATTATGTCCCTTGAGTTTCATTAGTTTCCTGCTCTTGGTTTAATATCTGAAATAGAAAAATGTGAAGCTCAAAGCTTCTGAGTGTAATGATTTATTTACAAGGCTAGCAGTTGCCAACAAATCAGGTCCACTGACTCCTTAGTAGTCAGAGACAAAGGAATGATTTACAGAGCATACTTTTATAACAGAAGAAAAGGAAATCTTGAGGCTTGTTTGGAAAATACTCTAATTGGACAAGGCAAGTCATTTGACTAGAGTTTCTTGGGGCTTTACAAATGCAACTAGCAGATATTGTCAGCATTTGAATTAGGCTTGTCAGAGCCTAAGGAGGACTTTCTAGGGTATGACAGTTATTAAATCTGACATTTTCTTAGATTAGGCCTGTGTCTATTAACCTGTCTGTCAAACTGAGATTGCCGTAGAAGTCTCGTCCTATAGTTGTAGCCTTTGCAATTAAAAGTGTTATTTTTAAGAAATATGTAGATTGACTAATATAATTTACTAATCAGTTACTAAAAAGAAGACCTTCAAGAAGCTTAAGAAAAGAGGACTTTATCCACTAAGACTGTAAGAGGAACTTAACTTTTAGAGTCTTATAATAGTTAATTTATGATTATTTTATTGCTACAAAGATATATGTGTATCTGCAAAAAATAATAATTACTAACAGAGCTTTTTCATTCTGTTAGTCTGTTCACTACATAAACCTCTGTCGGCTCCGGTTGAATTAGTTTTTTTGTTTGCCCATCAACAATTGACAACTAAGGTCCATCAGCCCATATTAAAATGATAAATAAGAAACAGGTTTTTTTGGGTTTGTTTTTGGTCATTTTGGAGGGAGGAAAGCAGGGCAGTTGGGGTTATGTGACTTGTCCAAAGTCACACAGCTAGTAAGTGTTAAGTGTGGTCGAATTTGAACTCCGGTCCTCCTGACTCCAGGGCTGGTGCTCTATTCACTGTGCCACCTAGCTGCCACCAAGAAATAGATTTTTACTTAATTTGGCAAATGTTGGAACTTCACAGTAGGTATAAACTGACCCTGATTCATAGTAATAGTTAGCATGCATGTAGCACTTTAAGGTTTGCAAATTATTTCATGTACATTATCTCACTAATTCTCACGATTATTCTCACTTTACAAATGAGGAAACTGAGGCTCAGAAAGAGTTAAATGATTCGTTTTGGGTCACATAGCTTGTACCTGTGGTAGGATTTGAACTTGAGTCTTTCTGGCTCCATGTTAGTACTCTATTCATTACTCTGCTTATCTCTAAGTTTCTTGATGTTCTTTCCTGCTCTTCCTCATTAGTGTTTAAAAAACAAATAAACATCTAATCCCAACTGTTTCCTTTTTAATAAGTATTTTAAATCAGAAAATGCCTACTCATAGGAACAAATATTAATTTGTAGACATCTAAACTTCCCACATAAGATCTATGACTTCATCCTTTGTAAATAATCATAAATTAATCATAACCATAAATATAATATATTTATATTATTATATATTAATATTATATAATATTATATAACTATAATACATTGTGTATATTAATATAATAACTATCATAATCATAAAATAATCATAACCGTAATCAAAATAAGCACAGAGAAAATATAATATATATAATATAATATAGAAAGTATAATTTTGATAATAATAGAAAGCACCCTTATATTAAAATGTCAACTCCAGCATTCCAAGAATATTTAACATACCTATATTTTATTTTCATTACAGCACATCATTATGGCAGCAAAGATCGACTGGGCAGCAGATCCAGCTTTGAAGGCCTTTATTTTACAGCTTGAGAAAAATTTAAGTTTCATTTGAACAATTCTGCTTATAGGGGAGGCTAGGTGGTACAATGAATAGAGCACCGGCCCTGGAGTCAGGAGGACCTGAGTTCAAATACGGCCTCAGACACTTAACACAAAAACTAGCCATGTGACCTTGGGCAAGTCACTTAATCCCAATTGCCCTACCTTCCCCCTCCAAAAAAAAAAGCAAAAAAACCAAACAAACAAAGAATGATTCTGCTTGTTTACATGTAACTAAATAGTAAATTTCAGGAAAACTGTGTTTTTGGTTCTATTTGTTTAATTCAGACCCTTTAAAACATTTGTTTCAGTAATACTAACTTCAGAGTCATTCTGTGTCAATTATTAAAATGACATTGTGTCACAGAATTTGGAATCTTTAAGAAGTGTTGCTAAAGGTCAAGTCCAACTTCTCTTCTCTGTGATATCTGCAACAGATGGTCATCTGGTCATTGTTTGAACCCTTCCAGTGACTAAGCATTTACTACCTCATTAGACACTCTACTCCATATCTGAATAGCCCTGACTGTTATTCCTTTATAGAGTGTTTATTGGTTAGTATTCTAGAAAATAGTGGTTACATCCCACTTTAAAAGCACTGTATTTTTTAAAATACGGATCTTTTTATGGTATTAAAAACTTTAATAAATTTATAGATTAAATTATAATTGTTATTTGAATTAATTGCATTAATGTTTTAAAAATTAGTTTCAAAAAGGTATGTCTTACAAATAAGCTAATGATTTATAAATTTAGTTCAGTCCCTTTTTCTTTTAATTTAGATAAGGTTTTTTTTTTTGTTATTTTTAGCTTCATTGTTTTCCCCTTTGGGGGGAAATAAAATTCTTTCTTTGAATTAAAAAAATATATATTTGTCATTTAATGAAAATAATATTTTCTTCTCTTACCCCACTGTTAAAAAAGCCCTGTAACAAATAATCATGATCAAACAAAATAAACTCCCATGCTGGCCGTATACAAAAATATGTCTCCTTTTGCATTTTAATTCCATTCTTTTGTCAGGAGAGTAACATGATAATAGCTAATTTATGTAGTGCTTACCATGTACCAGGCACTGTGCACAAATATCTCATCCGATCCTCATAAACCTGGGATATAGGTGCTGTTATTATCTCAGCTTGACCAGTGAGAAAACTGAAGCTGACCAAGAAGTGACTTGTCCTGGGTTTACACAGCTAGTGAGTGTCTGAAGCTAAACTTAGGCCCAGTGCTCTGTCCCTTGCACCACCTACCTGCTGCATCATGATTGGGTCAACTGGAATCATGGTTGGTCAATGGCACTGAGCAAAATTAAATTTTTGAAGTGGAGCAGAGCCAAGATGGTAGAGACAAGGCAGGGACTTGCCTGAGCTCTACCAAATTCCCCTCCAAGCACTTTTAATAATTCCTCAAAACAAATTCTGGAGCAGCAGAACCCAGATGGGATGAAACAATTTTCTAGGCCAACACAACTTAGAGGTTTGGCAGGAAAAGTCTATTGCATCAGGGATGAGTGGAGAGAAGGCTATACCAATGCAGGAAGCATCGCAGCAAAACAAGGTCTTTGGGGGAGGCAGGAGTGAGGCAACTGCATCAACAACAGCAGTGACTTCTTTTGGACCTCTCAGCCCAAAAGGGACAACTGGCAGGAGGAGATAACAAGGGACCCTGTGCTGGCACTGGTCATAGGACTCTGTTGTATTGCTTATACTTGGATCTCGGTGGCAGTCCCAGGGCAAGGAGGAGTACCAGAGCATGTGGCTACAGGAGAGAGGGAGACTCTGGTCACAGTTCCAGGGCAGGAAAGTGGTTTGTGGTTTCTTGTTGACCAGAGCCCAGACTAGGAGAGGAGTAAACCCACCTCTCCTTAGATAAATTCTAAGTTTGAAAGAACTAAAAATTTTCAGACCCCCAGAACTAGCTCTGAAAACAGGTGCACAAAAAAACAAGTTTGGGACAGTGCCCCTTGACCCTGGGAGTGGAGTCAACTTTATATTAAAATTAAAAGCCAAAAAATGGACTGAAAATATGAGCAAACAAAAAAAAGATTCTTACCATAGGAAATTACAGTAGTGAAAAGGAAGATCAAAACACAAGTTCAGGAGACAATAAAGTAAAAACTATTACATCCAAAGCCTCGAAGAAAAATGTGAATTGTTCCTCAAAAATGTATTCTCAAAACAAGTTCTTCAAAAGTTATTTTAAAAATCAAATAAGATAGTGATAAAAATTAGGAAAAGAAATGAGAATGATGTAAGAAAATCATGAAAAAAGTCAGTATCTTAGTAAAGGAGAAACAAAAAAAAATACTGAAGGAAAGAACACCTTAAAAAAGAACAGGTCAGGGGCAGCTAAGTGGCACAGTGAATAGAGCACTGGCCCTGGAGTCAGGAGGACCTGAGGTCAAATTTGGCCCCAGACACAACACAAAAAATAGCCATGTGACCTTGGGCAAGTTACTTAACCCCAATTGCCCTATCTTCCCCCCAAAAAAAGAATAGGTCAAATGGTAAAAGAGGCACAATAATCCACTGAAGAGAAGAATGCCTTAAAAAGCAGAATTGGCCAACTGGAGGAAAAGATGTACAAAAATTCACTGAGGAAGAAAATTCGTTAAATAGAATTGGCCAAATGGGAAAGGAGGTACAAAAGCTCGATTTATGCAACTGGGAAACAATATATAAGCAATGGGGTATAGAAATCTATCTTGCCCTGCAGGAAAATAAAAGGGCAAGGGGATAAGAGAATCGAGGGGGCAAAGGGGGGAGGTGATAGAAGAGAGGGCAGATTGGAAGAATGAGTAATCAATGAATGCTATCTTGGAGTAGGGGAGGGGAGAGATGAGAAAATTTGGAACTCAATCTTGTGGAAGTGAATGTTGAAAACAGAATAAATTT
>CM053580.1:323585380-323623892 GCA_028627135.1 Pseudochirops cupreus | reverse complement strand
AAAAAAAAAAAAAAAAAAGAGTTGGATGTGCCTGAACAAAACAATCCTTCCTTTTCCCTATCCTTCTAATTCCCATTCATCCTCTCCTTGTTCTCTTTCTTAAGGGCAGTTAGGTGGTGCAGTGGGGAGAGCAATGGGACTGGAATCAGGAAGATGAGTACAAATCCAGCCTCAGACATTTACTAGCTGTGTGACCCTGGGCAAGTTATTTAACCTCATTTGCCTCAGTTTCTGTAATTGTAAAATGAGATGGAGAAGGAAATGACAAACTACCGTAGTATTTTTGCCAAGAAAACCCGAAATGAGGTCATGAAGAGTTAGACACAAGTGAAACAAAGGAATAACAAAACAAAATTATAATAGGCAATGTGCATATATGTCAGCTAACAGTAAATACTATCCACTGAAGAGTACCTGCCATTTTAGCTGCCTAACAAGAAATGGAATATTCTACCATGGAAAGGAGGGATTAATGGGTTAACACACAAAAAATTAGTGCCACTGATTTGCAAATATTGCTAAAAGTAAAACTATTTTATATACTGGTTCCTTTGTTTTTCAATTTCTTTAAGAAACCAATTTTTAAAAATTCCTTAATTGTATAATTTCCTAATTCTCATTTCTTGTCTTGAATTGGTAGCTAGCAAACATCTCCCAAATTAGGCAATTTGGACATAAATTTAAAATGGCAACACAAAATCTGCTGGATGTAATCAAAAGTATATTAAGAAATAAGTCTTATGTACAAAAAATTCATAAATATAGAACTTTAACTCCTATTTCATTTTGCTTAGACTTTGCAAAAAAAAATCTAAGTCAAAGTTCAAACTTTCATTTGAATCCTTGTAATAAACGTGTAAATACATATTTACAAAAGGAAAATGACAAAAAAATAAGCACACTGAAGCAATTTCAGTCTTCTTACTATAACACATCATTTCTATTTTCCCTTAATTGAATGTGAAAGATTTGTACATCCCCAAGAATATATGATACATTGTACTGACACACACAGTAAGATTTCTCTTTAATAAACACAAAGTATAATAATTCAAATCAGCATCAGTCACATATACAATCAATGTTTCACATATACAATCAGTCCATTTCAAAAATTCCTTTAGAAAAACATCTTTATCCAGTAGGACTGAACTATAAAAAATTCAAATGCAGTATACTGTTTCTGTACATTTATGTGCATTTCCCCTCGACATTACTCACAGTGAGACATTTAATCTTCATTATTCACAGACCACCAGTAAATCATACTTCATGTCACATGATGTAAGTGCCATCTTTGTAGTACTTCATGGATTCCATCTGTTTTGTCATAGCGAGCACATCATGAAATCCTGTACTTAGGCCAGACATGTGCTGAAAATACGCCTCTTTTTCCACCTGGACTGTCAAATTGTTCACTCCAGCATCTTTAAGTACTCCTGTAACCTGATCATGATTACAAGAAATTGTAAAAGTCTTAAATTAGGAGATGTATGATGTTAGCATTATGTCCTGGTTATTTAACATAGTTTTCTAAGGCCGCCAATAAATTTTAACAAACTAAGTCACAGTTAAGTCTTAATATCTTTTAAGTCTATGGTAGGGAGCAGCTAGGTGGCACAGTATATAGAGCACTAGCACTAGCCCTGGAGTCAGGAGGACCTGAGTTCAAATATGGCCTCAGACACTTAATACTAGCTGTGCAACCTTGGGCAAGTCACTTAACCCCAATTGCCCTGCCTTTTCCCCCACCAAAAAGAAAAAGTCTATGGTAGTTGTTTTGAAATTCAAGCAGTTGTTCCCTGACTTCCTCCCCTCCTTCTCTGCCCTTAGCTAAAACTACTTAGAAACTTCAGCTGAAGTTATAAAAAAGTCACTTTTTGTGGTAAGATAACAGCACAGATAGGGTTATATTTAGAAAATTGGTGAACTGATGCAGTCAAATAAGCAGACATAAAACAAAGTTCAAAATGACAACAATATAAAGAAAAAACCACTGAAACTGAATGCCATGAAATTATGACTAAACTTGACCCCCAAAAAGAGATATGATAAAATTTTCCATCACTCCAGAGTTTTGGGGACAAATGGATTAGTATTCTGGAGCTTCCTCTCTTTCCCTTCTTTTTCATTTTTGTAACAATCTTTGGGAGGCTGCAGGGAGAAATACAGTGGGAAATATAGGTGATGTAAAAACAAAATATATCAATAAAATTATTTTAAAAAAAAGAATGGATGATAATACCAGAACTCCTTAAAACTTTTTAGTACTACATCCATTCTCTCTATCTTATCTCAGAAGAGGTATTGAGGCTATTTAATCTATCTGAGCCCTTAAAATTACCCTTCCTAACCTTTTACAGGGATACACTGCCATTACTACCCTTTCCTTCTCTGCATATTCATTCTCTTCTCTGCTAGTTTCTTCTTATTTATCTTTTAAACAAATGTGCTTAGTTCTAAAACAGCATTCCCTTGACCCTTCTGCCCTAATTAGCTCCCTCTCCCTTCCCTTTCATAGCCAAGCTTCTTGAAAAACAGTTTACATTTGATGCCTCTACTTTCTCATCCCCATAATGCAGTGACCTTCTCAAAGGAGAGTTGTTGCTCATCTTCTCTGACCTCTCTGATCATTTCCTGCTTCTGGAGTTACTCCTCCCTTGGACCTCAAGATTCCATATATATCTCTTACTTTTCTCCTACCTCTCTAATTATTCTTTGTTTTTTCTTATAACAGATGTTATTTAAAATTTTCTCCTTGGCTTTCTTTTTTCTCAACAATTTTTTGCTTGGCAATTTCATTTATTCTCATAGTTTCAGCTATCACCTCCCTGCAGACACCAGATTCACATCACTACTTTTATTTTCCTTATGACATCTCCATTTGAGTGTTTCAGACACATCAAAAACTCACTTTCTTTCCCGCAAAACCTGTCATTCCTTTTGATTACTTTTTTAAAAGAATGGTATCACCATTTGCATAGTTTTCTATGTTCATAGTTATCATAGAGCTAGAAGGGATCTTACAGGTCATGTATTCCAGTACTTTCATTTTACAGAAGAAGAAACTGAGGCCTAGGGAGGTTAAGTGACTTGAACAAGGTATTAAGACCAACAAGTAGTAAGTATCAAAGTTGGGATTTGAGTCCACTGACTCCAGAACCAGTACTCTTTCCACTGTACCTCAATATCTCCTAAACTTCCTCAAAGGTCTTCCCACCTTCACTCTCTCCAATTCCAAATCTATCCTTCACACAGTTAAATAACCAATTTTTCTTGTGTATGGCCTGGCCATGTGACAGCTCTGCTCAAAACACTTCAATGGTTTTCAGCTGAGTAAAGTTCAAACTCCTGGCAACAAAGACTTTCTACTCCCCTTCATGTACCTTCCATCTTAACTGGAAATCTCACAATTCCCAGCAGATGTCCAATGTTAACCTGTGCTTTCATTCTTGTCTTTGCTCATACTTCTGCCTACTACTTGTGGATCCCTCAGGTAACGTCTCAGGAAAGCAAGGAAGTCATCATATTAAAATGCCCAGCACAGCCACATACAACATACAAACACTCTCTCTCTCTGTGTTCTTAATTAAAGTCTGCTGAAATGAAGGGGGGGGGGGGGGAGAAGACCTTCCTATTCAAGATGTGACTCATTAGAGTATTAATTCAAGCAAACTATCTAGGTTCATGCATATGGAGAAATTCCAATGACACATCAAAGAGAAGGGGAGTCTGTTATCAACTTCCAAAGATGCAAACCTGGAACAGGCACACAACAAGAACCATGGCCTGCTCATTGTCTACACACAGACTTTCTTTACGGTACACTGTCATTATACTAATTCATAATAAATTTAGCATTCTGTCACTGTCACGCCTTATTTATCTAACATCACTAGAGTGAGTAGTCCAGATAAATGGAATTTTGTCCCTCTAAACATTAGCTTCCAAAATACTTTAGCCATATTTAATGGATATCTCTGATATACAAAATATCTCTGAATATATTAATGTAGAACTTAAACTTTTATTCTGACAATATTAACATTATGAGCATCAACTGACTATGAAGCGAAGTTCTCACCTCTATGCTAAGTGTACCTCAGAATGTCAGTTTCAATTCTAATGTCTACATTAAAATTTTGTCTCATCCCTCTACTGCCAACTGTCAGTTCTTGCTATTATTATCACCTTCTAATTTGCTTTTAATCTGTTGTGAAGCCAGGTAACCAAAACTGTATGAATTACGTGTAAAAATGGACTTTCATGAAAAGTCTCTCCTGTAATGGGACTACGTTTTTTGTCACGTTGGAGTTGTAACTACTACTTTAACGATGTTAAAGTCCTTTTAAAATTTTAATTTATTTCTGGATTTGTGACTGTTTTAGAAATCTACAGCTACCAGAAATCCGGCCTACATATGAATGGGGCATTACTGTGGACTACATATTAGCTTAGAATAGAAAAATATAGGAGAACTTAGAGAAGCTTAACTCTTTATAGACAAGGAAAATGAGGCTCAGACAGAAAACAATCCTCCCAAAGTCACACAGCCGGCTAGTGGCAAAGCCAGGATGCAAACTTGAGCCTCTGGATATGGTGCTTTCTCTGCTATACTAATATATGGCCTTCTAATTCTTTCATGTATATAATTCTCATCTTTCCAACAAGGTAGTGAATTTCTTTAAACAGGACTTTGTCTCTTACTTCTTTAGTCTTTTCCCATAACATTTATCAGTGTTGAGTCCCACTGTACATCTCAAACTGGATGTTCTACAGACATCTTAAACAAGTCTCAGACTTTTCTCCCAGCTTCCAAACTTCCCTATTACTTCGAAGGGCACCACTGCCATGCCAGGCACCCAGGCTTACAATTCAGTTGTCATCCTTAACTACTCTTTCTCACTCACCCTTCAGCCAAATCCAATTTGTTCCAAAGGCTGGGTGATTTTGTTATGTACCTTTCTCTCCTCTCTTTTGTGTAGACCCTCATCTGACCTCATGCTTTGCCTCCTGCAAGACTTGCTGGTTGGTTTCCATGTCACGAATCTCTCCCAACTCTAGTCCATCTTCTATTCATTTGTCAGAGTAATTTTCCTAAAGCACAGGTCTGATGATGTCACTCACCTAATTGATAAACTCTAATGATCTTGATCATATCCAAGACCAAACATAAGATTTTCTGTTTGGGATCCAGAGCTTTTCATAATCTAGCCCTCCACCCCCAATCTTTCCAGGCTTCTAACACCTTATACCTCCCTAGTTCATGGTCTATGATCCAGTGACACTGGCTTCCTGGGTATTTTCACTGGCTGTCCCCCACGCCTGGAATTTTCTCCCTCCTCATCTCTGTGTCCTGGCTCCCTTGGCTTCCTTCAGTTTAGAGCTAAAATCCCACTTTCTACAAGAAGCCTTAATTCTAGTACCTTTCCTCTGTTATTAGCTCCTATTTCTTCTGGAGGTAGCTTGTTTTTTGTACATAGTTGTTTGAATGTTGTCTCCCAATAAACTGAGAGCTCTTTGAGAGTAGGGACCATCTTCTGCTTTTCTTGTTATCCCCAGGACTTAGAACAGTGCCTGGAACAAAGTAGGTGCTTGATAAATGTCTAATGACTCATGGAAAGACACTGAGTTAACAGGCTATTCAATTAGTTATAACCAACAATTTGTTAATGAGCTGAGTTTACTAAAGCAGGGGCAGAGAGTCAAAATAGGTAGCTAACAATGAGTTTTGGAGAGGGCCAAAGGTTCAACTACTGAAAAACCTACCATGCAAACAAGTCAGTGCCTCTGTTCTCCCCTCCTACCTGGTCTGAAACTTTAATCACTAGAATCACTCCTTTGGAGTGGATGGAAAAGAGAGGAACACTGGAAGGGCCTCTAGCTTTCTCTTTTAAGCATTAACATGCCAAATTACCCAAGTGTCGTGTGGGGGGACACAGAGTCTGGCCCTGAGATAAGTAAGATACAGGACAGATAAGTTTCACTGACATGGAAAGTCTCAGATGTGGTTGTCCACTGGTAGT
This sequence comes from Pseudochirops cupreus, assembly GCA_028627135.1. Lineage (NCBI taxonomy): Eukaryota > Metazoa > Chordata > Mammalia > Diprotodontia > Pseudocheiridae > Pseudochirops > Pseudochirops cupreus. Next base: position 323,617,866 of record CM053580.1, on the reverse strand, counting down.
TTTAAGAACAGAAAGCAGGTAGGTTGCAGACACATGGGAAGTAAAGGGGGGGAGTACCCATTTCCACTGTTTTGTTTGTAGGGCCCATTGTTCCTTAGAACATGATGTTAACAAGAACAACACTGAAATAATTGCCAGTCTACTTTTTAACCACTCATCGTACTCTACACTCTGGCTTATCATCCAACAAATTGGTCCATAATATCAACAGGGAATGAGTGAGACTAGATGAATGGATCAGTACAAATATATCCTTACTCCACTTGAAAGTTTTATTAATGGTAGGACCAATAGACTAACTTCAATTATAAAGAGGAAGTGGGAAGAGAAGATTTTGGTATTTTTTGAGTTTATGTAAATGATTTACGCAGACTTTACTAGTACTAATTTAAAAGAATATGTTCCAATGAATAACTGACATAGCAAATGGGAATTTATTATCAATGGGGGGAGGGACTCCAGATATTTTATTTGGGAGGAGGGTGGGAAAAATACCTTTCATGGTTAATTTAACAACAAAAATATATCTGCTGCTTAAAACGTATGAAAAGACCCAACAGTCCTAAACTACTTCTCAGATTAAAACAACTAATTGTTTTAAATTTTAAGAATTTGTGCTTATTGTTACTACACAGTAGTGTATTCCTAAATAAACAACTTTGTAATGGCCTGATTTTGATGGCTTATAGTAGATAGGCTGGCTAAAAAGTCTTTCACAGCTACTCACTTGCTGAAATTGTCATTTAGCCTAATAATTTTTATATGTGTGGTATTAAATCAAATTAAAAAGGCCTATTCTAGTGCCCAACAACAGTCTTAAAGCCTGTGTGTAATCAGCTACTCTAGAAAGGTGTAACTTCTTTTCACCTCCTAGAAACTGAACATGACCTACAGTATTTCACTTTCAACAAAGAAGGACCACATTTTTAGTGAATCTGGGTTTTTACAGGATGCAAAAAATTCCCTCAAATTTCATGCAGCAGTCTCCCTCAGTAAGTCTCTCAGAGGAGAGATTGCTAGTAGCTTCTCAATTGTGCAGTCATGTAACTGGAAGCAGTTCACAGTTTTTTCTTTGTTCCCTCTTGGAAATGTCTTTATCAACTACTGAGGTCAAGGAATATTGGAAAATTCTGCAAAAGTTGCAAATGACAGATTTGGAATGCTATGAAAATGTATTAGCTGGTTACAGATACCTAGAAATAAGCTTAGGCCAAGGGACTCCTTTGGAAAGCTATTTTTATATTTTTGAATAGAGTTACAAGTTCTTGTCTTACCTGCTGTACAATCCGCTGTTCTAGTACATCTGACATCACCTGTATATGAATTGTACCAGCAACAACATTGGCAGAATGGCGCCAAAAATGAGGGTCTCTGTAAGATATTAAACCTTCAATTTTCTGAATCTGCCAAATTGAAAAAAAAGGTAGTGATAAATATTTTTCATCTGTAAGAAATAAAATACAGCAGCACACAATGATTTAGTTATTAATTTGTCTATCACGAGAGAAAGGTAGTTTAAATGTAAAAACCACAACTTTATCCTTACATATAGTGTCAGAAGACTGAAAACAACTGATTGGAAAATGGGTCATAAGGGCTGTCATAATCAGGTTTGTGAATCAATGATGGCAAACACACAATGGCATCTATCCCCTGAAACATGACACAACAATATTGGTAAGCAGATAGACCCTACACCAAGATAAACTCCAACATACTCCTAAAACACTGAGATATGCTAATATACTTCTACCTAATTAATGCCTATATAGCTTCTTCAGATTCACACATATAATGATATATGGATATGCAACCACACCCCTTTTACCACTCTATGCAAAACTCCCCCGCCATTTAGAAATATTCATCATTCACATACAATTTTTGCACTTCTAGTATAAATATACACAGGAAAAAAATCTGAATACATACAAATATCCACAAATCAAAAGAGTATGTTGGTAGAAGATTGACTGATTGTTAGATAGAAGGAAAAATAGTGGATACTCATCAAATGAGGAATGGTTGAACAATTATGGCATATGAATGTAATTAAGTACTAGTGAGCCATAAAAAAACTACTAAAGGGATAATTTCAGAGAAAACTGGCAAGATTTATATGGATTGAGGCAAAGTAAAGTGAGCTAAACCAGGAGAATGATTTACACAAAAACACCAAGAGTCTAAATAAAAAATACTGAAAGGCTAAAGAACATTGATTAATTCAATGAACAATATTGATTCCAGAAAACAAAAATGTTTCCTATATACTGACAGAAGTGATGGACTAAAGATGCAGAATGATTGGATACAGTCAACGTGGGGATTTGTTTTGCTTTTCTATACAGATTTATTACAAGGGCTGTTTCCCTTGTAGCGAATAGGCAGAGAGAGAAAATCAATGCTTAACTGAAAAAAATAAAATTAAAAAAAATATCCAAAGAAGCAATTTTTTTCATATACATCAAATCCCTTTGTCAAATTTTTGCAAACCACAGGGTTTTTTAAATTTCAGCACAGAAAGGATTTGTTCAGTTTTTAACTGATCCTTTTTAAAATGGCAAGAAAAATTTGAGTAAACACACACAACATGCAGAAGTTCAAAGCCTACCTTTTCTAATGCAAGGTTTATTTCTTTTTCATTCTCTGGTGGCAGTCTCAGAAGTAGCACTTGACAGGCATCTTTAATCAGTGGAATAACACTGAGAAAAATTAATACAGCAATAAAAAGAGAGCAGAGAGGATCAGCAAAGAACCATCCAAATTGTTCTATAAGAATTGTGGATACAATCACACCAATACTGCCAAGTGTGTCTGCCAATATGTGTAAAAACACACCTGAAATAAAATAGAAACAATTTTAAACACACACACATATATACACAATCAATTATCCAAATCCCTTATAGGGTATAACTAGAATTCTAAAAACTTCAAGAATCCTTATACATATATTAAAATTATACCTAAAATTAAAAGGAAATCATACAATTAATCAAATTTTCCTAATTATCTCCTGATACCTAAATATTTTTATATTTCTCCCTTCTCCCCAATCATGTTATGTATTCATGTAAAACCCAAAAACCATATCATTTTTCTCTTTAGGATTCCCTAATTTCACTGCTTTAAGGAAAAAAAACCCTTAAATTTACTATTAATTCTAAGACGTGATTATGAATTTAACTGCACGTATTTAACTCAACAGATGAATAGCTTAACAGACATAGTTTTCCTATACTAAAGTGGTCAATGAATACTCTGATGTTTGAATTAAAATGCCAGACCATACATAGATGCTGGGAATGGGGGAGTGGGGAGCAATGGCACATATTATTCCAAGAACAAAAGGGGCCTGTGAAAATCGTGAAGCAAAACTGGGGCAAGTAAGCCTATCACAATACTTTAAAAGCACCATACTAGTACTTTAGCACAAAATTTGATCACACACACCTGTGATTTCACTGGTATAGTGAACTTCCAGGGTAGAAACTCTTTACGTATTCAGAAGAGGAAATAATTTATAATTTCGGAGTCTTAAAGAGTGGCATATGGAGAGGTTGAATGACTTGTCTATGGTCACATACCTAGCATGTGTCAGAAGCAGGAACTAAACCTAGGTGTTTCTTATTCCAAGGCTAGCCCCTCTATCCATTACATACCAAGTTAATTTTCTTTTGTCATTTTAGAGGGATAATTCTGTCATGGAATTCTGCCTAATCCTATTACACTAAAAGTTGCATGGAATGGCTTCTGAAATTCTGCTCCAAGCTAGACTGATTTTAATGTTCATTCTCTTTGACCTTTCTGCAATGTCTGACACTGGTGAATCAATCTGAGATTCTTCTCCTCTAGCATTCCTAACATAAGATTTGGTATGATTCTTTTCTGTCATTTTCTTCTCTTATCCCATCCCTGGTGTCTTAGTCCTCAGTACTCAGCTCTTTTTATTAGCTCTCTAGTGGTTGCTAGACACCTCAGTGGGCCTGAGTCTTGGACTTGGAGTCCAGAAGACCTGAGTTACTATCTGACCCCTGATATTTACTAGCTGTATATCCCTGGGCAAGCCTTGAAACTGATGCTGCCTCAGTTTCCCTATCTGTAAAATGGGGATTATAACAACACCTCCCTCCCAAGGTTGTTCAAAGTGCCTGGCACATAATAGGTGCTAAATGAATGTTTTTTCTTTTTTCCCCCTTCCTTGCCTCTGAAAAACACATCCATTTACATTACTAAGGCACTGGAATCTTGCTATAATGTACCTTGATTAACAAAGAACTCAACATAGCTAATGTTTTTATTGGACTTCCAATCCAATGGCATCTCTTTTTTAAAAAGCTTTCAGAAAGTACAATGATCTCTTTCCTCTCGTGAGAGGAAGGGCATTCTTGTGCAATCCTGCATGGCATAACTTTTCAACCCTTCAATCATAAGAGTTTCAAGACTTTGCATGTCATTACTAGAACTTTTCAATGTAAAGAGTTATGGAGTCCTCACTGTGTGTTCTTTGTCTGGAGACTCTCCTGGTAGAATGCATGTTTTTCTGAATAGGTAATTTTGGTGAGCGTGTTACAGGATATCCTTTATTTCCACAATTAATTCACTTGTTATAGAATACCTAGGCAGCACTCACCTCTCATGTTAGCATTCATGCCTCCTCCTGAAGATCCATGGGAGTGTCCATGGCTGTGACTGTGCCCATGATCACTGTGAGAATGATTGTGTCCATGACTATGTCCATGGTGTGAATGGCTGTGATCGTGTGAGTGACAGCCTCCTTGAGAAGCTCCGTGGACATGGCCATGAGCATGGCTAAAGGCACAGACACCAATAAGGTTTACTATCAGCCCTCCAACTGAGACAGGCTATTAAAAGGGAGAAAAGAAAATTTAGCTTCACTATTTTTCCTATCATACATTGTTAAACTTCTTGCTACAAAATTACCATGTGCCCATTTTTTTTTTGGTCAAGAGTATGAAAAGATTTACAGTAAAATCTCACGAAAATCCACCTTCAGATAGTTAACCTGAATTAACAAGAAGTCTAAATTTTAGAAAAATTTTAATGACATGGTGTTCTATTACTTTTAAGTATATAAAATAACAAAGTAATGATCTCAAAAATGTCATAGAAGAGAGTCCCTGCTGAACCTGTTTTAATGGATAGATAAGAATAACTCATGTTTGGCACCATTGCAAATCATACCAATCCTGAGGTTTCACCTCATGCCCAGAAAATCAGCAGAAATGACAAAAAATGGTGATAGTAAATGTCAGAAGGGACCTGGAAGGATGGGCACATTAATATTTTGTTGGCGATGCTATGGAAAATGGTGTAATCATTTCAGAAAGCAATTTGGAATTATGCATATAAGGTGATTAAAATGCCCATACTCTTTGAATCAGAGACTTTGCTTATACCACAAAGAAGCCACTGATAAGAAGATAGTCTCCATGTATGCCAAAATATTTATAGCAGCAATTTCCACAGGTATTACATGATGTATGTGTTTTCAGATATTTTCAATGTATTTGGTCAGTTGTGTTGCTTTTTTCCCCCCTCTTACTAGATTTACACCAAAAAATATGAATAAAGAACTTTTTTTTCTCTTAGCATACATTTTAAATCTGTCATCTGAGAAATTAGGTTCAGTTTATAGAGGAAGAAAGTGATTAGGGATAAAATATACTGATGACAATGTTTCTATCTCATGTTTAAAAAAAATTCCACATGCAACACTAACATTTTCTTTCCTAATTAAGGATAATTACCTTTGAAAAGATGAAAAAATAAACTGAATAATAGAAGGTATGGGCTATTTTCCTAAAATATATCTTCATTACTTCCACTGCAAGTTCCAGACCATTCATGAAAAGTTACTCTTTTTTCTTTCTTTCTTTTTGTTAAAAGCAGCAGTATATTATCTGACATGTTAATTAGTTCTAAGAAAACATGACATTATAGGGGACAGGTAATTCCATAAATGTACAAATGGATGAACACCAAGGTAGGATTTTGTTTAGAGTCATATTTTTTGGGTATCTGATGTGGCTGTGTCGGAGCTGCGATTTCTTGCTGCTCGTACGCCACCATCTTGGCTCTGCCCCCCCAAGGCAGGATTTTGTAACACTAGGTGGGATTTGGTTATAACATATTAATAAAATTAGGGCAATGTTATGCAGGGCACACTTATAATGACAAAAAGGTCACATTTTTAGAAAAATAACACTTTTTTCAATTTTAACTTAATTATGGGCTAGTATTATATAACTGCATGGTAAAATCATAACTACTAGTAGAAACTTTCTGCTCAGTAGTTTAGAAGTATGATGAAAAAGATAATCAAACCCTTTATCTTGATGATCTCATTACTGCAATAGTAGAAATAAAAATGATAGTAAAAAGAATCATTTTCAAAAAGAAACTAACCAGAGCATTCCTTTCCTCATGCTCAATTTATCCAAGAAGCAAATCATAAAAGAAATCCAAAATATTAGATTTATTTAAGAAGTCTGCTATCATGATATCGGTATATATGTTAAGATCCTATGTCTTTGGTACATTATATCACAGTAAGAGACTTTATAACTGATATTTAGGATGATTATTATGAAACACTCAATCACAAAAAGATTAAATTATATTCATTATGCTTACTATAGGAGGAAAAGCACAGTACTACATTTAAAAAAGATTTCCAACAAAAGATGGAATAAAGGTTTTCTAATTAATCCATACAAAAAAGAGTAAATTAAATTAAGCTTAACAATCTATTTCCCAGTATTCTGCGTTAACCTTGGTTAATACTTATAATCAGGGGTTGTGTGGCAAAATCTATTTGAATTCTTTAGATTATGTAAATAAGAATACATGTGTTGAATAGTACAGATTTGCAAATAGCCCCAGAAATAAGAGGTAAGGAAGTTAGAATGTAGTAAGGAAAAGAATGTCATCAGCAACATGCTAAGCATATATTAAACTCTGAATGGAGTAGGTTGTGGGGAAAAGTTTTAAAATGGCTTCCTAGCTAGCCTTTGTCACATCTGTTGTTCCCTAATCCCATGCAAGGGAGACACTTTGGAATGTATCAGATTTCAACGACCCGTTGAACATAATTTAATTGTAGAATAACTCTGCAGGTCAGATAAATGGTCACTGAATAAGCTCTGCATAGCAAATTTTTAGAGGGTATTGTTTTATATCTGTCAAGAGGAATATGCTATATTCATATATTCAATATATATGGACTACAGACTATATATATTCCAGAATCACAACTGAAAATTATTTGCAAAAGCAAACCTTTCTTACAAAGTTACTACCTTTGTTTTTAATGTTCCATCAAAACATCAGAAAGGAAAAAGGTCACAGACTGCAGAACTGGAATGGACCATAAAGGTTCTATTTTACAGATTAAGAAACAGAATTTAAGTGATGTGATCAAAGTCATACTGACAGTAACAGAATTCTGGATCTTTCCTGATGCTTCGGCCAGTGATCTGCATGTAAGAAGCTTAGTATGGTTTTGAGTTCAACTGAAAACACTGTAAATTGCAGTGTGTTCACGAGCCTATTTGGCACTGCCATTTTAAGAATTGCAATTTTAGTGAATAAAAAAACCCAGGTTATAGAAATGTGCTACACAGGTCATTTCTGTCTTTGATAAAGGACAACTAATAAAATAATCTCATTCATAAGAAAAATTATTTCCACAGCTCCTAATTGTCACTGTACACAGGTTCTATTAGGCCTCAGACTATTGTTAGACTGAAGTAATTCTTAGAATGTGTTCCAGAGGTACCAACTCAATTATCAGGAGTTGATTAAAAAAAATAAAACACAATTTGTTGCCTGTTAATTATGAACTAGGTGAGGGCTGAAATTGTTACTTGGAATACTACTAAAACGCTAAAAAACCTAGAGTGCATTGAATGCCCCTTGGCATCACCCAGAAGAAAACCTTTTTCAGGATACTTTCTTTTTTCTCCACTTCCAAGGGATGGGGCACATCAGAGAAAGAGGAAAGATTAACTCTGTATGTAAGGAACTGTTCTCACCTGTGACAAATGCTACATTCATTTCCTTTCTTCCCTACCAGCTGCTATTCTAAATCAGCAGCCAAGACACAGTTATACAGCAGGATTTGAGGGATGGGAGGCTTCCTACTTACTTTCAGCCTGTGGGCTCCCAGAACGTGAGAAGGGAAACAAAAGGAAAAGTTTACTGTCCCATTTCCTTAGTTTTCCTTTTCAGTTCAAAAAGGTATTGTATATAATAATAGAATTGATGTAATTAAGCTGATGAGTTTCTAGAATTCCTTTATTTTCGAAAGGATCACTACAAGATGTTTTTCCGAAAATGTATTAGACACTTAACAACAGAGGACTTAGGTCTATAAGGGACCTTAGGGATCCTCTAGTCTAATTCCTAAATTTTATAAATAACTTGCCCAGAGTAACACATATAATTAGCAAAACAGTGGTATGAATCTAGATCTTCTGATTTAAATACCTATACTTTTCTACTCTACTTGCTATCTTCCACAAAATTCCTATTGTGGTGCTTCATCATGCTGGTCCAGTGAATCTATGGTTCCTGAAGACTTAGCCATCAGAGTACAAGCTCTGGCAGGTTTGGCCAAGCTGGAAAAGCTCAGCACCAGCAAGTGTGGCCATTGAGTGATGGATTTTTGGATTACGGAAACCCATGAAATAAGGAAATTCAGATGGGCTTTAATACTGTATAGTATTCTTCTGAAATTATGATGGCAAAAGAGGAAGCAGAGGTGCTAAGAAATATACAGCTTTTAAGACAATCTATAAATATTAACTGCAGAATTCAAAATGTTAGCTCTTTGTTCAATAATCATTGAATTAACATACCTCAGGAGGAAGCAATTTATACTAATATTAGCTTTCTTGTTATAAATAAAATAAGACAAAGAAGTTGTAGTTAAATAGAGAAATAGCTTATAGATAGGTTCTCCTTAGAAAAGTGGGGGTGGGTGAAGAAACAAGAAAACAGTTTCATGGAACACTTGGTCATAATGTCCTGCAATACTCATGGTAAATATGAGTGAAAAGACCATTAAAAGGGTAACTACAGTTTATAGGCTAACATCTATCATAGAGGATAAAGAAGTAAAGAAATTCTTCATGGAATTGAGAAAATTCTTGAAACCAAGAAAACATGGGCTTTGATATTGTGTGAGCTTAGTGTGAGTGGGTCAGAGTACAGCAGCAAAATATCAGAAAATATGGTTCCAGTTTTAAAAAAAAATTACACAGAAGACTGGAAGACTATCAGAAACCTTATGCCTATATATCATGAATGTTTTCTAAAAGAAGAGCCCAAAATTGAATGTATTATAACATAAAGTAAATGATTCATTATAGATGAGAATCATTTCAGAATCAGCTCTATTCAGTCACTGACAGTCAGTGCAATCACTGACTTACATGTAAGTTAAAATCAATATCAAATTAGAAGACAGCCTACAGAAAGCATAGAGTGAGATCCAACTAAGCCAGATCAATTCAAGAGCGTGGCACCTAGAGACAGAACTGGAAGGATGACAAATAGATACAAATCGAAATGGATATGCTCATATTTCCATAGCGATAAAAATGAAGAGACACTACTGAAAAAGGCATCAACACTGAAAAAACCCTTTAAAAAAAACCAGCCCTGTAATTTCTTAGATTTAGGATCCTTGATTAGAAAACTCCCACAACTAAAGCACAACTGTTCTACAGCTTAGACTTCTTAGGTACCTAAGGCACTAAGCGGTTAAGTAACTGGCTCAGGGCCATGGTTTATGAGAGAAACTTATATGCTGATGCATAGAGGAGGCCAAAGGAACCCAGAAATCACCTCAGCCAGCAAAACCTGATCTCCTTGTCGAGCAGAAAGGATTGGGAGGCAAGGGTAATAATGTCAGTTTAAAATAGGAGCTCATTTGTAAAACACTGTAGATAAGGCTGGAGGAAGATAACAATTAGTATTACCTTACAAAATGATGAAAAACATCAGAAGTCAAGACAAATCTGCAGAAGGGTTAGCATAAGATTCAACTTAGCTAGATCATTCCAAAAGCATCTACAGATAAAACTTGGAGGAAGCTAAGTAGATAACAAAATGCTTCTATGGATGGCAGATCATTAGTGATAATATAAGCACCAGTGAGAGCGGAACCCACCACACTTGCATTCTAATACTCTGTAGAGGGAATGCAACTTAAGGAGTTGAAACTGGGAAGAGGAGATGAACCTGAGCAAGTATATGAAGAAGAAATCTGTCCTAGATATGATATAATTTAAAGTAATGAGGGAATCATTTTTAAGAGAGCTCGAAGATAGGAAAAAACCCCCCATAAAGGTAAAAAAAAAATCTATGCAATATTCCTCCCCATACCACTAACAAAAGAAAAGTCACTGTGTTATTCACCCATATATGCCTATTTTTTCATCTTTCCAAAATCTGTTTGAGAATAGTTCATTAAAGGTATCCTTGATGAAACTCTAAAGAAGGAAGAGGCAGGTCTTATGTCATATCTTCAAAGTCACAAAAAGTGACTGAAAAGTAGGTAATACAAAAACCTCCACTGCTTACTGATTACCAAATGACTAAGGAGTAAAATGCAGCCTTAATATTCTCTTTCAATAAGATGTCTCCTATACACATGTTAAGGTAATACAAAATTCCTTGACAGACTCATAAAGATGATAGTACAATTGTCTTTTGATTATATTAAATGAAGTATAAAACAATTCTGTTTTGCCAAGGTTGGTATGTTTGTCAAAGCTTTTTGCCATAGTCATGGCAAAACCAAAAAGAAAATGACAATTCCCTGAATTCATATGCCAATGATATCATAATTGCATCAATACCAAGAATAAAATGGTATGATCTCATAGAGAAAGTGAGTTTTTTTAGAAGAAATCTGCTAATAATCAAGGAAAAATGAAGTGAATGTGTTCTTGCTAGATTATGATGTTCAATTCAAATGACAATCAGTATATTTATTTTGGACAGGCTGTCTGGATTAACAAGATGGAACCAGATTTAATCTAAAGGAAGAAATTCGGTGGATGCAATTGGCAAATTATGCAGCACTTTGAATGACTAAGAACTCCTTTAGGAAACAAAATTTCATCTTCTGAACAAAGATGTTCTTACAATGGTGCTTTATGGCTTCATACCCCCACAGTATATGAAAAATAAAAAGTAATTATTTTCCACTATGTCACTCAAACTCTTTAGCTCTCATCCCTTAAATGATTTTCAAGAAACAGTCCCAAAGTTGCACTGGTGTGCATAAAATGTTAGAAAGATCCAGAGGAAAGCAGATAGGTCTTTAGTTAGATTTGAGAACTAATGGGAAGGACACAAAAATAATCTGCCTGGGATACTGAATACTCACTCAAATTAAATCATGGATCAACTGAAGTACTGAAAATATACGTTTAAACGAGAGATCTGTTAAGTCAAAATAAAGTACTGCCTACAGATTCATTTATTTTAGTATTTTGTCAGCTCAAATATTTTAGCAAAGATTACTTTAAAAAGTTATGAAAATATGCTAATATAGAAATTACATTAATTTTAATGATTATGCAAATAGGAATCCAGAGGTAAATTAAAAACACTTACCGCTAACATGTATGTGTCTAATTCTGGAGGATCTATCAATCTAGCCACTGACTCCACAAACAAAAAAAAAGCTATAACCATCAGAAAAAGTCCATTAATAAAACCAGAGAGAATTTCTATTCTGCCATACCTGAAAGAGAATAGTGCATTTTTTAAAAAAAAGGACTAAAAAGTAAGAGAGGCAAATTTTAATAATGCAAATGACTGACAACACATTTTAATGCACTTTTCTTTTAAGGCTCTATTTAACAAGAATATTCTTATATTGACAAATGTAGAAACTAAAATGCAGACTGCCAGGCTTGTACAAATTTCTGTAGTTTATAATTAATGAGAACATGAAGAGAAACAAGGTTTTAAAATCCCTTACTTTCTCAATGAAATAGGTTTCCCTCATATTCAACATTTTCAAATACTGAAAACTTTCCTGAAAATAAAAAAATAGCATCACCTTGTATAACACTGATTTGCACATGATATTTTAATATGTGTTGCACTGTACTGATTCATACTATGTACCAGTTTCTGTTGTACGGTGTAGGTTAAGATTTTCAGATTCATAACATAAGACACAGGAAAGAATTTTATGAGGTCATTCAGTCTTGCTCTCTGCCTACACTGACGTGAATGTCCCAAACAATTTAGAACATATGGTTATGGATCCTATTTTCAATTCTCTCCATAGACGAGAGCAGAGTGTCTTCTGATAGTCTAATCTAGTGCTTATCTGTTTGGGAAATCAAGACTGTTCTTCTGTCTACCCAAAATATGCTTTGAATACTTAAAAATAGTCCCAAAGAAGCTTTCCAAGTTCTCCTTTTCTAGGTTAAATAATGTGAATTTTTTTTCATCTACTTTCAGTTTATCATATTGTTTCTCTCTAAAAACTTCTTTTTTCATATATTTTTTAAAAATGTGAAGTTAAAATCAGTCCAAAAACAATGAATAAAATTGCATTATTAGCATGATTAGCAGTCAAGTGTAACAACATATTCAACCATAAACAGGATGTCACTGTCATAAGTCATATCTAGTTAGTTTTAACCCTGGACGCTGGGAATCCAAGGGAGAGAAAGAGGGCAAATGAGAATAGTATAGTACCAGGTGAAAAACTGGATACTAAAGTCACCAATGCTTCGGTGGGTACAAAGACTATGCTATTAGCAGTGACAAGTTTGAAACCTATCATCTCCTGACCAATGAGTACTTGCTTTTTCATTTGCTATTCCCTTTTCTAACAAATGGACAATCAGATCTGCTGAGTCACTAAGACTTCTATCCAAGTGTTCATATTTAATAAGGTTTTGGAAGCACTGCTTGGATTGAGGCGGCTGGGGAAAGCTTTGGAAAAGAAAAGGGTAGGATTTAGATTAAGACATAGGCACAGTTTAAGACATGTTGAGTTTGAGATGTCAACAGAAACAAAAGAGATCTAAAATTTGAGGCATAACCTAAGTGGAAATTAAAGTATTTTGCAGAGAGTTGATTCACCTGTCAAAAGCAGGTCAAATATATGATATTAGTACCTTATCTCATTCTCTTTAGGTGAGCTCTAAACCAGAGGTCATCCAAAGTTATCCTCAAGTTTCCAAATAATTAGATTTAAGATGATTTGGAGGAAGATATTTTGAGCTTTTTCAGATTTATAATCTCATGCTGGTGAAAAGTTTAGCATTGAAAAAGAAAAGTAAAATGGTCAAATTACTAGTGGTGTTCCCACCTTATCTGTTATAATTTCAAACATTCTCTCTCAGTAGCCACAATAGACTAAATTCCATGTTTAGCAGTACACAGGTTGAGAATTATAAAATTTTCCTTAATACTTAAAAAGTTATTTGCCTTTATGTGCCACCATAAATTTTTTCATATTCCACCATCGAGATTGATATTAATTCCATAAAACTAGGAGCTATACACTAATACAATGAGGTCCTACTGAGGGGCCTAACATTTTCAGTTAAATTTTCCAGAAACCATGTTACTTAAAAGTAGTTTAAGTAGCCAGAGAATTAAATATTTCTTTTTTAAATATATTTTTTTGTATTTTACTATGCTTATATACAGTCACTCTGACATTCCTTTCTTTGTAGTGCAACTTTTGAAAGCTAGAGTAAAGCAGTTAAAATTTAAATCCTATGCTTTTAGATTTATTGGTGAAAGAAAAAAGATCTGGAGACATTACCACTTTATACTAAGATTTATGAAACCATTTTTCATGATGGATTTTGTGTTTAAGATTTATTTTTTTGTCATTTGATTTCAGTAACATACTGATAATGCAAATCAAGCTACTTACCCATAGGAGAAAATACGGGTTGCTTTCCACCTACTCATTAAGGCTGCAAAAAGTCCCATAACTAAAGCAGAACAATCAAAGAGCATATGGAATCCATCTGATATTAGACCTAGGCTATTGGTCAGTACTCCATAGAATAATTCCACAAAAGTAAAAACCTGGAAACATCAATTTGGAGTATGTTAGTAAAATATTAATTTTATGTAATTTCCTTAGAATTATGCAAGAAGTACTTTCAGACTAGTTATGCAACCCTTACTTTATGATATTGTCTAGTATGATCTAACTTTGTTCCTTTAAATGTATGATAGCATACTACAAAGGGAAGTATTCATGGTCTTGGAGAGAGGAGACACCTAGGTTCAAATCTCACCTCGGACATTTATTAGTGTGACTTTGGGCAAATGACTACGTTTTCTAGGACTCGGTTTCCTCATTTGTAAAATACAGATGGATAACAATACCTGTTACATCTTATAGGGTTGTTATTAGGTTTGAATGGGATATTATGGTATGTAAGGATATGAATTAGAAAAAAATTCCTTTTACTAATATAGATTGGCACCTTTTCTTATAGACTAGAGAGTTGTTCAGAACACCAAACAGTTAAGTGTCTTGTCCATGGTCACACAGCCAATATATGTCAGAAGCAGAACTTGGAACTCAGTTCTTCCTTCTTGCTTCTGGGGTTAGCTATCTATCCACTAGGCTTTAAATCTTAAATTGCAAAGTCCAAATATCTCACAAAAGCTGTTAAAAAATACTAAGAGTCCACCAATGCTGTTGTATGGCTGTGAAACATGCAACATTACAACTGAATGGCTGAGTATGAAAAGACTGTTAACATTTAACACATAAGTAACTCTGAAGAACTGGAGTCAAGGATGTTAGTGGGATATAAATGATTGAAAAAGAAGCTGAATTCATCCCATGGTGAGGTGTAACAGAGAAGGGGGGCCACTGGAATGTTCCACCAGTATCTTCACCTCATTAGGTAAAGTGAGGCCAGGACTCCTGAAAGGTGGAAAGACCCCTCCCCCCCCATGCTCAACTTATGGAAGGACAGGTATAAAAACTGCACAGGATATAGGGGCCAGAATTGTTTTGAGTCCCATCATTAGAGGGAACATCTAAATCAATGTTCTCTTCTTTTTTTGGCGAGGGAGGAGGGCAATTGGGGTTAAGTGACTTGCCCAAGGTCACACGGCTAGTAAGTGTGTCAAGTGTCTGAGGTCACATTTGAACTCAGATCCTCCTGACTCCAGGGCCAGTGCTCTATTCACTGCGCCACCTAGCCACCCCCAAATCAATGTTCTCAGAGTCACTTGAGTGTTGTTATTAAACCACTCTCATGTCATATTTAACAACAATATTTACATAATCACTAATTCAGAAAGATAAAAAGATCTAACTCAAAAGGAGTTTAAACTGTATTTTGAAAGATGATTCTAAGTGCATGTTATTTATATGTATTTTATATCAGTATCTATCATGTGTGAAGCACAAAACTGGGCACTATGGAATATTAATCCTGTCACTACAATATACTGATCTTGATAACTTAATAAGGATAGGTGACTAGGACTGGACTTTTGGTTCTCGTAGTACAAGGAACCAACCCCAGATGAGAAAATGTTTTCTATCAATGCTAATTCAACATTTCTGGTGAAATCATCAGATTGTACAATATTAGCAAAAGGGTTTCCTTAGGAAGTAATGCAAAAAAAGGTGAATCCTAGAGTGAATGTTTAGCCTTTTGGTCTTTTTGAAGGGTGGAGGGCAGGGCAATTGGGGTTAAGTAATTTGCCCAAGGTCACACGGCTAGTAAGTGTGTCAAGTGTCTGAGGCCACATTTGAACTCAGGTCCTCCTGACTCCAGGGACAGTGCTCTATTCATTGTACCACCGAGCTGTCCCAAACAAATTCTTTAAGCACTCTGGCTTCTCAATACTAATACTAATCCAACAGGATCTCTGTCAACATTTTTAAAGATTTTGTGTGACTCGATGTACTTGCATGTAATAGAATGATATTAAAAATATTAAATGAATCAAACTTTCACAAATTCACAATGGCTTCCTCCTACCTCTCCCACTAATCTAAATAAGTGAGAGTTTACCGAATTTGTGAGGACACACTACTAAGATGTTTACTCAAATGAGATAATGTAAAGCACCTTCCAAACTTGGAATGCTATAAAAATTTTGCACTGTAATATATTAAGCATTGTATAATTTAGACTTTGATAAAGAAAAGAGTATATAAAAAGTTCCAAGAGAAATAAATTTTGTTTATACTCTCCATTTCAATGACGATTGCTTGTCACAGAGCACGCTAAATACTTAACAAAAGTCTTCTGGCTTTCTATTTCACTTAGCTTCCAGTGCTTTTTAGTTATGAAATTCAGTGATTCTATATAACTTAGGATCAGGCTAATAAAGTGCAAGGAAATGGCAGGTCATAGGGATCTGTTGTAATGAACAGCTATGTATATAATAATTTGTAATTTTTACACAGACTAATTTATAATTAACATTCCAAATAGGAATTTCTAAAAGGTCTGAAGAATATCCCTATAAGTAGACTGAACATATCCCTGCAATCCTGTTTACATTCTTTCACCTGCCTAGCAAAACTTTTTTTTTAAGCAGAAATACAATTTTTAAAGTATATAAAAAAGTCACTCTAGCTAGAAATGCTGAATTGGGGCTAAATAAGACTTTATAAGTACTGAATTCTTAGATCAAATTTTAATGTATAATCTTTATTTTTCTCTTCACATTCCTTAATGTGTTAAAACTAATAACATGGAAATGAAGTAAGAACTCATATTAAATGACTAATAATAAACTTTAAAATTACATCATTCTACTTAAAAATCTTACCAGATTCAGGCACAAGAAGTAAAAGATGTGTCTAGAATCACTTTCCTCAAGTATCTGTTTCAGTGATTCTTTAATAAACCTAGGGATTGACTGAGAGCTATGTTGTAAAGCATCACCCATGAAGTTATATAGAGGAGTTCCTTCAGGAGAATAGCCAACAAGAGTACCCTTCTGTCCTCTCTTAGAAGGAGAAGCTAGAATGTTGGCAGCTAAAAGGAAAAAAAAAACAGCTTAGAATTATAATTATTTTCTTTTTGTTCTGTTCTAAACAAATTTTTTATGGAAGGCTTTTGTTTTCTTTAGTCATCAAACTTTTCTCCAGTAAAATTTTCAAAGTGCTAATGCTTACAAAAGCCAATTGCTAAGGGTGGCTAGGTGGCACAGTGAATAGAGCACTGGCCTTGAAATCAGGAGGACATGAGTTCAAATTTGACCTCAGACACTTAACACAAAATTAGCCTTGTGACCTTGGGCAAGTCACTTAACCCTAACTGCCCTACCTTCTCCCCTCAAAAAAAAAAAGCCAATTGCTAACATTAAATAGAAGTATTTAAAACTAAAAATTCAGTATAAAATAATTTGATTACTATGATCAATAAAGTGAACTACGAAGCAAAATACTATTATACAAAAAGCACATAATAGTGCTTTCAAGAGCAAAAAATCCACTTCATAGTAGTTCTTAATTTTGATTTATTTTATACTTTTAATTGGTACTATCACTCTTCCCTAGTTTTCTCAATTACAAATTAACTTTTCTCATCTTAAACAATTAGAAAATTAAGGAATAAAACAAGATGCTCACACAAAATGAAGAATATAGCACTCACTACCACCCCTCCAGAGAGGACATGCTCAGTGCTCTCTTGATGTGCTGGTTTATTCATAGCTCGAAGTTGGTCTGTTATTGGATGTGTCCAAAAATTTCCAAAAAGCAGAGCACTAATACAAATAAGAAAAGATCCATAGCGGGCACTCTTGGAAACCTCCATTTTGGCTGAACAGATGGAATCCACATAGAAATCCAGGACCACAACAAAAAAGATAACTGTTGTGAAAGGCATGATGAGAGAAGACCAAGATTCCACTTTACTCTAAAAAATGAAAGAAATTCCAACTAGTGAAGGACATATTGTGCATTATTTTTTAACATGCTAATACTTCTTTGGGTGTAAAACTAACATCAGACGTCTGAATGTGAATGTTAAAATGTACTGCATTTGCACACTTCTTCCCAACATCACATTACCTATTTGCTTGGTTTTTTTCTTCTTCAAATTTAGGATTCAAATATATCCCACAATTCCCTGGGTCAAAGAAATATGATAAACATTTGATTCTCAATGCATTTTCTAGAAGACAGTTTCAAATTCTATTTATAGAAAGGAATCAGAATCCTACTATCTAAACGGAATATGAAAATGAAAAAGATAAAATCAAATAAGAATTTGATCATTATGGACATATATAGAAAAGAAAATAATGTAAACATATAAGAATGTATGTGAAGTACTATGTAAGTCTATATGTATGAGCATTGTTGACGAGGGAAAAGCAAAGATTTAAGCTACTTCTGTATGATTAAAACAACAAATTTATGAGAAAATTCAGCTTTTCACTTATTGCTAAAACTTTTTTTTCTATTACCTCAGTTGTCACAGAAAGGATGATGACCCAGGGGCACAAAAGCAGCACAGAAACAAGATGGGATAAGGCTTGAAGACGTTTGGCTCCACCCATATCTAGAGAGAGCTTTCTGGAAGCTGTATGAAAACCAACTTTACAACACAAGGCCAACACAAGCAATAATACTCCACCCTGTTAATAAAATGATAAAATTCTTAAGAGAAACACACAGGATCAAATACTTACAGATAAAAAATTATATAGGAAGGAAAAGCCAAACTGTTCTTGAAAACTCTGATACTATCCCAAATCTATTGTTTAGAAGAAAATGCTTGGAGGTCCGTTTTCAATGAGAAGATTGTCCTTATTTGTAAAATTATCACAGCATTATAATAAAGAATTCCATTATGAAAAATCCAAGTGGAATTATTTTCTTATATAGAATTAGGAATGTTAATCGTATTAATAACATAATAGCAATTTGCTGTCTTCAAACTTGACATAAAAACAAAAAAAAGTCTAATCAAGTAGGGTACTGTTCACAACTTATTTTGACATTTTTAAGACTACAAAATTCACTTTTGTAGGTAAAGAAATGGCTGTAGTCTCAGATATGGTATATAGGAAGGGAAAAGGAAAAATGATAATATCAAAATTCCTAAAACTCTATTAAGAAACCCATTTAAACAGTATCAAATTACTATTAAAAGGCAAGCTGCATTCTAGATATTGGCAATGATAAACATATACACTTATTTCATAGACATTATCTTTAAAAAAATCCCAGTATTTTAAGCATAAGGAAAATGACATACCTTGTGGTCTGCAACACCTAAGAAAGCAATGACTGTGTAAAGCATATGTGTCAGAGCACTGTCATGATGTCCTTCAGCTAAAGAACTCAGGTTAAAGAAAGCACAGTACATCTTCAATCTGTATGTTTACTCATTACTAGTGGTAGCTCTAATGCTTTTTAGCTGATGTGGATTTGAAACAGAGAAGACATCTTGTTCCTTTTCTTTAACTACCCTGCTACGGATGAAATCTCTCCAACATTTGGATTCAGAAAGGTCTTAAAATGTCAAAGATCCATCAGCATCTGAGAAATCATGGCAATCACCACCATAAGCAGGGTCTTTTGGCTCCAAGGCTAGTCCATAAAAGCAAACAAGTCTGGTGTGGACAGCTCAGGGACATTATGTGTTAAACAGGGTTTTTCTGGGTGTTGTTTTGAAATTTCCTTTCAACCTAATCATCACCTATAACATTATTACTAAGGGGAAAACAACCAAGTTGCCAATAAACTGCATAGGCCCTTCCCAGGCCAGATATCATAGCTGACTAATTAATCCAGAAGTACTGATCTGCTCCCTTTCTGAGTTGTGCTGGCTAACTCCTCCTCAAACAGCCTGGTAGCCTTCTCCTACTGGAGGTTATTTCTATTACGTGCTAGATTTAGTGTGGAAACCTAACTGGCTTTAGCTCTACTTCAGCTAAAATGTCCCCAGCTCAAGCAGTCTGACAGCCTCAGCCTCCCCAGCAGCAGAGATTATAATCACATTCCAGATAATTTTAGTTTGAAGAATCTTCTCCTTAATAGTACATAAAACTCATTAATGCAAATTTTACTAACCACCAAATTTTCATTAGTTCTTCCAACATTTACTATTATGGTAATTCAGTGTATGAGAATTGACATATAGCTGTGGGTTCACATTTAATCAAAGAATGAATAAACTTGAGTGCCTATAATATATATGCAAAGTATGTCCTAGATACTTTGAAGAATATAAGTATAAAACATCATCCGTTGCTATCAAATCAAATCATAGGATCATACATTTAGAGATGGGACCCTCTGACTTTACAGCTGAAGAAACATAGGCCCAAAGAGTTAAGTAACTTTCCCAAGTGCCTGAGCCAGGATTGAACCAAGGTTTTCTCACTCAAATATTCAGCACTCTCTCTACTGCACCATATTACTGATTGCACTTTCTACCCCCAGGGAATCACTTTGTACATTGTTTTTACATATCTGTATACATCTTGTATCCTTCTTAATGGAATGCAAACTTCTTCAGGAAAAGAACTATGCAGCTTTTGTATTTACTGCCTATGTCAGTTCTTACAGTATCCTGGGATAAAATAGGCACTTAATATATGCTTGCCAAACTGAAGACATGCTGTTTGTAAGCTAATTTAGGACAGTCCAATGGTTTACTTCCAGCTAGCTTTAGACCTACCAACTTCTATTACTTGGGAACAAATGTTATTTTTCTATAGAATTTCCTACTTCAACTCCCTCCATTTCAGAATATTTAGTTATTATTTGGAAGGTTTTATTTATTTTAAAATAAATCTTAGTTTTGTGAAAGAACTTCAATACTGAACAATTTTATTGTTCCATTTGTGACTGTGACAAGTGTTAATGATATTCTTTTCCTTTACCACTGGCACTTTATATTACAGTACTAAAAATATCTAGACTTGATTTTACTTTTATGAAAGGATACGGTGTTCAGCAATTTTAGCCATAAGATCATCATTATCAAAGAACAACAAACAGATCACAGCAATGATGAAAAAAGCAGCTCCTCTTGTCTGAAAATAAGAAAATCAGTTCTTAGAAGGTTCTCCATAGATTACCAAATTTAATGTTAAAAATATTCTCATCAAAAAAAATTCTGAAGACACACAGAAATTGCAGGCTATCAACATTTTAAAGTAAAAATTCATATCTAAAAAGAAAATAAGTACATTATGACCTTTAGGTCATTTTATTTATATCTTCAATAGTACTATATAAAAGCAAAGGGTCCCATTAGGTCCTGAACACTATCCTGAGACATTTAAACCACATAATGCTGAAAAATAAGAATTTTCTTTTCCTTGTTGTCATGGCATTCTGTTATCATGCTTTAATTAGTGTAAGTTATACTTACTATATAGCTGATAATTGGAAATCCTACCTACTCCAGAAAAGACTGTTTAATAGGCATTAGCACGGAAGGAGGCAGTTATGGAAATGAAATAAAGATATAAGCAAAAATTTTAAATAGTGAGAAGTCAGTAGAAACAGTGTTTCCCATCACAAAGCCTGGATCAAAGAAACATGTAGCTCACTCAGTTGCAAATTCAATTTTAATCATCTACTAGGAAATAAAACAGTTACAACTACTAGTAATCTGGCCCCTTATTCTAGAACCTTACTTAAATCCTGTCTCACAGACTCACGTTGGCAAGGAGGTACTCTTAGTAAAGATGCCATAGGCAAGACTAAGCACGATGCATTCATGAAGTATTTATTGTGTACCAGGCATTGTGCAGAAGTACTGGACACAAATACAGGCAAAAAGAGAGTTCCTGCCCTCAAGTGACAGACAACACAAAAAGAAGGAGCTGAAAAGCGGGGTGAGGAGGAAGACAAAGTCCACAAGTTGAAAGAAGAGTCAAGAAGGGAATGAAGGTTGGCCTGGGCTCCTACTCAGAATGGAGTTCTTGGAAGGAATTTACCAATAGAGAAAGGGGAGGGATATTCCAGGGTAAGAGGCCTGTAGAGGCGGATGGATGTTACAGGATGAGGTGGTCCCAGGCGCTAAGGGAAGCTGCAGGGTGAAACGGCGACTGGGCCATGGTGGCAAAGCCAAGAAAGTTAGAAGCAGAGCCATGGGGACACGTTCTACTGAGACTCTTCTCAAGTACAGGCATAAGAAGTGTGCCTGACTGAGAACCTGTTGAGTTAATTAGCAGTGAACATTTCTTGAATGCTTTAGTTTGCCAAGTGCTTTATGTGCAGTATCTCCTTGGAGCCTTATGACTCTGTAAGTACCATAGATACTATTTTCATTTTATTTTATTTATTTATTTTCATCTCATTTATTTGTTTAATTAAATATTATATATTTATTTATAATAAATTATATATTATATAAAATATAAATAATTTATTACAAAACAAATCATTTATTTATTTATTTATTTATTTATTAGTTACTTCAGCTCTCAGAGAGCTGAAGTAATTGATTCGTCCAAGGTCACAAAGTCAGCAAGTGTTGGAGGCAGATTAGAATCCAACTCTTCTTGACTCCATGTCCAACATTCCACCCACCATACCAAGGCTGTCTACAGCTAAGTTCAAGAGTTCCACCACAAGAAGATCAACTACTAAGTCTTGATCATTCTAGAAACTGGATTCTAACAAAAATGGGGAATGAGTTAATCCAGTAAATATGATTAAGAGTTACCATATATTCATATAAGTTAAATTTTTACCAAATTTGTAATGCTCACAATCAATGTAAATAAACAGACTAACATGAAGATTACTGCAGCCTAGACACCAATATCCACTGCAGAGGACGAAGACAGAAAAATTCTATGAAGCACTCAACAAGATTTTCCATCAAAGTCACATGTCATATCACAGTGACCTCTTGGATGCTGATGCCAAGCAAGGTGTTAAATAGGGAGAAGTGTATTCACCTAAGGACACTGTCAGAAAAGATGTCCTTTGTAAAGTCCAAACAAAACTTCGAGTCTTGATTAATGGTGACATTTTCCAAATGCTCTTGTTTGTGGACGACATTGTGCTAATTTCCACTGAGTCCCAGAATATTTAAAATCCTCCTCAGTGACTTATCAAGTGTGAAGGAATCATAACTGCCTACAGTGAAAAACAAAGTTGACAAATGCCTATTGCCCACAATCTCTGATGCAGTTGAATATGCAGCCTACTGCATTAGTTTCTCAATATGATTATCTCTAGCCAAAGATGGACAATGATTTGGACTCAGAATTGGGGAGGAAGCCATCAGTCTAGATTGCTTTTGGAAAACTGCACAATGATCTCTTAAAAGTGGCTACAAAAACAGCTAAACTCTTAACAGTAACATTAACTGGTAATTCATCTTGATATTTTTTTCCCTTTGTCCATCTCCACCCCCTTCCCTTTTTTTTTTAGCATCACCAACTTGGTAAAATAAACTAAATGGTAGGAAATGTTGTAAATACATGCTACGTATATTTTCTCATATTTACCTTTTCTTCTAATTTGATGCTTGATTTTTTGTTTTAACAAATTATAGTAACTAAAAAGTGACAGGTAATTCCTCCCATACCAATAAAACAGTTATTTCTTCTTTATAGTCAATTTTGTTATTTTTATGTCATTATGGGGTGTTTGCTATGTCTGAAGGTCAAAACTTAAGATATTTAGAAGGAGAAAGTTGTTGAATGACATGGGGAAAAAACTCTATGGATAGTATTACTTCAATAAATCTGTGATTTTACTAAAGAGAGTATTCCCTTCACCAGAGCAGACTACAACTCATCCACATCTTCTCAATCTCTGGAATTCTGGTCTATATTCTTTCACAGATTCGACACTGATAATTCACCTAACATGCTAAAGGCCTTCCTCTGGATCATTTTACATTTCGTAGTTAAGACTGGATAACACTTGGGTTGTCAAGTCTTTGCGCTTGCCACATAAGCAACAGCTCATCCTCCTTTTCAATCATACATTTCATGGATGATGTATTTATGCCACTTTTTGCATGTAAATTATCACTGAAAATGCATTAAAACCCATGCCCATTATGTGTCTTCCCACTGCCCCTTGAGTGACCTGTGATTTATTTTTTGAAGACTGCTATATTTCAAGAGATGCAAATGCATGATATCAACTGAACATGCAATTAAAATTCTGGATTTTTGCACTAGAAAGGAGTTTTAAAAGTACCATACAATTCCAAAATTCAATCTATATTGTGCTCTTCTTCCTATTCAATTCTGAGACTAATTCTTCTTCTACTTTCAAAGTCTATACCAAGTATATGCAAGTCTGGGCAGCAGGCATTTTTTTTTTTTTTTGCTTTTCTGGAGGGCAATTGGAGTTAAGTGTCTTGCCCAAGGTCACACAGCTAGTTTTGTATCAAGTGTCTGAGGCCGGATTTGAACTCATGTCCTCCTGACTCCAGGGCCGGTGCTCTATTCACTGCACCATCTAGCCACCCCGTAGCCGGCATTTTGTAACCATTTAGTTTTTCCTGTATGGATTGTTAGGCTGAGCTCTTGAATAATCACGGACCTCACTGAGGAAGCCTTGTAATGTTCTGGAGTTTGATGTAATTAGTACTGTATTATCTGCCAAGAGAAGAGAAAGGCTAGAGGGAAGTTATTCCATTTGGATCTTCCACAGGACATCCTCCATGACAGTGACAAGCACCTTTGGCAAAGCATACATTTATTTCCCTGTTTTAAGCCTCAACTAATAATCAGAGGATTTTTAAATGTTTGTTATCTCTGCAGTTACATTCAGGAAAGGATCTTGTTTGGATTTAACACATGCATAAGATATTCAATTGCCACTAAAACAAAGTGACTGAGAGAACATCAATAACTACTGACTCACACTTCCTACTTTCTTATTTCTATAAAATTTCCAGGAAAAAAGTTAGACACATATTAGAGTATACTTGATGAAAATACGAGAGTACGGGGTGGGTAGGTGGCACCAATGAATAGAACAATGGCCCCTGGAGTCAGGAGGACCTGAGTTCAAATTCGACTTTAGACACTTAACACAAAACTAGCCATGTGACCTTGGGCAAGTCATTTAACTAACTGCCCCATCTTCCTCTCTCCAAAAAGCAAAAAATAAAAAATAAAAAAAAATATGAGAGTAGAACTAGGAAAAATCTCACAATACAGCAGAACATCTCCAGCACAAATGACTGAAAGAATATCCCAGTATGTTTATTTATAAAACAAGCACTTGATTCAGTAAAACAAAATGCAACATTTAGGGCTCTTCTCTAAACAAGGTATCTCTCGTGCATTTTAAGACCACACAAGGTTCCTTTACAGATGTAATTAAATAAGTAAGATATATTTGTTCAATGATCCTCTGATAATCATCATGGGCTTACCATGGAAACATTCTGACAGGTATTTGCCACTGTTACTGAGGCTATCCAGTACACAGCCAAGAGAAGCGTTCTCCTAGTTCACAGATAACATGCCAGTAACAGGAAGTTCAGAAAATCATGGCTAAATGAGATCCACTAAAACTTAAAAAAGAGTTTGGCCTAACGATTCACACAGCCGAAAACAAGTGAATGAAGAATATCTATTGACATGCAATGCTTATTGTGTATCTATAATGTTCACTGAGTCAGTCTACCAGTACAGCCATTTCAGAGGGGCAATGAACTAGGTACAGAATTGGTAGTGGGCTAATTTGTTTTTGGCAAACCATCAGATAATGCTAAGCTCCTCTCTAAAGCAAAATCCTTCTCTTTAAACACTAATATTCTTCCAGTGATGCTAGATGGCTGTAAATCATGAAATGCCACAACTGTCAAGTAATAAAAAGTTCTGGTACCTCAAAGTACAATCAAGAGTTACATGGCAGCATAAAAGGGTTATTGCATATCACCAATGATGACTTGGATACAACAAGTGAGGTGTAAAGTACTATTCAGATATATGATTGACCAAAGGAAAAGAGGGTGAATAATCATGATCATACCGTTTCTGATTATAAAGATCTTTATATACAGTAGCATTTTAACTTCACAAGAATCCTATGAAACAGGCACTAGAAGTGTTTCTATCCACATTTGACAAATGAGGAGACTGAAGCTCAGAGGGCCTAAAGTGAACTCACAGCCAGATGGCTGGTGGCAGAGTGGGGATTTGAAGTCAGGTCCATCTGATTCCAAATCCAGTGCTCCTTCCAGTGTAACAAGCAGATTTTCAACAACATTGCTTTATTTGTGAAAAAAAAATTATTATTTTTTTGGTTATTCTGAACTTGAAAAACACCAGAAAAAGATTTCCACAAAGAGAAAAAGGAAGACTATATATGAAACCATAAATCTCCATTATCCACAACTCATTTTCTCCTCCAAAAAGATAATAAATTAGACATGTTAATTTTAAAACTACCTCAATAATACTGCTGTATGATTGTCTTGAACATTAAATCAAATTCTATATGGATGGCCTGAGTCTATAGTGACACAAACTTAACACTGATGGACCCAGAGGGAACCTGCAGCACACCGGGTGATTTTTCTCCTGGAAGACTGATCAGAGCACCAGAGAACAAGAAGAAGAGATGGTCTGCAGTCTGTACTGCTAGAAGGAATATCTACACTGATGAGATCATCCATCTGAATAATGAGAAAATATCATGTGGCTGAAAAATCATGGAATATCACCATAACAAAAGGTAATCCAAGGCTCAAGGAAAAGAAACAAGATCGGTGTAAAGCTGACCGCAGCATCTGATGAACTGTAAGCAAGAAGTGGCAAAAAGGACTCTCCCAAGGACAGGATGAGAGGGAGATGAATTGAACAAGTTATAGACTTGAGAAGGAACAAACCAACAGCCTTAGTAATACATCAGTAAGCCTTGAGAAGCTAAAAGGAAAAGAAAAAGACTATCGGCAGATTTTATTTTGAGGGGCTGAGCTACAGAAGCGGATTTATTCCTACCAATGAAACAAGGCCAATTTTTAAAATATTAAAATCTAATTTAATCTCTCTTATGATTTAGAAGGTATTTTAGAATCTCTTCAGTGTTTCAGATTAAAATTCTGAATGCCGACAACATAATATTGCTAGAGCTGGGAAGTCTGTCAAATGGGGAGAATGTTTATTTTGATAAGCAAACATGTTCAAATAACAGACCACTTTATATATCAATTAGTTTTGTTCCAAGAATTAAAACTATCAAATATTTTTCATTTGAATTGTGACTGGAAAGTGAGGGATGCCTATCGGCTGGGGAATGGCTGAACAAATTATGATATATGAATGTGATGGAATAATACTGTGCTGTAAGAAATCGTAAAGGGGATTGGTTTCAGAAAAATCTGGAAAGTTTTGAACTGAGGCAACCTTCACAGGGATAGCAATAATGTAAAGATAATCAACTGTGGAAGACTCAGCAACTCTGATGAGTACTATACCACTGCAATTCCAAAGGACTCAAGACATAAAATGTTATTCACTGATGGATTAAGACTGCAGACTGAAGCAAAAATTTTTTCGCTTTCTCTACTTTTCTTGCCTTTTTTTGGGGGAGGGGAAGGGGATAGAGAAAGACATAGTTAATGCAGAAATGTTTTGTATGACTGCGTATGTGTAATAGGTATCATATTTCTTGCTTTCTCAATGAGTGGGGGAGGGGTAGAGGGAGAGAACATGGAATCTGAAGATGAAAATAAAACGAAAATTGAAAATAAGAACTGTGAAAGATTTTTATTATAGTATAATGTATATCAGTTCTTTACTTAAACCAGAGGGGTGTGGGACCTGTGGCCTTGAGGCCACATGTGGCCTTCTAGATCCTTAAGTGTGATCTTTGGATTGAATCCAAATTTTATAAAACAAAGATTTGTGAAGGATCTAGAAGGCCACATATGGCCCCAAGGCCACAGGTTCCCTACCCCTAATTATACCATTAATAAATTTGTTGCAGTTTTTCTAGATGGAGAAAAGAAGATTTCAATCACTTTTTTACTGTTGAATGACAAAATTTACATTTAACATTTCAGTTTTGAAATAAGAGATAGCTGAAAAAAAAATACCTTTGCTGGTCCCCCTCCAGAACTAGTGAATAAAACATTTAGTAGCGAGATGACAACAATATCACTGTGTTCAAAGAGCAGCAAAGTCCTATGGAAACAAAAAGTTAAAAATTCAAATGGCTTTCCCATAATATTTTTTCACATACATAAATTGAGGTAGACTGAGAAAAGGAGTCAGGCAGTTGTCTTTGGCTTTCATAAAATAGTAAGAAAAAGGAATCTTTCAAAACTAAAAATCACAACTAATTAGTATGTAGATTCTTAACTGCTTACTAATTTTTTATCTCCACAAGTTGTTGAACTTGTGCTTAATGGCATTTTAATGACTATGACCCAAACACTTCAGAATAATTAATCATATGTTTATTTGAGAATAAGAAACTATATAAAGTAGTCGCTACATTATTTCATAAAACACTGATTTAAATTTTTTAAAATTTCCCTTACAAACTTAACATCCACAAATATGAATGATCAAATAAAGTAGGAAGAAAATCCTAAACAACATTTTAAACTCCAAACAATTTATATTTAGATAAGAGAAAAAAATACTAATATAATAAAACAGTAACAGTACTTTCATTTTGTATACTCCTCTGATCACTTTTTTGTGTGCTTATGAATTTTTGTTGCTGTTACCTTAAAAAACCAACCCAAAACAAAAACTTTTAACTTTCGATCAACTTTCTGATAATCTAGATGTCTTTGAGAAAGTCAATGAACTGAGAAATGAAAAAGATGTAGGAGCGAGTCTTTGATTTTTTTCTCTTTACTTCACTCCCCCATCAGGTAGGGTTTATATCTGAAAATAGCTAGGAAAGCACCTGAAAGTCAAGAGAATAATTTCTCCCCCATGTAAACCGAAGACTGTGGATCCTCTTAACTCATCTGCTTACATCTAAAACATATGGGCCAATAAAAAAAAAAGGATGTGTGGTTATGTTAACACTTTAACTAATGTGTCATATATTTGCTGTGAAGCTATTAAATGGACAGCTGAAAACTACAATCAATAAAAATCCTTAAAATCAGACATCTCTTTTTTTTCTCTAAAGTAAAGATAGGGCCAGAAGTTCTTAAGGCATTTTGTGAATGTTTACACTAATCTGACTGGTAAACTGTCAATTATGACAGATTAAGAATGGAGCACTGCTTTCAATATAAAGTATTAATCTATCAAGTACACATGTATACTTGAATTGAACTCACTGCAGGTATTAGATTTTTTTTTTACATAAAACTAAACTTCTTTATCAATGCTTGACATAAAATGAGTTAAATATAATTGATATATAAAAAAGGATATTAACTAATGCTGTTTAACATTAATAAGCTTGTAAAAAAAATCTATATTTACCTTAATGGTCCACAAAGTGTGAGACCAAAAAACCATAACAGCGAAATGATACACCCAGCAACAGCATGTTTAAATATTTTGATCCACTGCAAAAAGAAAAGTGAAAATTAAAAATTTCAGTTATAAAAACCATTAAGATAACATAATAACCTTATATTAAAAATAGGAAGATAAGAATGAAAAATTTAAAATGGGTAAAATATAACATTCTCAAAATAAAAAAATTAAATCATCTGTAAGGACATTTTAGAGCTGGGAAAATAGTCTTCTGTATGTTTCATTTTCATAATTTTTGGTTAGAGCTTAAAGTTTTCTTTTGAATACTTATGAATTTTGAATGGATGGAACTTCCATAATGTTCAAATGTTAGTATGGCAGTACTTAATATTCTACTCAAGGGCTTTTCTCTTTTGCAACCGATTACTACATGCTAGAATAATTCTGTCCAAAGATAGGGAGGCAGAGGAGTAGGGAGGCTACAGAGGAAGAGGAAGAGGGGAGAGAAGGAAAAAGAGAGGAAAGGGAGAAAAAATTGCATTAATGGTCTTAAGCACGTTGAACTATATGTTGGAAACATCTGTGCTAGTCTGCAGAAAGTACATAAAAATTCTAATAGGAATTTGGAGCTTAATTCAACAAAAATTCTGGGCCTGAAGTCAAGAAAACCTGAGTTTAAACCATTCTCAGCCACTTACTAATTTTTGACCTTGGGCAAATCTCTTAACATTTGTTTGCCTCAAGTTCCTCATTTGTAAAATAGGATAATATAAAAGCCCCCTGCCTTCCAGGGTCATTATGAGGCTCAAATGAGATAATTATAAGTGCTTAGCACAGTGCCTGTGAGCTATTATTATTATTGTTATAGTTATTATTTTTTAAAAATGAAGTCCATAAACACCCAGGGAGAGGCTGTTCACCAAGGCATTAGGAGATGACAGACTCAACCTGAGGCACTGCCAGACCAATACCGGGTCACTGTAATGGGGACAGACAAGAATTAGCATCTTTGTTGTGCACTACTCAGTTGTAGGTCACAGATTCTGGGTAGAGTGAGGAGACCTATACAGGAAACTAGCATTCCCTGGCAGGAAGGCTCTGGGCTACACGTATAGAAGAAACAGGAAGTTCAGAAGTTTCCAACAGCAGCAGCGGGAGCAGCAGCAGGGCTCAGATCTTAAGAATAAAGCAGGGTCTTACATGTAGCACCTAGTCTATCCTGCAGAGTAATAACCAAGGCAGAAATCCCAGACCAAAAAGGAACCTATAATTCTGCCACTCTGAGTCAACAGAGCTTTCGCGCTGTCTGAGAGCGGTAGAATCCAGAAACTGTTACTCTTGCTTAGACCCAAACCCAGATCAGGAACTTGCAAAGCTGATTAAATCAAATATGCACATGCATGCCCTAACACATATACATGTGTTCTCATGCAGGCATGTGCACACATGCGTGTGCAACGTCCCCCCCCCAACTCTGATCAGCACAATGATCAACTACAATGCCTAAGGACTCACGATGAAATATACTTGAGAGAAGTGACTAACTCAGAGTTCAGATTAAGACTTGGTTTTATTTGACTATCTAGTTTGTAACAGAAGTTTTGTTTTTCTTGACAATAGGGTGAGGGAGAGAAGGATGATCTTTGTTTGAAAATTAAAGAAAAAACATTAGGCCAGTCTGGTTAAGTTTTTTGCTCTAAGCTGTAGTAGAAGAACCAGTATTTAAAACTAGATTAAAAAAAAAACAACTCTAAATTACATACTTTTTTCCCACTAGAACAATGCAATGAAAAATAATAGGTTAAAGACATTCTAAGATGAGTTCTAAAATGTCAAATGTATATGTCTTAAATTTATAAATACTGCAACTGAAAAAAGTATAAAGTAGTTTGCACATCTTATTGAAACTTTTATATTCCTTTTTACATTTTTTATATATCCCATTTCTTTTTTTCTAGCACCTTTATCCTTGAAATTTTAATCCTGACACAACAGAATTAATTTATTCTTTTTTTGGGGTCTTTTTTTTGGAGGTGGGAAGAGAGGGCAATTGGGGTTAAGTGACTTGCCTAAGGTCATACAGCTAGTAAGTGTTAAGTATCTAAGGCTGAATTTGAACTCAGGTCCTCCTGACTCCCAAGTGTCGGTGCTCTATTCACTGCATCACCTAGCTGCCCCAGAATTAACTTATTCTTGACCTGAATAACAGTAACAATTATGCTGTACTTGTATTCATTATGGAAGACTGGGGAAACTAAAAAGCAACAAAAATGACCAGGTTTAAGTATTCTTTATGCATTAACTTCATTACTTCAGTTTAACTTCTAATATCTTTTAGGTCTACTACATTAATTTATTTTGTTTTGTGTCAATACATGTTTAGTTTCATTTATTCAGAAAATTTTGTCAGTCAAAATTTTGTTAAGTCTAAAATCTTTACCTTTTTACTCAAATCATCTAGCATAGGAATTCCTAAATAAATAAGGCATTTATTTTTATCCGGACTTACCTGGCAGGAAGGCAAGAAAGGAATGCTTCCCCAACACAGCCAAGGGTAAATGACTTGGCAAACAACTCACCTGGTGTTTTGTAATAGTTTTCCCAGAGGAAAATGGTTTTTGAAACAAAACCATGAAAAGTGCAGACCTATTGAAGCAAATATGAAAACATTAGCCCAGGAGACATGAAGGTATCAGAAAAAACGAGAATGAGTTTTAAACGAATACTGTAAAACTTATATATCCAAAAACAGTACTACTGTTCTTCAAACCAATCATTCATGGGGAGCCACGCTGATTCTAACGTTCTTTATCCCTCAAAATATTTTTGGATTTTGCTTTTTGGAATGGCCTTAACAATTAGTTTGTAAGTTATTCAAGTCACTAGTTTAATCATCTATTACTTTATAATCATACCTTGTACTCTTTAAAGTAAAAATAAATATAATCTAAAATAATTTATGTATTGTAGTCTGCATATAACAGAAGGAAAGAATAAATAGGCACTTGCTATCTAATTAAAGCAGAGATATACCAGCATGTTATCTGGGAGTAAAAGTGATTTATTTAAATTAT
>CM053580.1:323564526-323584880 GCA_028627135.1 Pseudochirops cupreus | reverse complement strand
CTTACTCATGGTTCTTCAGACCATGATTATTTTTTTTTTAAATCTCTGTGGGGCTCTGCTTCCAGAGGGGAAAGCTCTGTCCCAAATCGCTGGGGTCCTCCCAGCTGCCGTAGCTCTTAGGGAGAGGCTGGGAACTCTTCCTATATACTTCTGGCTGACTGGATAGCGAGGACTCCAAGACCAAGGCCCAAGATGGCGATCCGTCTAGGCCGCTCAACGCGAGAGCTCTGGCCTGAGAACAGTCGCTCAGTCCCCCTGCTGCCTGCAGGCCGGGGCGGGAAGCTGCAATGCTGAGGCGGGTGCAAAACCTCTGCCTTTTGCTTTTCCGCTCTGGAGGCCTTCTGGCGGGACTGCTTATCTCCCCCTTTCACAATTCCCATTCACAGCTGCAGCTAATCCGCTCACCTGAAGCTCCCCTGAAGCTCCTCAGCTCCTCCTGTCCAGCCGCCCCGGGGCACAGCTGTGGCTTCAGGCCAGGCTGGTTTCGGTTCGAAGTGCTGATATGGTTCCTCGTAGCCGAGCTGACTTTGGTGGGAAGTATCTTTGTGTGCATTTTGGAGTTCTAGGATTGGTTTAGAGTCCTATTTTATGGGTATTTTGGGGTGGCTATGTGAGAGCTGTGATATGTTGCTGCTGCTACGCCGCCATCTTGGCTACGCCCCCTCCACTTAACATTCTTATAAATTTTTAAACCAAAATATACTTGTTAGGTCAAGGGCCATCTCCAGTCATCCTGATCTAGATCTGACCACTGGCCCCAGAAGACTTCGGAGGAGAAAGTGAAGCTGGTGACTTTGCACAGTCCTCCCTCACTTAAATCCAATTCACTTGCAAGTTATGGCATCACCTCCCTGATGTCATGGTCCTCTTCCAGAATGAAGGACAAACAACAACTTCCTAGTTTGCTACTATATACTGTTTTTCCTTATGAGAATGTAAGCTCCTTGAGGGTAAAGACTCTTATTTTTGTATTTGGATTTCCTGTGTTTAGCATAGTGATTGTCATATTATTATTTAATAAATGCTTTTTAAATTCATTCTTACAGCCCAATAATATTCTGTTACACTAATATACTACAACTTGTTTAGCCATTTCTCAGTCACTGGACATATATTTTTGGCAGGGTATGGAGAGAAAGTTAGGTGATATAGTGGCTAATGGAAAATATGGAGTCAAGAAGATGTTTGTATGAATCCTGCCCCCCCCCATGCATCTTGGCTGTGTGACCCTGGACAAGTCTCTTAACCTCTTTATAATCCCCACTCTGTTTCAATCTCTCCCTGTCTACTGACAGCATGTTCAAAATGGAACACGTTATCTCTTTCTGTTTCCCCCCACCTAAATTCTCTACTGCTATTAAGGGGCCCAGGATTGCAAACTAGGTGTCACACTGGACTTCTCTCAGCTCTCATATCTGTTGCCAAAGCCAACTGATCCATAATAGCTCTTGTATATGCTGCCTTCTCTCCTAACATTGCTATTACCCTGTTTTAGGCCCTTATCACATCATGCCTAGACTATTTCAACAGTCTTCTGGTTGGTCTACCTGTTACAA
Source organism: Pseudochirops cupreus (assembly GCA_028627135.1). NCBI lineage: Eukaryota > Metazoa > Chordata > Mammalia > Diprotodontia > Pseudocheiridae > Pseudochirops > Pseudochirops cupreus. The sequence goes on along the minus strand of CM053580.1, from coordinate 323,583,324 downwards.
ATCTCTCCCCACTCCAGTCTATTCTCCACTTAGCTATCAGAATGAGCTTGCTAAAAAGCACAGGTCTGACCATGTCACTTTCCTCTCCTATTCAATAAAATGGCTCCCTATCACCTCCAGGATCAAATCTAAAACCAGCATTTAAAGTGCTTCAAAATGCAGTCTCCACTTGCCTTTCCAGTCTTTTTAACACCTTACACTATACCATGTACTTTCCGATCCAGTGACATGACTCCTGGTTGTTCCTTGCAAGGGACACTTCATCCCCCAATTCCAGAGATTTTCAGTGGCTGTCTCTTATGCTTGAAATGTTTTCACTCCTCATTTCCACCTCTTGGATTCCTTTAAGTTCCAGTTAAAACTGTACCATCTATAGGAAGCCTTTTCCAATCCTCCTAATGCTAATGCCTTCCATTTGTTAGATTATTTCCAACTTATCCTGAATACAGTTTGTTTGCACGTTGCCCCCCCTGTTATACTGTAAGCTCCATGAGAGCAGGGGCTGTTTTTTGGTCATTCTCTTTAATCCTCAGTGCTTGGTATAGTTTTTGGCACATAGTAGGTGCTCAATAAATGTTCACTGACTCAATTTCCTTCATTTTTTACAGCACAGTAAAATTCCACCATAATCACATACCACAATTTTTTCAGTTACTCCCCAGTCTGACAGGCATCTATCTCTCCCCATCTAGTAGCGGAATCTCTCAGTCAAAAGGTATGGATATTTTAGTGATTTTATTTATATAATTTCCAGTTGCTTCCCAAAACTGCTGCAGCGATACACAGTTACACCAACAATCCATCAGTGTGTTTATCTTCTCTCTCATCTTTGCCAATTTGCAGCATATGAGGTGAAACCTCAGGGTTGTTTTGATTTGCATTTCTCTTATTAGTGGCAGAGTATTCTTTCACCTGGCTGTTAATAGTTTACAACTCTCTTGAGAACTGTTTGTTCATATCCTTTGACCTCTGGCTTGACTCTACTGGCTTTTGGGGTGGTGTGTGTGTGTGTGTGTGTGTGTGTGTGTGTGTGCGCGCGCGCATGCACGCGCAAATAAAATTATGTACCTTGGAAACCAAACTCTTACAGATTAATTTGACTGTGCATTATGTTTGTTGCAGAAGCTTTCTAATTTGATGTAATCAAAGTTGTATGTCTACTTTATCTTTTGTAATTGCTTCTACTACCTGTCAAAGCTTTACAAAATATTTTTTTTTTGGTAATTAATTCTACTACATCTCCTACCCGCTGCTTTATTTCCCACCTAACTGCAATCCTCTTGACTTCCCCACTATATCTTGGAAACCTCTACATCCTGCAAAATCACTTCAGCTGTGGAACTCACACCTCCAATACTCTATGCCTTTAGGGTCTCTCCATCCCTGTGATTGGGAGGTAGAGAGCTCCTAAAACCTCCACTTAAGGGATGGTGCCAACACCAGTCATCTTTTCATTTCCCGCCCAGCTACAGCCTTTGGATTTCTCCACCACACTCCTATGGCAGGTACTTCCCCCCACTCCTACTCCAACTTCCTTCAGTGTTCGGTCTTCCCCCACTGGATTGTGAGCTTTTGAGGGACTGTCTTTTGCCTTTCTTTGTATCCCTAGGACTTAGCACAGTGACTGATATATAGTAGGTGCTTTAAAAATGCTTAATGACTTGACTGAGCTACAAAAGGTGTACGATCTACTCTTCTAATTCAGAATGTTATGTAAAATATGGAGTAAGGTGTTGGTCTAAGCCTAACTTCTACCACACTGCTTTCCAGTTTTCCCAAAGGGAGTTCTTTCCTAAGCAATTAATGTTTTCAGGTTTATTAAACACTAGATCATTGAGTTTCATTGTTTCTGATTCTCTCATATCCAATCCGTTCCACTGATCTCCCCTCTATTTTTTAAACAATATTAGAGATGGCTGTCAAAGACAAAAACAGATTACATTATAACCTTGTCTGTAATATCTTAGAAACAAAGAGGATGGGACAATTATAAGCAGTATATCCTCTCATGAAACAGAAGCATTGGTGGGTTAAAACTCGTTGAAAAAAAAACTTGGCAAGATATCCAACTAAACAAAATCAACCCAAGGGCATTCAAGGATAAAAATGAAAGGATTATGTAAACAGAATAAAAATAAAATAATATTTACCAAAAATTCATCTCAATAAATTATTTTCTCCATCACGAACTTAGACTGTTAACAACCATAGCACGAAATATGCTTACAGGAGTTAGAAATTGTATTAAAGAAAACAATAATGGAGAAATCATTTGTAATGAACAAAGGGTATGCAGAAGACATCAGCCCTGGAGGCGACAGTTTTGAGCATAGTCAGGAATAAAAGGTACCTGAAGGAGGGGAAGATACCAAAGAGGTCACAGATCTTATTAATAACAACAAAAAAGGAACCTGAGAAAATATCAGAAACAACCAATCTATATGTCTACTCTCTCATTTATACAAAATTGTTTAAGTGTCATCTATACATGAATTGAAGACATCTTTAATGAGGGTATTTATGGGAATATTCACAAACATTTCGCAATGAATCATATCTTGATCATTTAGCAACTTGAGATTCTTTTGATGGCAGAAATACCTCTCTGTTCAAAGACCCTCTGATAATAAACATCAGGGGGAAAAAGCTCCTAAAGGAGTTTGGCTTGTCCATTCACACAGGAATAACCAAATAAAGGAAGAATGTCTATTGCTCAGATTTCAACATCACTTGGACAGCTACCTTAGAAAATTACACATCATGCATGTCTGGGATAGAAAGTACAGACTGACAAATTGAGCCCCGAGTTGAACAGGAAAAGAAGAGTGGGCTGAACTGCTTTTAGGAAAATGCAAAGGTCTTTTTTGGACCCTAAGTTTCCGGTCAAAGCAGAGGCCAATCTTTCTAATACTAACAATCTACTGGTGCTGTTAAACGACAGAAAGTAGTGGGACACAACTACTTCTAAATAACAAAACTGAGTACTGAGCAGATGGTAATGGGGAAGCATGTGGTTTTTGCCAGTAGGCTGTAACATATAAACAATGAAAAATTCTGAAGAAAAGGTATAAAAAAAGTCAAGATAATGAAAAGATGAGCTGGTCATGTGGCAAGAACAAGGGATAAAAAGCCAGCCCAGCCTGATCCACTGATACCCCTGAAACATCAAAAGAAAGCACAGAAGACTGCCAACATGCTGGATGGAGCCTATGTGATACAATGTAGACAAAAGTCAGAGTGGAGGTGGATGACATGGATGGGTTGCATTCTGCATTGTTGGAGGGAACTCAAATGATTATATATCCATTTCTATATTTTAGGATTTGATAAAGAAGTTACGGTTACTAATGTGGGAATCATTCTTGAATAAGCTATCTGTGTATGTCTGGACTATTAACTTGTTAGAGACAAAGATCAAGATACACAATTAAAAGAAATAAAAATGAGAAGGTATGACATGCAACTAAAACAAATCTAATCTGATCTATTTCAATTAGCTGCTGATGCAAAAAAAGATGGGAAATGGTTGGAGGAACAGACATAGATGCCAATTATAATCATTTCCTAAATCAGTTTCATAGATAGATAGCAAGTCATTAACAAGGCCAAAGAGCCTAGGAACCATTTCCAACACCAAACTGATCTACCTCCCAAATGGAAACACAGGAAAGCTAATGGCAGTTTAGAATATCAAATCACGTACAAAATATGGAGAATGACAGATTATGAATAGTACTGAGATATAAACAGTAAAAAGTAGTGGATCAAAAAAGTTCACAGAAAGTTTAGTGAAAGATTCAACTGAACAAGTCATCACAAGGGCATTTAAGGACAAAATTGGAAGAAGACAACAAAAAAATATGTAAAAGACCCACAGAGGTTTATACAACATTTTTCATCATCAAACACAGGGGAGCTACCACATTTGGTTGCTAAACTGACAGATTTGGATGTTCTGCATAAGTACATGGAAATGGTACTAAAAAAAGTAAAGCTAGGGAAAACAAGAAAGACCAAGCATAAACAGTGTAGGTTCATGATGGAGGTGACAATTCTGAAGTGCTGAGTTATTGATTCTCAATGTATCTTTAAGAGGGGAAGACAGGAAAGATGTGGAAAAACCTTGGAGTTTAATATTATCACAAAAAGACTACTGATGCACATACCTACTTTTAACCATATAATAACACCAGGAGAATTTGGGGGTCTTTATGGAAAGACTGGACCTGTGATTTTATTCACAAAGAGAGCTCATGGTAAGAGATTTCCTTTACCAACAAGAAATTGGTACATGAGATTTTTATGAGAATAATTTACAGATATATTGGGGGTTTCCTTGATAAAAGTATGGGAAGGGAACTAGCAAATTTTCACAGACAATATTCTACAGAGGATCATAAGTTTATCATCACACAAGTAACTAAAAGGGAACAGAGAATACAAGATTCTACTGCACTTACTGTTTGTTGACTATAACAGTGAATTTTATTTTCTTCAAGGCGTCTCATGCATATTTCTCATGTATAAAATTGTACATGACTCCATAAAAGATATAACAGAGGTAATACTAATACTGGCTTCTCATTATTAGTTCTTATTATTAGCATTTAGCCAGATATGAAACAGGGATAAGCTTGCCAATGGTGTTTCATAACTGTCATGGAGACTGGACTAGCACAAAGTCCAAATAAAAAAAGGAATTCCCTATAAATCTGCAGTTTTCAACCTGTGGGTCGTGACCTCTTTGGAGGTAGAATGACCCTTTCACAGGGGTTGCCTAAGACCATCGGAAAACACATTTTCCGATGGTCTTAGGAACTGAGACACCATTCCTCTATCCGTCTCCAGGTAGGTCCCCCCACATACGAGTATTAAAGGGTCGCAGCATTAGGAAGGTTGAGAACCACTGCTATAGATGGTGAAGTCCTTCAGATGTTCCTTTTTTGCCAATGACATTATATTGCCTATATCAATCTCCAGAACATAACAGGATCTCCTTCATTCAAAAGAGTTTGACTTGACTATCTGCTCTGAAAAAAAAAGTAAATGAAGAATGCCTATTATTGAGATTATAGTATTCAGGAGGATGGTGAACCCATAGAGTTCATCTGTCAGTCAGTATTTATGTCTTGGATAGACACTGAACAGTAAGTTGAGCTTACTGTACAGAACTATACTGGAGAGTAGCTAGTATACTGGAGCTTACAGTATAGAATTATACTGAAGAGCTGACTGGATTGCTGCAAAGAAACTATATAGACTTTTAATAACCCTAAGCTTTTCCTGAAACAAAGGACAGTATTTTTTTTTAAACACCAATATTTTTTTTGTGATGAGAGACAGCTAGCTGTGTTTAAGTCCTGCCTCTGACAGACACTGGCAGTTATCCTAGGCAAGTCACTTCTATTCAGGGTCCTAAGAAACTCTCTAAAGTTGTAACTCCAAGAGATAGTGCTAATTTGCAATAATAGAGGAAGTTCCTCACCAGGTACTCTGTGAATAAAATCACAGATTCAATCAGTCTAAAGATCCTCAAATTCTTCTAGTGACATCGAATACGTACAAATTAGGGAATGTGACAGTCTCCAAATAAGTGAAGCTGAGGATCACTGAAAGGCAATGAAAAGGTATATGGCTGGTGTGAGACTACAACATATAAAGAATCATGCAGAAGTTACGTAAGGATGGCATTAGAAAAATATATAACTAGAAAAAACACACGGGTTAATCACACAGCAAGAATGATGGATAACTGAAGGACAGTCTGTATGCAATCTAGTAGTCCAGTTTGACTAGAAGGTGTAATGTGAAATAAGACTGGAAAGGTAGGTTGCAAAGGGTATTAATTTGACAGGCTAAGAAGTCTGTATTTTATTCCAGAAGAGTAAGGAGCAAATTAAAAGTTGAGGAAGTCAGGTCTGTGCCTTCTGAAGATTACTTTAGCACCTTTATGGGGAATGGATTGGTGAGAGGAAAGACTGAAATAAGGGAAACCAGTCAGGAGTCTATTGTAACAGCTCACAGCTGAGGAGGGCTTAAACTATCATGGTGACTGTGGTCAGAAAAAAGGGGACAGATTTACACAAGTTGTGCAGATAGACTCTTTAAGACTTAGAAAGCAGACATGAGAGGAAATGACACTTTCAGAGTCAGAAGCCCCTTAGAGGGTATTATATATAGACCAGTAATCACTTCCACAATGACTAGCACCTAGCCTTCAAATAATCTCTCTTTCCTCTCAACTCTCATAGCACTTTTTTGTATCCCTCTCTCACAGAGCTCTTCTAATCAGTCTTAATAGTTATTTTCATATTAATTACTTCCCTAACAAGACTGTAATAATAATTCATGTTTACACTGCACTTTAGTTTTTTCACAATGGTAAACTTATTGATAGTCAATAAAGCAGTATGCAATTGGGAATAAACTGACTTGAACAGATGATACCAGAGGAATAGGGATTGTGCCTTACGGTCTATACAGACCAATAGTACTAGATTTCAATCAATTGAATTATTTAATATTTATACTAGCAATGTAAAATTGGAAAATTCTGATATGTATGTATGTAGCTGGAAGGTAAATAAAGAATAGGGAGATTATTTCCCTTTTACAGAATGAAGAATTGAAGTTTAGAAAAGTTAATGATTTACCTCCATGTCACACAGTGAAAACCTTTCCAAAGGAGAACCTATCATCATTTAATTTTCACTTTATAGTGTGCCTTGGTCAATAGACACATGAACAGATGTCGTAGGTAACTGAGAGAAAAGAGTCAGATGCAAGGGTGACTTTGAAATTTTGCTATTTATTTGCTTAAGCTTCTTTATTCATAATTATATTTTAACAAATTTCAGCAAAAGATTAGTTTAATTTTTAATTGAATTCAATAATATGCTTAAGCTAAAGACTAAATGCTGATGAGTATCTGTAGCAAAGAGGCATAATTATCAAGTAGGTAAATTATGCAGAATTATGCAGACTCCCCATTCACAGCTTTAAAAAAAAAAACCTCCAAATATAATAGCCTTTGGTGAGTATAAGGAGCTCCACCACATGGTATAAAATGTCTTCTCAGGTTCCTAATACCCATAAAAACCTTTGAAAAAAGAAAGACTGCCCACAGGCTATGACTGAAAGAAGTGAACAACAAGAACAGTGTCCCTGAATTTTAGAGTAGGGTTTAAGTAGAGTGTAAAAAAGTAGGAAGAAGTCAAGATATAAAAGACAAAAAGAAAATTTTATATCTGATCCCACAGGTCATGGAGAACCACTAAAGAAGAGTGGCAGGGCCAGATCCGTACTTTAGGGAGATCATTCTGATAGCTTGAGGGGAGGATAAATTGAAGCAGGGGAAAAACTTGAAGTAGGAAGACTAAGCAGAACACTACTACAATAATCTAGGCAAAAGGTGGCATAGGCAGGCACCAAGGTGATGGCAATGTCAGAGTAGAGAAGTGGGTATATGTAAGAGATGTAAAACTGACAGGACTTGGACAACTGATTGTATATGTGATGTCCATGACAGTAATAGAAAAGTTAGGAATGGAAAGTGTAGGGGGAAGGGGTGGAGGGGAAGGATAACGAGTACAGTTTTGAACATGCTGAATTTAAAATGTCTATGGGATCTCCAGTTTGAGTTGTCCAATAAACAGTTGGAGATGCAATACTTGGTGCTAAGAGAGAAGTAAGGGCTAGCTTAGTAGATCTGAGAATCATCTATATAAAGAAAATTGAATTCATGGTAGTTGATGAAATCACCAAGCAAAATAGTAGAAGAAAAAAGCACAAGAGAGATTCTTGGGGGACACCCATAAGTTACTAGAAATGACCTGGATAAAGATCCAGTAAGGATCCAAACTGAGCCCCTCAGATAGGCTGGAGAAACAACAGAGAAGATTAGAGAGAAGATAATATTATAGAGAAAAAGGCAACTGACGGTCAAAGGTCGAAGAGAGGGCAAGATGGATGAGGATTAAGAAAAAGTCATTAGATTTGGAAATTAAGATTTCAAAGGCAACTCTAGCCACAGTTTTGGTTGAATGAAGTAAAAAGACAGATAAAAAGACTATAGAAGAGACTGAAAAATAAGGAAGTGGAGGTTCCTATTGCAGATGGCCAAAAGGAGTTTAGAGGCTCGAGTGGTTGAAGCCCAAAAAGCAGTTTAGCTACAAACGAGAGGAGAAATAGAGTATGATGACTAAAAGGGACAGATGTATAAAGTGAGGATTTGGTGAACATGGGGGAAATATGAGCATAGTTTAGAAATGGCTGGAAAGAAAAGAAGGATGATAAAGGTCGGACAAAAAAAATTTGGAGGAGAAACGGCAGAAAGAGGAGAAAGGTACTTCAATGATCACTAAAACTATCTACCATATTTAATGCCTGTCAATCTGATGGGAAGATGAGTTGTTCCCCCCTTCTCCAAATCCACTGAGGCATCAGGAGCTCTTTGCCTGACTCCAACAGCCCCAAGTATGTTGTAAACACTTAGTATGCATTGTGGGAAAGCTGGAAATTCTTCAAACTAAGTATGAAGTGAGAATGTAGGCAGATCTCAAAATCCCTTAAGAGACTATAGGCTAAAGATGATGTTTGAGGTCACAGCTTGAGGGCTTCATAGCAGGATTTCTAAGTGAGAATACAGGCTGGGGGTGGTGGTGGTATGTCCCTTATTATCCCTCATGCAAAGCTAATGTCAGAGCCTAATCCCTAAGATATTATTCATTATATGCATACAACTTCCCATTTCTATCTTATCCTTTCCTTTTTTGCTGCATTTTTGGGGAAAAATTGTCTTCATTCTTAATGCCTATATCTTCTCAGTGTCCCTACTACTCAATCACTTATGTTTCTGTCTTACTCTACCAAACACCACTATAAGGTTACAAACAACCTCCTAATCATCAAATCCAATGGCCTTTGCCCAGTCCTTATTGACTTCTATGCAATTTCTGCTCTATCCAACTTGGATTTCAGACCTACTAAATACCCGTTCTCTTCCTTTTTCTGATCACTCCTTTTGTCTCCTCTCTCCTATTTAGCATAGGATATTGTTTTGCTTATCTTCACCTATATTTCCCAAACTAATACTTACAAAATCCTTACTGAATCAAAAATCCCAAGAAATAAAGATGATTTGAAAAATTTACTGTCAAAAATGTTATAGCCATCTTCATGTTGCTGTGTGCCAACCCTCCCCTCAATTTATCACCTAGTAGCACTGAAATTAGGTAGGAAGCTCTTCTGGCAGACTCAAAATTGGCCAAGCCCCATAAGATTTAAAAGAACTTACACTTATCTGTCTCAGCCCTTGAAAATGTAGGATGATCACCTCTATGCCACAAGGATGCACTGAAATACTGTACTACTTTCATGGAGCAACTAGTGGTACTTAACATTAAAAACTACTAGTGAATGTATTTACTTATGCAAAGTCTTTTTTGTTGTTCCAAGAGTTCCATATAAATGGGATTCAGCACAAAACTAGGTCGACCATATAATCACATGAATATAATGTACCTTTGCCAAAACTGTCCTGTTTTTATTGCCTTGGGGAAGTCAATCAATCTCTTTAACTACAGTTCCTTCATCTGAATGAGGATAATCATACCTTCCCCCAAATCTCCTTTCAAGACAATTGTATAAGAATTAATTAGATTATATAAACATTTGTCCATATAACACTTACATATGCAAGTGCAGAAATACTCCACAGTACTTCAAGAGTAACCCTCCAGACTGGTGGATTTTCTGCCCCAATGACAGGCAGTATTCAGGTTAAATAACTGCCTGAACATCTGACCAAAAAACATCAAAAGACAAACGCCAGAATAGGGTGACGGGAAGGGGGAAAGGCTGAGAGAAAAGAGGTACCTTAATGCTCTATCAATGGAAGTGTGAATGAGTCTAACTCATCTGGAAAGCAATTTGGAACCACGCCCCTTAAGTTATCACCCCGTTCATAGCCTTTGACCCACAATATCATTATTAGGTCTTTACCTCCCCCTCTCCCCAAAGGAGATCAGAGAAAGAGGAAAAGGATGCAACGTATGAAAACATTCGTAACTGCTTTTTTTTCCCCGGTGGCAAAGATCTGGAAACTGAAGGGGTGCCCAACAACTGGGGAATGGGGAACAAGTCATGATAAAAGAACGTAAAGGTATAATTTTATGCAGATGTAATAATATCAAATAAATCTCGGCGTAATGAAAGTGAAACCCCGGTCACACAGAAGGGGTCCACAGCCCTGAGGGCTCTTCCGGGGGAAGAAGGGAGATGGGGTGGATAAAAGGGGGTTCCCTCCGGGTTTTTGCAGACGCGGCCGCCGAGGCCCCGGGAGGCAGGGCGGGGACGGAGTCTTCCTTCCGGGGATGGCGCGGTCAGTCTCCAGGGGCGGCCCGGACCGAGGCAGCACTTACCGAGCACTGGGCACGTCTACAGGCCCGAGGCTCCCGCCGCCGGCGAGCGCGTGGTTGCTGTATTTCTCCTCCATCCCGCGCGTCTCAGGAGCCGCCGCCGCCGCCGCCGCTGTCGCGGGCCCCGCCGCGGCCAGTCCTCATCTCCCGCCGCCGCCGCCGCCGCCGGGCCCGGCCCTTCACTCGCCCATGGCAGCAGGCCGAGGCCTCGAAGGCCCTCCCCACACGCGCGCTCAGAGGTCAGCCTCACTAGGCCGCGAGCTGCGGCTCGGGCTGCGGCTCCCACTCTGGCTCAGGAGGCGCGGGGTTACCCCGAGGTTTCAGCGGCGTAAACGTTGCCAGGCCACGTCATCCGGCCGGGCCAGGGCGGCCTCCTCCCAGTGCGCCTGCGCCAAGGACCATCTACTCCACTCCCCCCCCCCCAGCCCTTCCTCCTTCCCCGCCCTTTACTAACCTCCTCCCCCCTCCTTTGGATAGAATCTACCCGGCCCCGCCCACCCCTCCCTGCCTCTCTCTTCCATTACTTTCCCTTTCTATTCTGGCAAGGAATCTTTGTGAACAAAGTCCGGATGGAAGGATGGATGGTTGATGACGTGATGACTGCGGAAAACTGCGCAGAATCACGCATCTCTGAGTTAGGAGAACCTTTAAAATGGCCTAGTATTTCTATACTGATGATGATATCTAGTGTTTCTACAACAATGATAATGATGATGATGATGATAACTAGTGTTTTTATAATAGCTAACATTTATAAAGTGCTTACTATGTGCCAGGCGCTGTTCTAGGTGCTTTACAATTGTCATGTCATTTGATCCTCACAACAGCCCTGGGAGGTAGGTGCTATTATTTATTCCCATTTCACATTTGATAAAACTGAACATAGAGTTTGAGTGATTTGGCCCAGAGTCACACAGCTAGTATCTGGATGAGACTCCAGGTCCAGCACTTTAACCACTTTGATATCTAGCTAGCTTTCAGAAGCCATCTAATCCAAGCCATAACTAAGTAGAACCTCTTTATCCCGCTGTTATCCCCAATCTGGGATGGCGAATTTACTGCACCATATTTGTGCAGTGACTTCTTATCCTCTATTCCTTGTCGTTCCTCCATGGAAGAGAAAAATGGAGGTGGATCTTGGAGGAAGTTATGTGTATAGAAAGGTGAAATGGAGTAGAAGAGCATTTCAGGTAATGGAAAAAAAAACAAACATGGAGGCAGTAATTAATAGATGGGTGCTAGCAATGTAAACATATTGACTTGGCTATAATGAGGATAAGATTGAAACTTATATACTCTCATATGAAGGAAATTGGTGCAAAACTATAAAAGATATTTCTCTAATATTAAAAAATAGCTCCTGAGTCCAAAGGACTCTCTTCTAAGGAGGTCCCTGTGCTCTGGATTTGTGACCTGACTGTATATAGGACTTTCAACCATTTCTGATGAAAAGACCAGAGCTGAATGGAAAATTTTATCTTCAAATGCAAGACTGAAGAGAAGAATAAAAAGGTAAATAGGAAAGAGAAAACAAAAGGGATTCAGTAAGATTAAACTGTTTACATCCTTACAGGGAATCATGATACATTTAACTCTTAAGAACTCTATCGTTATTAAGGCAGTTAGATGGAGTATACATAAACAGAGATTGTATGTATAAATTGACTTTGATGGGATGAGATCCATCCCTCCAAAAAACTTGAGAATTAAGGGGTGAGAAAAGGGGTTGCACTGGGGACAAGAGGGAAGGGAGAGGTAGAATGGGGTAAATTAACTCAAATGAAGAGGTTCGAAAGACCTATTATCATGTAGAGAAAGATGGGGATGGTGGGCATCACTTGAACCTCACTTTCATTGGAATTGGCTCAAATTTCCTCAAAGAGGAAATAATATACACACTCAGTTGGATATAGAAATCTATCCTACATTATGGAGAAGTAGGAGAGGAGAAGAATCAGAAAAGGAGGAAGGACTAACAGAAGGAAGGGCTGATTGGGGGAGATGATCAGAAGGAGAAAGAGAGAGAGAGAGAGAGAGAGATGGGAAAAGTACATATTTAAGGATAGTTAAGTGGGAAGTACATATTTAATCATAACTGTGAATGGGATAAATTCACCCATAAAACCGAAGTAGAGGACAGAATGGATGAAAAACCAGAATCCTAGAGTATGTCATTTATAGGAAACACACTTGAAGCAGAGAGACATGCAGAGTAAAGGTAAGGAGATGGAGCAAAATCTATTATTCTTTGGCAGAAGTAAAAAATAAAAAAAAAGCAGGGTTAGTAATCATGATCTCAGACAAAGCAAAAGCTAAAATAGATCTAATTAAGAGAGATAAGGAAAGAAACTACATCTTGCTAAAAGGAACCCTAGACAATGAAATAATATCAATACTAAACGTATATGTATGTAGTGGTAAAACAGCCAAATTCATAAAGGAGAAGTTAAGTGAATTATAGAAGGAAATGAACACTAAAACTATACAAATGGGGGACCTCAACTCTCCCCTCTCAGAACTAGATACCTCTAACTACAAAATAAACAAGAAAGAAGTTAAGGAGGTGAATAGAATTTTAGAAAAGTTAGATATGATAGAACTCTGGAGAAAACTTAAGGAACAGAAAAGAGTATGCCTTTTTTCTCAGTGGTACATGCCCCCAGCACAAAAATTGACCTTGTATTAGGGCATTAAAAACCTAAAAATCAAATGCAGAAAGGCAGAAATATTAAATGCATTCTTTTCAGATGATCATAATGCAATAATTACATTCAATAAAGAACAGTGGAAAGACAAATTATAAAATTATTTGGAAACTAAATAATCCTAAAGAATGAGTGATTCACACTAGTGATTAGAGAAATGCAAATCAAAACAACTCTGAGGTAAAAACATCTTACCAGCCAGACTGGCTAAGATGACAAAACAGGAAAATGATAAATGCTGGAGAGGATGTGGAAAAATTGGAACACTAATGCTTTGTTGATGGAGCTGTGAACTGATCCAGCCATTCTGGAGAGCTATCTGGAACTAGGGCCAAAGGGCTATAAATAAGTGCATACCCTTTGACCCAGCAATACCACTTCTAGGGTTATATCCCAAAGAGATCAGAGAAGTGGGAAGAGGATCCGTATGTACAAAAATATTTATAGCAGCTCTTTTTGTGGTGGCAAAGAATTGGAAAACAAAGGGATGCCCATCAATTGGGGAATAGCTGAACAAGTTGTGGTGTATGAATGTAATGGAATACTACTGTGCTATAAGAAATGAGGAGCTGACGGACTTCATAATAACCTGGAGAGACTTATATAAACTGATGCTGAGTGAGAAGAGCAGAACCAGGAGAAATTTGTACACAATCACAGACACAATGTATGCATGATGGCTAACTTCAGTAGACTGGGCTCCTCTCAGCAATGCAAGGTTATAAGACAACTCCAAAAGACTCATGATTGAAAGAGATATCCACATCCATAGAAAGAGATGTAGAGTCTGAATGCAGATTGAAACAAACTACTCGCTCTGTTTCTTTTTCTTATTTTGTTTTGTTTTCTCTTTCCCACTGATCATTCCATCAGTTATAATCCTTCTTTACAACCTGACTAATGATTAGTGTGAAGATATTTGTAGATCCTATATTCGAGTACATGCCACCATGATGGGGGGTGGGGTGAGGGAGGGGGAGAAAAATCTGGAACTCAAGGGACTGTGGAACTGAATGTTGTAAACTAAAAGTAAATAAACCAATTTAATTTGTAAAAAAATGAGTGATTCAAAGAACAAATCATAGAAACAATTTCATTAAAAAGTATGATGGTAAAATTAGACAGCATACCAAAATTTATGGGATATAGCCAAAGCATACTCAGGAAAATTTATGTCCCTAAACTTTCATGTCAGTAAACTAGAGAAAGAGCAGATCAATGAATTAGGCATGTAACTAAAAAATATTGAAAAAGATCAAATTAAAAATTCTCAATTAAACACCAGATCGGAAATCCTGAAAATCAAAAGAGAGATTATATTGAAAGTAAGCGAACTATTGAAGCAATAAAACAGATAAACGATTGGTTAGTTTGATTAAAATGTAACTTCCCAAATCCTTTTATGAAGTTTGAACTCCTCTCTGATTGAGTACTAAAGGGAACAAATTATTGGCTTAGCAAACAAATTAGCCACACCTCTCTGGGGGCTTTCAGTTGGTAAGTCCTTGGCAAATTTCTGAAGTTCAGAAGGGGGAGGGTTAAAACAAGAAGTTATCTGAAAGGAAGGAGGAGAAAGTTTCTGTCTCTTCTACCCCAGCCTCCTCAGCCCAGTTAGCCAAATCTCTCAGCTAAGCATTTATTAAGCATGAGTTCCTCTACAATTTTCTTTCTTTCTTTTTTTTTGGAGGGCAATCAGGGTTAAGTGACTTGCCCAAGGTCACACAGCTAGTTTTGTGTGTGTGTGTGTGTGTGTGTGTGTGTGTGTGTGTGTGTGTGTGTGTGTTAACTGTCTGAGGTGGCATGTGAACTCAGGTCCTCCTGACTTCAGAGCCGGTGCTCTATTCACTGCGCCACCTAGCCACTGCTCAACAATTTTCTTTCTGGTTACTGACTCTGACTTAAAACAAAATCCTTCTCGTCCTTAAATATCCAGTGAACTTTCTGACAGTGTTCTTCCTTCAGTAACCAGATGGAGAGACTTCAACCTGGGCCAGGGAAGCTACTTAGCTCTGACAATTTCTCACCCCCCTCTAGAACCATGTCTGGGATGCATAGCCTGAATTGTTTTGTGGTTTGTCCTTCATTCTCAAAGAGGACCATGACATTAGGAAGATGATGTCATGACTAGCAAGTGAATTGGATTTAAATGAGGGAGGGCTGTGCAAAGTCACCAGTCTCATTGGAGCCATTTGGGTCCAGTGACAAGATATAGATAGGACAACTGGAGATGACCCAGCATTTAATAAACTGTGTAATTGTAAAGAGAAGAGAGAGAATGTGAGTGATGAAGGCAATGTGTGGTGCAGAGTGCTGAACTGATCATAGATTTCTCTCCAAGCTGAATAATCACATTCAACAAAAGTAGTGGCCCCAAGGCAAAATGACAACCAGAAGAATTAATGTCAATAAATTAGAGCACTTTTGTGAGTGGGAACAGTTTATTGCTAACTTGGAGGGAAAATTGAGCCGACACACAGTTGGTAATATTAGAGCAGAAAAGGAGTGGGCAGCTTTCCGAGATTTGGTGCAGCTCATCTGGGTCAAAACACTTGCAAACATCAAGACTGGTTTGATGAAAATAATGGGGAAATTCAGAAGCTGCTAAATGAAAAACGAGAACTCCATAGGGTTTACCAGCAGAATAGTTCATCTATCTCTAAGAAGGCAGCATTTAATGCCATCAAAAGTAAAGTGCAAATAAAGCTTAGGTGCAGGATTCTTGGCTCAGTAAAAAGGCAGATGAAATTCAGTTTTATATTGATAGTAATAATCAAAAACACTTATATGATGCCCTGAACTCAACTATTCAGTGCTGATGGAGCCACATTGATTAGAGATAAGGACATGATCCTGGGGAGATGAACTGAACCCTTCTATAGTGTTCTCAACAGACTATCATCAATCAATGCTGAAGCCATTGACCATTTACCTCAGGTTGAAGTTAAACCCTCCTTAGCTGAAGATGCAACTGAGAAAGAGGTTTTGAAATGCCATTAGGCTCCTTTTGTGTGGCAAAGCACCTAGTGTTCATTGTACTCCAGATGAGATTTACAAGGTGGGGGGGGGGAGGGTGTCCATTGCTTGTACAAAAGTTGACTGGAATTTTCTGGGTTACATAGCAAGATGAGGTTATCCTCTAGGAATTCAAGGATACCTCCATTGTCCAGCTCTATAAAGGTAAAGGAAATAGATTGGCCAGTAACAATCACTGGGCAAGGGGAGTCTCTCTCTTAGTCATTGTTAGCAAGATTCTTGCTAGAGTCCTTAATAAGCTGATCTTTCACCTGGAAAATGGTCATTTACCTGAGAGCCAGTGTTGCTTCAGAAAGGGCCGAGGAACAGTCAATATGGTATTTGCTGCCTGACAACTCCAGGAGAAATGTCAAGAGCAGAACAGAGGTCTGTATACAACATTTGCAAATCTGACCTAGGCCTTTGATACCATCAGTCATGAAGGCATATGGATAATTATGTCAAAAATTTAGTTGTCAGGAGAAGTTCATCAGTATTGTATGTCAATTTCATGTAGGCATGCTTGCCTGGGTTCTGGATAATGGACCATGCCCTTAGGCTTTCCTAGTCACCAGCAGAGTGAAACAAGGCTGTGTTCTCACTCCCACGCTTTTTAGCATGATGTCAGCCATGTCCTTCAATGAGGATGAACATGGCATCAAGGTCAGCCGCTTCACTAATGGTAAATTCTTTAACTTAAAGGCTATCAGCCAAGACCAAAGTAGAGGGAGTGTTGTTGTATCATTTTTTTGTTTGCAGATGATTGTACACTCAACTCAGCCTCTGAAGCTGAAATGCAACAAAGTATGGATTGATTCTCTGCTGCTTGTGCTGATTTTGGCCTAACAATTAACACCAAGAAAACACATGTATTCCAAGAGCCAGCACCACACTGTCCATATGTGAAACCTTTGGTTACAGGGAATGGAGAAATTTTAAATGCTGTGGATAAGTTCACTTACCTTGGCAGTATACTTTCTAGGGATGTACATATTGATAATGAGGTTGACATACAAATTGTCAGAGCTAGCTCAGTGTTTGAGAAGCTTGTAAAGAAAGTGTGGGAGAGAAGAGGTATTAGACTGACTACCAAACTGAAAGTCTACACTTGTGCTAATCTCAATGTTGTATGCCTATGAAAACTGGATAACATACCAGGGCCATGCTAGGAAACTGAATTGCTTCCATTTGAATTATCTTAGGGAGATTCTGAAGATTACCTGGCAGGATAAGATACCAGACACTGAGGTCCTTTCTTGAACTAAACTGCCACACATTGTTTGAATGCCAAAAAGGCTCTTTTATTGAGAGCTCATACCTGGCAAGTGCTCACATGGTGTTACAGAAAAAATTATATAAGGACACTCTCAAGTTCTCTTTTAAGAACTTTGCAATTGATTGTGTGATGTAGGAGGCACTGGCATAGAACTATCCAGTATGTATGTCCTCATCAGAGAAGATACCAAATTGAGGTAGCTCTAAAGAAATTTGAGATGCTCAAATTTAGAGAAAACATCTCAAATGTTTACATGGACTGTTTGTGCCCAGCCTGTAGTAGAGCACTCCGATCTTGTACTGGTCTAATCAGCCACAGTCAGACACACTATAACTTGACTTAACATAGTAATGTCATTTTGGTCCTCTTTGAGAACAATCACTACCCACCAACAACAAATGCATGTATACATGAATGTGGGTTTGCAAGACACATAACCTGTCCTCAACTCTCAAATCCCTTGTGCCTCGTCCTATTTTGACTTATGTCTTGCTAAACCCCAAATCCATGTCCAAAACAGAGCTCATTTCCTTTCCCCCTAAACCCACCTCACCTCTGAACTTCCCTAATTCTCCTGAGGACACCACTATTTCTCTAGTCACTCAGGTTCAAAATTTGGGAGTCATCCTCAACTCTTAGCTTTCGCTCCTCCTCCATAGACAATCAGTTGCCAAATCTTGCTGATTTTACCTTCACAACATCTCTTATACTCATACAGTCATCACCTCAGTTCAGGCTCTCATCATCTTTTTCTTCAACAATAGCTTCCTAATGAGTTTTTCTTGAGCCATTCCCCTTTTCGAGAAGTTTCATTGGCTTTCCATCACTTCTACAATAAATTGCAAACCTTTCTGTTTGACATTTAGATGCCTTTGAAATCTGACTCCAACCTGTCTTTACAGACAGATTTCACATTAATCCACATCATGCTCTCTATGTTCTAGTCAAATTGGTTTACTTGTTCCTTGAACAAGTATCATATCATCTCCTACCTCATTACCTTTGCATAGGCACTTCCCCTATGCCTGGAATTCTCTTGTAAACCCTACTTCTCTTTAAGACTGAGCCCAAGAACCACCTCCTTCAAGAGACCTTTCCTAATTCCTCCATTGTTAGTATGTCACCAATTACTCTGTATTTATTTTATATATACTTTGTATTTATCTATTTACATGCTATTTGCTCCAGTAGAATGTAAGCTCCTTGAGGGCAGGAACTATTTTTTCTATTTTGTCCTTGTATTTCTGGGGTTTAGCAGAGTGCCTGGGACATGGTAGATACTTAATAAATACTTATTGAATTGAACATTGAGTTCAATTATCTCTATCATTTACCTTATTTTCACCTACTCTTTTTTTTTATTTTTTTTATTTTTTTTATATGAGAT
>CM053580.1:323531987-323564026 GCA_028627135.1 Pseudochirops cupreus | reverse complement strand
TTTGTATAAGCCTCTCCAGGTAATTATGAAGTCCATCTCCTTCCCATTTCTTATAGCACAATAGTATTCCATTACATTCATATACCATAGCTTGTTTAGCCATTCCCCAATTGATGGGCATCCCCTATATTTCTAGTTTTTTGCCGCCACAAAGAGAGCTGCAATAAATAGCGGAGCCTCTTCTTTACCAGGTATAATATTCTGTGCCATTAGTTGATGCAGCTCAGCAACCAGTCAGGGTCTGTCACAGCAATGAGTCATACATGGCAAGAAGCTGGCCTCCTACGGCTCCCACATGGTCCACTGAAAGCAGAGAATATCTGTTTGCTCAGTGAGTGTGGGAAAGGCCTCATTACATAAAGCATATTAAAAAAGAAATTCCAGGTAATTCCTTTTCAGGGGGTTGGAGAAGGACCTAGGCTGCTGGGGTAATCAGGAAAGCCTTTGGGTGGAAGATGGCCTGGATTTTTGCAGAAGAGGGAGGCAGCCACTTTTTCTGGAGGCCCTGCTTCTTACAGTCATGCTAATTGAAGCAGAACCCCAGTGATTATTCAAAACTGGGGTTGAACCTCCAGCTTTGCAGATTTAGAAACTGTTTTGTCCATCTACCAGGGATTATCAGGCTCTAGGGAACTGATTCAAAGCAAACCTATAAGATACGGATTTGATAAACTGCAATAAAATTACAATTTCTTAATGTACCCATATTAAAGTGATAATGAAGTCACACAATATGGACATATTGTTGGTTTCAGGACTGATTTTCCTCCTCCTCCTCTAAAAATGGCATGCATACTGGCTAACTTCAGGGTGTTAGCAATCAGTGAGGCATCAAAAAAGGCTCCATTTAAATTTAAAACATGGCTATTTTTCCAAACTGATGGCAAATGTGCCTGTGTTCTGAAAAAGGCAAAAATATGAGTATTAAGAACAACTGCTTTTAAACAGATGGTCAGTGGGAGCAAAGGAATCCATTTTATTTTGCCTCAAATTAAAGTTTATTTTTTATTTTTTTAAGGGTGGGGAGGAGTAGGTTCATATAGAAATCCAGAGTTGTTGATTCACCAGATCACAACTACATCTAGCTGTTCTGAAGCCTACAGTAAGTAAGCTTTATTATTGAACCTTTATTCCTGGTACTTAGTCTCACACCTCAGGCGTTAATTGCTTTTTATTTTTTCAATTAAAATTTTATTGATTTCTTTTGTTTGTTTTTTCTACTTGCCTTTACTTTCAAAAATATTTCTCACCCCTTCATTATAATGAAAAAGTAAAAAAAAGAGAAAGCAATCCATGAAAACTAACGCAATCAAGTCTGACAGTGTATGTTTAATACTTATAATACCCTACCTCTACAAAGAAGGTTTATTTTTTTTTGTCCTTCATTCATGAAGAGGACCAAAATAATATCACTTTATTGGGGTCAAGATAAATTGTATTGAACTGGCTGATCAGACCAATATGAGCTCAGAAGGATCTACCACAGGTTGAGCGCAAGTAGTTCATGTGAACTTTTGAAGTGGAGATGTTCCTAAATTTGTACATCTGGTATTTCCTTTGAGCTACTGCAATTTTACTTTGCTCATAGAGCACAAAACCTTCTTTGATGCAAGCATGTCATGCTAGGCGGTCTCGTTCCAATGTCTCCCATGTCTCACAATTGATTCCAAAGTTCTTCAGAGAGAATGTAAGAATGTTCTTTTACTGTTTTTTCTGACCTCCATGTGAGTGCTTGCCTTGTGTGAGTTCTCCATAAAAGTCTTTTAGGCAAACATATGTTTGGCATTTGAAAAATGTAGCCAACTCATTGGAATTGAGCTCTCTGAAGCAGAGTTGGAATGTTTGGCAGTCCACTTTGAGAAACAACTTCAGTGTATAGTACCTTATTTGCCAGGTGATCTTTAGGATCTTTTTAAGACAATTCAAATGGAAGCAATTCAGTTGGCTGGCATGGCACTGATATATTGTTTCATAGGAATACAACAATGAGGTCAGCCCAATGGCTCATGGACCTTCAGTTTGGTGATTAGTCTAATCCCTCTTCTCTCCCATACTTTCCTTCAGAATCTCCCAGACACTGAGCTTGCTTTGGTAATGTGTGTGTCAACCTCATTATTAATGTGTACATCCCTAGGAAATATATTGCCAAGGTAAGTGAACTTATCCGCAGCATTCAAAATTTTTCCATTTGCTGTAACTGATGGTCCACGTATGGATGGTGTGGTGCTGGCTGATAGAGAGCCTGTGTTTTCTTGGTGTTAATTGTTAGGCCAAAATAGCACAACCAGGAGAGAATCAATCCATACATTGTTTCATGTCAGCCCCAGAGGCTGCACCATTATCTGTGAACAAAAAGTCATGTACCAATTCTCCCTCCACTTTAGTTGTAGCTTGTAACCTTTTCGAATTGAATAATTTACCATCTTTGATGCTCTTTTCATCCTCATTGAAGGCATCTGACAATATTGCTGAAAAATGTGGTGAGTAAAAATTTCTGAGAGACAGAGTTTCTGGGTAAATTATAATCAGTTTTATCAACTACAGCTAGCAAGTGGTCAACAAAAAGGGCTCATTTGTCATCTTGATTGATCAAAGAGGGTTTAACCTGTGAAACTTTCAATACTTATAACCTTTGGAAAAGGGGGTGCACCTGAGGGTAGAAATCAACTCTCCTTAACAAGTAATGAGAAAATGAGCATTGTAATGAGAGGTGGGTTTATTTTAATGAGGGGCTGGGAGATGTGACTCTGATTACTCAGTCTTGGTCAAAGAGACTTATTTATACCATCTATCACCTCATCTAAGGTAATCTAGACAAAAGGGAGAATCCAGAAGGGAAAATAAAACCCAATGGGCTAGAATCCATCAATTTGCCTAAACCAAAATTTCTTTACCATTGGAACAGATCTGAATTTTTCCTCTTATTATCAGCCCTGCGCTACAAAGGCTACCTGAATAATCTACAAGGGCTGATTTCTGAATGAGCAAGGAGAGGAGAAAAACCTTAGTCCTAATTCAATAATTGGTTATTAATATAAGAGAAATAATTGTTTCTCTCAAAATATCATGTTCAAAAGCGTGGGAGGAAGCACATATCCTTGCTTCACTCCATTGGTGACTAGGAAAATGAGAGAGCATCACCCATTATCCAGAACCTAGGCCAACATGCTGTTGTGAGATTGATATATAATACTGATGAACTCCGGGCAACCAAATTCTGACAATTTTCCATAAGACCATCTGACTGACAGTATTCAAAGGCCTTAGTCAGATCTACAAATGTTGTGTACAGATTTCTGTTCTGCTCCTGGCATTTCTCTTGGAGTTGTTGGGCAGCAAGCACCTTATCGACCATTCCTCAGCTATATCTGAGGCCACACAGACTCTCAGATAGATGACCATCTTCCAGGTGAAGGATCAGCCTGTTAAGGAGGACTCTGTCAAGAATCTTGCCAGCAATGACAAAGAGAGAGAGACCCCTCTTACCCCCGTGATTGTTGCAGGACAATCTATTTCCTTTACCTTTATAGAGATGGACAATGGAGACATCTTTGAACTCCTGGAGGATAACCTCCTCTTGCTATGTAACCCAGAAAATTTCAGTCAGCTTTTGTATGAGCAGTGGACCCCCTACCTTGTAAATCTCAGCTGGAATAGAATCAGCACCAGGTGCTTTGCTACATAAGAGAAACCCAATGGCATTCAAAACCTTTTCTTCACTTGGAAGTTTGGCTAGAGAGGGATTGACTTCAATCTTAAGTATACAGGCAATGGCTTCAGGATTGATTGATGATGGTTTGTTGAGAACGCTATGAAAGTGTTCAGCCCGTCTCTTCAGGATCGTGTCCTTATCACTAATCAATGTAGTTCCATCATCATGAGTAGTTGAGATGCACCATAGGTCTTTGGTCCATAAATAGCCTTCAGGGCATCATAAAAATGCTTTTGATTGTTAACATCAGTGTGAAACTGAATTTCATCTGCCTTCTTACTGAGCCAAGAATCCTGCATCTCTCTAAGTTTTGCTTGCACTTTATTTTTTTTTCTTTTTAGAGGGGGTAAGGCAGGGCAATTGGGGTTAAGTGACAGCTAGTAAATGTTAAGTATCTGAGGTCACATTTAAACTCAGCTCCTCCTGACTCCAGGGCTGGTGTGCAATTATTCCCTGTGCTACCTAGTTGCCTTTACTTTTGATAGCATTAAATGTTGCCTTCTTAGAGAAGGACGAATTATCTTGCTGGTAAATCCTGTGGAGTTCTCATTTTTCGTTTAGCAGTTTCTGAATTTCCCCATCATTTTCATCAACCCTCTCTTGATGTTTGTGAGTGTTCTGGCCCAGTTGAGTCTAATCTGTCTTTTGACATGAAGTCTTCTGGTAGTTGTCTTGATTTGAGACTGCCACTTCTGTTGAAAGTGGATATTTAGCTTAGAGAGGATAAGTCTTCGATCAATTCTACACTCTGTGCCACACATTGCTTTTGTTACTCTCACATCCTGTCTGCCTCTTCTCTTTACAATGACATAGTTTATTAAATGCCAATGTTTGTTGTAAGGCTGTATCCACAAAGTTTTATTGCATTTAGATAAATCCCTGGAATTTAGATAAATAGCTAGAAGACAGTGTTGGTGATGAGAAGGTCATGAGATACACAAGTCTTCAGTAGTAAATGAGCATTGCTGTTGATGTTTCCAACTCCATTCCTTCCAAGGACTCCTTGCCATGTCTGATAGTCTCTGCCTACTCTGGTGTTAAAGTCAACAAAAATTATAAGCTGGTCCTTTTTCAGCACATTGATGATGAGGGTCTCCAGGTCTTCATAAAATTTTTTCTTTTTTACTTTTTTTACTTTATCAGGGTTTGTCATGGTAGGAGCATAGGCACTGATGATGGTGGCATGGCACTTTGAGCCTGTTGTTCACTTTTTTTTTTAGGCATACAAGCTTGTTCACTGGATTAGTTTTGATTGCAGTATCAATACCAGCTTCACCATGTTCCCCATCACTGTGGCCACTCCAGAAAAATGTGTATCCTACTCCCACTTCAGTAAGCTGGCCTTCATTTGCCAGCTTTATTTCACTCAGGGCTGCTATTTGGATTTGTTTTCTGCTGAGTTCTCTCACAAAAAGAGCTGTTTATCTTTTGTTTATCTTTTAGGTCTATTGGATTTCATGTTGTCCGTAAGTATGTGTACATCCCGTGGAATGAAGGTGAGTGGAATCTTTGCAAAAGTTTTTGTACTTTTTTTTGTGCTTTGACCACAGAGTGTGATCTCCACCTGCTGTGGGAAGTAGGCCAGGGTTGGGTAAAGCAGACAATTTTTAAGGTACCTTTTCTAATTCCTTCCTCATGTCAGAAGGTGAGCGGTGCAGTCTTTCAAAAAGGCTGCTCAGACACCCAAGGGGACTGCCAAATCCCATTGCTGCTTCAGTCCAGTGAGAAGATAACCCTATGGCTTGGACTGCCTTTGGACTGCAGCTTGCAGTGCATTCGCCCCTGCTACTTCATTACTTGCCTGCTGCCACAGGACTTTGAGGTAAGTAAAAATGGTTAAATGGTATGGATGATGTCATTTGACTTATGCATAAATTGGATTAAAGTGAGGCAGAATTATGTAAAGTTGTCAGCCTCACTCTCTTCCGGAGCCATCAAAACCCAGTGGCAAGACAAAAGTCAAGGTATCTGGTGATGGCTCAGGATGTAATGGATAACCCTGTTATCTTTGATGTCTATCCCTACTTTCATGGCCATTGGAACAAATTATTCTCATTTACCCATTCCTCTGGAGGAAGTGTTCTCATGTTTGGGGTAGATACCCCCTAACTCACCAGAGGGTTTAGCCCTGTTAATTCTCCTTAACCTAGTTTAGCCAATCTGTTAAAATGTCTTACTGTGGTGTTGCACATGCCACAGCTTCTTGGAGCCACAGTTGAGAGTTGGGTGGATCAAGTTGACACCAAAGGTGGAAAACAGTCCTGAAAATGGCTCAGCAGTCCTCAAACTATAGGTGCCAGTCTTCTTTGAATAAAATTCTTTGAGGACAAGTTCTGTTGTTACAATTAGTGTGTAGTTTCTTTTTTGCTATTGTTGTGTTTTCTCTTTACCTTGTTGTACTCATGGGGTAGAACATTTCCTGGTTCTGCTTACTTCACTCTTCATCAGTTCAGATACATCTTTACATGTTTCTCTGAGTTCATTTCTTACAATAGTCATATTCAGTCACATTCATGTGTTGTAATTTAGCCAGTTCTTTACTATCACAAAAGGGCTGCTAAGAATGTTTTGTTGTATATGGGACTTTTCTTTCTGTTTTTGGTCTCCTTGTTGTTTATGTTCAGCAGCGTGATCTCTAGGACAAAGGGTATGGACATTTTCATACTTTTTAAAGAATAATTCCAAATTACTTTACATAGTTTTTTTTAGTGAGCATATCTTTCTACAACTCTGCCAACATGCACTATTTTTATCTTTTATAATCTTTGTTATTTTGTTCATAGTAGTAGCCATACCAAATATACCCATTTTCACTCTTTTTCCTTTACTTTGGTTTTCATGCCAAAGCTAAGCCCATTTCCTTTTTAAAGCTGAGTTACTAGACTGGTGATATCAGAAGACTGGTCATTATTTTTTTTGACCACAAAAACTCACCAAACTTGTCTACTAAGATATAGAGGGATTGCATTATTATTATTGCATAGACAATTAGATGAATTTGGAATATGTTGGATAAGTAGGAGTGGTGATTTTGAGGTCAACATCGCTAAGGAGTTGGAGTCTAACATAGGTCTTTGGCCCTATTATTTGCCATTTTTATTGTTGACATGGATACAGCTGGAATGTTTATCAGATCTGATGATGACCCAAAGCTAGGAAGGAGAGCTCTTAGGACTGCAATAAATTCCAGGGAAAGAGACATGGGCTATCCTCAAAGAACTTACCTAACAATAATTTCTTGATACAAAATCAAACGATACATTGAAATATATGATAATTCCTACACTGGGTTCTAGTATTTTGCTCTGATCCTAGATATGCTATGACACGTGTAAGAGCCAACTAAGAGAAGGTAAATTCACAATGAACAAAGAAAAAATTAAGAAAATTATTAGAAACAATTTTGGCTCATCCATCTTTGATGTTCACCTTCATCCATCTTTTACCTGTGGCTCCAACAAGCTGTAGCATGTACAGCGGCCACACACCAGCAAAGCTTCTTGGCAGATGGGCTAAAGCAGGTTGAGGGTCATCAACAGGGCTCAAACCTGTTGGTAAGTTAGAGGGATATCTAACTCAATGCCATTAAAACTGGCAATATACATTAAATGGATGAATACTTCAAAACGCATAAAATACTCAGATTAACAAAATAAGAAATAGAGATCTTAAATAATTATCAGGAAAAAAAGGAACAAGATCTACCTGAGGAGTGGCTAGCTCTGTTCAGGAGTGCAGATTGGTTGTGAGAAGAAGCCTACTGCCCAGAGGGTATACTCTTTCATCACTGAGAAATAAATATGTGCTGATTGATTTCCTGAGATATGCTTTACAAAATGCATCAGTTCAGGATAAGAAAACCCTATCCTTTGAATAGATTAATAAGTATGTATGGGGTGTTCAAAGAGGACTAGCAGTTTTGGTGTGAGGGCTTGCTGAACCCTTTTTAGGGCTGCTCGTCCATCTTTGATGCCCACCTTCACCCAACTCTTACCTGTGGCTCAAAAAGCATGTACAGCGGCCACACTCCAACAAAAGCTTCTTGGCAGATGGGCTAAACCAACAGGACTCAAACTTGTTCGTGAGATAGAGGAGTATCTACCTCAAGCATATGAAGACTTCCCCCAATGGAATGGGACAATGAGAACAATTTGTTCCAATGACCTTGAAGGTGGCTGAAGCAGTCATTGTGGAACGCTTAGAGTTTGGTTAGAAATCAAAAATGCCAAAGTCATCTACTCTATCTTAGGCCATCACAAGTCAGCTTGACTTTTGTCACTAGACTTCAGTGACTCTGGAAGAGAGAATGAGGCTGATGACTTTGTGCAGCTCTGCCTCACTTAAATCCAATTCACAAGCTAGTCAAGACATCACCTGTGGTGTCATTGCTCCTCTTGAAAAACCAAGGAGAAACAAAACAACAAGTAACCCAGATAAGAAAGCACAACAGATTGATGGAATTTTTTTGGTACCTAGTGATTACATCTCATATAATCACCAGTCACTCTGGCTGTCAATATGTTTCTTCCAAGCTTCCAGATTTCAGACTCAGGGGCTAAGTCTGATCAATCTTCACCAAGAGTTAGTACATAGGATAACAGAATTGGGATCCAAAAGATCTTGATTGGTTAGATCCATGAAATAAGATGGAATTTAATAACGGTTAATGTAATGTCCTACACTTGGGTTCAGAAAGTCAAAAAGTTCAAAAAGCTCAAGAATAGGATGGGTGGGATGTAGCTAAACAATGGTATTAGGGGATTGAGCTCAATATGCACAAATAATATATCGTGGTAGACAACAAGGCTAAAGTGATCTTAGGCTGGATAATAAAGTATCTGGGATAAAGGAGGTAATAGTCCTTATCAGATTACATATGGGATATTGTATTCAGGTCTGGGTGCCACATTTTAGGAAGGACAGTGACAAATGAATACATGGAGAGGTGGATCCATCAGGATAGCAACCATGCCATGTGAAGATTGTTTGAAGGGATTTGCAATGTTTAGCTTGGGAAAGAGAAGGCAATGGCTGCATGATAGACGACTTCAAGTATTTTAAGGGCTGCCATAAGGGAGTAGGATTAGACTTAATTTGGTTGGCCCAAGAACAAAGGAATAGATGGATGCTATAGAGGCAGATTTTAGCTCAATTTAAAGACTCCCCCCCCAATCTTTCCTAATAGTTAGACTTGTCCAAAAGTGACATGTGGATAGCATGTTTTATCCTGAGGCCTTTGGAATTGTCTTGGATCATTGTATTACTGAGAATAGCTAAGTCATTCACAGTTGATCATCATATAATGTTGCTGTTACTATGGACGACACTACGTCTGTCTTAATGCAGCATAATACTAATGATAACTAGCATTTATATAGTGCATTGAGGTTTGTCAAGTGTTTTATATCTGTTGTCTCATTTGATCTACACAACAGCCTTATGAGGTAGCTGCAGATAGATGAAACCAGGAAATGGAGCACTAGGCCTGCACCTAGGAAGATCTGAGTTAAAATTTGGCCTCAAACATTTACTAGCTGTGTGACCCTGGGCAAGTCATTTAACTTATTTCAGTTTTCTCAATTGTAACATGGGGATATTAGCAATATCTACCTTACAGAGTTGTTTTGAGGATCAAATGAGGTAAAATTTGTAAAAAATGCTTAGCACAGTGCCTGGCACATATAAATGTTTATTCATATAAATGTTTATTTCCTTCTCCCTTTCTTATTTTATAGATGAAAAAACTGAGGCTCAGAAAGGTTAGCTGGTGTCTGAGGTAGGATTTGAACTCAAGTCTTCTTCATTTTAAGTCCCACATTCTATCCACTGCACTACTTAGATTGAATTAGCTTTTTTTTGCTCCCACTGCAAACTGTTGGCTTCTGTATTGAGACTGCTGTTTGTCAAACCATTCAGAAAGATCAAACAAATTGGTGAATAGCCACTCTTAGCACATCTCGTATTTATGAAAATGATTTTTTTGAACCTAAGTGCAAAAGGGTAGAGGAGATTGAAAAAATTGAGGTATAGATTATCCATAACTAAGTGGGTCAGTATGATAATAAGATTTCAGACAATCATCTTATCCTGGGTGGGGCCGTGGTGTTCCCCAGTGTCCAACCCAAGCAGAGATGCTGATGGAAAGTAGAGAATAAAGGGAAGAAACCAATTAGATCTCAAGGCCTTGTACTACAGGAAAGAGAACACAAGGCAGATATGAGGCAGCGCCATCTCACTTGTGGGCTTGCCTAGAAGGCAGTGTACTAAGAGGCCTGCTGTCTCTGGGAAGCGGCTTTTCTCTCACTGAACCTCTGGGGTTCAGAAAGTCATCCTTATACTTCAAGACCAGATCTGAAGCTCAAATCTTGCCACAGACACTTATTAGCTGTGTGACCCTCGACAAGCCGCTTAACCCTGTTTGCCTCAGTTTCCTCATCTGTAAAATGAGCTGGAGAAGGAAATGACAAACCACTCCGGCATCTTTTACAAGAAAATCCCAAATGGGCCATGAAGAGTTGGACATAACTAAAAAGACTGAACAACTCCTCCCCCCCCAAAGTTCAAAGACATATAGCTTGCTTTTCTTACTATATTAGCAGACAAGTGCCATTTTTAACCTCATTTCTCTACATGCATTAAATTTATATATATATATATATGTATATATACATATATAAACGGACCAACTTATATATATAATGGATCAATTATTTCCCCTCTGATTCCATCTCCAACTACAAAAGAATGAAAATGTCAGCTAATGAAGAGAATGGGATGTTTTCTGAGCATGTGGAAAAAAAATATGCCTTTCTTATCTAATTTAAAACTTTCAGCCATTAGTAAGAGAAATGCCTCAATTCCTATTCAGCTAGTATTGGGTTGAGAGGGCTCTCACATGACTGCAACTCTGGCACACATTCTCTTCTTTGGAGCCCAGGAAGAATTAACTTGGAAGTGTTCCAAAAATGGCGTAAGAAGTGCTTATGTTTTTAAACTAGTAACCTAGGTGTTTAGCTAAAAGTGTTACGTTATCAATATTCACCATCCATTGAAATTCTTCCATTTTAAACTAGAATTCTTTTGGAGAAAAAAATCCTATTTGGGAACTATTAAAAGATAGGTGAGGGTAGTAAGAATGAGAGCATGCTAAGGAAGCAGATGAGTGTTTGTCTTGCTCCATCTCTTATGCCACAACGCCACCTACAGGGCGCTTGAAGTAACTGCTAATTGATTCCCTTAAAAGGAGCAAATGTCTATGTATTACGGACTGTTATTTATGTTGAATTCATGACTTGCCCCAGAACCACTACCTGAGTGTGTTTGGAAATATGAAACTTCCAACATTTTCCAGACCTTACTAAATATCCTGCTATTTGGATTGAGAATTGCATTTTCATTTTGTCAGTCCCATGAATGTTGTCGGAATGGTTTAAATTCTCATTTTTGGGCAATGTACCAACAGCCATTCCTTTAACTAAGAAATGTTCAGAAAGAGGGAAGAGCTGCTTCTCTGCATTTCCAGTAGATTTTTCTGTCTGTTTTGTTGCATGGGACATACATTTGTGAAGAAGTTTGGTAAAGGAGGCTTATATTGGAAGCCCAAATGAATGCTACTCACTGTGTTGGTTCAGTTTCTGGAACAGATGGTATGATGCTGTAGAGAACCTCAAGATCCAGCTTGCCTTAGGATTTTTGGTGGTCCAAGAAAATTAAGAATCTGGTGTATGAACATACACCTGTAATCCTAGCTACCGAGGGAGGCTGGGGCTGGCAGATGTCTTGAGCTCTGGAGTTCTGAATTGAACTAGGCTAAGCCAATCAGTTATTCACACTAAGAAAGGCATCAGTGTGGTGGGCCCCTGTGAATGGGGGTGCACAGGTTGCTTGAGGAGGAGTTGGAAATAGATCTGGTCAAAGCTTCTGAGATGATGGGTAGCGAGATTGGGTCTGTGAATAAAGTGGGTATGACAGGAAAACCCTGTCAAAACAAAACAAAACAAAAACCCCAAGGCTCTAAAAACCTTTGTTTCACAAAAGTCAGAGATTAGAGATGTTTTACAAATGACTTCCTTTTAAAAATTAAATTTTATGTTTATTTTTAGTTTACATCATTCATTTCCACAAGATTTTGAGTTACAAATTTGCTCCCTGTCTTTCCCCTACCCACCACCCCAAAACAGTGATCCCACTGTATACCCCCTCCCTCAATCTGCTCTCTGCTGTATCCTCCCCCATCCCCCTTTGACATTCCTGGAGGGCAAGATGGATCTCCATACCCCAGTGCCTGTATATCTTATTTCCCAGTTGCATGTAAGAAAATAATATATATTTTTAAGCATTACAAATGACTTTTTTCTCCCTCAATCAAATGACAAATTTTGCTTCTTATTAAAGAGATCTGTATAGATATTTTTCGTGGTATGCAATGAATGTAACGATTTTCATTTTAAAATTGTGATGGCTAAGAAACCTCAGACATTCTGGTCTTTGATGAAATTATAAAGGTCAAATTTGTCTTCAGAGTATTCATACTGTTTCTTGAATTTATTTCCCCCCCTCTTCCCTCTCTCAGGCACTGACTGGTTTCCCTATGTTCTTTCCATTTCCCCCTCCCTCCCCCCTCACATTTAAGACTTGCTTTCAGTAAGGGCATTTATACCAAGATATAAATGACTGATAACAATTTCAGGTGTAAATCCTTCCAGAGATTCAGGATGTTAAAGTAAAGGAACAGATCTCTAATGGAAACATTCTGGACATTAACTAGAAGGTAGAGGAATTATTTCTTAAAAATAATAAGGTGTTTCTCAAATAGTACTACTTAATCTATACTTTAAGAGTGGCACTACTTCCTTAATTCATTGAAATTTTTCCTTTCAGCTTTTTTTGGTATAAATGAGGCAAGTTTTTTGTTATTAAAGAAAAGGCATTGATACCTCACAGCATCTTAAGCACAAGTCTGTCAGAAACAATTTAAGAAAAAAAATCAAATTATCATTCTATAGCCAAGCTATTTCTAGGTTAGAGAGAGAAAAATCCAAACTGGCATAGTCTAAAATCCTGTGACCTCTGACTTACCTCTTTCCCAAGATAATTAGAGGTATAATTTATAGGAATATTGAATAGGAAAAATATCATAAAATGTTAAAATACAATGTTCACTTAACATTTCAGAATAGTAGTCACTACTAAATTCCTTCCTGTATCATTACCCTCTCAAGGATTGAAAGGAAAGCATTCCTTCCTTCAGTCAATATCACCAAAAGCAATTCTTTCTGAGTAACAAAAGAAAGGACTTCTCTTGGGTGGGTTGCAGGTCAGTTGCATCAGGGGATGGAAAGGACAAGGAGATAAACAGTAAGAGAGAGATGAGAGATAACTTTTCATCCTCAATCCATTTTGGGAGGGGACCTTAGTCTTAGACCTATCCATTTTCCTATAGGAAAAAAGTCTGGAGAAGGTTTTAAACTGGAGAAAATACTTATTTCTAAATATCTTTACAGAAACCAAAAAGGAATTTAAAAGATGCTTTCACAATGTTTTCTCCATAGTTTTCTTTGTATATCTTTTCTTTCCCACTGCCCTCTGTTCTTATACGCCACCTACTTTCCTTTTCTTTCAGTCTGCAAATTCAGCAGATCTGGGATGCCTTGCCATATAGAAATAAAAAATGGAAGGGACGTTAAAGACCATTCATTTCAAATCTTGTATTTTACACATGTAGAAACTTAAGGCTACGTAAGTTAAAAAATTTCTGACTTCATTCTTTCATGATTGCTAGATCAACTGCTCAATCAAACGATAAGAATTTATCTGGTGTCTATATTGCTAGGCACTGATGATACAAAGGCAAAAAGCCGAAAACAAACCAAAGCCAAAACGGAACAATCTCTGCTCTCCAGAAGTTTGCCATATTCCTTACACAGATGAGGAAACTGAGGCCCATAAGGTTGTGATTTGTTAAAGATTGTACAGTAAGCATTGAGAGGAGGGGAACATTTGAACCCAGGTCCTCTGACTCCAAGTTCATGTTCTTTTTGTTATATCATACTGTCTCCATTAATCCCTTGAAGGGATGAAGGGCACATGTGACAGGGCTGGCCTTGACAAAGAGAAGAGTCATGTATCTCTTTATCAGAGACTGAAGAAGAATGTAGAGAATGCATGTACCATGCTCTGGATCCCCTAATGCCCCCCTCATCTCAAAACAGCCAAGGAAGATCTCAGAAAATGCCTTATTCAGATAAGATAAAATAGAAGATAAAAAATTCAGGTAAGATAAAATCAAATCTGAACAAGAACCTCTTCTCACTGTGGACACATACACTATGTGGAAGGAGGGAGAGAGTAGAATTCAGACTCCCCAACATGCAATCTCTCTCCAGACAGGGTTCAATCCACAGAGTTGGCTAGATCACCCACCATCCTGACTCACCTCCTCTCTGCTTTCTGTACCATGTAGTGAATCTTCTTTTCTGGGTCCTACTGTCCTCACTCCTTCCAAGTTCCATAACAACCCACTGTCTCTAAATTCTTCCTCTCATTCTAGATCAACTCAAAAACTCCCAAACACTGAACACAGATGTCAGATCTGTCAGCATTCCCTCCTTCACCACACCCAAGCTAGTTTTTAATCTCCTGGACACCTAGCACCAGCTCTTGGTGCCCTTATATAGTCTCAGGTGTGTAACTGGTACTTGGGGGTATTTACATCTCACTTTCTCCTGATTCCCTCCATTCCCATATCCTCTTCTTTGCTTTCTCCTTTGCTTCCTCAATCTCTGGCATTTTTCCTTTTACTGCTCTGGGATGTATCACTAGGCTTTGAACAGCTCTCTGCTTTTCTTCTTGTTAGTCATCCAATCACCCTCGATCCTTTATTATTTCTTACTTTTGGCTGACTGCTGTGTTTCTAAGATTGAGAAGAAAAAATAAGAACTGGTTTCCTTAGGAGTAGGAAAGTTCCTTAAAATCAGGAGCATTTCAGAGTCTTTCATAATGATCTTTTAAATGTGACATTAACCCGAATTAATAATGGTTACTGAAATGAGGCAGTAAAGGAAAGGTCCCTTCCCTTGCTGAGCTGATGTTGAGCATGATGGCCCTTATTCCATTTGTATAGTCTAGACTAGTTTGCATGCATAGGAACAAATTTCAAAATGTCTGTCAACTGACAGCCTAACGTGTGCGATTTCCTGTCATCTTAATTCCTCCCCAAATTTTGCTGAAGGAAAACCAGCTCCTGTTCCTCTTTCTTAAAACCATGACACTAGAACAGTGCTGCTCTTCTTTCATAATGTCCTGTCAACTCCCCATAGGTCTTGAAGCAAAAAGAATGATTTCTTTTAGCTATGGCAGGAAGTCAAAGTGGTGTAGGAAGTCTTCCCTTATCAACCCCTCTGGCCCTAATCACTCCATCACTCTAGTCCTGACATTTACACTTTGCAGTCTATTAATTTATCCATCTTTATATACTATCTTTTCACAGAATCACAGGCTCTCAGAGTTGGAAAGGACTTCAGTGGTCAGTCTGACCTGTACATGAACTGAATAGTTTTGTCTGCTTCTTTAACTTGATGATAAGGTCTGGAACATGACCCTGGAATACTCAGTACAGTGCTCTGCAAACAGATGGAGTTCAATAAATGTATCAGACTGCCTGGCTGACTATTGGATCAGAGTTGTGCACTTACAGGAGTCCAAGAGAGGTAAAGTAGCATACTTAAGGTAATAGCTAGTTAGTGGTGGAGTAGGGAGTAGAAACCAGCTCTTATGACTCCCGGTCATAAGGATGACTGGACTCTTTACTTGTCATAGGTCAGCTCCCCATAACAAAATTCTTTAAGAGAACATCATTTCCCTTTCTTTGATATATATTCTAAATAAAAGAGGTCAATTCAGTGAATCAACCTACAGCGCCCCCTTGTGGTCTCTCATTGGGTATGAATGTAGGAATTAATAGAAGGAAGGACAAGTCATTGAAGAAACTGTTCATTCAGTGACCATTTCTTGAAGTTCTGTTCTCCATAGTGCATGATGAGGAGTAGCAGAGTACCCCAGCCCCTGTGGGCCCTGATGGGGGTCTCAGTGTTAGACTTAGAACAACATGAAACACAGCCTTACTCATGGTAAATGGAAGGTTGGACTTTGAACTCAAGTCTTCTGATTCCAAGAGTAAAAGCTTTCCTCTATATCATGTTGCCTGTTTGATACTATCATCTACCATTTTATAGCACTTTATGGTTTATAATTCCCTAGAATAAGTAATGTAAGCATTAACTCACCCATTTTACAGATGAAATAGCTGAGACAGAGAGGGAAAGCAAATGATTGGCAGGACTGGGATTCTGAACTCAGATTCCCTGACTTCAAAAGTGACGTCTTTTTTTTTTTTTTACTACACTAATCTTTTTTTAGATCATACTTAATGAGTTAATTTAAGCCATTTCATATTCTTTACCAAACTACTTTTTCATTCACTGACTAATCTAGGGACCTGTTAGTGTTTAATGCTCCTCACCTAATTTATAAGTAGAGACTAGGCTCTCACCTATATCTGTCTGGTACTCTCATTAATTCTCAATTCCCTTAGATGTACAAATACACAGACACAGATTTTTAAAAAGACGGCAAATTGGAAAAGATTCTTTGGAGAACAGGTTAGATATTCTTTCAGGTCAAGAATCAGTGACCCAAAGAAGTAATTGAGAATTTCACGTAAATGAAAAGCAACTTTAGCTGATTATGGCCGTTTTTTTACAAGCTTTTTTTTAAAGGGCCCATATGTTAAGCAATTTTATTGATATCTTTTCTATCACCTTCATTTCCTAATATATTCCTCCTCCCTCTCTTACCCAGAGAGCCATCCCTTATAAAAAGAATAAAAAAGAAAGAGAAAACAAGAGTAGTTCAGCAAAATGCTGTTTCTAATTTTTTTTTAAGTTCCGATTTTACCTCTCTTCCACTGTAAACACAGTATTATGTTTTTCATTTACTTTACCTTAATCTTTTTAAGGAGACCCTATTCTCACTTCCTCCTTCCTCCTGATCCTTTCCTCTAATTTCTTATCCCTTTCCCTTTGAGGTTTTGCTATTAGTTTCTTTTTCTCTCCTGCTTTTGTCTGATTATGTTAATTCTTCACCACTTTTTTTCCTCTCTCAATTTGTCAAGTAGATTCCCTCTTCCATTCCTCTGCCTTCAACTAGCCTAAATGATCATTTTTTGCACTCCTTTCCAAAAAGGACTTCTATCCCTCTCTTCATTACCTGTACTCTCTTTTTGTCTACTCTAGACCTTCATTCTCTGATTTATGCCGCCTATAATTATCTGATTTCTCTCTTTTCTTTGCGTTCCTCTTGTGATCAATGCTTTAAAGGTATCCATGTTAGGCTCTCCCTTCTAGATGGTTTCTGTCACTGTTCTGTAGAGCTTTCTACCCTTGTAGAACTTGCTCCAAGGACGTCCCTTTTCTTTTGTGCATCATTCCCAGAACAACGCCAATATTGCAGCTATCAGAGAGGATGATGTGTCATGGTAGGGCTCTTCCACCTTTGATTATGTAGCTCACCTCTGATCTATACCCTCCCCCTGATTATTCCATTCTCCCACCCATTTAAAAAAAATTATGTTTATTTTTAGTTTATAACATTCATTTCCATAGGATTTTGAGTTACAAATTTTCTTTCCCTCTTTCCCCTACCCCTCACCCCAAAATAACGATCCCACTGAATACTCCTTCCCCCAATCTGCTCTCTCCTATATACTCTCCCATATCCCCTTCTACTTTCCAGTAGGGCAAGATGGATCTCCATAACCCAGTGCCTATATATCTTATTTCCCAGTTGCATGTAAAAAAAAATAATTTTTTTTAAACATTTGATTTTAAAACTTTGATTTCCAGATTCTTTCCCTTCTTTCCTTGTCACCCACCCTTACTGGGAAGATAAGCAATTCAATATAGGTTGTACATGTGTAGCTATGCAAAACATTTCCATAGTGGATATATTATAAAAGACTAACTATATTTCCCTCCATCCTATCCCATCCCCTACTTGCTCTATTTTCTACTTTGAACTTGTCCCTTTTCAAAAGTGTGTGCTTCTAACTACCCTCCCCACCAATCTGCCCTCCTTTCTATTATCCTCTCTCTTATCCCCTGTCCCCCTACTTTCCTGTAGGGTAAGACACCCAATTTAGTGTGTATGTTATTCCCTCCTTAAGCCAAATTCAATGAGAGTAAAGTTGACCTATTCCCTTTTGCTTCCCTGTTCTTCCCCTCCATTGTAACAGTTTTCCCTTGCCTCTTTTATATGAGATAATTTACCCTATTCTGTTTCTCCCTATCTCCTCTCATATTTTTCTCTCACCTCTTAATTTTATTTTAAAAATATCATCCTTTCCTATTCAATTGATCCTGTGCCCTCTGTCTATGTATACCTGTACACATATATACACACACTCACATATGTATTCATATGTACAAATACCCTTCTATATAGACATATATATGTATGTACACATTTATATATATTTATATTCCCTTCACCTATCCTCATACTGAGAAAAGTTTCATAAGTTAGAATGATCATTTTTACATGTAGGAATATAAATAGTTCAACTTTGATGAGTTCCTTATGATTTCTTTTCCCTGTTTATCTTCTCATACTTCTCTTCCTTCTTGTATTTGAACGTCAGATTTTCTATGCAACTCTGGGTTTTTCATCAAGAATGCTTGAAAGTCCTCTATTTCATTGAATGACCATATTTTACCCTGAAACATTATACTCAGTTTTGCTAGGTAGGGGATTCTTGGTTTTAATCCTTGCTCCTCTGACCTCCAGAATATTATATTCTAAGCCCTTCAATCCCTTAATGTAGAAGCTGCTAGATCTTGTGTTATTCTGATTGTTTCCACAATATTCAAATTGTTTCTTCTTGGCTGCTTGTAATATTTTCTCCTTGATCTGGGAACTCTGGAACTTGGCTGTAATATTCCTAGGAGTTTTCTTTTTGGGATCGGTGAATTCTTTTAATTTCTATTTTGCCCTCTGGTTCTAGAATATCAGGGCAATTTTCTTTGAGAATTTTTTTTGGGTTTCTTTTTTTTCTTTTTAAATTTTATTTTAGTTTGCATTGTTCATTTCCACAAGATTTTGAGTTACATATTTTCTCCCCCTCTTTCCCCCACCCACCGCCCCAAAACAGCCATCCCAGTGTGTCCCCTCTCCCCCAGTCTATTCTCTCCTATGTCACTTTTCGATAGGGCAGGATGGATCTCCCAACCACAGTGCCTGTGTATCTCTCCTTGAGAATTTCTTGAAGGATGCTTTCTAGGTTCTTTTTTTGATCATGGCTTTCAGGTAGTCCAATAATTTTTAAATCATCTCTCCTGGATTTATTTTCTAGGTCAGTGGTTTTTCCAATGAGATATTTCACATTGCCTTCTATTTTTTCATTTGTTTGGATCTGTTTAATAGTATCTTGATTTCTCATAAAGTCATTAGCTTCCATTTGCTCCCATCTAATTCTGAAGGAATTATTCTCTTTAGTGAGTTTGTGAAATTCTTTTTCTATCTGGTAAATTCGGCTTTTTAAGGCATTTTTCTCCTTATTGGTGTTTTGGGCCTCTTTTGCCATTTGAGTTAGTCTATTTTGTAAGGTGTTATTTTCTTCAGTCAAGTTGTTGACTTGCTTTTCATGATTTTCTTGCATCATTCTCATTTCTCTTCCCAATTTTTCCTCCAATTCTCTTACTTGATTTTCAGAATCCTTCTTGAGCTCCTCCATGGCCTGTAACAAATTCATATTTTTCTTGGAAGCTTTTAGTGCAGGAGTTCTGACTTCATTGTCTTCCTCCCATTCCATGCTTTGATACTTTTTGTCCTCCAAAAAAGAAACCTAAGGTTTGATTGCTGTGCTTGCTTTGCTTCCTTTGCTTGCTCGTGTTGCCACTCAATTACTTGACTTTTGACCTTTTTGCCACAGCAGAACTTTGCTTCCAGAGAGGAGAGTTTTGTCCCAAATCAATGGTGTTTTCACAGCTGCTGGAGCTATTAGTTGGGTGCCCTCTCTGCGGCCCGCACAAGCTCTGGCCCACTGGCTACACACCCTAGGACCTCCACCCAAGATAGTGATCCAGATCCAAGCAGGTTAAGGCAAGAGCATTTAGCCTCTAAATGCTTAGTTGGTCCCCCTACAATCTGCAGGCAGGGAGCTCTGAAGCAGCCATGTGGTGGCAGCTGCATGGCTGCTGCCCCTCTGCCACTTCTCATTCTGGGGGCAGGGGCCAGACTGTGCTCCTAGTCCCCTTCAGTTTCAACAGAGTTCCACACTGACCTTTTACTTTATCTTTGGCATTTATGGGTTGGTAATTCTGGAAACCACCACAGCTGCTGGTAATCCACTCTCCTGAAGTCTGATCCAGCTGCTGCTGGTTGGGACCACCCTGGGGCTAAAACCATGGGCTCATGCAGGGCTGGGGGCCCCTCCCCCCACATATGCCTCAAAATCTCCAAGCCCTCTTACTCTCTGAGATGCCAGTTGCCCCAAGGAGTTTCAACTCCCCCTCCTTTTCAAGCACAATCCCCCAGGCCACACCCAACATGAGGTGCTCATCTCCCTTTACAAACCATCTTTTTTCACACATAGGAGCAATTATCAATGATATCTCTTCCCACCATCAAAGTAAGGCCACTTTCCTTCCCCCTTTTTCTTTTTAAAAATGTGTCTGATATAGAAATAGAAAATATTGATATTTTCTGTTTCTTTCATCACCACAGTCTCCCAAGAGTCCCTTCTCCAAGAAAGTCATTCCTTATGATAAATAGTATTTTTTGGAGAGGGGGGAAAACGTTAGCACATCTGCTCCATACATTAAAAAAATCCTAAGACAAGTGCAGTGTGTGATACCTGTGGACCTCCCACCTCCACAAAGGGGTAGGTTTGGAGCATCTTCTCCTATCTCTTCATTTGAGTCCCATTTGATGTAATTTTTTTACATTTACTTTTGATTTTTTTTGGTGTCTTTTTTTCTATTTACAACACAGTAGTTACTGTGTATGTTATTTTCTTGTCTTTGCTCACCTCATCTTCATGAGTTCATAGCTCTTTCCATACTCCTCTGTATTCATCACACACACTTCACTTCTTAGAGCCCAGTAGTATTTCATTCCATTAATGTCCCACAATTTATTTAGCCATTCCCTATCTGATGGGCATCTACTTTATTTCCAGTTCTTAGCCATAATAAAAAAAGTGCCGTCTTCCCTCCATTTTTTCAGTCTTTCCCTCCTTTTCCTTATTTATTCCCCTGCAAACTCTTCTCTTTCTCAGACCACAAGTCACCTTTCCCTCCTGGCTAGCTCTAGATTTGACTCCAATACATTCCCTTTCTTCCTTCCCCCCTCTTGTGTTCTCTCTCATATTGTAATGTGGTCCTTTTAAAAAAACAAACATTGAGTCCATGGTAGGCTAGTTGTTACCAAACTCTGTCCATAATACTCCTGCTCTGCCTTTTCACTTTTCTAGATTTCTGCCCCCTCCCTTACCTCCCTTCCCCCTCCCCTACTTCCCCTTTCTCTCCTCTGCTTCCTTATGCACATTTTAAAAGAAGTCTCCTACTATTCTCTCTTTTGTCCCCGTAATTGTTGCTGTTCTTGCCTGCTGCATTTATTCAGTCCCGTGTTTCTGTTGTTTGCGGTGTTCAAGAAGCAAATAACCTCCTCCTTTTTTTCCCTAAAAATCTTTCAAAGACCTCTTTATTATTGAACATTCATTCCTGCCCCCTCCCCTCCCATGTTATAGTTTATAGCTCACATGTGCAGGGTCAGGGGTGGGAAGCCTGTGGCCTTTAGGCCATATTTGAACCTCTCAGTCCTCAAGTGCGGCCCTTTGAATCCAAACTTCACAGAACAACCCTTGTGCATCCTGAACTCCATTGCTCTTTGGAAAATATTATTCCTTTCAGTGTTTTCTAGTGGGAGTAGAATAGTTTTGTGTTATTTGAATTTTCTTCACTTTGTATTTGAAGGCCTGCATTATGGTGTTGAATTTTTTTTAATCTTGATGTGTTTTTTCTGGGAGAAATATGATTCTTATATTGTCTCTATGCATTCTGTCTCCTAGACCAGTGTGTTTTGCTGGTGTAGTGAACATATGTTCTTGAGTTTTTTTTAACTTCTCTTCTAAGTTGCTTTTCACTTTTGTATATTTGCCTTCCTAATCTATTGTTCTCTCTTTTGTTTCTTTGATGAGACTTGCCATTGCAGATGCAAGTCTTTCTATTCTGCTCATTATTTTTGCTTCACAGATCATAAATTCTTCTCTTAAAATTCTCATTTCTCTTTTAAACCAATTAGAAACAGTGTGCTATGGTTCCATGTTCTCAAATTCCGTTGGGTCCTCTGTCTCATTAAGGTCTGGATCATTTTTCTTCATTTTGCAGTATTTATTCATAGATATCCCAACTTGTTTACTAGATCTGGAGGCCATATTTCCACCTGTTGATTTTTTTATTTATGCTCAAAGTCTTAGAGTTTTCTTTTTCCTGAAATCTTTGATAATTTCCCCCCTTATTTTTTGCCTTTTGCTCACTGTATGACTCCCTCCCTCTGATGGTAGTTTCTTTGGGGAACCATCTTAAAGCATCTTAGTCTCTTTCCATGCTGGGCAATTCACTGTTTACCAGCCTAGGCCTCTGTCCTAAGTGACTTTTGGGTTTTGTAATCATTGTGTCTGGTGTTTTCTTAGTTCTTACTGCTGTTTGTATTATATCATAAAATCTTCCCATTCATTTTTCTGTTCTTCATATTCATTGTTTCTTAATAGTCCAGTAATATTTCATTACATTCATGTGCCCTGATTTTTTTAGCCATTCCCCTATCCATGCGGTCCATGTAATAATACATTCTCCAATTTTAAAAACCAGAATGAAAAGTTATGTTGTATACCAATTATTGATTGTCTTGAGTGTCATTTGGAAAGGTATTTGGAGTCTCCTTCAATAGACAGTGAGGAAGACATTAAAGTGTTTTGAGTGGTGGAGTAACACATCTTGGCTCCTTGGCTTATGAAAGGATTCTGGGTCCCTTTCACTCAAACTCTGCTAGGTATGACTAAAGGAAGTGCTTAGACTAGGTGAATTCTAAGATTTCTTCCAGATCTAATTTTTAGTGATAACATTAGTTTTGTGGCACATATACTTGCTTTTAAACTTTGTTTAGTGCCATGCACCTAAGCAGGCATGGTGCAAATACTACAATGATCGGGATGATAAACGCTTGTCTCTTCCATGTGGCACTTTTGTATTGTGCTCTGGTGACCTTTCAAAAGCAAGACTAAAAATTAAAATCTAATTGTTTGGAACATGTCAATGCATCTGTTGAGTTTTGTTGACAACTGTGGTTTATCTGTATACAGATAAGTTTTCTTACAAGATTCTTAGCTTCTTGAGGGCAAAGACTGTAGTTCTTGGGCTGTGTAATGCCTCATATTTTGCATAGATCAGGTGTTCAGTACATGTTTATTGAGTGGTTAACGATCTGCTTCAAGTGTGGCTTGTTGCTTAATGCCGGAATGGCCTCTCGGCTCTGACTCTCCAGAGCTGTAAAGGGGCGAAGATCTGGGCTCCGTGGAATTGGCTCACTGACACATTAACCCTTGTTGAATGGCACATTAACAAATATTCCCAGAAAGAAAATGGAAACGCCTGCTTAGGTTTTTGTCCTGTGGTCTCAAGAGGGTTTGTGCTCAATTCCAGAATTTTTCTGTAGGAGCCCTGTATTTAAAGAAATAGGAATTGCTGCTTTGCTGAAGCTCCTGCTTTAATATCAATTTGGAAACATAACATGATTTCATAGAGTGAGTCTGGATTTTTATCAGGCTTTTTCACTGAATAAGGATGCTGGTCAAAGGCAAACGGAGAAGTTGATTACCCCCCCAGTAGTGAATTTGATACAAATTTACCCTTTTATCTGACTATATATATAGGCATTCTCTATGTAATTCCAAAGATGGGAAGAATTGATTAGTGTGCTTG
This sequence comes from Pseudochirops cupreus, assembly GCA_028627135.1. Classification (NCBI taxonomy): domain Eukaryota; kingdom Metazoa; phylum Chordata; class Mammalia; order Diprotodontia; family Pseudocheiridae; genus Pseudochirops; species Pseudochirops cupreus. Next base: position 323,540,278 of record CM053580.1, on the reverse strand, counting down.
AGTGTAATCAGAAGATTATAGATGAAAGTGTTCCAACTAGTATGTTGCAAAACATACTGTGATATAAAGATGTCCAGAATTGACCACATGTTAATAAATACAGCATGTCCCAAAAGTCTTGGTGTAGTTTAAGCTTATTGAAAGATAAACTTTTGGGACACAATGCAGCTTGTTAGAGCTTAAACTGAACTAAGACTTTTGGGACACTCTGTATACTATATAGTAATCAAGATTAGGGGCAAGATTGTCCAAGCAAGGAAAAACTACTCCACGTTCAACTTGAATTTCCAAAACCCAAAACTTTCTCAAATATAACTAAGATTCATTTCATAACAAAAGAATACTTGATTTCCAAAGCAAGCTTTGAATTTTAAAAATAAAGCATTTACTAGTTATAACAAAGTTGCCAAACTTTTGCCAATAAAGAAAGTGAACTGCTCTGTAGTCTTAGAGGTGGCTATCAGAAAGAGATAGGGAGGGAAGATATTTAAATGTGACAATGTTAATTTCTAGTTTCCTAAGAGTAGATACAATCCTAATCACTATATACTGTTAGGACAACTAGGTGATGCAATGGATGGAGACCTGGGCCTTAGGAAGATGCATCTTTCTGAGTTCAAATTTGGCCTCAGACACTTACTAGCTGTGTGACCCTGGGCAAGTCACTTTACCCTGTTTGTCCCAGTTTCCTCATCTGTAAAATGAGCTGGAGGAGGAAATGATAAACAGCTTCAGTATCTTTGTCAAGAAAACCCTAAAGTGGGGTCACAAAGAGGTGGACATGATTGAAAGATGACTCAATAACAACAATATGTACGACTAAATATGACTTTGGGGCTATTTCTTCTGTTAGGCTTACCTCAATATTTTTTTGTATCTTCTAGTAATTTCATGACAGTATCCAAGAATAAAACATGTCAGGAAACATTGGTGTAGACCAGGGTGGCATGCCGTGTTTATACTATGCTTAATTCTGGTGAAATTCAAAACAAAGTCTCCATGAATATTTTCCAACTGTCTCTTCTTCATTTTAATTGAGTGAATACGAAGGAAAATCAGAAAAAATATAATTCATGATAGTAATAAGTATTCTAGAAAAATGACATATAGAACTCTCTTAATTCAACAAGCATTTATGAAACACTAGGAAAATGGGATATGTTATATGCTTGTGTGCTTGGGGGAGTAGAAGATAGAGGTATAAATGACATGGTTCTTAACCTCAAAAACCCTCTATTCTAGTTCTTAACATGATTAAAAAACACTTTAAACTTTATAATATTTGCTAGTATGTTCAAATGCCCCAATTTATTGTTGTTTCCTTAAGTTAGTTCTCCTGTCCTGAAATATTTGAAACTTGCATTGTTATTCAAGCGTTTAGCTCAATTTTTTTTGAAACTAGATGGGAGAATGAATCTTAACTAAAAGAGATAGTTTCCAATGACAAACAAACAATGCCTCTCCTCCTTAATTTTGATGTGAATGGTAACAAACAAAACCAAGCTTAAGTTGACTGATCTCAGTGAGCAGGGAGTGAGAAACAGTGAACTGGTGCAATGAGGCTTAGTGTAGACGTTGGGGCAGGGAAGGAAGTTGACTCAGCTGATTCAGGTCCTCCTCCTCAACCCCAGAGGGACCTTGGGTGACATTGTTATCGTTACTTCTCTTTCTCCAGGACTCTGTCAGCTTCCCTCATTGTTACCCCATGAACCTTCTTACAATGACTACTCTTCGTGACCCTATTATGCCCCTCTGGTGACTCCATGACACCATTTTCCCTTTCCCCCCAAACACTGACCTCCTCATAGTAACTCACTATGATAGAGCACTAGGCTTGCAGTTAGGAGACTTAGGTTTGAATCCTAAGCCTCAGACACTATCAGTATGTTCTTGGGCAAGTCATTTAATGTCTCAGGGCCTCAGTTTACTCATCTGCAAAATGGGAATACTAATATACTACCAACCTCACAAGACTGTTATGAGGAAAACCCTTTGCAAACCTTAAAGTTTTAATTGGTCATTTCCAATAATACCTTTCTTTCCTTGGGTCTCAGAAAGCTCTTTGTTTTCCACCATCTAATGCATGTATTCTGTTTTATAATTATCTGTGTATGTATTTTAGCTTCCTACTAGACCACCCGTTCTCAAATTTTTTTTGATCTTGGGACCTTTTAAAAACTACCCTCTTAAAAATTATTGAGGACTCTCCCACCAAAAGCTTTTATTTACATGGGTTGAGTGTCTTGATATTTACCATATTAGAAATCAAAATGTCTTAATTATTATGAAAATAGTTTTGGTCTCACAAACCCAGTGAAAGGGTCCCTGGGATTCTCAGCATTCTCTCAACCATACTTTGAGAACTGCTAGGCTAGACTGTAATCTCGGTGGAGGCAGGGCTCATGCTTTATCTAAATTTTGTATATACCTTCTGGTTTAGAAGAGGGGTAGAGTGCTCTACAAATAATAGGGGCTTTAAAATGTTCGTTGAATTGTTTTTATCTGCATAATTTTTATGGATCAAAGTGAGAGCATTAAATTAGGGAAATTTGCATTTAAAAATTAAGTCCCTGACATTCTTTTGTAGTGTTGTCTGATTACCTAGAATGGTTTGTCGTACTGTTTACTCTGAATCCATTAAAAAAAGCAGTTAGGATTCACTAGATTTTACCTTTTCAGAATTTGAAATGAATTTATGCTTCCTACTACTTCTGTTGCTAAGGGAGCTGAGGTCTGCCCTAGAAATCTTCCCCAATGAGGAATGGCAGCAGAGATGAAGGAATGAGAGTACACATGGATTTGGCCAAGGGATTACATCATCTTTGCATTGTGTTATTCATCACCTTAGGTAACAATAAGTCCTTTAGGTAACAATAAGCCTTTGAGGTAACAATAAGCCCATGATAGCTACAGAGTGAGTCACAGGGAGATTCCATTGGAGAGAAGGAATGAACACATGGAAGATAGGAAATAAAATTTAAGAAAGAAAATGATCCTGAGCACACCTCTTTCTCAAAATTTTGGTTATGCCTCAATTCTTATTTTGATAGTCACAGGGCACTTATTTTATCAGAATTCTGGATCCACAGAGCAGAACGGAGGAAGTAATTTCTTCCATAGTCCTGTGTATTTGCTATGTAAATCATTAGTGTGAGTAAGCCCCCTGCCTTTTAAAGTTACTTGCCCAAGGTCAGATGGCTAGGAAGTATTAAGTGTAGGAGGCTGGATTTGAACTCAGGTCCTCCTGATTCCAGGGCCCATGTTCTATTCACTTCGCCACCTCGCTGCCAGGAGTAAGCCCTTTTAAACTGAGTTTTGGTTTATGATAGGTGCATTTGGAAACTAGCAGATGTGATTTATCACCTTTTTCAGCTAAACCTTTATCAGCTTATGATTACCTCTCATCTTGTTTTGGATTTCAGTAAGTTTATTTTGCTTTATTTGGATTTTGAGAGAATACGTTTTGGATTTTAAGAGGATAAGAGGAGAAGCTTCCACCATGATACACTGATCTTGCATAACAGTTCATTGCCAGGAGAAAAAGTAGTAGGTCTATAATGTATCAGAGGATGAATTGGCATTAACTATCGTAGGAAGGAAACTTAGGTTGGAGAAAGTGACAATAGACAAGGAAATGGGATTCAATAGAAAACCTGAGCTTCTTTAGTATACGCTAAATAAATAGCTATTAGTTTGTTGAGCTACTATACTGTGCATAGTTAGGAAGAGTATGGGGAACCTGGCATGGTGGTGCAAGCCTGTTACTGGGGAGGACTGAGGCTGGTAGATTACTTGAGTTCAGGAGTTCTGAGTTGCTGTAGGGTTAAAACCGATTTGGTATCTGCACTGTTTAGCACCAATATGGTGAGCCTCCTGGATGGGCATGCCTATGGAGGGGTGAAATGTTCCAGATAAGAAACTGAGCTGGTCAAAGTTTTGGGCATGAGCTCATAGTAATGAATTGGCTAACAGTCTGAAGAAAACACAAAGAGCCATAAATGGGAATTATTTCACATAGGGCAAATTTTTTTTTCACGTGCTAGCACAGGGAGGGTTGTGGTGAAAATTTCAGGGCAGAAGATGGTACAAGACCTTGAAGTGTGAGGTGTGGGGATTGTGCTATGGGAAAGAGTAGCCCCCTGGAAGTTGACACCCTAGACTAGAGTAAAGCTCTGATCACTAGCTTAGTTATAAATCTGGAACAACATAAAGTTACTATTGAATTAAGGTAGTTTTAAACAAATTAGCTCAGGCTAAAAAAAGCTAAGAACTGGAAGAAGTAAGGTTGTGAACAAAGATTTTATCATTTAGAGAATGAACAACTTAACGCATTTTGTACTTCTTTAGGCTTCTTCAATCTGTGTTCAGTGTATCATTACAATAGCTTTGGTAAGGATTATCATAAAGATATTCGCATGTGGTTCAGTTAATTAAAAAAATTAAATTGTAAGGCTGGATAAAGGGGTTATGGAAAGGAAGGGAGCAAAAGCATGGAAAAAAGGAATTGAAATTAAAGAAGAATACTGTGGAAAAGGAAATCTTCCTCAGTTTGAATAAAAATCAGATAGTTTTAACTTGTGGTTCACATATCTTTCTTAGTAGAAATAGCAGGGCATTTTTTTTCACAGCAAGTTCTGTGGCTCAGACAGAGCCAAAACTTTAATTCATTAGCATTAATGAACATTTCCTGAGCTGCCACAAGCTGTTTGCATTGTTCTTTTATTTCTAAAGCACTTCCCCACACATTATAGGTTAATTGGTGTTTTCACAAATGCCATTTTCGCATCAGATTCTGTTCAGAGAAGCTATTTTCATGGCCCAGGGAGCAGTCCATCATAGTAGTGCTGTGCTGGTTTGATTTCAGAGAATTCTATTAAATTCTATAGAACAAATGTGTTTATTCACAAATCTCTGTTCACAGAGCAGTTGTTCTTTGTAATAACAATGTTGTTTTGGTTCAATATTTATGTCTTTTGCTGTAGCTGTATTTATATGTTAGGTTCTCAGTCAGGTGCAAAATCAGGAGGCAAGTCAGAATAATGCCTTATATTTGTATGATATTTTATTATTTTCATGAATTATCTCATTTGATCCTCTGTGAGGTGGGTAGGTAGGTATTATTAGCCCATTTTATAGTAGGTTGAAAAGATAATATGCCTTATATACCTCCCTCCCCCACTAATGTGTCTAAATGCTATTATGATGACTAAAATAGTATTCATTATAGGTGATCTTGAATTCATAGTAGTTTTTTTGCTGTATATTTTCTCAATCAAATTAACTAATATTGCAACAACAATCCTGTATTGGGTAGAGTATCTTCAAAAGGTTTTTTGATATTAAAAGTAGGGCTTAATACTTGGAAAATCTAAGAATTGCCAATAAAAGCAGTCATTACTACTGACCAAGTGTTTCCACCAGCAGAAAGGGCACAGTACTCTGTGCTAGTAGTCTAGTTGTTGTTCCATTTAAAAAAATCCCTGTAAGACACAGATGCAGGGAAGTTAGCCAAAAGGAGAACAGGTGGTGTCAGACACTTATCAGCTATGTGACCTTGGACTCCACAGAGGCCTCCTCCTCAACGCCTAACTTTAGTGTGGAAATGAGCCCCGGTTCTCCCAAGCAGAGGACAAGCTCTGGCAGGTCCTATGAGGGGAGAAAGATTTTGAGATCCTGGCAACTGATTGAACCTGTTTTCCAAGGACCATCCTAGCTAAGTACAGAGAGATTTATCCTCACTTAGTGATGAACTCTTTGTCACGGCAACACACAACACAAAGAAAAATACAAGATAGCCCTTAATCCTGTTTCTGCTTCTGTAGTGAGTGACAGTGTTGAAAAAAGGGAGAAGAGGGTCCTAATAATCACAGTTATAGAAACTTTAATTTAGCTCCTGGCTCTTAAGTGTGAGATCCATGTCCATTGACCAACAATGGGGCATACTCCTTGAAGAACTGTATCATATCAATCCTAATATTCTTATTTTTTTTTAACGGAAGAAAGAAAGAAAGAAGCTGCAGCTAAATAGAAACATGACTTACAGATCCTCCTCGTAGAGACAGATAAAGGAGTTGGGAGAGTTGGTTTAATCTTCCCCTTAAGGGCAACAAGAAATATCATTTCATAGGACATTTGATCATTTTAATGTAATGTAATTTGGTCATTGTAATATAGGACATTGCCTATTGTAATGCTCATGATAAGTATTTCCAAAAAAGACCACCATAAAAACAATTGCAATTTATGAACCAATATCTGATGAAGAGGCAGAGAAATTCTATGCAGAACTTGAGAGAACCCTCCAAATGAAATCCACATATGTTATGAAAGTCAATGACTTTTAAGCAAACAGGAAGAATGGTAAGGCCTATATTGGAAAATATGTATCAGGAATAAAGAATGAGAGAAGCCAGTGATTTGTAGACTACAGAGAAAACCTCATGTTTATATATCTTGAATACTTTCTTGAGAAAAAAAATTGATAGGTGTGCCAAACATGGCGAGCACCAAATAAGAACAAAAAAGGAAATTGATTATATTTTAACAGGCAAGCAATAATTAATTACTGATATAGGACCCCCATGAATCAGCCATCTGTGTACAGTCAGACTACCAACTGTTAAGAGCAAAGATAAAAATTAGTACAAAAATAGTTAAAATGAGAGACTATATGGCATGAAATTTCAACAACTAAATGCTCTCCTATTTAAGGAAGCTGTTGATATAAAATGGGAAATGGACAGAAGAAAGGACATAGACAATGGCTACTATAATTTGCATATAGAAGTGTGAATGTAAATCAATTGTCATAACAAGCAGAACAAAAGTAATTTAAAAAGTGAGTTAGTTGACATACATTTGACTTAATTGCCAAGTGGAGAGATATGGCAGCTAGAGAAAGCATATATTTAGAATATAAACTTATTGGTCAAAAGTCCTAGGTGGTGCAGTGAATAGAGCACTGACCATGGAGTTAGGAGGACCTGAGTTCAAATCTGGCCTCAGACACTTAATAGTTACTAGCTGTGTGACCTTGGGCAAGTCACTTAACCCCAATTTCCCTGCCTTCCCCCCTCAAAAAACAAAACAAAACAAAACCCTGAAGGGAAAGATGATGAAAGACTGAACAGTATCATTTCATAAAAAAGAGAGAAGCAGCAGAGGGTAGGGGAAGGGAATAAGTATTTATTAAGCTACTATTATGTATCAGGAACTGTGCTAAGCACTTTGCAAATACTTCCTTTGATCCTCACAACAACCCTGTGAGGCAGGTGCTGTTATTATCCCCATTTTACAGTTAACTGAGGCAGATAGGATGTAAGTGATGTGTTCAGGGTCACACAGTAAGTAAGACCAGATTTGAATTTGGGATCTTCTTGAATCTAGGGCCAGTGCTCTAGTTTCTGAACCATTTAGCTCCATCCAAAAACTGGCAAAAATCAGTTTAAAGAAATCTTTGTGAAAATCTCAACTAAGCAAATTAATTCTGAGGGCATTTATGGATGAAAATAGAAGGAAGGCAACAGAGAGAATAAAAATGGAAAACATCTACAAAGACTTTAAAACAGGTTTTTAAAAAAAAATCATCAAGGATAGTGAAGTCACCATGCTTGGCCTCTAACGTGTATATAGAGGAGGCAGAAATGGCACTAAAGACAATAAATATGAGAAAAGCAGATGGATTGGAACAATTGTTAGTAGAAGAAATGCATGCTGGGGGCAACCTAGTTGGGGCATTGAAGGATCAATCTACAAGGCATCTGAAGGAGGGGAAAATACTAATGGTATGGAAGAGATTATAATTTCTTATTAATGTCGCCAAAGGCAACGGAGAATATCTACAAATACTGAGCTTTAGGCCTACTTTCCCATCTACGTGAAATATTGATGACAATAATTGGCAGATACATAGAAGGCCTCTTTAATGAGGGTATTCATAGGAAATGGATAGACTTTCCTTGGCATTATTCTAGAGTAGACAGAGCGCATCTTCTTTTTAAAAATTTTTTTATTTATTTTTATTTTTATTTTTTTTAATTTTCTAATTTTTTTTAAATTTTATTTTAGTTTGCATCATTCATTTCCACAAGATTTTGAGTTACATATTTTCTCCCCATCTTTCCCCCACCCACCACCCCAAAACAGCCATCCCAGCGTGTCCCCCGCTCCCCCAGTCTATTCTCTCCTATGTCACTTTTCGGTAGGGCAGGATGGATCTCCCAACTGCAGTGCCTGTGTATCTCGAGTTCCAGTTGGATGTAGTTGTTAATAATAATAATAATAATAATAAT
>CM053580.1:323484961-323531487 GCA_028627135.1 Pseudochirops cupreus | reverse complement strand
TCCCCCACTAGTATAGTTTTGGTATCTATTTCTTCTTTTAGTATCCTTAATTTCTCTTTTAGGAACGTAGATGCTGTACCACTTGATGCATAAATGTTTTGTAATGATATTGCCTTGTTTTTGATGGTGCCTTTTAGCAGGATATAGTTTCCTCCCTTATCTCTTTTAATTAGATCTATTTTTGCTTTTGCTTTGTCTGAGATAAGGATTGCTACCCTTGCTTTTTTTTTTTTACTTTAGCTGAGGCATGATATATTTTACTCCAGCCTTTTACCTTTACCCTATGTATATCCCCCTGTTTCAGATGTGTTTCTTGTACACAGCATATTGTAGGATTATGGTTTTTAATCCATTCTGCTATCCACCTTCATTTTATGGGAGAGTTCATCCCATTCACATTCACAGTTATGATTACTATCTGTGTCTTTCCCTCCATCCTATTCTCTTTCCTGTTTTTGCTTTTATTTTTCCCCTTCTCCCTTCATCTTCTTAAGAGTTTTCCCTTTGACCACTGCCTCCCTCAGCATTCCCTTCTTATCCACCCCTCCTCTCTTTTCCTACCCTTCTCCCTTACTACTTCTTCCTTCCCTTCTAACCTCCCCTTTTCTTGGCCCTCCCCCCCTCCTACTGCCTGTAGGATATGATTGATTTTTATACTCAATGTTATATGTTATTTCTTCCTCGAACCAAGATTGATGAGAATAGATCTCATGCAGTGCTCCTTCCCCTCACCTCTTTCCCTCTATTATGATAAGTTTTATGTCTCTTCCGATAGAATCCTATATTTAACTGGTTGTGTTATTCCCTCCTTGCACCAGAACCAGTGAGGAAGTAGCTCATATAGTGATCACTTCCCTCCCTTCTTTCCCTCTACTATATTGTTTTTATGCCTCCTTGTGTAGTATAATTTACCCTTTTCTGCTTCATTCTTTCCTCTTCTTCCATTGCAATCCCTTAATAAGGATTTTTGTCATCATTTTACATAATTTATATCCACACCCTCTATTTATCTATATCCCTGTTAGATGTTGCCGTAGGTATAGAGTTCATGATATTAAGATGTATCAGCTTCCCGTATAGGGATGTAAACAGTTTGCTCTTGTTAAATAACAAGTTATGTATGTGTGTTTTTTTTCCTTATTTACCTTTCTATATCTCTCCTGGGTCTTGTAATTGGAGGTTGAATTTTCCATTGAGCTCTGGCTTTTCCATCAGGAAGGTCTGGAATTCTGTTATGTCACTGAATGTCCATCTCCTTCCCTGGCAGATTATGCTCGGTCTCGCTGGACAGGTGATCCTTGGTTGTAGCCCAAGCTCTTTTGCCTTGTGAAAAATCATATTCCAGTTCCTCTGATCTTTCAACATTGAGGCTGCCAGATCCTGTGTGATCCTCACTGTGGTTCTGCGATATCCAAATTGTTTCTTTCTGGCTGCTTATAGTATTTTCTCCTTTACCTGACAGTTCTGGAGTTTGGCCACAACATTTTGCAGACTTTTCAATCTGGCATCTCTTTCAGGATGTGTCTGGTAGATTCTCCCAATATCTGTTTTACCCTCTAGTTCTAGGATCTCAGGGCAGTTTTCCTTGATGAGTTCCTGGAAGATATTGTCCAGACTCATTTTTTCATCATGATTTTCTGGTAGACCAATGATTCTCAGATTGTCTCTCCTGGAATTGTTTTCCAGGTCAGTTATTTTTCCATTGAGATATTTTACCTCTTTTTCTAATTTTTCAGTCTTGATGTTTTGTTTGACTGATTTTTGGTTCCTCATAGAGTCATTGGCTTTGATTTGGTTGATTCTAGTTTTTAGCGAATTATTCTCCTCAGTTAGTTTTTGAAGCTCCTTTTCCATGTACTCAGATTTCATTTTTAGTTCACACATTTTACTTTTTAAGGAGCTCTTCTCTTCATTGTAGTGTTTTTCCAATTTTGCAATTTTGTTTTTATAAGAGGTGTTGATTTTGTCTTCTACCTCCCTAAGCCAGATTTCAAAGTCCTTTTTGAGCCCATCTAGGAATGCTTTCTGTGCCTGAGACCAGGTCATAGTCCCTGTTAAGGCTTCAGCTGCAGACGTGGAGTCAATACTCTGTCCTTTTGAGTTTGATTCCTCCCTCTCACCCGTAATAGGATTCCAGAGTCTTTGTTTTTGTCTTTGTAGCCTGCTTTCTTCCCATTTTGAGGCAGGACCTTAGCCACATCCCTTCTCTGGGCTTCCTAAGCCTTTACTGCTTAAAATTTTTCTCTGGGGCAATAATTACTGTGTTTTCAGGTCAGAGGGGGAGATTGGAGCAGCCAGGGTTCACTCTGCCATCTTGGTCCCTGGAAGTTCAGATAGGGGTTTTTAAAATTTCCACGCTGTGGATGGGTAGTCCTGGAAGTAAATGCTGCCCCTGACACAGGCCCTACCTTTGTCTCTTCCCTTTTCCCATTTCCCATGCAGTCTTGGTCCTTGCTCTCCCTCAGGCATTAGCTGTCTCTTGTCTCTCCTTCCAGCCTTCTGGAGCTTTTCTCTAGTGTGCCACAGTGGAAAGATCATTGACTTGAGAGGTTAGAGGACCCCAATTTTATTCTTGGCTCTGTCACTTCCTATTTAGACAAGCCATTTTACCTCAGTTTCCTTCACTGTAAAGTAAAGGGGTTGGACTAGATGACTTCATAGGCCCTTCCAGGTCTAAATTTATGATCCTAGATCTTTTCTTCTGACATTCCTTCTAGCTTCTGCTGCTCACTGAGACTTATCTTCCTCCTGAAGGCTCCACATCTCTTGGCACTCTCTCCAAGGCTGACTACTTCTTCTCTCTTAACAGATCTAGGAGAATGATCGGGAACATTGCTCCCCTCTCCCGCTCTTAGAGTTTTCTTTGCTGTCATCACTCAATAAACACCTCTCTCCTTCTTTAAACAACCCCCTGCTCCCTCCAAACACTTAGCTTCAAGGTCTTTATGTCCCATCATCTCTTTCTCTATTCTAGTGCAAGCACACAGAAGACCCTCCCTGCCCCCAGCTGAATTAGCACCTTGTGCCAGAATTCTTATTTATCCCCCTATCCCTTCTCCAGTAACTTACTCCTTTATGTGCTCTGTTACTGTTTCTAAGGACTCATTACCACAACATTCCTGCACATCCTGTTCTAATCTTTACAGTACATCAGACTTCAAAATCCTAGCCATTCGCAAGTAGGGGTATTTAGATAGAAGGGTGTGGTTAGGGGATATGGGGTTGGATCATAGGTATAGCAAACTTGTTTGATGGTCTTGAACTAGAAATCCTGACATCACTGGGAAGAGGGAGCCAATTAAAAAAAATCATTAAAACCCTTTATGTGGTAAAGGGTTCTGGAAATGGGATGTCAAGATTTGTCATTTTAAATGCTGAGCTCTTAGGAAATACTTTCCTTAGGCAAGTGCATTCAGAGTGCCTCCCTTGGGCTTTGTGGCTTGGCAGCTTCATAAACAACTTTCAGCTAGCTACCTCCCATCTCAATCACAATTGGGTACATTAGGGCTGTCTTCAACTATAGGTTACTTTTTTATAGACTATATACAGCTAAGGGTCAAATGCCACTATTTTTTGCTGAACTTTTATTAGACATGGGTGGATAACATCAGTGGCCTTAGATGCAATTCATTAGTGGCTTGCTAATACTTCCTATTATATGCACCTCTTTCATTTCTCTTTTATCCATTTTTCTCCTTCCCTTCCCTTTTCATTCTCTCTTCTCCTCCTATATAATTCTTGTCTATATCTTTCTATAAATCTTCACAGTTGCAGAATCAGATGGGAATGCAGAGGCCACTTAGTCCACACTGTACCTGATTGAGGATGTCCTCTCTAGCATCCTTGACTGGGGTCATCTAGCTTTCTCTTTGAAACCTCTAATGAGGGGGAACTCACTACCTCCATTCCACCTTGGACAGATGTAATTGTTAGGAAGTTTTCATATCTAACCAAGCTGCCGTGAATTGCCTCTACTGTTATCTGGGGCCATGCAGAGCTGGGCTAATCCTTTTTTCATATGTCAGCCCTTCAGTATTCCTGACTTTTTTTGTTCTCCCTGCCTTAGGTCTGCTAGGGCTCTCTGTGGCTTTCCGGGATATTGAAAGACTGACGGCTGCTAAGAGCTTGGATGTTTTTGGTCCTTTTTTGGTCTCTTTTTATATCCCCATCACTTAGTACAGTAACTGGAACATAGTAGGTGCTCATTAAATGTTTATTTATTGGTTGATTTTGTATACACACATTAAGACAACTGTCCAGAAAATTAATTAATAAAAACAAAACAAAACAACTTAATGGAAAGGGTCCATCTAGATCTTTAGAGAGGCCGAAAAAATCTTCACAGATGGGAGGAGATAACAGACAGTTAGATTCCAGCAGGAAAACTCATTTGAAGGAAAATTTCTCATTGAATCTCAGCAGGCTAGAGCTTTATCCACAGGGTGGTTATTGGCTGCCCGGGTTGAATCTTTTCTCTTTTGATTCATTCGATTCAAAATACTGGGGATTCTATTCATGAGGCTCTCTCCACCCCCATTCTCTCCCTCCCTCCCCTATTCAGTTAGTGCCAAGCGATATAACTTTGGAATAATACTTTCCATCTAAGAATCAAATAAATTAAATAAAAGAAAAGAGAGTTTCACTCAAATGGCAAAGCCAACTTGGTATCCACTCCCAATCTGCTGAACGTTTTCCAAACCTGTCCTGGTAATTAAGCAGGAAATGGAGAAAATGTACTGATTCCTATCCTGGGAATGGTGAAAGTGACTCTTACAAATGCATACTTTCCTTGCCTTCTCTCCCTAAAATATTTGATACCTGAATGGCTTACTCCTTTAATTTTCTGGAGCTGTCACCCTCGCTCCTTCCTCTGGCTGTCAAGCCCCTCTTCCAGGGTACCTTCTCAGGCAAATCACCATGCCTCCAATCCCCATGGGCTTCCTAGCTTGGGGATATCTCTTATGAAGCTGTGAGTGTGGGAGACAAGAAGGAGGGACATGCTATTATGTCCCTGTGAAGGGACAGCATAAACATTGAAGTGTGCCCTGGAAGGGCTTGTCATTGTTGGGCAGCGAATGGGGGGTTGAGGATGTGGTGAAGTGGAGAGCAGGGGAAAGAAGAGGAGAAGACTTCATTGGTGCTGAAAGAAACTGAAACATCTTCATATGGTATATGCCAGAGTTAAAACCAGGGCAGGATAACTGGAGTTTTGCCTCAGGGTATTGACATTTAGGGGGTACAAAAAGTAACATATATACTCATTTTGCAGCAGAAACCATTATAAATGATGGAAATTCTCTGTCCTGCTTGAATGAATTTTTCTTACTTTTTGAATTATTTTTACATCATGGATTACAAAATTGATTTAGGGTATATTTTATGTTGTATATATCAGGCATCAAAATTGCTAGTTATAATTCTGGTATGTGCCCTGAATCCTAAGCTCTTCCTCCTCTTTGAAAAAAACAAAACAAAACAAAAAGTCATTCCAAATCCAAAACAATCCTATTTTGTGGAAAGGATGATTTGGAGACTGAGAATTCAGTCAAATAATTACTTTACAAGGCAAAAGTATAATTAAGCCCTGCTTCCCTCTATTTTCCATGTACTCTATAAAAAGCAGCTTCAAAGAAATTCTCTTGGTTCTGATAAGATTGAAGCCCCAGAAGAAAGACTGTCTTTATATGTTTCTCACCTTGAAGGACCCACACCTGGATTTCTGGTCAGTCTAACTGGGGAGCAGAAGATTAACTAAAGCTATGCTTTGGTATCTTGGCCACTTGTGTTACAGTCATGTCCAGCTCTTTGTGACCCCTTTTGAAGTTTACTTGGCAAAGATACTGGAGTTGTTTGCCATTTCCTTTTGCAGTTCATTTGACAGGTGAGGAGGAAACTGAGGCAAATAGGGTTAAGTGACTTGCCCAGGGTTACACAGCTAGCAAGTGTCTCAAGTCAAATTTGAACTCAGGTCTTCCTGACTCCAGGCCTGGCACTCTATCCACTGTGCCAGAAACAATGTCAAACACATTTGCCATTCAATCATTATTAAGACAGAGAAGATATAAAGGACTCCTCCCCCTACCTTTTACAACCTTCTCTCAGATTGCTTGTTCTGTGATTTAGTTTGTTAATTCAATAAACATTTGTTCAGTGCCTACCATGTGCAAGGCATTGTTCTAGGTCCTGGAGATACAAAGACAAAAACCAAAACAGTTATTGCCCTCAGAGAGCTTGTTTACATTCTCTTGACCGGTAGAACTTGAAGGATAAAAGGACTTTTGAGGTTACCTAGTCAAGTCCCTTTATTTTCCAAATGAGACTCCCGAGACCCTGGCAGGATAATTACATCTCCAAGGTCACACAGCTAGTTAGTGGCCAAGCCATGGCAGAATTATCTTGATGTTCAGCCCAGTGGTATTTGTATGTGCTGAGTCATGATAGATTATTGATGAGAAAGAATGAAATAGATGACAAAATCAAGTCCTTTAAGAACACAAGCATACCTCTAAAACCTGACAACTGCCAGGGAGAGAAAGCAGTCTTTTCTGATACTTTGTAAGATCATACATTTAGAAACCAAAAATGATTTGCTGAAATTCATAAAGCTTGTAACTGGCAGAATGGGTATTTGAACTAAAGTTCTTTGTCACCAGAGTTGGAGATCTCTCCACTGTACCATACTCCTCACATACCCTCTCTGTGGTCCAGTCTAACTGGCCTTCTTACTCCTCCTCACCTATAATCCTCCATCTCCCATTTACATGCCACAGGCTGTTCTGTGCTGTGGGCTGCTCAGTGTCCAGCACTAAGCGTGGTAGGAGATGTGTATAAGAAATGACCAGACCATGTGGGTAGTTCAAGGAAGAACTATGGACTCCCTTTATTGATTCTTAGGACAAGGTTTTTATAGAGCAAATGAGACAAAGGAAAAAAGGACTCAAGTTTTCCTAACATTATCTTAGTCTGTTATGTGCTGGAAGTAACACAGAATGGATAATTTGATAAGGCTTTGTTATCTAGGTGCCTAAAGTCTTGGGGTTGAGTCTTTGATCTCAAAACTCAAAAATCATCCTTTTAAATGTAGCCCATATCAAAAGACACAAGGAGCAAGCTTAACAAAAAGCTGTCATGAAGGACCTTCTATGAAGCACATTGTCAAGGTATTTATCTGAGTCCTAAATCAGGCTTCCTTGGCTCCCCACAGTTCCCCATATCTTGAATTTACTTAGGATTCCTAGTTTCCTTCAGAGTTCAGCTGAAGCATCACTTTCTACATGAGGCCTTTCTTTATCCCTCAGATCTTAGTGCCTCCTCTCCAACCTGTAACCTGTCTTGTATTTATTTTCTGTATGTTTTGGTATGTGAAGGGAGCTTGGCATAGCACATAGATACGTGGCCTGAGAGTCAGGAAGACCTGGGTTCATGCTTTACCTCTGACGTATCCTGTCTATATGACTTTGAGCAAGGCTCAGTGACTCTCTCAGTGCCCTGCGTTATGTTTTAAGCCTTAGTAGAGGGTTTTTTCTCATGAGAAGTTCCCAAACACCAGTGGAATCACAGTTCTGTTGCACTTAGTCAGTAGGATGAGTCTTCTTGATTTTGGGTCCAGCGCTCTATCCACTGTACCACCTTGTTGCCTCCATTTTGTAAGTACTTATAATAATAATAGCTAACATTTACATACTCTCATTATGTGCCAGACCCTAAAGCCAGAGCTTTACAATTATTCTCTCATTTGATCCTCACAACAACCTTGAGAAGTAGGTGCTATTATTATACCCATTTTATAGATGAGGAAACTGAAGCAAAGAAAAAAAACCCAGGAGGACTTGCCTAGGGTCATTTAGCTAGTTAGCATCTGGGGCTAGATTTGAACTTAGGTGTTCCTTACTCCAGGTCTGTCACTCTATCCACTGCACCAGCTAGCTTGCCTTCTCTGTTAGATTGTAAGGTCTTCAAGGAAGGGATTGTTCCATTTTCTCCTGTTTATCCTTAATGTCCAGCACTCAAATGGTGCTTAATAAATGCTTGTTGGTGAATATAAGTTATATTTGGATAACACGCAAGTTATTATATTTGGATAACATGCAAGACTCCCTTGAACATTTTCTGGGTAGGAATGATGTGACCCTTGGGAAAGTGTCAGATCCTAGGGACCAGGGACAGAGTCCAGTCCTAGGTCAGTACCATCCCCAGCTCAATCTAGACTAGACAGTGAGAAAGTCCCCAGGCTGGGATTGAAGCCAGAGTAGTTACCTCAAGCAGCACCACCTACTGGCTAGAGAAGAGGAAACCTCTGCCCAGCTGCCTGGCCCATGGACCACGGACCATGGTCCTAGCCCAGGAGCAAGGGCCTCACTGTGAATTTGTTTCTTGGCGACATATGTGCTTCGTGAATTATTCCCAAATTCAAAATTCCTCTGGCACAAAAGGTGCACTTTCTTTTAAACTCATTGCCAAGATTCCCAAACTTCTGATTTTATGATCCATGGAGCTGGCAACAGTGACAAGAGGCTTGATCCTATTCAATTTGTCATGGCAATCCCTTCCACCATGAAGCTGGACTATCTAGTTTAACTAACATGGCAGAAAAGGTATTAAGAAAATAAAGAAAATGCAAAAATGTGTTTAGCTGGCTTTTTCTCATTCTCCTGCTTGGAGAAATAGATTGGGTCAATGTTCTGAAAGAATAACGAGTCAGTTGGAATGGTGATATGCTTTCTTTCCTATTATTCCCAACCAGGATTGCTTTTCACAAAGCTTAGCTAGACCATTTACCCTAATTTGTATCTTGGTGACATAGCTGGCTTATTAGCTCTGTTGTTTATAAACTGCTAACTTGGTCCCCTGCCCTGTGTTGATGTTATCTTGATAGACCACTGTGAAAATATAAAGATGTCTGTCAGGCAGGAAAAATGATGTAAAAATCATGTGGGCACATAAAACGAGATTGACAAAATGTAATAAAGCCCTCCTGGGCTGCAGAGTGGAGCCGCATGTGTAATGAAATACTTTAGCATTACGTCACCATTTATATAACATCTGGCAGTGACTTCTCTGAAGAAGCAAGGTGCTTTTTTTTTTTAAATTCTTCCCAAAGACAATTTCTTTCTGCAAGAAGAAAGGAGGGACTGTTACATTTTGCATGCAAGAAAAGCTAAGGCGGCTAGATTACTTCCTTAAGGTAATGGAGAAGAGAAAAAAGATATTGAAAATGGTTAGGTTTACAAAACTAAAGGGAAGCAGAGGGTTATGTGATGATTGAGTGAATTGGGGGCAGCAGCAGAAGCAGCCAATCTAGGTAATTTGGGCTCAGTCAACCTTCTGGGTATATCTGATCCAAGAAAGAAAAGATTGCCTGTCTCCAGACATTCCATCTGAAGTCATTATTTACATGTACAAAATGAACTAAGAGAATTAGATAACCTGGGAAAGGGGACCTTCCAATATTGAGAAAAAAGCATCTTTTTTTCATTTTGGCATGGGGGTAAATGTCTAGATTTATTTGTAAATATCTTGTATGTGCCTAATTATTTACAGGTTGTCTTCCCCCTTAGAACATGAGCTCCTTGAGGGCAGGGATTGTGCCACTGCCTTACTTTGAACCCCTACCTCTCAGTATATAATTCCTGGGGCATAGCAAATGGCTAATAATACTTGTTGACTGACTGGCAATATGAAACTACCCAGATGACACATTTCCCTTTTTAGTTTAACAGTATAGACATTGATCAAATATGCTCAAGAGAATTTGAGTTAGAATTAATTTCTTTAAGTCCAGAGACCTTGGAGGGAGAGACCTTTCTGTAACTCCAAATTCCTCTTTCTCACACCCTACACCTTTTTTTTTTTTTGGAGAGGGGAAGGCAAGGCATTGGAGTTAAGTGACTTGCCTGTCACACAGCCAGTAATAAGTGTGTCAAATGTCTGAGGTGGGATTTGAATTCAGGTCCTCCTGACTCCAGGGCTTGTGCTCTATTCACTGTGCCACCTAGCTGCTCCCACACCTTGTGCCTTTTTGTCTTTTGAATAGCCATTGTGTGTTATATAGTGGAGAGAGCACTGGATTTGAATTCAGAGGATCCGCGTTCAAGTCTCTGATCTGCTACTTATTAGTAACGTTTTTTCTTTTTGTAAATCTCTGGTTTTTCTCAGGATTCAGCTCAAGGGTCAGCTTCCGCATGGAGACTTTCTAGATCTCCCTAGCTGGTAGTACCTTCTTTCACTTCCCCTCCCTGTAGGTTACCTTGTATCTGTTTTGCATATATATGCATATTACCTAGCTCCTGGAAGACAATTTTAATTTCGTCTTTGTTATCTCTAGCACCTAGAACAAGGATTGGTATAAAGTAGGCATTTAATAAATGCTTATTTATTTATGATTTGGTTGGTTGTGTGATCTTGAATAATGTCACTTTTTCAGGCCTCATTTTCTAAGGTTCCTTTCCACTCTGAATCCTATGATCTTATTACCCCATTGGATGAGAGGCATGAGAGGGTGGCACTTGCTGGATCCTTTCTGTATCATTCTCCATCTCTGGAAATGTTCATTTAAAAATATTTGTTAATTTTTTGGTATTTTTATCTTGGAAAACATCAACAAATATGAACATTTCCATATATGAAAGACAGAAAAAAGTGTTGCATACAAAACCTCACCTCTCTATTAACATATAGCTTGCAAAGAAATACTTGCTTTTGGAATGACATGATCTCATTGGCATTTTAAAATAGGACAACTGTTGTTGATATGTTATCTTCTCCCTGTGGAATGATAGGTTTCTTGTATATAAAGAGGACAGGGGGGCTTAAGGGAGGCTTTAGGCTCATCATTTTTTCTAACATTGAAAAAAAATATTTATCCATTAAGTCAAGCCTTTGTTGGAATTTACGTTCCTTTTTGTACATTCTGAGCCTCAAATAAGGCTGTTGTTTAAATGCTTGGATACTCTTGTGGTTGGTGCACTGGAAATGCATAAGGTAATGTGCATGTGACCCTTTGGGAATTATATGGAAAACTGTCCAAAGGGAAAGGCAAGAACATTTCTCATTTTCTCCACAGTGTAATGTAGCTGTGCCGATGACTAAACAAGTGACGGATTGCACAGTTCTTGAAAACTTTCCAGCAGAGTGTGTGTGTGTGTGTGTGTGTGTGTGTGTGTGTAACAAATGGGGGAAATGAGATGGGAGCTCCCCCCCCCCCAATTTATTTACATATATTTCTTGTCTTTAGGATCAATAGTAAGTCACTTCTCTTGTTTGGACCTAAGTGTCTTTATCTGTAAAATGAGGGAGTTGGACTTCAGGTTGACCTCAAAGGCCCCTTCTTGATTCAAATGTATGATCCTACGATCTGGTATTAGATAGAAAAAGTTCAGCAGGATATCAGATCCTTGAAGACGAGCACTGTTTTTCATTGTATTGTATCCCCAGTGCCTTGCACACAGTAGGCACTTAATAAATGTTTGATTGGATTAGAAATAATATTAATAAGAGACTCTGTTCCCTCTTGTTCTTGATTAATCCTGTCTATTATAGCAAAATAGGTAGGCTGTGCTTGAGCCTTAAACCAACCCCTTCAGTTTTGACAAGGATGCTGCTGACAAAATAGGAGGTACCTTAAATTACAGGCCCCTCTCATGGTTCCAATCCTGGGTGATGTGGTGAGTGATCTGACTTTCTGGTATTGGGATAGGACTGTTGCCAATGTGTCTAGGTACTATGATGAGAATAAAATGCTAAAAAGAGAAAGGTATATTATTATGCATGTGTGACATTTGGGAATTACAGGGACAGTTTTGTCCTTAGAGCCCCTCTCGCCTACAGGCGATAGGCCAGGTGCTTACTCCAGGCCATAGGACCAACCTGGATCCCCAAGTTAGGGAGGTCGACCAGGTCATTTCCCTGACTCTCCCCACCCTCCTTCTGATCTCATAGTACTTTGTACTCTTCTCACAATTTACCTTCCTTTTTTGCTAGCTTCTACTATGTTGAGCTGTGGTCTTCTTTTGTCTACTAGACTGCAAACGCCATTACAATAGAGAAGGTTGTATGTATGTCATGTTTCTTTGCCTTCCCAATAACACCTAGCACAGAGCTCTTCACTGTGTGTGTGTGTGTTTGCTTGAGATCTGTGATTTCATTGATATTGGAAGCTAGATGGTAAAGTGGGTAGTGTACCAGGCCTGAAGTCAGGAAGACCTGAGTTCAAATTCAGCCTAAGACCCTTCTTGGCTGTGTGACCCTAGACAAGTCATTTCACCTGTTTGCCTCAGTTTCTTCAACTGTAAAATGGGGATAAAGATAGCACCCCTCCCCCCCTCAGGATTGTTGTGAGGATAAAATGAGATAATATTTGTAAAGTGCTTAGCCCAGTGCCTGACATATACTAAGTACTGTTTAAATATTAGCTATTTATTATTATTATATAGATAATTCCCCTGTATAGAAACTCTTCTTGCCAATGCGGGTTAAACGACCTGGAATACTGAGAGGTTGCCACTTGCCTATGTTCACTCAGGTATTCTATGTCAGAGAAAGACATTCCTGATGCCCAGGCTGACCCTCTGTCCTCTGCGCCATGCTGCCTTTTCCTCTGCACTTTCTTAGTTTGAACTAGATGTACGATTTCATTGGCATAGGGAACTTCCATTAAGGAAACTCCCTTTACTCAAGCAGATTGGCATCTGTTCTGCAACTCACAGTCTTAGAAAGTTACCTGGATCATGCAGAGGTAAAGTGACTTGCCCAGGGTCTCACAGCCAGGATACCTTGAACCAAGGTTGTCCTGACACCAAGGCTAGTTCTCTTTTTGCTGCATCGTCTTGTAGCAGGCCTAGAGGACAGAGTGTTAGACTTGGAGATAGAAAGACCTGGGTCCCAGTCCTGGTCCCAGTCACTGGCTAGCTGTGTGACTCTGGACATACTACTTCTCTCTGAGCCTCCATTTACTCACCTGTAAAATGAAAGTCTGTAAATGTAAAATGTGTAAATGAGGGGCCTGGATTTGATAACCTCTAAGGTCCTTTCTGGTGATAAACACACAATCCAATAATCTGCTCACAATATATGCTTACTAAGTATTTGCTGATCAAATAAATGTCAGAGAGATGAACTATTCGCCTATTCAGACTCATCATTTTCAGACTTCGTGGTGTAGTAGTAATAATTGCTAGCATTTATGTAGAACTTTAAGGTATGCAGAGTGCTTTACACAGGTTGTTTCATTTGATCCTCCCAGCAAACCTGGGAAATACATATCATTATTACCTCCATTTTACAGATGAGGAAACTTGAAGGTGAGAAAGGTCAAATGACTTTCTCAGGGTCATACAGCTAGCAAGTATCTGGGCAGGATTTGAACTCGGATTTTCCTAACTCCAAATATAGCACTGTAGACACTGTGCCACCTACCCACCTAGATATTAAGTGAGAATTTGGTCTTATTGGGTGGCAGCTTAAGAAATTAAGTCTATTTGAGGATGAATACTAAGTTATTGTTGACTAATGTTTGTGTTAATATATTGTCCGACATCCTACGAAATTTTGAAGTAGTTAACCAAAAAGGTCGGCAAATATACTGATTTTAGCATAAGGCAATGCTTATTCCAAAGACCATCTTTGCCAATTTTCCTTATCACAAAAATATCTGAAAGTGCCCTTCTGACCAAAAATCCACCTATGGTAATCTTCCCACTTAAATACTCATTGATGACTTTCCATTAGTTCTCACCAGAAAGAATGGTAGAACTTCTTAATAGTAGGCTGTTTTCCTTTGGGAGTATGGATGAAGAATAATTGGAAATATTAGCTCTAGAAAAATAACTCAGAGAACAACTGAGGAAACGTGAATTGTAGCTTGTTTCCTGATGCCTAGAAGTGATGTTGGCTGGAACAAGGTTGAGAGCAGAGTTACCTGAATGAAGGTTTGTCTTACTCATGCACTGCCCATCTCACTTTTGTCCCCATGCCTTCTTTTTGACATATATTTCTGTTTCCATTGCAATGTCCCTAGGAAAAAAATGGAGTTGCCTATGTGTGACAAAGAAGATTCTGGATGAGTTTTTCTTTTCAGAAGACTATATTAATGGCTCTCCATTTTGAATCCCAGGGGCCTGTAGCAGGGAGTTGGATGAGGTGACCTCTTCAGGTCTTTTCCAGCCTTATGGTCTCAGGAAGGATGTCCTACAGTCAGTGCCTCATTTCCTAATTATATAGTAGCTTTTTAATCGTTTGAAGCTTCTTTTTTTCCTTCATGGTTGAATAAAATCTGAGTTTGTTGGTCTTCAGATGAATAACCAACTAATTTGGTCAGGCCCTTGGTAGAATGTCACATAACTCATCGTTGACAGTAATTTGCTTCCCAGGATTCATTAAAATCTATGATGTGTGGACACATTATTTATAATAATATATACTATGCAGGGTGTCCTACTTAAAATGAACCATGTGTAAAGCCATATCAAATTAAATGGCTTCTGTTTTATATGAATCATTCTATATAACTCACACACTGGCTGAGCCAGGACTAGGTCTCAAGGGGGCTCAACTTTTCCAAACTGGCTAGGGGTAGGGTAGTAAATATGATTAGATATTATGTTTACATATGTAGAGCAAACTGCACCCCTATTCACCACCTTCACTCCTCCCCACTCCATCCAGCCCTTCACCCCTCTATCTCTATATTTTAAGGGGATATCACCCTTACATATTGCCTTGAGTGTGCTGCTCTGAAAGTGGGCAGTGTGTCCTGGGCGGAGTAGGTGAAGGGAGAGGCCTAGAGGCACCTATAGACTGTTTTCATGGGCTCTCAGCTCTACTATGACCTTCTCAAGAACCATCTTCATATACACTTAGAGTTCCTGTAGGAAGAACCAAGTTTGGAACTGTGAAGGCTGGTTGGAGTGAAGGATATGGGAGTGAGTGAAGGGAGGCTCTTGGTCATTCTGACCCTGAAAGTGTTTGTTGCTGAAATCCTTCCAAATGTGAGGGAGAGAAGTAAGCCAAGAAAATCTGAGAATTTGGATCTTGCCTGTGATTTTGTGCTTGAACCTGTGTCTCCCAGGATCTCAGTTTTGTTAGCTTTAGAAACATGGGAATGGTAACACCATCTCAGGGTGAAGGAATAAAAACAAAAAAAAGATTGTAAAGGTCTTTGTGAATCTGAGACTATCTAAATTTTTAATCACAACATTGTCAGTCAGATTCTGAGTGCAGAAGTTATCACCTGGGAAAACCTGGCCACTTGGAAAATAAATCAACAACACTTATCTGTGTATTTTGTGATAGGACAAAGCCACAGCAAAATATATCTTTTAAATTTGTCGGGCTTCCTCGGAATTAACAGGAAGGTGGGTGGAACAGACTTGGAAGATATAATTTATTTAGGTTTTAATAAATATTATTAATAAACTTTCTTCTAAGAACCATTGGTGCCTCTCAATAATTTGGGTTAAAACTTGAGAAGATTGAGAACAGAAATGAATGGCCAGTTCCCAAGGTGAAGACAAATGATTGGTAGATTTTCACAGAGATGTGGCCTAGGACCAGTTTGATTTATTGGATCACTTCTTTTGCCGGTTTGGTCATGAACAAGCTGATATAAACTCCCATTTTTCACAGACCACAGGATCTCTCCTGAAGTAATATAATTTGAATGACAACTGAATGTACAGATGCCACCAAGCAATACCTGAACAGTCCTATGAGGTCATTGTTTCCCTCTCTTTGACAAGCCCCAGAGCCAACAAAGTCAAAGGCCTTTACAAAACAGAGGTTTCTGGGATGCTCATAAAATTGTTATTGCGGTGTGGGATGGATGGCCTGCTTCATTCACTCATGACTCGGCAGTTGTTGAATGACTCAGTTCTCCACCCCCATAGCAAAAGGACTGTCACAGCATCCCACATGGGCACACCACTTCTATTAATGGATTAGGAGGAGTGTTGAGGAGAATGGTGAAATTGCATAATTTTTTGATTAAATGAAATGTTCTTGGATATTAGAGATTAGGCAGGATTAAGAAACTCCAGAGGAAAGAGATATAGGCTTGCATGCAGCATACACTGGTATGTCTGCAAACCATATTAGCTCTTCCCCTTCCCATTAGGGTCTGGGGGTCCCTTTCCTTCTGGGCCTGTAAGCTCATTGGGTATAGGTCAATGGGGATGCTCCACCGGGGTTTGCTATCATACTTATGCAAAGCTATAGAAATGAGAGAAATAAATGTCAGAACATTTTTATTTCTCTTGGAACAAATTCTCAACTTAAGGCACCTTCATGGTTTCTGACAAATCATACTACTGGATACACAGTCCTCTTGGGACACCTCTCTACACCAATATATTACTTCTAAACTCCAAACATGGGATCCTTCTATGTATGTGGGACACTGTCTCCTAAGTGCGTTTTTCTTCTACAAAGCCTTGCTGTATTTCTCATCATGATGTGGAGGTGATTTTGGGCTCAAGAAGTAGCATACAAATTCTGGTAGATTTGGCCAAGCTGGAAAATCTTTGAATGACAGACTGCTTTGGTTGTCCAAGAACCAGCCTGGCTAAATGTAGAGAAGTCCAGCATCACAAACTTGGCCACTAGGTGATGGATTCTTTTGGCTGTGGTGGCCCATGAATATTTTAGACTTCAATAAAACTTAGTTTATGAAGCTTATATGTGAAAGCTATTCCATAGTTCTCAAATAGTGGTGCTCAATGCTGTAGAAAAAAATATTGAAAAGATTAGGTACTTCCCTGAGGTAAACATTAGGACCAATGAACATTTTACAGATGTTACTTATTCTTGGGAGAGTTGGCAACTGAATCAGACAAAGATTATTTTTTATTTTTCTTTTGTCTTGGCTCTGTGTTCTACCACAGTTAAGGAGTCAGGGAGACTGGGGAATAAGACTTTTGAAATGTAGCAGCAAGGAGGCATCAGCTGTTACCAATAGCCTTAATAAGATAGTTTCTTTCATTCTGATACTACTTGCTGGTAGTCATAAAAGGAGGGAGAACCCAGAACTTCTGGGCTGGGTCCCTAAATTGGCCTCTATGGTATGGTTGCAGATCTGAATACCTGAATATAAGAGATGGCAAGAGAGTGGGACAAGGGCTCTTTGTGGAAAAACACTGTGACTCACATTCCTGATTGAATATCCTTCTATGTTTTTTTTGTATTCTGTGCTGTATGTATTTCAGGGGAATCGTTCTGCATTGGGCTGAACTATAAACTTCCTGGGGTCTTAAGCACAGAGAACAAACAGCAAAGTTCTGGGTGACAATGCCTTGGGATTATAAGGGCAAGTAAAACTGTGTTCTTAACAATAGCTTCTCAACTTTTTCCTATCCTCTTGGGCATACCTGACATTGAAGAACTCTGACAACATGTCACTGGGTATCATTATTGGAAACAATTAAATGCATAATTTATCTTAATTTTCAATGTAAGAGTAATAGGAATTTTTCAGGTACAAAGAGATTTCTGTATTTGTCTTAGGGTGATAAAGTTTAAGGAACAGCATAAGTTGGAGTCTTCTCTCAACTTCTTTGAAGATACTGAATGCAGTTGTGTGTTATAGAGAACGAGGAGGGGTGAGAAGCATATAGAGACAATCACTAATTTCTGTTTCATTTAAATTTTTTAAAAATTGCACTATCTTGGCACATTATAGGACAGGGGAAAGTGACAAGTTTAGTGTCTTTGAATTGAAACTAATCTTATAGTGATGGGCCTGTTAGAGAAAGAATAATAGCAATGATTTTATATATATATATATATATATATATATATATGTATATATATATATCCACACATACACACATATACATATATACATGTGTATATATGAGAATTGTATATATGTATTATATATGTAAGAATTGTATATATGTAATATATGTATATGTGTATGGATATGCATGTGTGTACGTACATATATATACATACACATACATATATATGTAAGAATTCTAAGGGTTTCCTGGAGGTGACCCCAAAATTGTGAAGGTTACTGTCAACTGGGCTATAAGCAGGAAAACCAAATTTTCCCCTTGGGTATATCATGGTATTGCATTATAGGAGAATTCATTTTTCTTTCTGAGATACCTTAAGTGACCAGTGCTAGCGACAGCATGTTAGATGAGTTGGAAGAGCATTCCTATTTAATCTACACAATGTGTTTAGATCCATGAAAGGAGTTGGTAGGGGAGAAAGCCCGAGAAGCTGGCTTTTCTTCTTTTCTTACTTTAAATCTTACAGTATTCAGATTATTGCCCCTGATGAGACATAGCACAAAATAAAAACACTGAATACATTTTAAAGGATTTGGAATGTTTTTTTTTTTTTTTCTTTTTTTCTTTTTTTTAGCTCATTTCAGGGCAGGGGAGAGAGAGATAGATAGTTTATTGGCTTGAGTTTTTGGACTGGTTTTGAGAAAGCATAGATGCTTCCAAGTCTGTAAGCTATGGAATTTTCATGAGCACATTCCTATCAGAAAACACACAAAACAGTTCTGGTTATGCTGCAAATGTTGCCCTGCCAACTCTTCAGCAAAGGATTACCAGGTGTCAGCAAAAATATTCCAGCAAGAAATCATAGCATGGCCATAGCATATTAAGACCCCATTTCCCCTCAGTACTATGAAAGACTATTCTTGATTGTCTCCTATTATAATAGGAACAAAGAGAGTAATTGCATTAGTATGTACTCATTTCAGTGTTTCTGTTGTACTTACTTGTCTTGTTTCCCTTGTTAACTAAATAGGATTGGGTCAGATTTTTTAAAATGTATATATCAAGCACTCAGGACATAGTTATATACCCCATTGGGATATTCACTACATGATCCCTTTAGGAAAGTGGTACAAACTGCAACCCCTTCATATCTGTTCATCCAATGTTATTTCTGTTCAGTCCTTTCTAGAAATCTTCTAAAGACTCAATTCAGTGCTCAGTGGAGCTGTATACTTAGTATCTTCTACTCAGACTATGTGATAAGCCTGTATCCATTTCCTCCTATATATATGCTCCTGGTGTTTTTTATGATGCTTGTGTTCAAGTCATCATTGGAAACAATACTGAAGCTTGCTGATGCCTACCATGACTTTCTTCATTGTTTTTGAGTCACTTTGAAGATTTGAGTCTTCTGAGATTATGGTGCTCCATGACTTGAGGTCATATACCATCCAGGGAAGAGCAGGACTTTCACATATATTACATATAAGATACATATAACATGTGGTACATGTATACACATATATATACACATGTGCATATGCATAAATGTATATATATCACACGTAAATTAAATAAGTCAGTAGAGTAGATGACATGGCTTATTATTACCTATTAACCTAGAAATGAATATGCTGTAGATCAAATCTTGTCTTCCTGGTTCCCTTCCCCCAGTGGCCTTTTGTGCCACTGGACCTAAATATGGTTTGTGATGCTTGCCCTGAGCACAAAGACTAGTTATGGGGCAGTAGCTCACTCTACTTTGGGGCAGTTTTAGTTGTTGCAGTTTTCCCTGACAAAAAGAAGCTCTGTCTACCTCTCTCAAGGCAACCCAAGATAGCATTAGATGATAATGGTCATCTTACATTGGTGACTCTCGTTGAGCTTGTGGTCCATCAAAACCCCTAGATCTTTTTCAGACAAACTGGTTATCTAACCTTATCTACTCTATATTTTGCCTAGGTTAAAAAAATCATTTTTGCAAGTATATGACTTTATATTTATCCTGATAAAATAAAATAAATAAAAATAAAATAAAATAAAATAGAACTCAGTATAGTGATTCAAATCCATCCTCTAATTTCACTGCCTGTGTGACTTTGGGCAAGCCAATTAATTTCCTTGGTTTTCAATTTATTCTTCTGTAGAATGACATCTGAGGCTCCTTCCAGCTTTAGAGTTATGCTTCTATAAGCTTGTTATACAGATGGGAAGTATTTCTTTTTCTTAATACCTGCTAAGTTCTTGTTCCATTGTTTTAATGTGGGATGGATGGAGTTCTGAGTTGCTAAAAACTATATACTAGAAGAATACAACTTCTGTCAGGTCCTATGAAAGTGGAAAATCCATTGGTCTGTCAACAGAGGCTCAGCCTCACTAAGTTCAGAGAAACTAGTCAAGGGAAGGTTGGTTATACTACATGATAGACAATTTTTTGGGTCATAGCAGCTCACAAAGACAATCTTCTGTGGCAAAAATGTCAAACATGCAGCCAGAACTAGATTAAAATATAATTGGGAAATATTTAACAAAATAAATATAATGCCTGTTCCACAGCCCACTGGTATGGGACTCTCCTTATTGATGGAAATGAATGCCTAGACCTGTGTGAGGTATAGGGTGGAGTTGGGGGAGAGGTGAGAGCTTCAGTTTTCAGATAGCTCCTTTGGAGGCTCTCCAAGTGAGAGTCTTCTCTGAACATCATGTGGAGTTGGCTTCTGACTTTGAGAAAGAAGATGCAAGAGGCCAACTCCACTTCAGGATGCTGAAGGAGAAGACACTGGGAAGACATGAGGGGAGTCTCCATTATGTCCTCATTCCCAGTTTGCTGCTCTAGAGACCATGGGAAGTTTTCCTCTTGGGTGAGACCCAGAACTTTCTCTCTTGGTTGAGCTGAGTTACCTCATTCTCAATGGGAGAGCTCCTTCACCCTGAGTAGTCTAGTATATATTCTCCTCTGTGTACCTTATCTGATGTGTTTTGTTGTGATTTGGATAAATGGGCTTTTTTGCTATTTGCTCTGTGTGTTCATTGTGGAAATGGTGTTAGGTGGGAAAGGGATCAAAGCTTGGATCTAGAGCTTGAGATGCCTCTTCCTCCTAGAAATGAAAAAGAAAACAAAACCAAAAACCATGATCAGAAGTCAAATATCCCCTGATCATATCCCCTGGCCTAGACTAGTAATATGTAAGGGAGCAGATAGATATAATTCTAGCTCTGTACCCTCTTTCTCAGGAGAGCAGTGGTGACTTTTGGCTCCAGTCTCCTGCTTTCTGTCCTGGCAGGAAGGAAAGTCTCCCTTGGAGAAGGGTTAAGGAGAAGCTGTCTAATCTGTCTCCCTTTGAGGCACACGAGGGCAGGCCATAACACATGGACCTCTCTATACATGTCAGGGCCCATTCCTACTGCTACACAAATAAAAATGCAACATAAATGATATTAACATGAGGTTTCACTAGGGCAATATGCAACCCGCAGGGATCCCTATGTATGACTCTGTCCCCCATTTCTGTTTGAGTTTGACCCGACTGTCCTATGGCATGTAGGGACTGAGAGTTATGTGTTCGGAGAGAGTACTCAAATTATCGTTATTATGGTTGTTATTAATAATAATCATAACAGCAATTACAACTGACATTTGCACAGTGATTTAACATTTATAAAGTGCTTTGAAATATTTCATTTGATCCTCACAACAATCCTGTGAGGGCATTAGGGGTATTATCTCCCCATTTTGCAGATGAGGAAAATGAGGCCCACTGTGGTTAAGTGACTTGCCCAAGGTGGCAGAGTTAGTGTCAGAGGCATGATCTCAAAATAGGTCTTCTCCAGACTCCAGGTATTTATAAAATCATGGCTCCTTCAATTTCATTTAAAAATTTTTTAATTTATGGGATAAAACAAGCATTTCTATAACATGGTATAATAAAAAAGATGATTGTATATGAAGTTGCAAATCTGTTATGTACAACTTGCTATTCCTTTTAAATATATAATAAAGTTATGTAAATTTCTTTTTTTCCTTTTTTCTTCTTCCCCTCCCCCTTGCCTCACCCTGGAGATGGTTACCATTAGACGCAAATAGGCACACACACAGACACACAGACACAGACACAGACACACACACACACATATTATATGTATATATATATATATATATTTCTATACATCTATTTATCAGTCCTTTCTCTGGATGTAGATAGCACCTTTCTTCCTATGTCCTTTATTTTTAATTTGTGAATTTATAATAGTCAAAATGACTTAGTCGCTCAAAATCATTCTTAAAATAATATTACTGTTACTGTATACAGTGTTGTCTTGGTTCTGTTCACTTCACTTTTCACCATTTTATGTAACTCTTCCCATGTCTATTTACGATCATTGAGCTGGTCATTTCTCACAGCACAGTAGTATTCTATCACAATCATATACCACAATTTGTTCAGCCATTCCCCAGCAATTTCCAGTTCTTTGCCACCACAAAGAGAGCTGCTATAAACATTCCGTTCACATTCAAAGTTATAATTATTGTTTGTGAATTTCCCTCCATCTTATTTTTGCTCACCCGTAAAGAAAAATGCTTTCCACCTCCAGAGAGAGACCTGATCAACTCTGAATGCCAATTGAAGTGTACTTTTTTCACTTTCTTTTTCTTTTTTTATTGTAATTTTTTGCAACATTGGAAATATATTTTGCATGACTTCACATGTATAATAGATAAGAGATGAGCGAAGGGAGAGAATTTGGAACTCAAAATAAAAAAAATGAATGTTAAGGTTTTTAAAAAATGTAATTGGGAAACATTTATGAAATAAATAAAAATAAATTAAAAATCATGGCACTTGCAGGTAATATTGTAATCCTTATCACCATCATTGTGTTATTCATCCTTTCTTTTTAAAGAGGACCAGTGATATCACGTGGATGATATCTTGACTTGCCCATCAATTGGATTTAAGTGAGACAGAGTTGGGTAAAGTCTTAAATCTCACTTTCTCCTCCAGAGTCATCAAAGTCCAGTAGCAAGACAAAAGTCAGGTCAGCTGGTGATGGTCCAGGATGCAGTGGATGACCTTGGCATCTTTGACGTCTGACAAAGCTCTAAGCACTTCACAGAACCTGCTTCAGCCACCTTCATGGCCATTGGAACAAATTGTTCTCATCCACCCATTCCATTGGTGGAAGTCTTCACATACTTGGGGTAGACATCCCCATAACTCGCCAACAGTTTTGAGGCCTATTACTTACCCTTAACCTGGTTTAGCCCTTCTGCCAGGGCAGTTTTACCTGGATGTGGCTTCTGTACATGCTACAGCTTTTTGGAGCTGCAGGTGAGAGTTGGGTGACAGGTGGACACCAAACATGGATGAGCAGCTCAGCAAGCCCTCACACTAGTGATGCTAGTCACCCCTGGACACCCCATACACCCTTGCCATCATTATAAGGTATAATGGCAAGCCACTTTGATCTAATTATTTCAACCATTTTCAAACGATATTGGTTGCAATAGGTGACTTGACTGGGTGGCAGCCCATGATTCACATAGCCTGATCACTTCACATACATGGATACAGATATTGTATTTGTGAATAGTGTTCTTGTGATGACAGATAGGAATGAAGACCAGTCAGTTGATTAAGTGTCTACCAGACACTGTGCTCAGCAATGGGAATAACTAAGAAGAAAGGTGAAAAAATAGTCCCTGCCCTTGAGGAGCTCACAATCTAAGGAAAAAAGAGAACGATGGTAATTATCCACTTTGGCTCTCTATTACATCATGCTAGCTCAAGATAGGTCTTCATCTTTTTTAGAAAATGCATGATGTGATATTATTCCAAGAAATAATGTTGGTTTTCAAATAGTAACTACTGGGAATTTTTTTCTCAGACAGATGTCATAGAGATAAACCTCTTTTAGTATAATTGGCCTTCCTTCAAGGATTTTCATGTAGGGTATTTATACAGAAATGGGAATCTGCCTGGTATATAAACATAGTTAATTACAGCTATTATACTCTTCTTTCCACTTCTCAGGGACTGGATAGAACATAAGACCGCGATATATTTACAAGAAAAGTACAATTTTAAAGTTCAGTTTGAAAAGGAGGAAATGATAATGGATGTTTCATGGGTCTGATAAAGTGGTTAATGTTACTGGAGCTCTATTTTGGTAGGGAACTTGAACAATATTAACTTTCTTAAGTAAAGAGAAAGAAAATCTGTCTGTTTACTTGGATTCCGTAATTCAATATCAGTTTTCTTTTTAAAAATTTTCTTTATGCTTTCTGTTTTTCTATCACTTTCATTTCCAAATATATCCCTTTCCAACTCCCTCACCCAGTCAGCCATCCTTTGTGCTAAAGATTCTAAGAAAAAAAGAAAAAAATAGGTGAGCAAAATCAATGGCTGTATCAACTAAGTTGTGTGATAAATATGCAACATTGCGTTCCAAAGAGGAGAGGGAGGCGTTTTTTATCTCTTGTCTAGCGCCAAGTTTCTTGGTCATCATAAATACATCATTGTCTTGTTCTTTCTATTTAAATTATTGTCATCATTGAGAATATTTTTCCTGTTTCTGCTTCTTTCACTCTATACTAATTCATATCCCTCCCCATATTTCTCTGAATTCTTCATATTGATTCTTTAAATAGTGCAGTAATATTCCTTTATATGCATGTATAACACTTTTTGGGGTCATATTCCAAACAATTGGTACCAACTTGGTTTCCAGTTCTTTTCTATCCAAAAAGTTTTGAGATTATCCATCAATTCATCTCTCTCTCTCTCTCTCTCTCTCTCTCTCTCTCTGTCTCTTTGTCTCTCTCTCTCTCTCTCAGGGCAGCTAGGTGGTACAGCAAATAGAATGCCAGGCCTGAGGTCAGAAAGACTCATCTTCCTGAATTCAAATCTGACCTGAGACACTTAGTAGCTGTGTGATCCTGGGTCAGTCCCTTAACCCTGTTTGCCTCAATTTCCTTATCTGTAAAATGAGCTGGAGGAGGAAATGGCAAATTACTCCAGTATCTTTGCTAAGCAAACCCCAAATGGGGTCACAAAGAGTCAGACATGACTGAAATGACTGAACAACAGCAACAACAAATATGTGCGTATACAGATAGCTAGATAGCTAGATAAATAGGACCTTTCTGTTTTTGACTTCTTGGATATTTTTTCCTGCTCTGCTTCTTTTACTCTATACTAATTTATATCCTTTCCCACTTTTTTTTCTGAATTCTTCTTATTGATTTTTGCATATTGATTAGCAATGAGATCTCATCTGTTTCCTGAAAACATTTGTCATTCTTTTGTTTCTTTCATCAAGCAGGTCTGCCTAGAGTGTAAGTATTGCAGGAGGTTGCGTGCAGTTATATAATCTCATGTCAACTGGACAATGGTTTTATAAGAAAGCATAAAAAAATAAGTAGAAATACCCAAATGGATACTTGACTGACCTTTGTATAATATTTCACTTAATGAAATGATGCTGTGTATGCACCTGAACTTTCCTTATTCTCTGCCATTTGACTTGCTTTGAAATGGGAATGTCAAACCCTTTGATAATCTGAAATGTTGTTTCATGCAGTTCTAGCATGGTGAACCTCTTCTATCTGTAACCAAAGCGGCTTTCTGTGATTGTATTCATTAGGAGTCTTCATAGGTGTTCTATTCCTTAGTCATGGATGAAGGAAAAGTGATTTAAAACTCCCCTGAAAACGTGGCCATGCCCCTAGGCATTTATTAGTTGTACTTTTACTTGTCCTTGCTTTATATCCCCTGATCACGGCTAGACAATGATAAACTGTGTGAGCATTTACTTCTGTTGTTAATTAGTTAAGAGCAGTGTTTGTGATTCTCATTTTGGTCTTAGGACCTATTTACACTCTTAAAAATTCTTGAGGACCCCAAAGAACTTTTGTTTATTTGGGTTATGTCTTTGCTATTTATAAATGCATTAATATTAATAGAGATAGTTAGGTGGCACAGTGGATAGACTTTCAAGCCTGGAGTAAGGAAGACTCATCTTTCTGAGTTCTAATCTAACTTCAAAGACTCACTAGCTGTGTGACTCTGGGCAAGTCACTTAACCCTGTTTGTTTTAGTTTCCTCATCTGGCAAATAAGCTGGAGAAGGAAATGGTAAACTCTAGTATCTTTGTCAAGAAAACCCCAAATGGGGTCACAGAGACTCTGACATGACCGAATGACTGAATAAGTGAGTGGTTGACCGGATATGGGGAAAGAAAGAAGAGTTAAGGATCATCCTAAGTTCCTAAATGATTTATGCCTCTGATGTAGAGAAGAAGAAGAGCTTCAACAGAAATACGGCAGTTTTTTACCCACAGAATGACAAACCTCAACCATTAAGCACACTAGAGAAAAAGGCATAAAAATGCTTAAACATGCATACTTCTTTTTGGATACTGAAGAGTTAGTGAAGGTTGAATCGATAATAATTTGTAGCAAATTGGCTATTCTAGCTTTAAAAGATAGTAACTAATTAACTAATTAATGTGTTTCTTTTAGTTTAAATGCTGATAGTTGCAGCCAAATGGTATAATCAGATCAGTTAAGCCTTCATTTTTTGATGACTTGCCAGCTGTATATCGATATGACTGTATTTATTTATGAGCTTTGTGGATGGCTTGCATTACCCGATACAGGCTTGAGTTATTTCATGAACCCATTCTCTTTTGCTTAGCCGAACAATATCAGTCTTACTACAAAGAAAGTAACTTCTTTCAGCCAAACAGATGTTTTAGTGCTTTGTTTTTTGGGGATGATGCTACTGAAGGGGCCTACAATTTGTGAGTGGGTGTGTGTGAAAAGATTCAGGTGGGATCAGAAAACCTTCCCATGTTTCAGAAGGCTTGCAAATTCCATAAACAGTGGACACCAGATTGTGGCAGAGGATGGAGGGTGGGGAGGAACATGTTTGGAATAAGAGAACTAACTTAGTACTTTAGGATCAAATCCTTTTTACTATGCCTCCATTTCATTGGGATAAGAGATGTACTTGAAACTAGCGAAGGCAGTTATTTCTTTTAAAAAATGTTCTAATTTAAATCTTCTTCTAATCTCAAATATAGCCTCACTAGTTTGTAAATTCATCGATTTGATTAGTCATTGATCAGATCAACTGCATTCAACCTACAGATGAAAAATCTAAAGTCCAGAAAGAATTAACTTGTCTAAGGCCCCATAGCTAGTTCATAGCATACCCAGAACAGGAGCTTAGTTCTTCTGACTGTCAATATAGGGCTCTTTTTACTACAAAGAGCAGAGGGAATATACTTGATTTTCCCAGTTGGGAATCGTGAGTATCGCTTCTTCCTAGATTCAGAGAAAGAAGAGCTTCCCTTTATGTTTATGGATTCTCTGGTCTAGAGAAACACTTGGTCCCCACAGCAATTGCAATGCTGACTTTGCATCAGATGAGAAAAAAACCCCAAACCTAAAAATCTCTCTTTGTGTGTGTGTATGTGCGTGTGTGTGTGTATGTATGTATGTGTGCCTATATTATTTGCAATAAGTTGGACTTTAGGGATATAATGAAGTGTGGAATCAGAGACAAAATGGCATACGAATGCACCCCTCTGACTTCATCTATCGCTACCCTGTTCCACTTGGTTAACAACTCCTCCTGAGACTATCTGGCTAAGGGTGCCCAATGGCTGAGTGGGATGTACCAATTAGCTACTCACCCTTCTCCCACAGGTGCCCCAAACAGTCATTCTTTCTGCTGCCAAAGAGGATGCTGAGAAGAATGTTTAAATGTTTAAAATATTATATAATAAATAAAATATTTAATATAGAAATATATTTATATAAAATAGATAATAGATAAAATATTTTAAGAATAACGATAACATAGTTATAATAACAACTGACATTTATATAGTGTTTAATGTTTGTTGCCATGAAAATTACACAGTACCTTGTACATAGTTTATTGAACTGGACTGAATTATCCATTTTTGCCTTTGTATCTTCAGCACCTAGCTTAGTACCTAGCACATAGTAGCACATAATGAGCTAACTGATGAATGGATGGATTTATTGACCTTTTTAAATCTTTATTAAGAAACATTTATGAAGTGCCTAATATGTGTGGGGCTACTGAGAGGTTATTCAGCCCAAATATTACTTAACAGAACAAACTCATCTATATTTTAGCCTAGGGGTAGTACATGAAGTGCTTCTGGTAATATTCATTCATTTAGTTATTAATTTTTCAATAAATATTCTTTACTGAAAGGTATATATTTAGATGTGTTTACTGTGAGCATGACATTTCAGATATTTTAAACCATTTTGGGTAGCTTTTATTGGTGGGTAGCATTTTATTTTTGGTTTTCTTTCTGTATTTTTTTTAGGCTATACATGTATGATCATATTAACCTGTATGTTTTTTTTCAATGAAAAGTTAAAATAAAATACCAGAGTCATAGGAAAGGGCCTTAACAAGTTATTTCATCCAATGTGTTCCATTGTCTTTAAGTATGTGATGCATGGATATTTATTTATTCATTCATTTATCCATTTATTTTTATACTAGGGCTTAAGGGAGATAGGAACAGCTGATCTGTAGGGGTAAAAGGGCAGCAACCTATGTCAGTAGCTCTAAATGAGGGTACCATCTTCTCCCCTCTTCTGAAGTTGCCTCTAAGCAGCATTTTGAAACCCAGGAGAACCAGGCTTTTTGGGCTTAGTATTTGTTTTAGGCAAGCCCATCATACCACAGTCACTGAGCTACCTGTGGTAGAAGACAAGAAAGCTAGGTAAGAATTCTTCATGGTAAGTGATGTGAGTCTGAATGTCTGGTGTATCTAGTCATCATCCTGTGTGTGTCTGTGCTTCTTTTGTGTGTGGTGTGTTTTCCTAAGGAAGTCACATGTACTGGATTATGCTGCAGCAAGTTTGAGGTCTTGAGAACTAGATGCTGATAAATCTGTGCCACCAGGTCAGAGGCTGCTGCTACATCCTTGATAATGCCTCTAGAGCCTTTCCTTATCCTCTTGATTGCACCTGAGAGACACATCTGAGGTCATAGGACTTGGTACCCATATTTGAGTTTAAGACTATCACACTGACTTGATTATTGGGTGAGTGGTTTTCACATATACTTACAAAATTGACAGGGTTGATGTTTAGAAAAGAATACATTTGGCTATTGTAATGAGGGAAAAAGAGAACAAAGTGAAGGGAGAAGAGAGATGGGAGGGGGAGATACTCTAATAATATGTAGGGTAGTAGTTAGGGCCTCAGTTATGGGGAATGTCTGTTTTCTGTGACCTACCTGGTACTCATCATATATTTATGTACACATGTAGGCAGGGCTCTCACTCATTGTAAATATTATTTTTTTCCTATTCAACTCCAATAACTAATGCCTATCATTAGAAGAACAAGAAAGACCATGTAATAGAAGGCATAATTTACTGCACATTGAGCTGTCATCTATCCCAGAGGTTGAGAAATCTCTGTACCCCACCTCCACCCCACATTAAATAGTATAATATTAAACTATTCTGTGTGTGTTGTAAGCGCGAGCCAGGTGGGATTTTTTTTTCCCCTTGTTGGAATTCAGTTTCCCGGGCTCAGGCTAAATTGTAAACATCTGAAGGATCAATCTCCTTTGAACCCTGGTAATTCACAGCTATGCTGAATCACGGATATTCCACACCTTCTGGCTCTAAGCTAATCAGATAATGAGCCATGTGGGCTTTGATGCCTTCTGGCTCTGTCTATTAGTTGAAAGTATATATATATTCTGAGGTGAGATATTGCCTTGGGTGCTTGCTTATGGGAAGGACACTTTGCCTGAAAAGGGGATGATGTTATGAGTGAGAGGAGACCTCTGGTAAAAGAGAGGAGACTCTGATAGTGGGAGAGGAGACCTCTCTTTGTGCTAGCAGCCCTCCTGTCAGCAGGATCTGTGCAGACTAAAGGAAAGTATGGAGTTTAGTGAGGCTGGGAGAGTCGTCTGTTATTTCCCAATTATTGTATTATTTTGCTGTGCGCAGAGCCCAGACTGGAGTGGCTCCTCCCCAAGTAAGGAGAAGACAAGTTGCTCTGGAGTTGTGGTGGTGCGGGCCAGAGACAGAAGCTGGGGGTGGGGGCCCCTGAAGCCTACTGTGCCTGGACTCAGTACTTGAGTGAGGAGGAGTTGGTTGCTCACTGCACAAAGATTTTGGCCCCCCAAGAATGTATAAGGTGGAGGGGCTATGCTGTGATATATTATATATTGTTCTATGTTATTGAATGGTATGTTTTGTTTTAGACCTTATGGCCACCCTGGTAATATGTTGCTGTGGATTGTGAAGGTTTTAGTTTCTTGGCTCAAGGTTTAGTTTTTAATAGAGTACGCATTATACCTTGGGATTTGACCCTTAAAATATATCAGCAGCAGCCCTCAAGTGTGCTGTATTGATTGGAATTACATGTGTATGCACATTTGTGTATATATACACATATATGTGTACACACATCTACACACACACACATACATATATATATATATATGTATATATATATATATATATATATTTACCTATACATCTATCTATCTATCTATATACATATAAAAGGTGGTCCCAAATAAGCTTACCGTCAATCTCTTTCCAAGACTAATCTGACTGATTTTGGGGTGACCGTTGAGACTATTTCTTCCACTCCATGGGTCTTAAAACATGTCTAAAGTACTTTGCAAAGAGTAAAGCTTTATTGAAATATCAGTTGCTATTATTATTGTTGTTGCTGTGGTCTACCTTGATCTTTGATCGTCTTACTTCCGCTTGTTTCCAGAGTGAGTCCCATTTCACCAAGCTCCCCACGCTTCTCTTGCTAGTTGAGCGTAGGATGTTAGGCCCTCTTTTCTTCCATATCAGCAGCTCATCTGAAGTTGCAGAAGGTCATTAAATTTAATTGAATGGGTTTATAGGAAGGGATGGGTTATTGTTTAGGTGCTTTAGATCCACCACTTACCTCCCTCCCCTCCTCCCATCTCTGATATCACAGGCAGGAAGGCTTTAGGACAGGGTGGGGAACCTTCAACCTCTATGCCATATGTGACCCTCTAGGTCCTCAAGTGCAGCCCTTTGATTGAATCCAAACTTCACAGAACAAATCAACAAATCCTTCACAGAACAAAGCCAAAGATTCCCCACCCCTGCTCTTTGATCACATTGGGAAAGCAAACATGGGTATAGAGGTATCCAGAAAAAAGATAAGAAGAAGGGAGGAAGGGGTGTGTCAGAGCAGAAATAATTTGCTCAGAATGAATCTTGCAGATTTAAGAAAGGGATTTAGCTTATCATAGCATTTTAACCATGTTGCTGAAAATCTAAGAATTTGGATCACGCAGTAACTGGAAAAAAAAATGAAAACTATTAGGGTGGCTAGGTGGCATAGTAAATAGAGCACCAGCCCTGGAATCAGGAGGACCTGAGTTCCAATCTGGCCTCAGACACTTAACACTTATTAGCTGTGTGACCTTTGGCTAGTCACTTAACCCCAATTGCCCTGCCCTCCCTCCTCCAAAAAGGAAAAAAAAAAAAGGAAAGAAAACTATTCCCAAGTTTGCTTTCTGTTTCTCTTGATACTATTTCTAATGGAATATCCTAATTAAGCATTCCATTCATATGCTCCTGTGCCCCCAGGTCAGGAGTTCTCTACCTAGAGTTCTGGGAACTTAAAAAAAAACACTTTTGATAACTATTTTCAGTATTTTGGTATTTCAATTTAACTGGTTCCTTTGTAATCGTATGTATTTTACTTTATGTATTAAAAAAATTATTCTGAGAGAGAGTTCCATAGCTTTTACCAGATTGTCAAAAGGGAACATGTGCAAAAAAAAAAAAGGTTTAGAATCTCTGCCTTGAGTACATGTAAACGACAGTTGAAATGTAGTAATATTTTCACTGCAGACTTTTTTTCCTTTTATTTTTCTTGAGGCAATCAGGTTTAAGTGACACACAGCTAGTAAGTGGCTGAGGCCTAATTTGAATTCAGGTCTTTCTGACTCCAGTGTACCAGCACTGTACCACCTGGCTGCTGTTTATCTTTAAAAGTATGTTAATTCCTTACTAAGTTGCCAGCTCAGCTACCTAGTATTGATGTAGAAGGGAAAGGCAGCTATTCTGTGGATGTGGCAGCAACTCTTGCCAGCAATCTTGAGGGCACCAGCCCTTCTTCCTCGCCTACAGCGAGTTACAGATGTAAAAGAAAACAAGAAACAAGATTTCTATGGCTCGTATTTAGAAAGTAGTTCTGACCACATTGCCGATCTAAAACTTTCTCATCCTTAGAAGAAGTGAGAAGGAGATAGTTGGGACCTTATCAGAAGAGAACAGAGTTGGTCGTTGCAAGGGGTTGGAAATTCTTATACCTTTTCCTTTGCATGTATATGTATGTGTGTGTGTTTGCTGTGTGCTGAGCGTTCCCTTGAGAGATTTGATTTTCCAGGCCATACTACTGAGTTGCCCAGGTTGTTGGGTGAGGAATATATAAAGGTATTTGTCAGGAAACAATCTGTGTTACAAGGTAGGTGAATACAGCATTCTTCACAGCTCTTCTCATTTAGGGTATGTCTATGTGAGAGGCTGGTGGGCCTTGATATTGTTGTTCAGTCATTCAGTCATATCCATTTCTTCATGACCCCATGGACCACAGCATACCAGGTCCTTCTCATCCTCCACTGTCTCCTGAAGTCTGTCCAAGCTCATGTTCGCTGCTCCCGTGACACTACTGTCCATCTAATCCACTGCTGTCCCCCTTTCCTTTTGCCTTCAATCTTTCCCAACACTAACAAGGCATTTTCCAATGAATCCTGTCTTCTCATTATGTGGCCAAAGTATTTAAGCTTCAGCTTTATTTTTGACTTTCCAGTGAACAGTCTGAGTTCGTGTCTTTAAGTATTAACTGATTTGATTTCCTTGCTGTCCAATGGACTCTCAAAAGTCTTCTCTAGCACCACAATTTGAAAGTCTTGATTTTGTGGCACTCAGTTTTTTTTTATAGTCCTACTTTCACAGTCATACATTGCTACTGGAAAAACCATTGCTTTGACTGCACAGACCTTTGTTAGCAAGGTGATGACCCTGCTTTTGAGAATGCTATCCAGATTTACCCATAACCTATTCCAAAATGGTAAAGAAAGGCTTCCCCACCCCCCTCCCCCAAAGCTGAGGAGTAGTCTAAAGAGATGCACTAAATTTGAGGAGCTGTATATTCAAAGGAATGTCCATCATTTAAAGCCCATATTTTAAAGATAATTTTAACATAGTTATCTGCTTTCAAAGCCTAAAACTTATTAAAAGCAGCAAATTAGAAATTTGGGGCTGATGGTAAATGGGCAAGTACAGGTCACCTTACTGACAATAGCTAGCAGAGACCTTCAATAGAAAGAGAGGAGATTAAAAAAATAAGCAAGGTTTTTCTTGAGCTGCATAGCAATTGTGGGTCATTTGTGATAAGGGTACATAACTCTAGATACCTTAATAGCCCCAAAGGCATCCTTATGCATTTATGTCAATGTTTATAGTGATGACCCTGAATAATAAAGAAGAGATTAAATTATGTTTAGTGTCCCAGTCCATTAGTCCCTTTGCTGCTGATTGCGGGGAAGGCTGGACATTAGAATCTGAATCAAAGTCTGGTCATGTAGTCAATTTGAATGGTCAAGGAAAGAAGTATGGGTGATTAGTGCTATGAAAGGAAAAAAAATCAGCATATACACACATAGTAAGGCTCATGTGTTGTGAGGATTGTCCCTCCACATTTAACATGGGAGTGTTGTGTGACTTGAAAGGGGGCAGAATAGACATCTCTAATCTCTTCTTTCCACCTTCTCCCTTCATTCCTGCCAGGAGAGGAAGCAGGAAGTTGGGTCCAGAGGCCGCCATGCTTGCTTTTCTCCTCAGAGGGAGGGGATACTGGACTCAAATTATGTCTTTCTGCTCCTATAAATATTATTAGGCTAGGGGATGTGATTTTTCAGGTTCAATCTAACTTCTGATTGGTGTTTCATTATATGGTGAAGCAGGATCCCAAGCTTTTATTTCCAAGGTTTGATTCCTTTCTCACCAAATAATAATTCTATAAGGAACACATATAACACTTAGCCAATAAACCCATTCATCCAAGTTGGTAACAAAACAGAAATCAGAGAAGGTATCCATAAGAGAATATATACCAGAAAATACAGAGTAAAGGAATTTTCTCATTGGGTGGGAGATTCCTCAGCTCAACCAAGAGAGAGTCTTAGATCTCACTCAAGGGGATGTTCTTCAAAGTCTCTAGTGTAGCAAGTTGGGGATAGGAACATGATGGAGACATTTGGCTCCTCTTATGGTTCTCTTAGAGTCTTTTCCTTCAGCAACCTGAAGTGAGGTTGGCCTTGTCCATCTTCTTTCTTGAAGCTGGAAGCTAGAAGTGCTTGAGGCAACTGCAGAGCCCAGAATAACTTGAAGAAAGCTCAAGGAAGACTCAAAGAAAACTAAAGGTCTCTCCCATTCACCTAAGCTCTTGCCCTCTCTCCTCAAGTAGGCATAAGCATTGATTTCCACCATTCAAGGCAGGAGTCTCATAACAATGGGCTTTGGTACTGTGGTTACATATGTATATATGTATATGCATAAAAATATGCCTACTGTATACCTGCTTTATAACTTCATTGTGGTTGACATGTTTATAATTCAGTATCTTCATGGGGACCAAGGGACCAATCAGATTCTGGTTATGTATGCCTTCCATAAAAGACCAGGGCATGTGCATCTTCAGAAGTGACCCAGGCATGGACTCAGGGAACATTATCAGTCAGCTCCATGGTAATTACCCCATCCAGAACACATGTGCAACTGGAAGAGCATATAATTACATGGGAAGTACCCCAGTTATAGGATACTAGGGTGGGAGAGGGGCTCCCCTGATTATTCTTTATTATTCTAATTTATTTTCTGTGTATAGATTGTAGTATTGATACCTTTTGCTTTGACACAACAGATACTTCCCCCAAAATACCCAAATAAATCCTTCTTCAAAGAATATTCCCCAAACAACCATTTATTAATTTTTTAACAGTATGGCACTAATATTGATTATTATATTTCAACAAAGTTTTATGGCCTCTTCATGCAGATTTATTTATATTTTTGTAGTCACTTTGTATATTATTCTTTTGACCTTACTCTCTTTGCTCTTCATAGGCTGCTAAGTAGAGTTCTGGACCCAGAATCAGAAACACCTGAATTAAAATATAGCCTCAGATACGTCCTAGCTGTTTGACCATTTAACTTCTCTTTGCCTCAGTTTCCTTAAGTGTAAAATGGGGATAATAATGGCACTTACTTCTCAGGGATCTTGTGAAGATCAAATAAGATATTTATAAAGTGCTTAGCATAGTGTCTGGCACATGGCAGGTACTTAATAAATGCTTATTCTCTTCCTCTCATTCTCTCTTCCCCTTCACTTTGAATCACTTCATCCAAGTCTTGCCATGTTTTTCTTTTTCTTTTTTCTTTTGGAGGGAGGAAGGCAAGGCAATTGGGGTTAAGTGACTTGCCCAAGGTCACATAGCTAGTAAGTGTGTCAAGTATCTGAGGCCAGATTTGAACTCAGGTCCTACTGACTTCAGGGCTGGTGCTCTATTCACTGTGCCACCTACCTGCCTCCATGTTTTTCTAAATATTACAGAATCAGAGAATTTGAGTGTTTGAAGTGACATCAGCAGTAACCTAGGTGTCAGACTCAAATAGAAATGGGGTCCAGTAAACCATACATAAGGATCTCTACCATCAGTATATTGATTTAGAAAACCACAAGTTAACATTACTTATGTTCTACTGAATTTTAATTTATTTTATTA
This sequence comes from Pseudochirops cupreus, assembly GCA_028627135.1. Classification (NCBI taxonomy): domain Eukaryota; kingdom Metazoa; phylum Chordata; class Mammalia; order Diprotodontia; family Pseudocheiridae; genus Pseudochirops; species Pseudochirops cupreus. Next base: position 323,495,897 of record CM053580.1, on the reverse strand, counting down.
AATATTTCCTAATTATATTTTAATCTGGTTAGGACCAAGCTTGGGAGTGTTGCAAGCTACCAACTGTGTGTTGGACATCTCTGGTGTAATCTAAGGCATATCTGAAAATGATCTTCCCTCTAGCTTGACCTGACAATTCTTCATCTTTAAAAGACTTTTTACTCTATATTCTTTCCCTGGGTGATCTCATCAGCTTTTATGTGTTTATTATCATTCATCTCTATGCAGATAATTTCTGAATAAATATTTCCAGCCTTAGTTTCTGTCCTAAGTTCCAATGAGTAATTCTCAGACATTTTATTTTGTAAAATTTTATTTGTTTGTTTTTAGTTTTCAAAATTAACTTCTATTAGATTTTAACTTCTAAATTTTCTCCTCCTCTCGCTTAATATATAAACATATTAAGTATATTTCCATATCAGTCATGTTGTAAAGAAGAATTAGAACCAAAGGGCAAAAACCACAAGAAAGAAGAAACAAACAAGCAAAAAGAAAATAGTATGTTTGATCTGCATTCAGACTCCATAGTTCTTTCTCTGGATGTGGATAGTGAGACATTTTAAATAGGATGGGTTTTAAACAGGCAACTCAAACTCAGCACATGCAAGACCTTTCCCTTACCTTTTCCTTCTGCTTTTCCCCTTAAACTTTCTTCTCTTCCCAGATTCTCTATTATTGTTGAGGGGAACACCATCCTCCTAGTGGCTCAGATTCCCCACATTGGTATCATCTTTTTCCTTCACTCTCATCACCCCCCATAGCCAATAATTTCCCATATCTTTTTATTACTTTCTGTTCAACATTTCTGTGTGTATATCTACTTCTCTTCACTCACATAGCCACTATCTCAGTTCAGACCCTGGACAGCTCTCACATAGCTTATTGTAATAATCTCCCTTTTGGTAGTTGTTGGTGCAATGAATAGAGTACTAAGCCTGGAGTCAGGAAGATGTGAGTTCAAATCCAGCCTCAGACACTTCCTAGCTGATTGACCATGGGCGAGTCACTTAATCTCTGTTTATTTTAATCCGCAGGAGAAGGAAATGGCAAACCACTCAAGTATCTTTGCCATGAAAACACCATAGACAGTATTGATATGATGTGGTCCTTGGGGTCAGGGAAAGTTGGAAACAGCTGAACAACAACAAATGTGCCAGGCTGTGGGGACACAAAGACAAAAATGAAAAACATTCCTGCTCTCAAGGAGTTTACCGTTAATGCTCTGTGGAAGATGCCTGGGTCTTTCAGGTCTAATATTCTGACACTTTGATTTTGTATCCCTTTACTGAAGTCAGATAAAGAAACAGTCCTCCATAGACATTAAGTATATTTGCTCATTTTGATTTGAAGTATATTTTTATTAGAGTTAGACCAGTTTTTTTGGGATGACACTGAAACATAAGAGTGCAATTATCCTTATCACTGAGTGATCCAAAGTATGACTTTTTGTTAAAAAACCCAACATTACATCTCCTTTCTCTCCAGTGGTTTTGCATCTAGAATGTTTGTAGGTTGTTGCCTCAGGGACACTAAATGGGCTGCTGGCAGAAGAAAATCTTGGTATTGTATGACTCAGTGACCCCAGGGCTGGTGAGAGAATATTCTTTAATTCTTGTTCTGAGAAAATTCCTTTGTCTTGGATACATTAAAGTCTATACCTTTTTTTTTTTTTGCAAGTCATACTATGTGGAATTATACATTCTTTGTACAGTCTGCAAAAGATGGTGGTGGTGGTGGAAGCCAGAAGGATAAGGCTATTCTATTTAGCTACAGAATGAAAAAAAAAATCTTCCATCTAGAATCCTGAGTAGAGAATAACTTCATAATGTGAGGAGAAAAGAATGAATGATTAAATTTGCTTTCCAAGATCATGGAATGTATTCTGCTGTAGCAGTTCCTAGGTGAAGGAAGACATAAAGAAAGATGGAGTTATAACCAATAGTTGTGGCATTGGGGACAAACATCACAAAAAGCATTTGGGGGCAAATAGAACATTAAAGACATGTCTTCTTGGGAGCTTCTTATTTTAACTAATTATTATTACTAAATAGGCATTAAGTTCAGTTGCTTCTACCTCCCAAAGGAGGGCAAATATGGTCAGTACTCTCTACATTTAGGCACCCTGGGTCAAAGCCCCAGTAGCTCTACCCTAGTTACAATTCTGAATATTTTGTTGTTGAGTTGTTTCATTTGTGTCTGACTCTTCATGACTCCATTTGGGGTTTTTGTGGGCAAAGATACTGGAGTGGTTTGCCATTTCCTTCTCCAAACTCTGAATACAAGGGTTCCTAAATGTTGTTTGGTGAGAGAGGGTTTTGGCAGAAGGAACTGAGGGTGTGGGAAGAGGGACATAGTGAAGGGTGAGCCTAAACTGTTTGCCAGAGTCTACAGGGGCCTGTATTCTGGTGCTGGGTCGGGCAGACCACAGAATGGTGCTAAAGGGGTCCAGCAGTGTGCATGTGTGTGGCTTAGAAGGTGATAGTGTGCCTGGGGGCAGGGAAGGGACTTTCCAAATGTCAGACTGGAAATCGGATATTCTACTGCCAGACATATGGTTTCCAATATGCTATAAAAAGATTTTCCAGTAATGTAAACTTGAAGCCCTCAGTGTATAGCATTGTCACCTTGCAAAACATGTAAATTAATAGTCATACAAAGATAGTGGAATTCAAATACCCCTGGAAGATGCCACATATAGTATTGAGAAAAGTCTGCTCCTAGAAATGTTTTTATTTTTATTAATCGGGGGTGGGGGAGAGGATCTCCTGTGTCCTCATTTCCCCTGCTAGTTTCTTTAGAAAGCCTTCTTTCTCATTTAATCTGGCAGTGTATTAAAGATTTTGCTTCTACACTTTTATTCACATTGAGTTGCCATAGCAATTTTCCTAACTCTCCTCAACTCTGGCTGCTTGATCTTGGTGCCTGGGCAGTGCACACTGTTGGAATTATCTCACCTAGGTGATGATAGAAGAGAAGAAAAGACTAAGCTGGTTGACTGATGTTTTCAGTCTAATATTGCCTTGCTTTCTTAGCCAAGAATTATATCACCAGTAGAGGGCGCTGTCTCTTTGAAAGAAAAGGAAACCAGTTTAGAGAACAATTTTGAATGAAGTTTATTTCCTTAGCATAATTAGGGATTGGGGGTATTTACTAATTTGTGGGCGTATAAAGAGAAGTAAAGTAGACTACATTATTCCCTGGAATTTTAGGGTGTGGGGTGTGAAAAGGTGCTGATACTGGGAAAATAATTTATTAGTTGAGACAGCATTAAGGACACTGGATCAGCATGAGGCTCTTATGTATGTCTACATATGGCATTATCTCTCTTTGAGAGTATAATGTGACTATGGAGTAGCAGGATGAGCTAATGCATAAATTGAATTGCCTTACTTTATAGATTCTCTGTCCCTCTCCTTACTATCCATCATTAGTCCACGTGCCTGAAGTATAACCTTCATCTAAAAAGAGCTTACATTGGAAAAGAAAGTCACTCTCCTGGTTTCACTCACTCACTCAGATTTACCAGTATAAATTAAATTCTCTCTCCCTCCTTCCTTCCCTCCTCCTTCCCTCTTTCCCTCCCTCCCTCCTTCCTTCCTTCCTTCTTTCCTTCCTTCCTTCCTTCCTTCCTTCCTTCCTTCCTTCCTTCCTTCTTTCTCCCTTCCTTCTTTTCTTCCTATAGTATGTGTATATAGAATGTATATATACACACACCAATATATATGGCTCAATTTGCATTTATTAAATGCCTGCTAAGTGCCAGATACTGTATATACATATAGACACATATGCATATACAGATATGTGTATACATGTATACATAAATATATAGACATATATATGTCTATATATTTATATAAATAATGTTACTTCAGCAGTATAGGGAGCTCCTAGTATGGACATTCCCTCCATTGATGCAGATGAGCACATTGTCTATAACTCAGAGAGTTGCTTGAAGTATAAGGATCATAGGGTCACAAAACCATAGATTTGGATCTGGAAGGGACCTTACAGGTCATCTAGTTTAACCCTGTTTCATTTTATATAAATGGAGAAAATGTGGCTCAGGGAACTTTGCCTTCCTGTCTCCAAGGCCATTTAGTCCTTCATCTACTATACCAAGCTGTGGTATAAAAGCACCGGTTGTTATTATTTCTTCTCTGGTTTTTCATTTTCCTCTGTCCAGGAAAATGTTCTCAGGGTGCTTTTAGGATAATATATGACCTTGCCTGAAAGCAAATCCCTATTAACTGAATTTAGTACTTCTTTATGGAAAAAAATGATCCATACTGGGTTCTTAGTCATTAAGAATGAGTATGAAATACCTGAGCCTTTGGGCTCTTCAATAGCAATTTGGTTAGAGCTTTAGTAGCTAACAGGAAGGTCTCAAAACTGAAGTCCTAGTGAACATTTCCCCCTGAGCACAAAGCTGTTCATCTCTACCTTATTTTGAATGAAGAAGGCAAGAAGGTGAAAGACTGAAGAGGACATCCTGGGTGTTTTTCAGATTTATTCTCTAGGTGATTTTTGGTTCATTAAAGAATAGAGCATGTATATAGAAAAATCATTTGTTGGGAAATAGAATTATTAGAATTTATTACAGATAGCAAATTTAGATAACTCCTTTTAAACAAAGAAAACCTTTCTCAAATTATTTAATAGATAGGTATGATCAGATGTTTGCTTTAAACTTAATCATATTTAAAAATATTTCAATTTTGAGAAACTCAGGCTTTTGCAATTATTATTTATAGATTTTCCTTCAGACTATAACAGGTCCTTCAAGAGCAGATAATGAGAAATATTCACTGATAGGGATAAGGATTGGACTATTATTTCAGTGGCAAAGAGAACTCCCTTGATGAGGAAACTCCCTCCATCAATGAAGGTCAGCACCTTCTCTGCAACTTAGAGTCCCATGGTCCCATGTGTCAGAGTGGTGGTTAGAACCCAGGTCTTCATGGTTCCAAGGCCAGTACTCTATTCACTATGGTACACTGCCTTAATATTCACAATTTTGTTAAAACATTATGATTTCTAGTGAGAGAGGAATTATTTTTCCTGCTTCTGGCAGGCACATATGTGTGTGACTTAGTGGTAATGGGCCTTAGCTCTCTGGGAATTATGAATTTCTGACTACTTTTAGCCATAGATGACTCGGCACTGAAAGGATTTGGTGTTTTGGTATGACCAAGCAAACCCTCAGTGATCCATTGATCCTTCTCCCTGTCCTGTGACAGTGACACAGGAGTCAGGTACTGTGTCAGTTTAAAAAGAGAAGAGATAGCTTGTAGCTCAATTCCTTCCTTCCTTCCTTTACTCCTTCTTTCCTTCCTTCCTTCCTTTCTTCTCTGAGACTTCCTTTTAGTGGGATAGAGGCAGAGTTCTCTCCTTAGCCCTACACATGGTGATCACTCCAACATGGAAGTTAGTACAAGGGAGACTCTTCTAGGTGAGTTTGTGCTCACCTGGGCCCCAGTCTGTCTATTCTGCTTTGTGTTTCCTTTCCTAATCTCCTGGGAGATTAGTTCTTGAAACGGATGTGGTCAGTCTTGGAAATCACCTTTTGAGTTCAAAGGGCCCTCAGTCTATATGATGGAATAGACAAAGGGAAGTTTCTTTATCAGAGAAAAATTTCCACTGGCAGGAAATCCAAGCTTGAGCCTGGATTGGCAGAAGACATGTATTAGGAGTTGTTTGGATAGTGCAGAGCAGAGGTGAAATGTGGACTGACTATTTGTTAGTTCCACAAACTATTTTTTATTCTCATGAAGTTTAAATATCAATTTTTCTAAGAAGTATAACAGCAGTTATAAATTAAATGACTAAATATTGTTTTTAAGTCATTCTGACAATGTGCTATGAGTCTTTTCTGTCCTTCAGCTTTTTTGTGTGTAGGAAGTAAATACCTGTCCCATACCTACCTGATTCATATTCTATATTGAGTAACTTTAAAAATTTTCCCCATTGTGGAGACTCCAGATATGATGATCAATATCTAAGCCTTGAGCAACTGTTCCCTAAACACAAGAATATAGGCAGAGATGTGCTAGAGCCTCCTTAAACTGGCTTGTGAGAGTTGATTATTAAATTTTCAGTGAAAGCATTTGTAACTCAGAAATTTACAAATGCACAAATCAAGGCTTGATTTATTGTTTTGTTGATTTCTGAGACTTAAGAAAGTAATGAAAGAAATGTCAATAATGGAGGTCTCTCCTATTTGTTAAATACCCATTTACCCAGCATACCTCTGGGTGGGAATTTAATGGCTTGATAAGTGTGACAAAATGGAACTTAGCACCTTTCATTAGAGTCCAGGGTCCTCCAAGACTGAATGTGATCTGGAGTGTGTGTGTGGGGTGGGGGTACAGAGCAGAGAGTAGCCCCCAGGTGGGGAAGAGAAAAGTGCAGTGCCTTAGTATCCTGGGCAGAAGCTTCTCAGTGTTAAATGGAGGAACCTAAGTTTAGGACTTCCACTGAAGTTTGATTCTGATGTTCCATCTTAGCAGGTAAGTGAACTTGGTTCCTCAAAGGCTTCCAGTCCTACCAAACTAGAAAACCTTACACTACAGCAGACTTCCATGTCTATTGTCTAAGGACCAGCTTAGCTAAGTGCAGAACAGCCACAGGGTGATGACTTTTTTGGTTATAACCATCAGCCTAAAAGACCTGAATTGGTGGGGGGAGTAACTATACTGATGAAATCACATTTCCCTGAATTATTAAAATTTAAGATTTTATACAAATTACTTTGATTCATCAAAAAGAAAGAAATGGTTGGCGGACAAAATGTCATTGCTACTTTATACAGTGGAAAAAGGGCTGGGTTTAGAATTAGAGTAATTGGGTTTAAATTCAAATTCTACTACTTATTATGAGAATGGTCTTGGACAAATTGCTTAACCTCCCTACCTCAGTTTACTCTTCTAGAAAATGATGGCCTGTTAGATTCCTTATAGCATTAAATCTATGACTAAGGTTAGGTTAGAAATTAGACCTGTGAATTCACTGATTCAGGAAATGCCCCCTAAGGAAACACCCTTTATCAGTGCAGTGCTGTAATGTTAATGGGAGTTGAAGATCTTCCCCACCTACCAATAGGCCTCACGTGGAGCTCAACAAGAGAAACTTGTTTAGGGGAGGCTTGTTTTTTTATGAAAGCCCACACCTTTTGTTACTTTGTAATTAGGCAGTGGGTCACAGGGTTGTGATGCCCTCTGGCCCTAAAGAAGTGTATATATATTTTGAGGTTAGTATTTTGCTTTGGGGCTCACTGAGTGGAAGAATGTTCATGTGATTTGGCCAAATGAGACTCTGGGCAGCTATTATTTATGATCTCTTTGGGACATAGACCTAGAAGTGGTATTGCTAGATCAAAGGTATGTACCATTTTATAGCCCTTTGGGCATAGTTCCAAATTGCTCTACAGAATAGTTGGATCAGTTCACAATTCCACCAACAATGCATTAGTGTTCCCGCATCTTTTCCAACATTCATAATTTTATTTTTTTGTCACATTAGCCAATCTGATAAATGTAAGGTGGTACCTCAGAGTTGTTTTAATTTACATTTCTCTAATCAGTTAATTGCATCAAAAATTATTAATGTTTAATATTAATTTAAACAAATTTTGAGTTCCAAATTCTCTCCTTACCTCTCATCCTTCTTCTACCTATTGAGAAGGTAAGCATGTGATGCATGTGAAGTCACGCAAAACATTTCCATATAAGTCATATGCAACTCCTACTTTTAAAAAGTTGCCTTGTACAGTGGTATCAAAGTCAAATAGAAATGGTACATAAACTTAGAAAACCACAAATTAACATTATCTATGTTGTATTTTTATTTATTTTTAAAACATTTCTTGATTACATTTTAATCTGGCTTGGAGTATGACACCCCTGACTTTGAAAACTAAGTGGTTAAGTGAGTTGCCCAGGGTCAGAGAGCCACTGTGTATCAGAGATGGGTATTAAACCCAGGTTTTCATTGCTCTGAGATTAGTTCCCTATTCACTATGTCACCCTGTCTCTTACAGTGGCTGTGGTTACTTATCTTTTAAAGAAAGGGTTTTGGGGCAGCTAGGTGGCACAGTGAAGAGAGACTGGCCCTGAAGTCAGGAGGACTTGAGTTCAAATCTGGTCTTAGACACTTGTCACATTTACTAGCTGTGTGATCTTGGGCAAGTCACTTAACTCCAATTGCTTTGCCTTCCTCTCTCCAAAAAAATATTTTCTTTTTCTTTTTTAAAGAAAGGGTTTTGTTATCTTTGAATTAACTTTCCAGGAAGCATGTCTCTAGGCCAAATGTATACAGAAAAGATTCTCATTGGAAGTGAGCCAATTTTAAATGTGTTGAAGGATTGATTCTCAAGGTATCTGAAGAAGAGAAAGATGAAAAATTCATGGGGAAAACTCAGATAAATAACCTTGTTTGATGACCTCCTAATTTTACATTTCAAGCAAGCTGGGAAACAGGAAGATACATGCTCACCAAAGCTGTTTGCCACTGTGATGGAGGGGATCCAGGGCAGAACCTAGATTGATTCCATTACATAGAAGGTGGTGTTCTCTGGATGATTCTGTTGGCTAGTGACATTATATGGATGAACCATAGGTAGCACATTAGATAGAGCACTGGGCCTGGATGGAGTCAGGAGGTCCTGAGTTCAGATGTGACCTCAAACATTTGCCTTAGTTCCTCATCTGTAAAATGAGCTGGAGAAAGAAATTGCAAACTACTCCAGTAACTTTGCCAAGAAAACTACAAATGGGGTCATGAAGAGTCAGATGCACCTGAACAACTGAACCACCACCACCACTCTTGTATAAAGAGTAACTTATTTTAGTGACTAGAATGAAGCCCAGAAGAGCTGAAGCAGCTTTGGTGAAGCTTTTTTTGCTATATGTTTAAAGATGACCATGTCACCAGAGGCAAACTTTACCTAAATATCCTAAATGTCACGGAATTTATTGAGAAGATAGAAAGATAGGGCTAACTGAGTACTAAGTATGGCCTTTGTTTCAGTTTAATAATTTATGCTAATTTGAAATCTTAAAAAATTTGCTGAAATTTTTTTAATAACGTTTTCCCCCAGATCATTCTGATAGTCTCTGGTTTCTTTCTTATGTTTTTCTGTTTTCAAAGGAACAGATAAAGCATTTGTAAGCTGTATGGAAAAGTTGGAAGCAAAAAGTTCATATTTCTTCTAAATTTCTTTTCCTTGAATGCATATTGACTAAAACCTCTGGTCTTATGCTCCTTTTCTCTGGTTCTTAGTGGTGGGCAAATTTGTTGTCTAAATCTAAAACCAAAAATAACCTACCTGATGGATGCTGTCTGTGATAGGCTCTTCCCGTGAGCATGCTTCTTGGTGGGAGGCACTTTTGCCCAGATCACTGGTGCTGCTAAAGTGTAGGATGCGAGAAGAAGGGGAAATTGGGGACAGAGGTTGTTACTGTGGTCAGCCTTCCTCTAATCCTTATGTGTGGAAGTCAAAATGAGGTAGCAGTGTTGGAAGGAGAGCAGGCTGGTGATGAGAGGGTTTAACAAGATAGAAGAAAAGAAAAGGACTATGTGGTTACTGAGGCAAAGGAGCAAAGAGTGCTAATGGAAAATATGGATTCTTAAATCTTCACTTAAGAATAAGAATAGAATAATAAGATTTAGAGCTTACAGGAAGTATAGACCAACCTCAGCCCAGACCTGTGTGGAGAAGCAATAGGTGCACTTCAGAAGACCATAGAGATGGAAGATTGGGCAAAGATGTGTCCAAGGTCCCTCCCAATCCTATGATATTTTCCAAGGCTTCTAAGAGAACTTTCTTTTCTTTTCTTTTCTTTTGCTTTTTGTAGGGCAGTTGGGGTTAAGCAACTTGCCCAAGATTAGTAAGTGTTAAGTATCTGAGGACAGATCTTTTCTTTTTTTCTAAAGTTAATTTTTACAAGTGTTTATTATCTCTTCCTCCTTCTCCCCCTTTCCCAATCAAACAATTAAAAAAACAAACAAATTAACATTCATAACACATCTACATAGTTCAGCAAAACAAATTCTCACGTGTCCAAAAATGTATGACTCATTTGGCCCTTTTAGTCCATCACCTCTCTGGCAGGAGGAGTTGGTACTGTCTTTTGTCTTCAGTCCTTTGGACTGATGGATCTATCATTGCACTGAGTGGAGTTCTCAAGTCTTTCAAAACAGTTTTTCTCATAATGTTGTTGCCATTGTATATATTGATTTTTCAGTTCTTCACACTTTATGTTGACTAGTTCATAGAGGTCTTCCCAATTTCCTCAGAAACTGTCTGTTTTTTTCATTTCTTCTGGAGTGCAATAATATTACACTATATTCATATATCATAATTTCTTTAGCCATTCCCTGAAATGTGGGCATTGTTTTAGTTCCTACCTTTTGTCTACTATAGAAAAAGCTACTGTGAATATTTTTGTACATAGGAATCCTTTTCCTCTTTTTTTGGGGGGGGGATCTCAAGGAGAGTTTTCTGAGCATCTTCCCACATGATATGGCAGTGGGCCTTTTTTGACAATTGTCATATTCTTGTCTTTCTGGATATCCTTTTGTTCCACAGAATCACTGTAGGAATTGAGGAGGAGCTCTGGGCCTGCCTGAGATGACCTCATGTCTATCTGAAAGGTCATCTGCTCCCAAGTCTGTAGGCATATCTAGTGTTTCATGAGATGTCATTATCAAAGGTCAAGAAGGGTCTGCCAGAATGCTATTTTCCCTGAATCAATCTTCCTTCAGGTAGGGATGTTCTTTATTTATAGCAGGGTAGCATATGGAGTTCTTTAGAATAAATACTGAAGAAGGAAAAGGCAGCCACCAAATAACTTTCATGTGTATAAAAAAAAATTCAGGCTGATGATCTAATCTTGATGGCCATTTATGTAGCACTTGGGGGATTATAAAGCTAGTA
>CM053580.1:323448692-323484461 GCA_028627135.1 Pseudochirops cupreus | reverse complement strand
ATCTGTTCCTCATTTCTTTTTTTTTTTTAATATCCCTAAACAGTAATTAGAAATGTGGAAGTGCCCCTGAGATAATTATGTCTGTTTCCTATGAGTTACCTTGCCATGTTCCTCATTTCTTATAGAACAATAGTATTCCATTACATTCATATACCACAACTTGTTTAGCCATTCCACAATTGATGGGCATACCCTTAATTTCCAATTTTTTGCCACCACAAAAAGAGCTGCAATAAATATTTTTGTACATATGGGTCTTCTTCCCACTTCTATGATCTCTTTGGGATACAACCCTAGAAGTGGTATTACTGAGTCAAAGGGTATGCAATTATTTATAGCCCTTTGGGCATAGTTCCAGATTGTTCTCCATAATGGTTGTGTGAGTTCACAGCTCCACCAACAATGCAATCGTGTTCCAATTTTTCCACACCCTCTCCTACATTTGTCATTTTCCTGTTTTGTCATCTTAGCCAATCTGACTGGTAAGATGTGGTACCTCAGAGTAGTTTTGATTTGCATTTCTCTAATCAATAGTGATTTAGAGCATTTTTTCATATGCTTATTGTTCAACATATTAGTTATCCATTTTTGCCTCATGTTTTCTGCAATTTTGATAAGAATACTATTTATTCCTTTATCTAAGTCACTGACAAAAATGGCCACTCATGACATATACATTTTTCCAAATTGTATAGATCACACCCCGACCTACCTTTTTTTGGTTTGAATCTTTGATTTCTCTTTGTGTAGAAATTTCTCATCAACTCCTTTGCAAGTTATAGTTTCAGGGAATTGCTTGGGGCTCTGTGACTTGCCCATGGTTACACAGCTAGTATGTGTCAAAGACAGAACAGGAACCCAGGTTTTGCTGATTCCAAGGCTGGCCAACTCTCTACTATGGCATGCTACATCTTATCTATCTGCTGTCTGTATTATAATAAGGACAAGCTATAAACAATGATCTTAACTGTCCTACTCAAATATTCAATTCTCAGAAAACATTGCTGTTATTGATGACAGGTAAGAAATTTAGAGAAAAGATTACACTGCTTGAAATGATCTCTATAAGCAAATAAATGGCACTATGGATTGAGCACTGAATCTGGAAGATCTGAGTTTAAATCTTGTCTCAGTCACAGATTAGCTGTGCAACTCTGGGTAAATTGCTTAATCTCTTTGTGAATCAGGTTCCTCATCTGTAAAATGGAGATAGTAGTAACATCTACCTCGCAAAGTTGTTGTGAGGACCAAATGACTTAACATGTGTTAAGAACTTTGTAAATCTTAAAATGCTGTATAAATCCTGCTGTTAATACTGTGTATTTTTTAGAACAGAAGATAGTGGAGAAAATGAAATTAATATATCTTGACATATTTAACCTAGAATTTTAGCAAAATAATTGATAAAGTATCTCATACTATTTTTGTAGATAAGACAGAGAAATGTGGATTATATGATAATAGAATCAGATGGATTTGGGATTGGTCAAATAGCTGGAATAAAAGGGTCATCACGATGGTCCAATGTCTATTTATCTACTTGACAGGAAGTCTCTAGTGGAGATACCCAGGAATCTTTGCTTGGACAGATGCTTTTTTCACATTTTTATCAATGTCTTGGATAAAAGCACAGGTAGCATGCTTAGCAAACCTGCATGTAACACAAAGCTGGGTGTAGCATGTAACATGCTGGATTATAGTCAGGATCCTAAAAGACTTTGACAGGCCTGAATCATTGGATTGAATATTTCATTTGACCCAATGAAATCACTGGGTTGAATCCAATAAGATGAAATTCAATTGAGATAAATATAAAATCTTATATCCAGGTTAAAAAATCAGCCTCACAAGTAGAAGATAGGGGAAAACATAGTTAGACAGCAATTTGTCTGAAAAAGATCTGGGGATTTTGGTGGTGTGCAGGCTCAGTAAGTGACAGCAGTATGATGTGATGGCCAACAAAGCTAATGTAATCTTGACCTGCATTAGGAGAGTCATAGCTTCCAGGAATAATAGGGTTATGCTTTTCTGTATTCTGCCTTGATCAGATTATGTTTGGAGTAGTGTGTTCAATTCTGGGCTCCACAATTTAAGAAGGATATTGGTAAGTAGGAGAATGTTTAGGCTTTTTAGGGGATGACAACCAGGAAAGTGAGGGGCCTGAATCAGAGAGGAATATCATTTTAAGTAATTGGAGATATTTAGCCTGATTAAGGGAAGATACAAGGGGCACATGAAACATGTATTTAAATATTTTAAGAGTTTTGTGTGGAAGAGGGATTAGATTTGTTCTCTTTGGTCTTACAGAGCAGAACCAGGGACAGAGAATGTAAGTTACAAAAGGATGAATTTATGATTGACATCAGGAAAAAACTTCTAACAAATGTTGCTTTTGAAAAGTGACAGGCTGCCTTTGGAAGAAGTGGGATCTTTGCCATTTGAGATACTAAAGCAGAGGCAAGATAACAGTTTCTGGGGCACATTATTGTGGAAATTCCTTTTTAAGCATGACTTGCACAAGATGGCCATTGGTGCCCTTCTTTCCAACTCTTAAATTCAGTGATTCTGACTATGAGAAAAATCATTTAAAACAGATGAATGCGAATACATTCCTAAGATTAGAAAACATATTAAGGAGATTAGCTTGATAAAAAATCTGTTCAATCTGAATTTGATTTAAGTTAGATCAACCAATATTTCTTCATTAAGTAATTAGTATATGCTCAACTTCATAGAAGGCCATTAGAGAAAGAAACTTTAAAGGGACCTCATAGTATATTTATTTTATTTTAGAGGCAACTGAGGTTAGGTGACTTTCCCAGGATCATACAGCTGCAAAATGTCTGAGGTCAGATTTGAACTCAGGTCCTCCTGACACCAGGGCTAGTACTTTATCCACTGTACCACCTAACTGCCCCTGGAACCTTATAGTATTACATGGAGTCTCTGACCTCACACTAGTCCAGTCTAGAGGATCTCTTCGTATATTCTTTTATGATATGAACTCCTGACCAGCTAAAGGCCATGTGGACACTCCAAACCTTGGTCATCAATAGAATACTTCCCCACTGTTGAGGGCCAGGGTTTAAATCTGCAAACAAATCTACAAATTATGAAGATGTATGATTTTTTTGTCAGTGATATAGGTGATCTAAAGCAACATTAGGGTCTGGTCAGAGTTCCTATGCAGATCTCCACCTTGGCAACTTATCTGCCATTCACATAAGCTAGCCCCCTCTCAAAAGGGATTTAGACTAGCCCTGACATCCACATGCTATTTGCCGTACTAGAATCAAGAATCTACAGAAACCTATACTCCTTACCTAAAATCTATATTCTCAACAGTGTGATCCCAAACCCAGAAAGATATTTTCCTTGGATTTTCTTTGTTCAGCATTTAAGGCCCTTTACAACATGATTAAAATCTTCCTTTACAATATTATTTTACATTACTCTCCTTCCTGTGGTTCAGCCAAACTGACCTTCTTGCCCTAAAACGCTCACATATGCGTGCATATACACTGATACCCACACTCCCGTGTTCCATCTCCAATCTCTACACCTTTGCATTGGCTGTCCTTTGTGTCTAGAATGCCTCTTTACAGAGGTAAGATACTCTTATCTCTGCATCTTAGAATTCCTCATTTCCTTAAAAATTCTTCTACCCAAGTCCCTTTCTACATGAATTTATACTCTCTATATCTTTTTTGCATGCCGTCTCTCCCATTAGAACGTTAGCTCCTTGAGAGCAGGGACTATGATTTCTGTCTTTCTTTGTATTCCCACCACTTAACACTGTGCCTAGTACAGAGTAAGTGCACTATGTGTGTGTGTGTGTGTGTGTGTGTGTGTGTGTGTGTGTGTGTGTATGCACCCATAAATTTTGGGTATTTTTTCCTTCTTTTATTTAATTTATTTTTAAAGAATAAAAATCAATTTTTTCTTCCTTCCTACCCCTATATTCCCATTGGGAAAAAATGAAAAAGCAAAACCCTTGTACTAAGTATCGATTGAATGAAGCCTTTCTTGGCTTTCTTAACATCTACTGGTAGCCCACCTTCCCTCTCCTTCCCTGCCCCCTTCCATTGACCTTGTATTTATCTTGAATATATTTTGTTTATGTAGCACATATAAGCTCTAGGCTTACTCTCCCAACCCACATGTCAACTAACAGGTCAGGTTCACCAAGTCCCTGATTAATATTTAAACTGGCAAAGAAAGGCTGTTCTGGCATTAGAGCACTTAAGTCAGAAGATACGGATTTAAATATCTGGCATCTGACTAATGGGGGCAGCTAGGTAGTGCCTTATTGCACAGAGTGCTGGGCTTGGGATCAGGATCTTTCTGAGTTCAAATCCAGTTTCAGACACTAAGGACCCCAGGCAAGTCACTTAATCCTGTTTGTCTTAGCTTCTTATCTGTAAAATGAGCCAGAGAAGAAAATGACTTGCCAAGAAAATCCCAATTGGGTCAGGAAGAGTCAGACATGACTAAAATGACTCAACAATAAAAGCTTGATTAATAAAATGACGAGAGTCAAGTCACTTCATCACTCAGGGCCTCTGTTTCCTCATATTTAAAAGGAAAGGGTGAGACTTGATCTGTATTTCTAAGGTCTATTTGAGCTCTGAAGTCTTTGATATTGAACTCTCCTTGACTAAATTTCCTCACTAATAAAACACGATCATTAAGAGAGTAAATGATCTCTTTGGTATAGGGAATTTATGGGCCTTGCAAATGCTGGGATAGAAATATAGAAATGCATTATAATCATAATCATTAAGTTTATAAGATGCCATGAAATAAGAAAGTAAGAATGGCAAAGGAGAGTGACCATAGCTGTATTGATGAGAGGAAAACTGAACAACCTACAGAAGATTTCAGAATGTTTTAAGAGAGGTATTAAAGGAGTAGATAGCGTAAGAAGAGAATGTGACTAAAGAAAAGTACTAATACCCTAGGAACTAATGAAGTTTCATAAAAGCATATTGACAAAGATAGCAGAGTAATAGGAAGCAATGCAACTGAGTTCTTGTCCACAAAACTCTTCTAAATAGATCTAGAAAATGCACCAGCCTGAATCCTGATGGGGAAATCCAGAAAAAGTCACAGTGAGTCATTTGTCTGGCCCAAGTTAATATAGAGAGGCAGACAGGGAGGTCTACTGACCCTGAGGACTGGGTTAAGCACTCTAGCACCAAGAGAGAGGCTGTATACCATGGCAAGAAATCCTAGACTCATACTATGACACTGCTATGTGGACAAAAGCCAACTGGCAGTTTTGTCACCTACTACATAGTTCTGAGTCACAGATCCTGAAAAAACTTGATACTCAGTATCCCAAAGAAACAAAAACAGGACCAGCCCAGACCATTCCTCCAGAAGTATTGGGCTCTAGCCCAACCCTAACATCAAGTCTGATGTCAGGAAGTAAGCTGGAAGAATGGGCAAACAAAAACAATAAGCCAATCATAAAGAGCTATTTCTGTGGCAGGATGTTCAAAGACATAAATCCATTAGAAGAGAAAGACTTTGAAATATCTATAAGCAAAGTCCCAGAGAAAAACAAAAGTTGGACACAAACTCAATTAGAATTCTAGGAAGAGATGAAGTGAATTTTAAAAAGGTAAAAAGAAAAAGTGTCTTTATAAATGGAATGACACCATTTGAGGAAAAAAATGAAAAGAAATGAGAGCTATAGAAGGAAGAATTTGAAAGAGAATTAACAGCTTGGAACAAGATATACAAAACCTTGCCCAAACAACAAACTCTCTGAAGATTAGAATGAATCAAATAGAAGACAATGACTCCATGAGGTAACAAGAAATATTAGCACTACACCAAAGAGATCAAAAGGCTTTAAAAAAATGAAGAAAATGTAAGGTATCTCACAGCAAAAACAACTGATCTAGAAAATAGACCCAAAAGAAAACATTTAAGAATTGCTGGGCTATCTGAATGCCATGACCAAAAAAAAAAAAGACTCTAGACATCCCATTTCAAGAACTCTTGTCTCCCCTATACCAAGACCCTCCCTATATCTCTTAGAACTGTAGGGCAAAGGGGAAATAGAATAGACCTACCAGTCATCTCCTGAAAGAAATCCAAAGATGAAAACTCCCAAGAATATCATGGTTAAGATCCAGAACTTCCAGCTCAAAAAAAAAATTTGCAGACAGAAAGGAATAATTCAAGGAGCCACAGTCAGAATTATCCGTGATTTAGTAGCCACCACTATAAAGTAGCAGAGAACTTGGAAGATAATATTACAGAAGTCAAAGGATATGAGGCTGATAGCCAAGAATAACTTGCCCAGCAAAACTTCCCCACAAGGGGAAAAATGGATCTTTAATAAAATAGAAGACTTCTAAGCATTCCTGGTGACCAAAGCTGTGTAGTAGTAACTTTGAAGTTCAAATATAGGAGTGAAGAGAAACAAAAAAGGGTAAATGGGAATGAGTAATGATAATTGACTTAACAAGGATGAACTGCTTATATTCTAAGATGGGGAGATGATACATTTCCCCTCTGAGCACCATCATCATGAAGAGGCATAGAAGAAGTCTTAATTAGACTGTTATGTCTTGGTAATTTTTGGGGAAAAACAGAAAGAGAGAGGAAGAGGTATAATTGGAGGGGGAGGAAAGGAAGATTGGTTAAATCTCATGTATTTAGGGTATACATGTAGACACCTATGCAAACAAGGAGAAAGGGATAGGGAGAACAGCTGACCTTCCAACTCTATTTTCATTTGGACTGGTTAAAGGAAGGAAGAATATACACCCACACATACATATTCACAGAGTTGGGAGCAGAAATATATTTCATTCAACAGGGAAATAGGGAAAGGGAAGGGGAAATTAGAGTGAGGTAGATTTAAGGGAGGGATTAGTCCTAAGCAAAACAGACTCCAAGAATGTACAAAAAAATTTATAGCTCATCTGAGGTGGCAAAGAACAGGAATGTGAGAGGGTACTCTAATTGGGGAAATGAATGAACAAGTCATGGTATATAAAAGTGATGAAATATTAGTGTGTTGTAAGAAATGATGAAGAAATGGTTTTAGAGAAACCTGGGAAGCCACATACAAATGATTGCAGACTGAAGTGAACAGAACCAGGAGAACAATTTGAAAGAATAAGCAACACATCAGTGTAATAAGTACCCATGAATCCAGAGGGTTAATAATGAAACATGCTACCCATCTCCAGATAGAGAGGTGAAGGACTCAGTACAGAATGAGAGAGTTTTTCAGGAGAGAGGACATGGCTAATATGGAAATTTGTTTTGATTGAGCATAAAATTTGTTTTTCTGTAGTTCTCAAGTAGGGGTGAGAAGGTGTTGGCATGGGGAATGTTAGAAGGCAGATTGTTGACTGAAATATATAAAATAGAATTTGAAAAATCACATTGACTAGAGCTGGGGGGAACAAGAATAGAACTGATGTGCAGCATTTCTACATCATGGCAATAGAAGAGCTAGCAAGATGGCCAACATGAAACAATCACCTAAACTGAGGCATGGGGGCCATGAAGTATGAAAGTCAAGTAGTTGGAGTAATGCTGACCAGCCAATCAGATGTGAGGCTGATGATATATATCTCAAATAAGTTAATACTTTAGCATTTTGGAGTATATACATATATGTGTATAATATTATACATATACACATATACATATACACACATACATATATGTATGTGTATAGGTATGTGTGTGTGTATACACACACATACACACATTGGTATATTGGGAAGGGGTGGGATTGGTTACTGCCATTGATCCCTCTGAAAGAGAAGGAATGAATTATTTTGCAGTAAATGTACAAAGTAATCTTTAAGTCTCTAGGGTCACCGTTCAGTTTTAGTTGAGGGCAGCCTCCTGTTGAAGGTCACTGACACATAGGACAAAATCAATTCAGGGATGTATAAGCAAAAAGCAATTTAATTAATTTTTAGGGTAGGGAGAGAGAGAGAGAGATAGAGAGAAACCATCTCACTCATCCACTTTTAAAATTAAGAGACTCTATCAAACTCTGTTCAATACATAGACTAAATAAATTTAAACTGTTCAAATATTGCTGAGTATGTGTCAGTTTTATATTATAGCTTAGTAAGGGAGGGAAGTGAGAGGCAGGGGAAATGAATAGAAGCTGGAGAGAGAGATACACAGCCTCAATGTTTGCCAAAGCCTAGAGTGCTATATAAGTATGAGCTATTATTATTCTTGTTCTTTTTTGGAAAAAGAGAATGCAGTTCATTCAATTTTAAAAGGTAAATATTTGCAAGACTCTGTTATATAAAGTAGTGTAATTGCTACCTAAAGTTTTGAAGCACAAAAATTCTTAAAATCTTTTCCCCCATCTTTTTCCTGAAGAAAAAAAATCTTAATATTTTGCTCTGGAAAATGTAGAGGGTCACATTTCACTTTACAGAGAAAAAAGGTCATATATTTTCATGGCGCAACATCCCCAGTTTGTGGCCTTTTAGGATATTGCTACTAAAGATTTTTAAAGCCAGTGCAGTTTTTTGTATAAACATGAGTGGGTCTCTTGGTTCTTGCCCCATAAGGCCTAGGAAGTGAAGACAAAGTCAGGGGTTCCTGGGTCTTGCTATAAAAATTAGTGAATGAACAAAGTCTAGACAGAAATCTAGGGCTGCTCTCTGCCTAGGGTACCTTGAATTGACCTGATTGGGAGGGTTGAAACCCCATGGTTGAGTACAACATAACTGGATCTAACTTAAACTCTAAATTATACTTGGAACATTTGGAATGAAGGTGGTACAAAAGTTTAGAGTTAGACCATCCTTTTTGGTGTTAGTGGTAAGAAGTGATTGTCATTCCATTGCTCGGACAAACATTCATTAAGCACTTTCTGTGTACCAGGCACTGAACTAATTCCTGGGGGCACAAAGAAAGGCAAAAACATTGCTCCCACCCTCAGGCATTTTATACTCTGATCAGGGAGATAACATATAAAAATAAATAAGCCAAAGTAAATCTTGAAGATAAGGTACTACTGGGGGGAAACTGGGAAAGGCCTCTTGTAAAAAGTGGGAATTTCAAACTGGAATTAACCCGGTAGACAAGGCCTGCCACTGATTTCTTTATTTAGTGGGGAAGGATAGATAAGGAGAAGTCTTGCCTTCTCATTCTTGTCCTTAGAACATAAACTTTCCCATCTAATCCCATGCGGCATATAGCTGAGGGGAAGGCAGGAGGGGCAGTACGTGTACCTAGAGTTTCTCCATTTCATTATGGTTCTCCTGGAGTCACTTGGCTGAGTGAAGGAGTGAGGTTGTGGTTTGATTTTTGAGCCTTGTTGGCCTGGAAGGTGATGCTGTCCTTCAAGAAATTAAGAACAGAGTAAACATGAAAACTGAGGCTGCCTGAGGCAGGGATTTGAAGGCCTGAGTAAAGTTCTCCTCCAAACTCAACCAAGTTCAACCAGCTTTTGTCCCTTTGTTTAAGGGAAAGTATTCCATTTCAAAGGACAATTGATCTAGGATCAATCTGTCAGTCAACAGGCTTTTATGTACAAGACACTGAACTAGGTACTAGGGAGTTCAAAGACAAAGATCACATAAGCCCTGCCCATAAGGGGTTTGTATTTGAGCAGAGGAGACAACATGCATGTAAATAAGCATACACGAAGTAATTTGGGGAGGACAGGCACTAGGAGCTAGGGTGATCAGCAAAGGCTCCATATGGAAGGTGAGACTTGACCTGAGTTTTGAAAGAAACCAGGGATTCTAAGAGGAAGCGGTGAGGAGGGAAAGGCAGGCATAGGGGGAATAGCCAGTGCAAAGACAGGAGACAGATTCTTGTGTTTAAAGAACAAGAGCCTTTTATTAGATTTCTTTACCCCTAACCCTTTCTCCCACTCCCACCCCATTCCCTGTGCCTTCCTTCTGAGATTACCTCCCATTTGCACTCCATATATCTTGCACACACAGTATAATTTGCTTGTCATCTTCCCCAGTGGAATGGTTTTGCCTTTTATCATATCCCTAGCACTTGACTCATCATTGCAGTAAGCACTTCATGATACTTGTTGACTTAAGTAGGCCAGTTTGGTTGAATTGTAGAGTATGGAAGGGGAGTAATGAATAAAAAGGCTAAAACAGGCAGATTGAGGCCAAGTTTTGAAAGACTTCAAAAACCAAACCGAGGGGTTTATATTTGATCCTAAAAGCAATAGGAAGTCATTGGAGTTTATTAGGGGGTGTTCAAAAGGATTAGCTGCTGAGCCCCTTTCAAGGGCTGCTTGTCCACCTTTGGTATCCAACTCTTACCTGTGATTCCAAGAAGCTGTAGCATGTACAATGGCCACATACCCTGGTAAAACATTCATGGCAGATGGGCTAAACCAGGTTGAGGGTGACCAACAGGCCTCAAACACATTGGTGATGTCTATCCCAAGCATGTGGAGAATTCCCTGGGTGGAATGGGTGGATGAGAACAAATTGTTCTAACAGCCATGAAGGCAGCTGAAGCAGGCGCTGTGGAGTGCTTAGGGGTTGGTCAGACATTGAAAATGCCAAGCTCATACACTGCATCCTGGGCCATTGCCAGTAGCCCTGATTTTTGTCCTGCCACTGAACTTTAATGACTATGGAAGAGAGAGTTGGGCTGAAGATGTTGTATAACTCTGCCTTGCTAACATCCAACTCACATAAAAATCAAGATGTCACCCTGATGTCACTGGTCCTCTTTGAAATCAAAGGACAAACAAAATTAAATACGGGAGTAATATGGTCAGACTAAGGCTTTAAGAATGTCATTTTGATAGCTGTATGGAAAATCAAATGGAGAGGAAAAAGATGTCACTGGCCTGGACATCTCAAAATGGAAATGGCTAAATAGTAATCTTCATCACTGGGAGGAAGATGCCAAACTTGGACAAGGACTTACTGAATGAAGTGATAATTTGTTTGAAAGCTAGATTGTCCCTCATGAGTAGGAGGGAACTTCCAAATACATTACAGCCTAGTAGGCTATTGACTAGTCAGGGAATAAGGGAATTCTGGCATTTTCAAATGCCTGTGTCAGTGAGCCAAGACAGCCATATGAAGGAGAATAAATTCTTACTTAGAGAGATTGTGTTGACAAAGACCTAGAGATAAACTAATGAAAGGACTGTTTAATTTTTGAACCAACAGCTCCTTAAGTTTGTTGCTTAGATGAGGATAGTGTTTGGTCTTAATTTTATTTTGAATTCTCTTATTTTTCTTAGATGGGATCATGTTATTAAACTTCTTTTTGGTAGCAGGGTGGTACCTTACTTATTGATGGATACCTTAATGATGATGATAACTGACAATAGTACTTTACATTTATGTGGTACCTTGACTTTATCAGAAGGAAGGAAACTTGCAGTACTATCAGTCTTAATCCTGAAGTGGTATGGCTTGAAAGCAGCCTGGTGTCATAAAAAGAGCTAGCTAGCTAGGGGTCAGGAAGTGCTGTGTTTGAGTTTTGACATAACTATATGTTCTGACATAACTATATAACTTACCCAGGAGTCCCTTAATTTCTCAGTGTCTCTAGGCACCTTCATGTAACTACAAGTTTTCCCACTCAAAAATGATTAGGGGCAAATTAATGGCCCCTGAAGTCTGATTTTGAATATTAGTGCCCTAAGAAACATGGATTCGTGATAAGAAAACAGAAAAAAAAATAAGTGAAAGATGTCAGACCAGATCTTTATAGCTAACCATAGCAACCACCCTAGATGTATTTATTTATAGAAAACTGCTTCCCACAATGGGGCAGTATTAGACTTTGAAACTAGCCAATTCAATTCCTAGGCTAGCTGGAACATGGGCTCATGAGAGCAGAATGGGAGAGGGGAAAAGATGGGGCTATCAGGAGGGAGATTCTTTTCTAGACCCTTTCCCCTCCTCTATAGTGTTGTTCTCCAGCTATACTATTGCTTCCTGGCAGCACTGGAAGTTTGGAGAAGGTCTGTCGGTGGAAATGAGGCAGCGCTAAACCCTTCCTCCCCCAATATTTAAACTGAGTTTCTATAGAGTTATAGGGGATTTTGATATGACTGACTACTTTTGTCTAGCATCCTGAAAGAAATAAACCAGTGAAGATCAATTACTCCTCTGCAGACTTGGGAATGTTTTTGAGGAAAGAAAGGAGAAAGTGGATTACTTAATACTTTCATTTCTAATGCTGCAATATAAGTTTCAAGCTGTTTATCATTATCATCATCATCACTATTATTATAATGTGATTGTGAAATTTATTGGTCTTAATTGTAGCAATTTTGAATTTTGATGCCAATTTGTGCCCTTTCTAATTTCTATAAAGACTATCCCTCTCCCCCATATAATGAAAAATGACTCTAGTTTAATGAGTTTGTGGATTCATATAGAATTTAAGTCTTTGGCTTTGTCATTAAAGGTTAGTGTATATCATCAACTTCTTTTTAAATTATATCTTTATCTAATTCAGTAATATGTGATCTGTGTGATACAGTAGCCCAATGTTGCCCATTAGGTTGGAAAATTAGCTAATTCAAGATAAAAAAGAGCTAAGTAAACATTTTCATATGCAAAAAATAATTATACAGCTTAATGATACTTTGTTATTCTCCTTCGTTGATGTTTTTTCCCCCCAGAACTATGCCTGACTGGACCCTCAGAAGAGATTTATGTGGGCACATATGTACATGTGGATCCCTGGCTGTGTGTACCCACACATTTCTGGGTCTCAAAAGGGTAAAACCCATTTGAGTTTTCTCTTCTCCCATTTTCTTCTTTTTCTATAACTCCTTGACTTCATCCTTCCTTCTCTTCTCCTCCCTAGTCTCTGTTAAAGAGTTAGCCCTTCTCCTTGACAAAGCCCTCCCCTCTTCTCAAGCAGATTGCAGTCTTAATTATACCCATCCCCTCCTTTTCCTTTTCCTCACTCTCCCTCCCTCCCATATTGCCTTTCCTACTGTCCAAAGCTCCCCCTTCCTTAAACAAAACATAAAAATGAAAATTTTATTAGATCCTTCCATTCTACCTCCTTTTCTCTCATCAAAAGCTATTTATACTTATTGTCTCTACTTTCTATCCTCTCAATCATTCCTCAGTCATTGACAATCTGGCTTCTGAACTCATTACTCAACCAAAGCTGCTCTCTTCAAAGTCATCAGTGGTCTGTTAATTGCCAAATCTGATGTTTTTTCCCCACCCATCCTAATTCTTCATGACCTCTCTACTTGATTTGATATAATTTATCATTTTCTTCTAATGAATGTTTTCCCCTTCCTGGGTTTTGATGGCACTATAATTTTCCTCCTCTCTGATTGCTTCTTTTCGGTCTCCTTTGCTGGCTTATTCGGTAATCCATATCACTCCCCCTAACTGTGAATGGTCCCCAAAGTTCTCTCCTAAGCCTTATTCTCTCTTCTATATACTATCTCTCTTGGTAGCAATATCAGCTCCAATGGGTTTTATATGTGTGATTCTCAGATCTATATATTCAGCCTCTCCCCTGAGCTTTAATCTTACACTACCAATTACCTTCAAAATAGATGCTTCAAAATAGATGTCCCATGGATTTAAACTCAAACTCAAGCTATCTAAAACAAAACTCTTTATCTCTCCCATTCCCAAACCCTCTCTCTTCCAAAGTTATTAGGAATCTAATTGGTCCCTATTTCTATAAAAAAAATACTACCATCTTTCCAGTCTTTCAAACTTATAATCATGTCATCATCCTTGACTCCTGACTCTCTGTCACCCCACATATCCAATTAGTTGTGACATCTTGCAGTTTCTACCTCTACAACATTAGACTCCTTACTCACACAGCTACCATCTTAGTGTAGGTTTTCATCATCTCTGCTAGATTATTGCAACTTGGGAATGTTTTTGAGGAAGGAAAGGAGAAAGTGGATCACTTAATACTTTCACTTCTATGCTACCACATAAGTTTCAAGCTGTTTATCATCATTATTATCATCATCACTATTATTATAATGTGATTGTGAAACTTATCGTTCTTAGTTACAGCAATTTTGAATTTTGATGCCATTTTTTGCCCTTTCTAATTTCTTTGAAGACTATTGATTTTTTTTCCCTTATAATTGAAAATAGCTGTAGTTTAATGGACTCATGGATTCATATAGAATTTCAATCTTTGTCACTAAAGGTTAGCATTTTGGTTTCTATTGGTTCCCCTTGTTTCAATCATCTCCGCACTGCAGCCCATGATACACTCAGCTGCCAAAGTGAGTCTTAAATGCAGATCTGGCCATGTCACTTCACCTCTCAAAACAGTGTGCCAGGTAGCTTCTCATTGCCCCTAGGATAAAATATAAGTTCTTCATAACTTCATTTCATTTATTTAGCTTATAAACCCTTTACAACTTCACCCAAACCTATTTTTCCGGTCTTATTGGACAGTACTTTTCTTCCAATGCTCTGTGACCTAGCCGAATCGACCTTCTCTCTGTTCCGCATGGATGGCCCTCTGTCTCCTTTCTCTGTGTCTTTTCACTGGCCATTTTGCATGCATGTAGCAGCTTCCCTCCTTATTTTTGCTTTATAGAATCTCTGCCTTTGAGAGTGAAGTTCAAGCGCCACCTTTTATATGAATCTGTTTTTGATTCCCTCGACTGTTAGCGCCCTTTCATCCAGCCGACTTTTGTTTTTATTGTCGTTACATTTATTCTGTACACACACACGTATACATTCATCATCTCTGCCACCGGAAAATAAGTTCCTGGAGAAGAAGGATTGTTTTGTTTTTTGTATTTGTTTTCTGGCACTCAAGAGAGGGCCTGGCACGTAGTAGACACATAATCAATTCTTGTTGACTGATTGATTCAAGCACTAGAAAATGGCTCAGAGTTGACCTTTAAGGGAAAGACTTGGCTTAGGATTCCTAAAAATAATTTAAGCTTTGGGTGTAATCTTAATGTTGCAACCTATTAATAATGTATTTGATCGAGTAATTCCTCATCTTGTTCATCTTTAATACTATGTTCAGAATTTAATTCAGTAGTATTTGTTAAACACTTACCATATAAAATAGGATACAAAGGTGAAAAATGGCATAGTCCCTGCCTACTAGGAGCTTACTGTCTAATGGGAATGAAATGAGTATGCTATAAGGTAATTTAAAGTACTGTCCTTTTAAAGCCCTTTCCATCTAGAAGAGCTTAGCGGTAAAGGGGCAGAAAAGTACTTTTATGTAAAGAAATTTACGTAAATCAAATCAATTGATAAAGGATATAAGATTTGCCACTATTAAAGATGAACATTTGAATATCTGAGATAAATAGAAAAGGAACTTTGATGAAATAAAAACTGCTAAAATACATGTATGATGAAATGTAGATTTCAGATGAGATTTGAGCAATTTTTGGACAGAAAATGAACTGTGGAATAAATGTAGAGACTTAAATTCCCTTGTGAAGAATGTAGGATGGTACTTGGTTTGTATGTGAACAGTTTGGTGTTTCCAGGGGGTGGAGTAAGGGCTTTTATTTATTAAAAACTAGAAAAATCTAAGTACAAAAATACAACTTCAAGGACACAAAATGAGACATAACTGAAAAACAACTGAACAACAACTTGATCTGGGGGATGAGAATGATGACGACATCAGTGGAAAATAGTGGACAGGTTGAGGAAAGGAGATGAAGAGTTTAATTTTGGACATGTTAGTTTGAGGTACTTGTGGGATGTTCAGGTGGAAATGCCCTAGAAGGAGTTGGAGATATGAAGTATGAGTTCAGGTGAGAGCTAGGAACTGGATACCACTAGGTTTGTAATTCATCTCCCTATAGGTGATAATTAAAGCTATTAGGATGGATGAGTTTCACAAACGAGTAAGTGAAAACAGAGGAGACATTTCTTATATTTCGAAAAATGAACTAATAAAGAAAGGAAGAAAGCAAGCATATATTAAATACCTACTATGTGCCAGGTGCTATGCTAAACACTTTACAAATGTTATTTCATTTGATCCTCACAACAGTTCTGGGAGGCAGGTGCTATCCCCATTTTACAGTTGAAGAAACTGAGGCAGACAACAGTTTAAATGATTTTTTTTTCCAGTGTCACACAGCTAGTAAGTATCTGAGGCCAGATTTAAACTGAGGTCTTCCTGACCTCATGCCCAGCTCTTTATCTACTATACCATCAGCTGCCTTAAGGAGATGGAGAAAGAGAGAGATTGGAAAGTTTTGAGGAGAATCAGGAGAGAGCAGTGCCATGGATGCTAAGGGGTGAAAGAGCATTAAGAGACAGGTGGTGAAGGCAACAGGGTCGAATAGTTCAGAAAGGCCAAGGAGGAGGATGATGACTGATAATCAGCAATTGCATCTGGTAATTATAAGAGGTCCTTGGTGACCTTGGTGAGAGAAGTTTCAGCAGAATGGTGGGGTCAGAAACCAGATTGCAGGAGATTAAGGAGTGAGTGGATGAGTAGGTAGAAGGTTCCATATGTTCTGTATCAGAAGGACAAGTTTTTATTATAGAAATAGATCAGACTCAGAAAGAAGGGGAACACAGTTCTAAATAGAGAAGTGGGTCCCTCCCAAGAATTTGGAAGGTGACACTCTTGAATGAGTTGGCAAAGGGTGGAGGCGAACTGTTCCAGATGGTTATCATCAAAAGGCCTACCCAACCTGCCTCACATTACTAGCTCAAGATTCTTGTCCAGTACCTCTCTCTTTCTCTTTTGCTCTCTGATTATCTCTCTCCTTTTTCTCTCTCCCTTTTCCTTCTTTCTTTCTTTATCTCTCTTTCCTCCCCCTCTCTCATTCTCTCTTCTACCTATCTCATTATATTTCTCTCTTAAATATATATTTTATTCCCTCCAATTACATGTTGAAACAATTTTTTAACATTTTAAAAAAGTTTTGAGTTTCAAATTCTATTGGATTTTTTTGGAGAGAGACTGGTTGTAATTGTACACATATAACTATTCTCTCTCAAAAAAAAATCCAATAAAACAATACTTAAGAGTCATATCTCTCTTAGTGTTCTGTCTCATGGAAATGAACAAAAAACAATTCAAAACAAAAGATAGTGTAGAGCAGTGGTGTCAAATTCAAATAGAAACACCTCCCTGTTAGCTGCATATTGACTTAGAAAACCACAAATTGACATTATTTATGCTATGTTATATGTTTATTTAGTTTGCTAAATATTTCCCAATTGCAATTGAATCTAGTTTCCCTGCACTCAGTGGGCTGGGAGTTTGACACATTTGAAGTCTATGCTGTATGTACAATATCCTTTTCTAGAAGTTAAGCATTGATGGGGAGGATAAATATAGAGTTATTCCTTGATAGGGTGGCAGAGTCTAGGTTTTATTTTAGGGTAGAGGAGGAGTGAACATATTTGTTGGCAGTATCAACAATGCAGTATTCACAATGCCTATGGTAACTATAAATATGCTGATATGGTTATTAATCACAAAATGTGACAGGCTCTCTACATGGGAGACATAATTAGAACATTTATTCAAATAACAGAAAACTGAGTCCCCAAACCAGAAAGTCAAAGCCATCACAGTAGCCATGGAGTTGACACACATAGTTAATGCAATAAACACCCACATTCTCAAGCCTTCAAAACAGAACAGGCTATCTCAACAAAGATCATCCTCTCCTCACTCACGGTAACTGCTCAGCCTCCACACAGCTCGCTCCCAGCAGCTCTGGCCCCCCACAGTTCCCATCCTTGGCAGTCTTTAGTAGGAGTTCTGGATGGCTCAAAAAAAAGGAGTTTGTGGTGCTGCCTCCAGTCACCGAGCTGCTGGCTCCAGCCCAGCTCCTACTTGGCTCTGGCTCCTTCCTGTTCCACCCCTTCCTGCTATGTCAACAAGTTCAAGAGGCATAGAAGGTCTTCAAATCCCATTACCATTTCATAGGCAGAGGGGAAAGAGCCAGAGGAGAGGGGGAAATGGAAGATTGTGGAGAAGAAATAATCAATGAATGGAATAAGGTCTTTTGTGAGGTGGAGAGAAGGATGTAGACCAGGAAGAGGCAAAGACAGGATGGGTGCCATCTCATACTCTAGAACACACCTGGAGTACTGTGTCCAGTTCTGAGGATCACATTCCAGTAGGGACTCTGACAGACTGGGATTGTCCAAAATACGGTGAAGGTGCCACAGAACCATTATGTGAGAGTTGGTTGAAATAATTGGGTATAGATGAGCAGGCAGACTTCAGAAAAACCTGGAAAGACTTATATGAACCAATGCTGAGTGAAGTGAGCAGAACTAGGAGAACATTGTATACAATAACAGCAACCTTGTGTGATGATTAACTTTGATAGATTTATCTCTTCTTAGCAATGCAAGGATCTAAGACAGCTCCAAAAGACTCATGATGGAAAATGCTGTCCATATTCAGAAAAAGAACTATGCAGTCTGAAAGCATATTGAAGCATAGTATTTGCTCTCTCTCTCTTTTTTTCTTCTTTGTCCTGGTTTCTCCCATTGGTTCTAATTCTTCTTTACAACATGACTAATGTGAAAATAAGTTCAGTATGAATGTATATTTTGAGCCTTTATCAATTTATACACTATCTTGGGGTGGGGGGAGGGGAGATATGGGGAGATAATTTGGAAATCAAAATCTTATGGAAGTAAATGTTGAAAACTAAAAATAAATAAATTTTTTAAAAAGAAATAATTGGGTATAGTTATCCTGGAGAAGACAGGACTTAGGAAGGACCTGATAACTATCTTCACATAGTTTAAGAGTCAGCAGTCGTTCAGTATTTATAGTCAGCTAGACGGCACAGTGGATAAAGTATAGAACTTGGAGTTAGGAATTCTGAGTTCTAATCCTGTTTTAGTCATGTAATTAGCTGTGTGACTCTGAACAACTTACTGAACCTCTCTTGGTTTCAGTTTTCTCATCTGTAAGATGGTGATAATCATAGCACTGATCTCATAGGGTTGCTGTGAGAATCAAATGACTTACTATATGTAAAACATGATATAAATGCTAGCTATTATTATTCATATTAAGTGTTATCATGTGGAAGAGTTAGACTTGTTCTTTGTTGCTCCTGAGGGGTGAATTAGGAGCACTGGATGGAAGTTATTGAGAGATAGCTTTTGAACCAATTAAAAGAAGGGTTTTCTAGAAGTTCTAGCTCTTGACAATGGGTTGTCTTAGGAAGGAGTGAATTTCACATTATTAAGGCTGGCAGTTCCTCATCACTGTAGCCCAGGCTGGTCCAGGTCTATGTCTTGTTGAGATGTTCTGGAACAGGGAGAGGAAGAGAGGGAATAAGCTTTTAAGTACCTGCTATGTTCCTGGTACTGTGTTAAATACTTTGACAAAATATTATGTCATTTGGTCCTCACAAAAACCCTGTGGGGTAGGTGCTCTATGATTCCCTCTTTAAAGTTGAGGAAACCGAGGCAGATAGCAGTTAAGTAACTGGCCCATGGTCACACAAGCTGTAAGTATTGAAGGCTGGATTTGGACTGAAGTCTTCCTGACTCAGACCCAGCACTCTATCCATTGCACTACCATCTGCTTCTGGGGCATCAAGCTAGGGAGTTCCTACATCAGGCAGAAGATTAGACTAGAAGGCCTCAAAGGTCTCAACTTTGGGATTCTAGAGCCTTTTTTTTTCTTTTCACATTTCTAATTAAGTTTGCATTTCAGGGCAAACCTCGTTATATGTTGCTGGGATAGTTTCCTAAGCATGGGCTCTTTTAGATGATAAATGTACCACTCTCCTTTCATTGGAGAGGTGGGATACCATGGATGTGTAATGTTTCATATGCTGTTAAATATATATTTTTGAAAGATGAGGGGAGTCTGGTAATGTTACCAGAAAGTAGAAATATTTCTTTTAATTTCGACAGCATGGTACTAACAGAGCATTTTGGCAGCTCTTCTCTCCCCCGCCCTCTGAGTATGAATGTGTTGATTTTTTTTAACATATGAAGTCATTAAAACATATTTCCATATCACACAACAAAGCAAAAATAAATAAAGTGAGAAAATTATATTTCAATTTTCACTCAGAGTTCATCAGTTCTCTCTGTGGAGATGGATAGCATTTTTTTTTTTTTACCAGGAGTTCATTAGAGCTGTCTTGGATCATTATATTCATTAAAGTAGCAAAGTCATTCATGGTTGATCATCATGACAACATTGCTGTTACTGTGCACAGTGATCACCTGGTTCTTCTCAAGTCACTTTGCATCAGTTCATGTAGGTCTTGCCATTTGTTTCTGAAACCACCCCTTTGTCATTTCTTATAACACAATAGTATTTCATCACAATCATATACTACGACTTGTTCAGCCATTCCCCAATTGATAAGCATCCCCTTGATTTCCAATTCTTTGCTGCCACAAAAAGAGCTGCTATAAATATTTTTGTACATACAGGTTCTTTTCCTTTACTTTGATCTCTTTGGGGTATAGACCTAGTAGTGGTATTGCTGGGTCAAAGGGTATGCATGATTTTATGACCCTTTGGGCATAGTTCCAGATTGTTCTCCAGAATGTTTGGACCAGTCCACTACTCCACCAATAATTCATTCATTTCCTCTGATCTCCTCCATCATTTCTCATTTCTGATTCGTGTGAAGTGTATCTCAGAGTTGTATTAATTTGCCTTTCTCTAATCAATAGTATTTTGGAGCATAGATGGCTTTGATTTCTTTTTCTGAAAACTACCTGATCATATCCTTTAACCATTTGTCAACTGGGGAATGGCTTGGCTGCTTTTTATAGAAGGAAAAGAGCTCCAAAAGTGTGTTAATGGTTGACTTGGCTGCTTTTTTCCCCCTTTTCTTTCCCTAATCAGTAAGAAATGATAACATCTGTTTTTTTTAGAGTAATTAAATAGTCACATCTGACATTTAAAACAAAACACAGCATATTCCAGGTCAAGGAATGGGTGTTTATATTCCAATTTTAATGAGTCTTATTTTGAAGGAAGGAGAAATTAGGCAAAAGTGACCTGGAAGCAATTGGAACAAAATACCATGAGTCACCTTGGGTAGCTTTTTTCATGCTTTGTTCTGCCCATCTTTGCAGAGTTCATGTTGTGGTTACTTGTCTAGGGAGAAAGCCTGTTTGTGTTCTCTAGCCCATGCTTGAGTGCTCTGAAGAGAAGCACCCAAGGCCTGATGCCAGGGACAAAAGAATAGAGACCATGAGCTGGAAAAATTGGCAGTGAAGATGGAGTGGGGAGGAAACCTGAGGACTCACTTGGGTAAAAAGAGAATTGTATTGTGAATTATGTTGTATTGATGAAGGATGGACATATAGGCTGGATAGAAGGGTGAATATGTGTGAGGGAACTCCAAAAATTGCAGCTGACTTTCTACCTCTGTTGGCCACATTTTTCTCTTACTAGGTTAAGGGCAGAATGGAAGATGAATTAGGTTCTTTCCTTAGTAATAACTAGCGTGTATATGCCACTTTGTTCAAAGTACTTTACATATAGAACCAGGAGAACAATTTACAAGCTAGCAACACTGTAAGAACAAATAGCTTTGAAAACTGTAAGAATTCTGAGGAGCAGCCATGATTCCACAAGACCAATGATGAAGCATGTTATCTATCCATCTCTTGAAGTGGCCTCAGGAGGCAGAATGAGACATACCTATCTCTATCTCTTTTTATCTATTTATCTGTCTGTCTTTCTACCCCACATCCATCTCTCTATAAACACCTTCTAACAGACATGCAAAAGCCAAGCAAAACAAATTTTCTTAATGACCATACAAAATATATGTAATACTTATGTTATTAATATTGATATAATAGTTTGTATATATTAATATAGTAACAATTAATAAATATAACATTTAATATAGCCAATGAGAGAATTTGTTTTGCTTGGCTGTTGCATGTTTGTTACAAGGTATTCCCCACCTCAGCCTTTTCAGTGGTGGTGGTGGCGGAGGAGGGAGAGAAAAATAGATTTTTATTAATTGAAAAAAAAATTAAAAACTAGCCAATCAAAAAAAAAAATCTACTTCATAGAGGGTAATTCAAGTGAGCCTCACAACAACTTACTTTACAGATATGGAAATGGGCTCAGCAATGTTCTGAACATGCTGATGGTTGCACAGCTAGTATATGTCAGAGATGGTATTTAAACCAGGATCTTCCTGGTCCCAAGGCAATCAATATTTACTATGCTAATTTGCCTGGCTTTCTTTGTGGCCTTCTTTAAACTAGCTCTTGGAGGGTTTTTCTCTGAGAATATCAGCAAAAATTGCATGTATTCTCTCTGGTGTGCCTTGTTTCTTAATTGATTCAATAAGTAATGATTGTCCATTATGTCTCTGGCCCTGACAGAGCATACAAAGAATTAAAAAAATAGCAAATATTACCCAGTAAAAGAGCATAAGGTCTGTGGACATTTAGCTAAAAGAAATAGCAAAGACATGCTTATTTTTTTTTTAAAGAAACCGTAAAGTCCCACTTGTGGGGCAGTTAGGAGGAAGAATGGATAGAAAGAATGTCCAGCCTGATGTCAGGGAGACTCATCTTCTTGAGTACAAATCTTGTCTCTGATACTCACTAGCTGATTGACCATAATCAAATAACTTAACCCTGTTTATCTCAGTTTCCTCATCTGTAAAATGAACTGGAGAAGGAAATGACAAACCACTCCAGTATCTTTGCCAAGAAAACCCCAAATGGGGTCACAGACAGTTGAACATGACTGAACACCAACAACACATACTCATATCCCTATTGAATGGGAGATGTTATGCACCAGGGAGAACCTCTGGGTCTTGCTCTCATCTCCTTGGGGCAGCTAGGAGCCCAAGGAGGGGTCCAAGGGTAACCAGGCTCTGAGCCCCCATTATCCTTTTCTCTCTACCTTTCTGCTAGCTTTGGAGGTGATCAGTCTGAGATGTATCAGTGAAGAACTTTTTCTGAGAAGGCATCTGAGCTACAAAGAATCTGCATTTGGGAAATACAATAAGGGAAGATGGCACCATTTGCAGGAATAACTATGATGAATGAATGAATATATGAATCAAAAAGCATTTATTATAGTGAGAGATGGTATTATAACTCTACAATGGCCCTTTAATTTAGGTGATTGAGGTGCTTCTGTGTACTCAGAAGAGCTTACCTTCATCCTAGGTATAAACAGGTGAGAAAAATGCTTGTTTCCCATCTTGTGGGTGGGGGTGGGAAAGCATGCCTTATATCTTGACTGGGATTATCAAAAGCCTTCCTCCACCTAGTAGTTAGTACCTCCCTTTCAAAATTTCCTTGTATTTATTTTGAATATATTTTCTACATTCCTTAATGAATGTATGTTGTTTTCCTCCAATATAATGTAGACTCCTTGAGGGAAGGTACTATTTGTTTTTGTTTTTTGTATTTTGAGCAATAGTCCAGAATAATAGCTCATATTTAGGATGTTTTAAAGTTTGTAAAACATTTGACAGAATATGTTTTCTCATTTGAACTTTACAACAACCTGGCAAGGGTAGTGCTATTGTTATCATACTCATCTTACAGATGAGAAAACTCAGGTAGATGGAGGTTGAGTGACTTATCCAGCATCATATAGCTAGTAAGTATCTGAGGCAGGATTTGAACTCAGGTCTTCCTGATTCCAAGTACAGCAATCTATCCATTTGGCCACTTAGCCGCCTTTATATATGGTGACCCTGTACTAATTGTGGACTCAGTGATGAGGTGACTCTGAAGTCTTACTTGGTTACAGCCTCATGGCCTGCAGTGGTATCCTGGAAAATGTTTAACAACTGGCTCTCCAGGAAAAAAAAAGTACCTATGATATTCTTCTAAGATTTATTTGCATTATTAATATTTTTGCTATCTTTCCTTAAGTCTAGATAGTCAACAAAACTCTATCCATCCATCCACCTATCTATCCACCTATCTATCTATCTATCTATCTATCTATCTATCTACCATTATTTGTAATGTTTTCTGATTTCTGGCTTGTAAATGCTCATAGTGAAAATTTAATTGGATTTCAAAAGGCAGTTTGAGCTGGCTCCAGTACCCTGTGCTTGTGGGTGATGCTAGGCTCTCAGGAGCTGTGCCTGTGGAGTACTGTCTGGTCCTTTTAGGCTGGGAAGGCTTAGGAGTACATGCCTGTACTGGATCATTCGTCTTTTGGAGGATCAGCTCCAGGTGATCACTACAAGTTTATTTTCAGCACTCCATGACGATTAGCTACTAAACTGAAGAAAGGTTTTGGACTCCATTGTGAAGGGAAGATACAGCTGGATGAAACTTTGGATTCTTGAGTCAACTGCTGGCTGAGGGTACAGAATTCTCTGAGAATTTCTTTTGAAGAAAAAAGGAGCCAAAATTGGACCAGAAGCTGGCCTGAGCAAGGGACAGATTGGGTGCTGGTTAGTCATATGGTGTGATCGGAAGAGAGTCAAGTAGGATCCCTTGTTTCTCCAAATATCTATCCCAGAGCATGCCATTTGGCCATTTTATCTTCATTTTTCTGAGACTTCTTAAAGCTTTTTTGATCTTTCAGAGAGTCCTAATAAAATGCAAGTTCTTAACAGTAAGTCTTTAGTTACCAGATAAAACTGGCTGCATATGGTAAGAATGGATCGTTGGGGGTAGGGAGAGGAACTAGGTGAGAGGGGAAAGACCCTGAAAGACAGCGATGACAATTGTGCCTACTTAGTACTTTTTCCTACATGCTTTGACCACTTCTGACTTATTCTCCACCCCCTTTTCATATTGATGCCTTTTGCTGGGTTTTGTTTTACATTACAGTTATTTCCAGACATCCTTCCCCTCCCTCTCTGAAAAACTTTCACTTTCTGACTTTTGGAGGAATGATGGCCCTCATGGCTCTCTTTTCAGTTATCCCGGGGGAATGGGGGAGGCAGGAAGCATTGCCACCTTCATGATTTCATCCAGTTGCTTTGTGATGCTGCATGGGTTAGTCAGTTTCCAACTATACCCTCTACTTAAAGTGACTTTTCTCACAGCCACAGTATGGTGTTCATTTTCCTTCCCTTTAGAACACTTCAGCCCTTTGGGCTGGGCTACAAGATGAGGTTTCCAGATGTGAGACACTGGCTTTGCTTTCCATTACCCCTTGTGGCAGGAGCTGCAGACTGACTTCTAAATTCTCAGGGATAAATGGAAGGGGGCTGAGAAACCAGAGTGTTTAAGGGCTACTAAAAATAACCCAGTGGAAAGGAAAACATTTTCTGAAGCCCTTTCAGGTGCAATTAAAACAAATTATGACATTTCACCAATAGAGGAGGCCATGTCAAGATTTCTGGAGGAAATGCAGCATGGTGGCATCAAAGTTGCCCTGCAAATAGTTTTGGGGCCTCGAATGTAACCAGAGAAGGTTAGACATCATTTCCACATTATCAGCAGAGAGAAACTTTTCCTTCCCTTCCTCTGTATGCCCACCAAAAAAAAATAAGAAAAAAGATTTTATTCTTAAACACAGCCCTGACACTGGTCAGGCCTTTCTTAACATGTCCTTACACTGTCTCCCAGGAATGTTGAAGTTTTGGGGAGTAGGAAGCTAAATCCCCTGTGAGTGGCTAATGTCCCACCTAGAGTATGTGTGGGACCTCCATGGTTTCTAGTCTCAATCCTGGTACCAGCTGTGTGAAAATGAAATGACTTGATTATCCCTAAAGAGTCAGTTTCTGTGGGATCTCTGAGGGATTGTAAACCCATGTAAATCTCCTTGACATAGAGTCAATTAAATTTTTATTAATCTCCTACTGTTCCAGGCACTGTGCTAGGGCTAGGGATTCAAGTCCAAAGAATGAAACAATCTCTTCTTGTAAGGATCTTTACTGGGGGAGACAACAAGCACATCTAGAAAACATATAGTGTAAACATAATGGAAATAAATTTGAATAAATAAAAAGAGATTAGATGCAAGTTTGTTTGGGAGAGATGATACTAGTATTTGGAGGGAATAAGGCAATTGATAATCATTTATTGGGAGTCTACTACATGTCAGGTGTTGTGCTAAGTTCTGGGGATACAAAAAGAGGCAAAAGACAGTCCTTACCCTCAAGGAGCTCACAATCTGATGTAGTGGAGACAATTAGCAGTGCAAAGCAAGCTATATAAATAGCTAAATATCATAGATAGAGATTGTTAGCAGAGGGGAGGCATGGGAATTAAGAGGGGCTGGGGAGGTTTCCTGTAGAATGTGGGATTTAATTGAGACTTAAAGGAAGCCAGGAAAAGGCCACAAGCAGAAGGTGGTGCTTGAGCTGTGTGTTGAGAGAAGAGAGGGGTTCTAGGCCAGTTCCTAGGTTATTGACCTGAACTGGAGCAATTTTTCTGATCTAATGTTAAGAAGAGGAGGGAGTGATGGATGAGCGGTGACCCAGGATGGTGCCCCACAGTGGTGTTACTTTCCCTCTATTCATCACCAAAGAAAGTCCAGGTTATGCCTAGGGCCAGGCTTGAATGTTTATTTTTTCATGATGCTATTTTTTTTGTCCTATACTTGTAGAACTTTGCACTTGGGTAGCAGCTCTGTTCACGTAGAGGCAGAATGGGAAGTAGTACATGGTGTTTGATCAGATTTGAATCCTGTGACCCTCCAAAGAGTTAGTTTTTCATAGCATCCTTAGATCATAGATTTAGAGTTGGAAAGGATCTCAAAGGCCAACCAGTCCAATCCCCTCATTTTGTAGATGAGGAGGCTGCAGTCCAGGGAGGTTAAGTGATTTTCCCAAGGTTTTACAGTTCATACGTGTCAGAGACAAGATTTGAATTCAGGTCCTCTGACTCCAGGGCCAGTATTCCTTTCCTCACACCTTTCAGTTGACTCAAACTAACTGTGCTTTTAATGATTCCAGTGTTTCATGCTGCAAACCCCCGTCATTTGAATGTTGGGATTCTGTTCTCCACAGTAGCCGGAATCTTGACCTTCACACAATTGACTGACAGGCAGAGAGAATGTGAGATCTTATTGCATTTCTTGTTCGTTGATGGTAAAAAGGGCATTCAGTCTAATAGCATGAAACATGACTTAAAGACTCTTCCAATGAATGTCTTCCAGAAATAGATCAAAATTGTTCCAAATTCCATGAAAAGTGACATCCATTAACCCTGTGATCATTAATATCTGATGAAGCATAAAGCAGGGTATGCTCACCAGAGGTGTTCGCCATGGTCACATAGGGATTCTAGTATAGAGTCTTAAGTTGAGTTGAAATTCCTATAGATGTCGGGGTCCTGCAAATAATTTTTTTTTGCTTTTTTGGAGGGCAATTGGGGTTAAGTGACTTGCCCAAGGTCATAAGCTAATTTTTGTGTTACACCTAGCTGCTCCCCTTTTTTCTTCTTTTCTTTTTTGTTTATTTTTGGTTTACAATGTTCATTTCCACAAGATTTTGAGTTACAAATTTTCTCCCCGTCTTTCCCCTATCTGAGGTCCTGCAAATATTACTGGGCTTCAAGCTTGGGAACATTACAGAACTTCTTGGATGAGATCTGTAACCACTTAAAAGCATTTGACATAACTGCTTATAAAGGAAGAACCAAGTGGATGAAGAATGACTCTATTATCCAGAATATAACATGAGGTTAGATAGACAACTTATAAAGCTCATACATTTGGGACAGTATCTTGTAGTGAATATATAGTGAATTAGATCCAGAATTAAACAGGAAAAACATAGTAGATTTCCTTTGGGAAATTGTAAAGTTTTTTTTTTTTTAGTATCCCAAACTTCTTCCAGAAATAAAGGCCCATTTGAAAAATAACAGTATTCTTCTGTAGTTGCTTTATGACTATAAGTCATGGACACTTGTTTCCAAAATATTAAAGGTAAGTATCACTTAGGGGTTAACAGAGAGGTGTATGGCAGGCATGAGCAGGTTGTAACACATAATAAATAAGCAACTTTAAAGAAGAACTGGTGTAATAGATGTCATGAAAGACATGTAGAAGATGGGCTGGTCACAGGGTCAGAGTAAGAAATGAACAGTGGACAACCCATGTGCTTCACTATTGTCTTTGAAGTGTTGGGGGCAATGTGAGAAAGACCACTGGCATGCTGGGTGGGCCTCTTGTGGCAAACTTATGGGAGACCATAGATAGTACTCTCACACATAGATATGCTGGATGATGATGGATGGTTTTCAACCTGTATCTTTGAAATGACTGATAATATCACGAACGCATTTGAGTAGTTTCCTGGTGATATTGCATGAAATCAATTTATGGAACTTCATAATCTTGGAAGAATCAAAATATGTAATAACCCAAAGATCAATGGCACAATGCATTGTAGGACAAAGCAGGATGCAGCATATTATCACTAATGGCATATATCTGGGGTTCCATATCATAAACACATGGCCAAAGTGTGATTTTGTTGGTGTGGGAAAGCCCTTAATTGTCTATGATTTTTAGAAAGCTGCCTGAAGTTTAGAGAAGAATAAATCTTAGAGGTAGGATTTGGATTCATGTCTTTCTGACCCCAAGCCCTATACCATGCTGCCACTCAGAAGTGGCCTAGAAGAACATTGTCTGTGAGATACATGGTTGGAAAATGAAATGGGTCAATTATGTGACTAGAATGAGAGGTAACAGGAGGACAGCATCAGCATCACAGTGATGTCTCTCAGGTATTAAAGGTAATAGAGGAAGTCCATCAACCATGTGGTTGGATGCTCTGTGGCAGATTGGAAAGACATGGACAAGGAAACACAAAATGCAAATCTTTTACTTGCCCAGTGTTTTCCCATGAATGCTATACTTGAGAATTGAGAAAGAGGTAGTAGGCTTGATGACTGTCATAACAAAGAGCACTATGGACAGCACCTGAACTCCAGTCTAGGTCATTGGCAAATGAGAAGTGCTGGAAATCACAGGGCAAGGTCCTGTGGGTACAAACAGAGTAACTAGCATGAAATGCAGCCTTTCCTCTTCTTCCTCTGCACAAGTGCCCTGTTTTTGCATATTGGCTGTATGAGACAGTCAGAGGCGTAGGACTGTAGACGAAGAGATGCATAGAGATAGGGGTAAGACTAAGGACAGGGACAGGGACTGGGATAGTGTCTGTGATTTCACTGCTATAACTTCCTGAACCAGGAAACTGCCTCTACTTAAGGAGGGTGGCACCTTCTCTGCAACTTATGGCCTTAGGGAGTTGCCTCCTAGAGCACTGAAAGATAAAGTTACTTTCCCAGGATTGCACAGCCACAATTTGGCAGCGGTTTGGAAGGGGCTTTGGAAAGGGCTTTCAATCAGCTAATCAATAAGCATTTATTAAGCTCTGATTATGTACTAGGCTCTGTGTTAGGTATTGGAGATCCTCCTGCAAAAGAATGAAATAATCTCTACTCTTAAGGATCTTAGAGCAGTCTATGGGGTGAGACAAGAAAATCATCTACTCCAATTGCTTCACTCTATAGATGAGGAAACTAAGGCCAACAGAGGTTAAGTGACTTCTCTAAAGTCACACAGTTAATAAGTGATAGAGCAAGACTTCAGATCTAGGCCTTCTGACTCTAAGTCCAATGGTCTTTTCACTGTACCACCCCGAATCCCCTAGAGTCCCCAGTAACAGGGGAACCAGTAGTAAGGATGGAATAAATTCCTCCCTTTTAGAAAATAAAATCACTAATGCTTTAAGACTTCATGGAGCCAATGGCTGCGGATGAGTGGCCATGAGAGTGCATGCTCTCTCTCTCTCTCTCTCTCTCTCTCTGTTCCTGTCTGTCTCTCTCTCTCTCTGTCTGTTTCTGTCTCTCTCTCTCTCTCTGTCTGTTTTTGTCTCTTTCTCTCTGTCTCTGTCTCTCTCTGTCTCTTTCTTTCTCTATCTCCGTCTCTGTCTCTCTCTCTCAGAGGCTAGGGAATTTATGTCATTCAGTTGGAACAGGAGCTGGGGCCGGATAACTTCTCAAGGCTCTAGAGTTTGACTCAAGGTGTCCGTCATCTGGGAAATGATGAGGTTCAGGTATTGAAGCCAGAGTGAGAATGAAAAATATCTTCTAGGATTCCTCTTCTTCACCTTTAGAAGAAGAGCATAGAGCACTCTGAATTATTCTCTTCTCCAGTCTTTTAATCTCAGCCCTTTTCTCAGAGAGATAATTTGTTGACTGGACCCACATGGTCTGAAGTGAGAGTGGAAATCCTCTTCCTTCTTTCCCACCTTCTGACAGCAAACAAATGCCAAACTTCCTTCATACTTATCACCAAAGTGAAGTACTTATTATCTTTTTGTTTGTTTGTGGCTCATGGTATTTCCACCACTGTTTTCTTTTTTTCTTTTCTGGATTGGAAAGAGATGCTGTTTTCTTTTGCAATTTGTTTTTTTCTCTTCTAGCAGTGAGTGAAAGTGCATCCAGGATCTTGTCCTTTAAACGTGGTTCAAAGCAATTTGAATCTGCAAAGAAATCATAGCTCTTTTAGAGAGACCCCCATTGGCATAGTTGCCACAATGCAAATCTATAAAATTTGCATTTGAAAAATTGAATAGGTGAGAAGAAAATCACATCACTCAGTTGCAAAAAAAACAAAACAAAAAACAAAACTCTGATTAAAAAGCTGGTTTTAAATGAGAGAGATCAGTTCAGTAATAATTAAAATAGACTCTGTGTGTGTGTGTGTGTGTGTGTGTGTGTGTGTGTGTGTGTATGTGCTGCGCCATTTCCCAGAAAAATGTCATTGCATATGGAAGAGAGAGACAATGGAGAGGTAAAAATCAGATCATCTTGAAGCAGCTAAGAAGATATCATTATGACCAAACAAGTCAGCCTCCTTCCCATGTTCCAGACTGGCTTTAGAATTAGCTAAATAGACATTAAGGTCTTTGTTAAATCCGGATTTGACCCATTTGCTCAGGAGTCTCAATATTCTGAATGAGCATAGTACTCTAACATTTAAGTGCTGAGATTTCTGGTGATTTCTGATTGGAAATGATTAAAAAAAAGGACTTAGTTCTATTAATTAATTAAAAGCTTTAAAGCTTTTTCATCCCTCTACATCAGTGTTTTTCTCCCTTTCCTTCGTATC
The DNA here is from genome assembly GCA_028627135.1 of Pseudochirops cupreus. Classification (NCBI taxonomy): domain Eukaryota; kingdom Metazoa; phylum Chordata; class Mammalia; order Diprotodontia; family Pseudocheiridae; genus Pseudochirops; species Pseudochirops cupreus. The sequence goes on along the minus strand of CM053580.1, from coordinate 323,453,477 downwards.
TACTTTAAGCGTGTGTGTGCATGCACGCACTCGTGCACGCACACACACACACACACACACACACACACTGTGACCTTCTAGATGGCTCAGTGGATAGAGCACTGAATGTGGAGTCAGAAAGATCTCAGTTCAAATTTGAGCTCAGGTACTTATTAGCTATGTGACCTTGGGCAAGTTACTTAACTTCTATCTGCCTCAGTTTCCTCAACTGTAAAATGAGAATAATAATAGCATCTTCCTCACAGCATTGTTCAGATGCAATGAGATAATATTTATAAAACACTTATCATAGTGCCTGGCACATAGTATATGATTAATATATGCTTATTTCTAATGCTAGCCAATTAGGGGCAGCCACCCAGTTGAGCTTTCCCATAATTCCCCTCCAAACAACTTTAAAATAATTCTTCAAAATGAATTTTGGAGTGGCAGAGCCAACAAAAGGTCAAGGTCAGACATATTTCCAGCCTAAGAAAATTTAAGAAGCCTATAGGAGCAGTGTGTGATGGGGGGGTGGAGGCCTGTCTGGAGCACACAGTAGCAACCACATTAGCAGCTTCAGGAGTTTTCAGCTTAGATTTGGCAAAGGGCTCAGAAAGAGATTACAAGGAACCCTTTGCTGGCATTGGGTACAGCTGGTACTGATTGGCATCTTTCTTGCCCTGATGTACTTCTGGGTCACAATTCCAGGGTAGAAAAGAGCACTGGGGAGCTGGTCACAAGGGAGCAATGGCCCTTGTCACAGTTCCAAAGCAAAGAGGAACCCATTTGCAGCTGCAGGGTAGCAGGAGAGAAATGACCATACCTCTCCCAGGATCACACCACTATGGATGCACCAAAAACTTGTAAACTCTCAAAAACTAGCTCTGAAAACAGCAGCATGAAAAAGTCTAAAGTTTGGGACCGTGCTTCCCCAGCCCTATGTAAGTGTAAAAATGGGAAAAGAAACAAAAGTAATACCAGAAAATTACAAAAAGAAAATTAATAGCTTGGCAAAAGAGGCACAAAAAATACTGAAGGATATAATGCTTAAAAAAAACTTACTGAAGAGAACTCCTTAAAAAGAAGAATTGGTCAAATGGAAAAAGGGGTACAAAATCTTACCAAAGAAAAATTACTTAAAATTAGAATTGTGCAAGTGGAATCTAATGACTCCATGAGACACAAAAACCAATAAAATAAAGTCAAAAGAATGAAAAAAAATAGAAGAAAATGGGAAATAGCTAAATGAGAAAATAACTGACAGAAAATAGTACTATAGGAAATGATGAAGGTGATTGTTTCAGAAAAAAATGGCAAGACCTATATGATCTGATGCAAAGTTAAGTGAGAAGAACTGGATAATCATTGCACACAATAGCAACAGTGCTCTCATGATGATCAACTGTGAAAAGACTTGGCAGCTCTGATCAATACAATGATCCAAGACAATTCCAAAGGACTCATGATGAAAATATGCTGTCCACCTCCACAGAGAGAATGATAAACTCAGAATGAAAACTGAAGAATATTTTCTCACTTTCTTGCTTTTATTAGAAATATGGCTAAAATGAAAACATTTTGCTTGATTTCACACGTATAATTATATCATATTGCTTGTCTTTTCAGTAGGTGAGGGGAGGGAGAAAGTTTGGAACTCAAAATTTAAAAAGAAAAGAATGTTAAAAATAAATAAATAACAAATTAAAATGTTAAAAAGTCTGTAGCATATGTACTTCTGAAGTTATTGAAGCTTTAAACTGCAATAAAATAAACGTTTATTTCCATCCTTCCTGTATTCATTTTTCAAGGAAGAGAATAGAAATGAAGGAAAAGGGAGGGTGTTGATGACATCATTAGGCTTCCTTACTGTTCTACCACTACATTAGAGTTTTCTTTGGTTTTCTCTGTCATTTGTGTAATGTGGGGAGTCATACCCTTACATGTGGGTGCTCTGTACAAAGGAATATACATTTTGATCACTTACACTTCACTAAGTTTCTTAGAATTTGGGGACTAGATTTTTTTTCTCTATTTATTCTAGCATTGTTTTTTTCTTTAATAAACTGGGGGCAATTAACTCTTGTCTCATGTTGTTTTCATTTATGATTTCTTGAAATATAGCCCTGAAAAACCAGGTTCTGTTAAGGCTCATTGTGATTCAAATGGAGCTACTTGACTATGCCTTTGAACCCCAATCATTCTGGTTTTCACTGATTGGCCAATAATAGGTCCTACCTGGAACCTCACTGGCCCGTTGTTTGTGTTTTGATAACTCAGTGTGAATGTAAATAGTAATTGTTTCTGTTCTGGCCAGAGACTTGAGGGTCTTCCCCTCCCAGATTGATTCTTTTTTGTAGGCGAACTAGACAATCTTTTGCCTCAATTCTTACTTAGCCTTTAATTAGTGAATGGGTATTTCCTCAGATAAACAGAGACCTAGGAAGACCTTAGCTTAAAAAGGCCAAGGTCTACCACTACATCCTGGGCCATCACCAGTCATCTTGACCTATGTCTTGCCACTGGACTCTGTGACTCTGGAGGAGTGAAGCTGATGACTGCACAGCTCTGCCTCACTTAAATCCCATTCACTTGCAAGTCAAGACATCACCCTCCTGACATCATTGATCCTCTTCAGGAATGAAGGGTGAACAGCAACATTTGTGTAATGAGCCATCTCTTTCATTTCAAGTACCTTTCATGTTGGGGCTTTGTGCTCTGGGTGGGCTCTAGATTGATCCTGAATAGCAGTTGAAGGCTCTTATATTTTCTGAGTCTTCCAAGTACCTTGTGGTGAGTTTGTGTTTCAGGTGGAGATGTGTATGAAACGAAGAAAGAGGCTGGATCCTACAATTATTGCCATATGGTTATAGGGTTTAATTTTCACAATGAACAACTGGATTATTTTGCAAGATGGGATGTCATCCTTTGCTTAAAAAATCCCAAGCTCTATAGTATTAGGAAGAATTTTAAAGGAAGGACCTAGTATCTTGGATAGTAACTGTGGCTTCAACTCCATGAGGTTGCCTTCCAAATTCGTATCTTCTCCTGAAACTTGTGCACTTGTACCATATTTCAATTGCTTATTGGAAATCTTTGCTTGGATGTCTGCCTTAATGTTAAACTCATCGTGTGCAAAATTGAGCTCATCATCTTCTCCTCTGGAACATCTACATTGATAAGACCATAAATCCCTTCAAGTATTTGGTGATGCTTTATTGCTTCAATTTATGGGACTTCATAATCTTTTGAAAGATCAAAATTACAAATAACTTCTTCCCTAGATTCTCTTCCTAGTCCCATTTCAGTCTCATTCCTAGTCTCATTTCTGTCAACAGTAAGGACTACAATTCTAATAATCTTCCAGACTAGAAACCTGGGCATCGTCAATCAACAGTCAACAAGCATTTATTAAGTGCCTGCTATATGTTGGGTAATGGGGACATAAAATAAAAAAAATGATCAGTCTTGGTCTTCAGAAGCTTACCTTCTATTAAGGGAAAAATCATGCACAGACACACATATTAGTTCAAAGTAAATGCAACACAATTTCTGGGTGGGTGGGGTAGAAGCTTGGTGATGTCAAGGAAGTTCTCATGTAGGGGTTGACACTTGGACCGAACTTTGAGAGAAGCTGGGGATTCTTTGGGGTGGAAGTTAGGAGAAAGTGCCGTTAAGGGACATAGTCTAAGCAAAGGCAAAAGATGGAAAGTTGTGTAGGAGAAACAAAAAGTGGACCAAATTGACCAAAAGCATGGGAAGATAGGCTAGAACCAGATTAGGAAGGGCTTTAATTGCCATATGGAAGAGTCTATATTTTATCTTAAAGATGTCTTTGACTACTCTTTTTTTTCTCATACTTTATATCTGGCTTTATTACCAAGTGTGATACTTTCTACCTTTGAAATGATTTCACTTTTATTCTCAACACTGCAATGATCCAAGACAACTCTGAAAGACTTATGATGAAAGACGCTATCCATCCTGAGAGAAAAAGCTGATGGTGTCTGAATATAGATTGAAGCAGACTTTTTCTTTTTTGCTTTGTTTTTCTTGGATTTTTTTGTCTATGTTTTCTTTCGCAACATGACTATTATGGATATGTTTTGTATGACTACTTATATATAACCTATATTGAATTACTTGCCTTCTTAATGCAGGGGTGGAGAGGGAGGAAGGGAGAGAATTTGGAACTCAAAGTTTTAAAAACAAATGTTGAAAATTGTTTTTACATGTAACTGGGAAAAATAAAAATAAAATACTAAGAAAAAAAGAAATAAATCCACTTATTCTCATTGTCACTATCCTATTCCAGATTCTTATTCAACAATCATTCAGGGGGGCGGAGCCTAGATGGCGGCATAGGAGCAGCAACATACCAGCTCTCACATAGCCACCCCAAAATACCCATAAATATGACTCTAAACTAATCCTAGAACTCCAAAATGCACACAAATATACTTTCCACTAAAGTCAGCTCAGCTACGAGGAACCATATCAGCACTGTGAACAGAAACCAGCCTGGCCTGAAGCCCTGGCTGAGCCCCAGGGGTGGCTGGACGTGAGGAGCCGAGGTGAGCAGATTAGCGGCAGCTGTAAGCAGTGTTCAGAACTAGGTCAGAACTAGGTCAGTGAAGCTTGCGAGGTCTTGGGAGAAAAGCTGTCCAGCTGAAATGCCTCCAGGGCGGGAAAGCGAAAGGCAGAGGTTCTGCACCTGCCTCCTCATTGCAGATTCCGCGCCCTCGGCCTGCAGACAGCAGGGGGACTAAGCGATCGTTCAGAGGCCAAGAGATCTTGCTTTGAGAG
>CM053580.1:323408350-323448192 GCA_028627135.1 Pseudochirops cupreus | reverse complement strand
ATATATATATATATGCAATTATTATTATTATTATTATTAACTACATCCAACTGGAACTTGAGATACACAGGCACTGTGGTTGGGAGATCCATCCTGCCCTACCAGAAAGTCAGAGGGGTGAGGGGGAAAGACATAGGAGAGAATAGATTGGGGGAGGGATTATACAATGGGATGGCTGTTTTGGGGTGGTGGGTAGGGGAAAGATGGGGAGAAAATATGTAACTCAAAATCTTGTGGAAATGAATGATGCAAACTAAAATAAAATTAAAAAAGCAACAACAGTCATTCAACATTTAACCCCTTCCAAGACTTGCAGGCTCTTATTACCTCAGGTATTATTCATTGATTCATATTTGGTTCTTGTAGCTCTTACTTGGTCTCTCTATCTCTGTATCTTCTCTTCCAGTCTCTCCTATATACTTCTGCCATGCTAATCTTTCTAAATTATAATCTGATTTCACCAAGTCACTCCATTGCCCAGTTACCTTTAACAGCTGTTTAATATGTTGCTAAACTTTGACTTTCAAGCCCTCCCTAGAATTTGATTCTACCTTGCTTATAAAATCTTATTTTCATTTAAAAATTTTTCTTTACTTTTTTTTTTTTGGAGGAGGGAGGATTGGGTAGGTGGGGTTAAGTGATCTGCTCAAGGTTACATGGCTAGTTTTGTGTTAAGTGTCTGAAGCTGGATTTGAACTCAGGTTCTCCTGACTCCAGGGCTGGTGCTCTATTCACCATACCACCTAGCCACCCTTAAAATTAGGTATCTTTTTTTTTTGTTGCTTTTTGGAGGGGTAAAGGCAAAGCAGTTGGGGTTAAGTGACTTGCCCAAGGTCACATGGCTAGTAAGTGTTAAGTGTCTGAGGCCAGATTTAAACTCAGGTCCTCCTGACTCCAGGGCTGGTGCTCTATTTACTGTACCACCTAGCCATCCCTAAATCTTATTTTCTACTACTCCTTACAATATATCCTTGATTTCACTTATGGAGGTTACCTCACTGTACCTTACATTTGCCATTCTACTTTCCACCACTATGCCTTTGCTCATGCTGTTCCTGCTTTCTGGAGTGCCTTCCTTCCTCCCTTTTAACATATCTAAATTTTATCCATCTTTCACAGATGAGTTGAAGTCTCACATTCCATGAGTCCTTCCCCCTTTGACAATTTGAGCTGATGTCATTCATTTCTTTTTCTGAACTAGCATTCAATCTTTCAAAATACTAACCTTGGTTGGTGGCAATGATGACTTGTATAACTCTTTAAAGTTTACAAAGTGGTTTTGCATCTATTGTCTCATTTGAACCTCACAACAATTCTGTGAAGTAGGCAGGCATTTTAATTCTCATTTTACAGCTTGGAGAAGTAGGGAGTTAGGTGGCATACATAGTGCGGAGAAATCAGACTCAAGCAGCCTGAAAAACTCCCAAGAGGGACATCATCCAGATTAAAATGTAATTTGGAAAGCTTAACGAAATGAATTAAAACATAATATAACCTAGAAAATGTTAATTTGAGGTTTTCTGAACCAGTATGCCACCAGTAGGGATCTGTTTATATTTGAATTTGACAAGGCTGATAGTGAATAGAAAGATGGACTTGGACTCAGAAAGGTCTGTGCTCAAATCCTACATCTGACGCTCAGTGGTTGAGCTTAGATTTCCTAAGTCCCATTCAGGCTCTTTGAACTCCCGATCCAGGCTGTCTCTTGTACTAAATCACAGTACCTAGAACAATGCTTTTCCGTATGTGTTCCATAATTATCTTCTTTTTGATTAACTGATGAGATTCATTGGATTAAGATCCTTACAGAAGAAAAAATGAGAAATTGTTTGAGGATCAAGGGTTTCAGATGTGTATATTTTGAACAAATTCTGGACAAATACAATAAACATTTATTAAGCAACTGTTGTGTACAGATCACTATTCTAGGTTCTGGAAGTACATACAAAGTCTAGATAGTTTTTAGGAGGGTTGTGGTGACCTCAGAGAGAGCCATTCCAGGAATGGTGGGGGTAGAAGCCCAGTTGCAAAAGGTTGAGGTACATGTGGCTAGATGAGGAAACAGGCATTGGGTATAGAGAACTTACGCAAAAAAAAGTTTAGCATCAAAATGGAGAATGAATGAATGAAAGAAAATTTATTAGGTGCTTACTGTGTGCCAAGCACTGTGCTAGAAATAGAAAATTTGCGAGTGTTTTCTCCCTCTTCACTTAGCTCTTTGTTCCTGCTTTATAGCTTTTGTTTATTTGTGTCCATGTCTTATCTTTCTTTCTAGCCTGGAGACTCCTTGAGGGCAGAAACTATATCGTTTTCATCTTCCTAACCTCTCCAGACCCTAGCAGAGTGCCTTACTCATATATTAACAAAATAAGTATTTGAGTTGAATGTGGGTTTATAGAGCTTGTGCATGCACTAAGTTTGGGGCGCAGAAAGGCAGTTGAGCCCAAGGGGAGCAGGAATGAAGCTGAGTCAAGCCAACAGAGCCATAACGGGAATGAGCTCACTGTCCTGCTGGCTTTACCACTTTTTGCCTTGCTAGGTTTTTCATGGAGTAGCTATAAGTTAACCTATTTCTTAGCAGTTATAGATTCAGCCAGTGAATCTCCTGTGTATCCAGGTATAATACCTATGCAGGGGATAATATGAAGGAAAACAGGAATGTTCTTTACTCCCACTGATATGAATTGCTAGTGCTATTTTGGCCCTGAATGTCAGAGTTAAACTCAGTCTACAGAAAAGCAATGCAAGAATGCTTTTCCTGCCCCTCAATAGGTTATAATACTAATCTATACTTTGTGATGCAGTGGAAAAGGTCATGACTTAGTAGTTAAAAGTTATTGTTGAGTTGTTTTAGTTGTGTTTAACTTTCATGACCCTGTTTGGGGTTTTCTTGACGAAGACATGGAGTGTTTTGCCCTTTAATTCTCCAGCTCATTTTACAGATGAGGAAACTGAGGCAAACACGGGTAAGCGAGAGTCATGCAGCTAGTCAATGTCTGAGTCTGGATTTGAATTCAGGAAGATGAATTCTGACTCCCAACCTGGTGCTCTATCAACTGCTCCACCTAGCTGCCTCCAGCAATCAGAGGACCTGCATTCAAATCCTGCCTGGGTTGCTTGTTACTTGTGTGGCCTTGATCTCTTAACCTCTTAACCTCTCTGTGCCTCAGTTTCTTTTTCTAAATCTCTGATCCTGTGATTCTATGGACCTACACAGAGAAAGATGTACTTTGTTAGAAGTAAATATAAGGGATGCAACATAGCGTAGTGGAGGAGAGCCAATCTGGGGGTTAGGAAGACCTGGGTTCAGGTCCTGCCTCTGGCCATTCTAGCTGTGTATCTACAGGCAATTAACTTAAACTCTCAGCATCACTGAAAACTCTCTGAGATGCTGATAAATTGGAATAATGTCTCTAAGTTACAGCAAGTGATCATTCTGCATTGGTGAAAGTTCATTCCACACAAAGAGCTCAGCACATCTATGAAATTATAAATCTGGACTAAAAATAAGCCAATAAAAAGTAAAGAGAAAGTTCCTGGAGAAATGATTATCCCTTTGAAGGAATTTCTCCATACTAAGGTTAGTCCATCAATTATTGATTGAAATGATTATTCTATTGGAGGAATGTCTCCATGTACAGATCATCCCAGAACCTCAGGAGTCCGTGTTGTTAGATGATACCCTCAGAAGATTTATTCCTTTGCTGTGCGCAAATAATAGAGCCAGCTTTGGAGCCAAGTAGAGCTGAGTTCAGACCTGAGTTCACTTAACTTCTAAGAAAATAAATTGCAGAGACTGTACCAACTAGCATTGGTAGAGAGAATTTCCTCATGTGAGTTTTCTCTATATCAGTGAAACCATAGGTCCAGTCCCTATTCCTGTCCTTGCATAGGCCACAAGAGCACAGATCTGGATTTGTGAAAATCTAGGAACTTGGGGTCCATCTTATTCAACTCCTCTCATTTTGCATATGAGGGAACTGAACTGAGGGCTAGGAGGTTAAGTGATCTGTCCTAGGTCACATAGGGACTCAACATCAGAGTTGGAATTTGAACCTAGGTCCTCTGAGTTAATATTGGCCCTTTCAGAATGCTGTGAAGTGCTTGAGTTCAGCTAGAGAACTGTTTTGTATATCATCCCTTTATCTGAACTTGGAACATTTGGCCCTTCATACTGAATAATGTCTTTTCTACTATCACTTTTAAAATTTATTAATTTTGCTTCAATAATATAGTTCCCTATTTTATTTTTCATTAAAGAAAACTTAATTTTTTTTCCCTTCCATTCCCTCTAACCCACAGTTCACTTGTTTCTCATACAGAACATTTTGAAAATTCCCTATCATCATATGTAAGATGTCCTTTCAATAACAAGTCAGAATCTGTAGAATTCTAGCTTATTAGCCTCACAGCCAGGAGCTAATCAGGCTTCTTCATTTGCTCAATCCAATTTAGAGTCTGAGAGAACGTCTTCTGCCTTACCTGTCTTCTCCCTTGTCCTTTTCAATTTTAATTTATTTCATTGTGGATAGCTTTTGGAAATCTTTTTTGTCAAACTCTTGGGTTATATCCAAACACACACACACACACACACACACACACACACACACACACAATCGGCTTGAAAATTTTGACTCACTTGGCCACCATTTTAAACACTTGGTTGATGCCATTAAAAAAAAAAATCAAAATTATTTTTCAGTTATATTACTAATGACTACTACAGTGCTTTCATGTTTGCAAAGCCCCCTACATACCTTAAGCCTCAACAAAGAAATGCTATTATCTTCATTTTATAAATGAAGGAGGAAATTGAAGTGACTTGCTCACAGCCACAGAGCTAGTAAGCTTTAGAGGTAGGATTTTAATCCAGGTCCTCCTGGTAGTAAGCCCAGTACTCCATACCATATATAATGGTGCCTCAATTCTACTGGAAGAGTTGGTTTGGGATAGTGGGTCAAGCATTGGGTTTGGAGTCAGAGAACCTGGGTGAGAATCATGGCTGTGCATATACAGCCTTGGGCAAGTCACTTCATCCACTATGTCTCAGTTTCCTCATCTATTAAGTGAAAAGACTTGAAACGAATGATTTGAGAGGGCAGTGTGACATTGACTTGGGAGTCATAAGTCTTGTGTTCAAGCCCTGCTCTGACATCTATCTGACAGTGAGCAAGTAACTTAAACTCATTGGGCTTTGGCTTCTTCATTGACACAGTGAGGGAATGGGACTTGATGACCCCCAAGGTCTTTTCTGGCTCTAACTTGATGATCTCTAAAGCTTGCTATAGCTTTACATCCAGTGATTTGTCTCAACTAATTTTTCCCTTCTAATTTCTTTTCTCTTCTTTTCCTATTCTTTACCAAACCAAATGAAATGTTCCCTTTGAAGTAGAGGCATTTCTTTGATGATGGAGCAGCTGAATGCCCAGCCTGAAATGTCAATCCTCATAACCTGCTAAGGTTTGAAGGTATGCGAAGGGTTATTCTGTCTGTAGTCTCTTGCCTCCCTCCATTGAGGAGGATGTCTTATATTCTTTGGGATGTGAAGTAGCAAAATTATTCCACCCAGGCCTGAGAGGGTTAAAGGAACAGCAGTATAGATGCTTATACATTAAGTGTAGGTTGGCTCATGTATACAGCTTTGAAAATGTATCAAGGTTGACATAGTTAAGGTTAATGAAGCAATTAATTTTATATATGATAGTTCGCACATAGATCGCTTTACTTTATTACATAAACATTATAATCAGAGACATTCTATAGTCTCTTCATCTTTAAATTAGTTTTTCACAGTTATTAATCACTATCTGGTACCAGCTGAAACAACTGCCTTTGGAGATGCCATAAATCTGTGAATTGAGCCCAAATAAATAGAAGTGTTGGTCATATAGACATTTCAATCATCCTCTCCTTTTTACACACACACACACATACACACACACACACAGAGAATATTTTTTTCATGAGGAATATTTAGCTTATAACATTTATAGCTCCTATAATAGTACAGTAACACCATCTGGCATGGTTGTGAAATGAGGTTTTCTGAATGACAGAATTTTCTGCATAACTGAAGGTTAATGATTTAACCTTTTTTTGTTTCAATGCTTTTTTTGTGATAGAAATCTTTCTAAAATGTATAATACATTTCCCTGACTTAGTAGAGAGTTCTAAGTAGATAAAAATAAATGAAGATGATGCCTAAGGGTCATTATAGGTAGTTATTATTATATCTATACTCAGGATGTCAGTAGTTTGGGATATTAGGATGAATCTCTGTTTACCTCAGGACATATCTTAAAATTTACTTTCTTGAACAAGTTCCTAATATAAGTTTTATGTCTTGACATTTGATTTTTTTTCTCATAAAAGTGGAACACAGATATGTAGCTGTAAAACTTCTTAGGTAATTTTACAGGGATATTTTTCTACAAAATTAATTAGTGAATCAAAAACTGAAGCAGCTTTGTCTTAAGTTGTTTTCTTATCTTTGGTAATATCATAATGGTCTTTGCTTTTCTAATTAGCATCCTTTGAATTTTTATCAGTATTCAAAACATTCTCATTTCCTCATGTTGTATAGTGGATAGAGGGCTGGATTTATAGTCAGGAAAATCTGAGATCAAATTATTCCTTTGATACTTTTAAAGCTTGGGCCTCAGTTTCCTCATCTAGAAAATGAAATGGGTGGAGCTAGAAAGCCAAGCTTAAATCTATGATCTTACGCTGTAATTTTTAATTTCATGTATTTTAATTCAGGAATTCTTAAACTTTTTTTGTGTGTCAAATACCTATTTGGCATTCTGGTGAAGCCTATGATTTCTTTCTCAGAATAATGATTTTAAATGCCTAAAATAAATATACAGGAGCACAAAGGAAACCAATTATACCCAAATACATTGAAACAATTATTGAAACATTAAAAAATTTCAGACTCCGGGTTAAGAACCCTGTGGTTGGAAGCCAAGTATTGTTGCCATTTTGTCATTTAGAATGTTGCCACTAAATCCCATTAAAAGTAGAAAGGTGAAGGGGAAAACATTTATTAAGTTCCTATCATGTGCCAGGCACTGTGCTAACACTTTACAAATTTTATGTCATTCAATTTCACATAACCTTGTGAGGTGTTATTATTTTCCCATTTTACAATTGAGGAATTGAGGCAGTTGTTCAGGTGTTTTAGTTGTGTCCCACACTTCATGACCCTATTTGGGGTTTTTTTTAGCAAAGATACTGAAGTGGCTTGCCATTTTCTTCTTCAACTTCTTTTACAGATGAGGAAAATGAGACAAACAGGGTTAAGTGACTTGCCCAGGATCACACAGCTAGTAAGGCTCTGAGGCTGGATTTGAATCAGGCCCTCCTGACTCCAGGGCCCTATCCATTGCACCACCTAGCAGACAGAAGTTAAATGATTTGCCTGGGGTCACACAAGTAGTTAGTGTGTGAGGTCAAATTTGAACTCAGGTCTTCTCGACTTCAAATCTAGCACTCCATCTACTGTGCTATCTAGCTGCCATTAAAGCCAGGTCACTTTTGTTATTGTTGCAACTAAAGGCACAAGTGCACCTTTTGTTTTGGTTGTTTGACTGTAGACTCACTGCAATCTCAGATGATTGAGAGCATGGGTTTATGTTAAGTAACCAAGGTTCTACTATGTGCAGAAAGGCCTTGGAAGATTGGTTCAGTTTTGTAGTACAGTTAAATCACTATGTAACCCTGGTCATCTGGAAATGATCATTCTTGGCTCCTACTCCAAAGGTACATTGTGTGAATAGATGAAATGATGTTTTCATAGGATTTTTAAACTTCTGCCACCATTTTATAGTAAAAGCAGGGTTGAAGGCTAAGGGGGAATTTGGAGGGGGAGAGATATAATGATTTACCAAATGATGGCAGAATTGGAAACAGCACAGAACTTTCTGGCTCCATGGCCCCAATGCCACCTTTCTTTCATACTGCTGTCAAGGTCTGTTAATCTGATTAGAGGATTGATTATAGGAGTCCTTGGCTCCACTTTCTTCCTCTTTGTCCTCTTGCCTCCTTTTCCCTATTTCTCACATCTACTTGGTCAGTCAATTTTATTGGTTGTTAGCACTGTCCTTGTCCCATATTACCATAGCCAGTCACAAACTGACCGTGTCATCTGTAGTCTCTGTGCAATGCGGTTTATTGATAAGGGATGTGGAATTCAGAGATTTTTTTTTTGCTTGTTGCCATCTGTGTGAGTCAAATCTCAATTAGAACATTATAGTGACCTTTTTTTTTCCCCATGAGATGGTAAGTTGGGAAATTTTGCCCATTTTGGAAATACTTCAGCATAGAGGCTACATATCAGAACAGATGGAATGCTGGCAAAATAATTCCTCCATCAAAGTAGTTCTAATTCTGGAGAAGTACCATGTAGGTCTTGCATTAAAATGTATTCCTAACATTTCATTCATTTAAAAAAAATAAAGTTTTTTTTTTTTTTAAAGAAAAAGGCACCATATTGACCTGTTTTATCACAGAATACACCTTTCTTCATTAGAATGTCTCATCTGGAAAAGTCGCCTGGGTGGATTTTTGTCCAATTTTCTGAAAAATTTGCTGCTGGGCTGAGGAAAAGACTGATAAATAAAAAAGTAATTTGTTCAAAAAATTTATAAGCTGCTAGAAATGAGGGCCTCTGCTGAAAATGCCAACTCAGCTGTAAGTCATAGATAATCATCGAAACAGCAAATGCACAGGCGCGTTTATGGTAAAAAATAAATCAAATTGCAAGGCTTGGTGTGAACAATATGGAAAAACAACCAAGTGAGGAAATGTCAAATGAAGGGTTATCTTTACTTGTGAAGAATCTATTCCAGTCATAAATCCAGTCCAGATCTCTGTTTCTAAAGGCGTAATGGAATGCCCTACAAAGCCAAAGGAGATCTTGATTCCCCATCTGCTCTAGTCAGGTTTGTGCTAAAAGGCAAGCTTTCTCAGGGGACTACTCTAATGGCTGTGGGTTTATCACTGGAGACTGCCTCCATTCAGATCAGCTTGAGGTAGGGGTCACCATACTGCCAAACCACACAAATAAGTCTTGACTTGTTCCTTCCCTAATGCTCCCCTCAAATTCAGTCTCTTCCCACTATTATAGAATCACAGAATTTGAGAGTTGGGAGGGACTTTAAGACCCAGTGATAGTAAACTCCTGTTGATGGGAGTTTCTCCATCAATACACATTGGTACCCACCCTATACCTGATAGTCCTAGAAAGTTGGTGGGGGAGGGACACTGTCAGAATCAGCTTTTGAACCCAGGTCTTCCTGACATGGAAGAGAGCTCTTTATCCATTATGCCAAGTTGCCTCTCATGTCTGCATTCTGAACCTTTTAAATTTGTTCTTCTGGGGACTGGCTCCCTTATTTGCCACACTATTATTTGTCTTTGTCATGAATTTGTTAAAAACAAAACAAAATCCTGAGGACATGGCCACAGGAGGCTGTTCCTTTCCCATGTGGAATTTTCCAGTTCTCATTCAAAGACATTGCTTTTTTTTTTCCTCCTCATTTGAAAGTGGTACCTCTGCAAGATTCTAAGGACAGAAATGTAAGGTTACCGTCATGAATCCAGTGCCAGTCACCAGTGAATTCCCTAGAGTTTTCCCCCTGTGCCCACAAGTGGAAGGTATGGGATCAGAAAAGAAAGGGGACTTGTTATGTTAAATTTTGGCTTGTCACTATCATTTCTAGGCGGCTTTAACAAGACATTGAAACAAGTCATTGTGTCAGCCAAACCACTGGCAGATTCAGCCAAACAGCTGGTCAATTCAATGGAAAAGTCAAACTGCTTTTTTTTTCTTTTAAACTGAATTTACCAGTGAAAAGGGAAGACTCCATGGTCCTCTCTAGAGACAGACTTAGAGGGCTGACTCATTCCAAGGTTGGATCCTTTGTGGTTTCTGTGTGTCAGATTCCATTAGCACTGTTCCTGTTTCTTGGTTCCTAAGTCATCGTATGGGATGAAAATCTGTGGTTCGATTTTTATTCTGAGCACAGTATGGGTGAATTTCCCTCCTGGATCTCCAAGCAAAAATGTCAAAATAAGCACATTTTTAATAGAAAGGCCCTCTCTTCTGTATTAGCTCACATTTATAATACAGGGATTGCCTGGGAGTGGTATTTGCACCTTTAGAGAAACCAAATGGAAACCTATTTTCTTTTCTCATATATCACCTTGCTTTCCACTGCCCTTTTTCATTCTCCCAGTATAACCCAGAATTCTATGAAATATTATACCTACACTGTTTGAGCAATTGATCTTCAGAAAACAATTAATTTTGATAATTCACCTCAATTCAGTTCAATTCCATTTGATTTAATTCAATTCAACTCAAATCAGCAAACATTTCTTGAGCCTTGTTATGTCAAAAGGCACTGTTTTAGGGACTGGAAGTCTTTTAAGAGTGGGAGTAGGTAGGATACAAAGATGAAACAAGTTTTTTCCTGCCCTCAAGTTGCTTAGTAGGATTCAGTCCAATTTAATATGCATCGCTTTGGATAAGACACTGTGCTAGATAGTGGGGATTTAAAGAAAAAATGGGAAAAAAAACCCATCTGTTCTTGCCCTAGTAGATCTTATTGAGGAAATATCATGAATAAGCATTCAAAACTTAGTGGACTTGTACAGCATGTATACAGTAAATACAATATGGAAAATGAAGTGGTTTAGTTGAATGAATCAGTCTATGTATATCAGTTTCTGAGAATACTCTGAAAAGATTAATATATTCCTTTATTATATGAGACACAGTTTTGCTAATTCAACATTGTATGCTGTTGGGGATGAGGACTATCACAAAATCTTGCTTCTTTTGCATTTTGGTTGCTCCTGTCTATAAAAAGGACCCTAATAGCATCTGCTTCCCAAAGGTATTTTGAGGATCAAATAAAAATGATATTTGCAAAGTGGCTGGGAGCAGGGATGAGGAACCTGTAGCCTTGAGGTCACATGTGGCTTTATAGGTCCTTGGGTGCAGCCTTTTGACTAAGTCCAAGAACAAATCCTTTCATTAAGGGTAAATTCGATTTATGCTACAATTTTGTACTGTTCTACAGTCTCTGGCACATAGTTGTTGTTTGTCCTTTGTGCTTGAAGAGGACAATGACATCGGGAAAATAATACCATGACTTGCAAATGAATTGGATTTAAGTGAGGGAGGATTGTGCAAGGTCAACAGCCTCACTCTCTTTTCTGGAGCTATCTGATATAGATCAGGATGACTAGAGATGACCCCGCATGTAGTAAACACTTAATAAATGCTTATTTTCTTCCTTCCTTTCAGCTTCTTGGACTCACAAGCATTATGAGATTCCTTGGATGGAGGCTATATTCTTATTGAACCTGAGGGATTGGGTTAATGAGACAAATTAGGAAGGAGAATCATCTTAGAGCAAACACTGAGTTTCCTTGGTGGCAAAGTCTCATGTAGTTGTGAAAGCAATGGCTTTGGAGACAGATCAGCTCTGCTTAAACTCTCTTTTTGCTACTTCCTACCCGTGTGCCAATGGGAAGTCACTTAAACTCCCTGAATCTCAGTTTCTGTAGTAGTTGTAGTAGTAGTAGTAGTAGTAGTAGTAGTAGTAGTAGTAGTAGTAGTAGTAGTAGTAGTAGTTGTAGTCATAGTCATAGTCATAGTCATAGTTGTAGTAGTAGTAGCAGTAGTAGTCATAGTTGTAGTCATAGTCATAGTCGTAGTAGTCGTAGTAGTAGTAGTAGTAGTAGTAATTATAATAGAAGTAGCAACTAGCATTTATATAGTGTGTTGTTTGCAAAGAGATATATTTATATTATCTTATTTGATCCTATACAATTGAAAATATTGTCTCTAAGTTAATTCTTAGCTTGAAATCATATGAATTTCTTAGTTAACTTTATACCATGCACATGGGGCTAAGGAAACAATTATAACAATAGCAACATTGCTCTGCCTCTCAAGTTTAGGCACCCATGCTATATTGGTCCAAATAAAGGCCACATTTTGTTTTCCCCTTCCCTTCCCTGTCTTCTGAATGAAGTCCATCATTGATGTCATTTTTCAGTGCATATATATTTTCTTTCAAAATGTATAGTTTCTTTCCTTTAGAGATACGGTCTACATTCTGGTAGGACCTGTATTCAAACCAGGAGGGGAATTACAATGCAGAGATCTGAGCTGGGCAGAAGCTTAGATCAATCCTTGCTCCTTGGGATCAGGAAAGCTAAGGTACTCCCAATATTTACAACAGAGCTGGCAAGTTGTTCACTCCTGTTATTTTGCTTTGAAGATTTATTTGGCTGGAGAGCTGGAACTGCCAAAGAATACAAGGAAGGGCTCCTGCTTAAAACTACATTCTTCATATTCCACAAATTAGGCATTCATTGGAATTAACAAGCTCTTAAATTCTGTGATTCTGTTATAGTGGGAAGAGATTGAATTTGAGGATAAAGTTGGGGTAGGAGCAGGACAAGGTTTATTTGTGTGGTTTGACAGCATAGTCACAGATTATTGGGAGACCTGGTGCTTAACACACTATTGGAACATAGTAGGCACTTAATAAATGTTCATTTATTGATTGATTGAGTTTAGTAATTATTCCTCTTACAATCATTTATGTGCTCTGCTGATTGTCCTTTGACCAGGAATAATGATCAGAGGAATTATGGTGTGTATGTGTGTGTGTTTTCAAAGTGTAATAGATGTGATATTTGTTGCTTGGGAACTAAAAATATTTTTATATGTTTAGAGAGAAGGTAAAGAGAGAGGTTGTAAAAAGATGTACCTAAGATCAGACTCTCTGAGGGGTTCATCGGCTTTCTATAGAATGTAAGCTTCTTGAGGGCAAGGGACTATTTTTCTTCCCAGCATTTAGCACAGTGGCTGGTAGATAGTAGTCCTTAATATTTAATAAATGCTTGTTCATTGATTAATTTGGTCACTGGATAGTAGCTCTCAGAATTCTTGGAACCCTAATCCTTTTGGTCAACCATTCATGGTCCCATGAGATTCAGTCTATTAGTCAGATGTTTTCCTGTTTTGTTTCAATAATTTGATATGTTAAAATCAAAATAAATTTTCAACTATAACATAGTTATCAACTTATAATAAGTAGTCATTTTTACCTGTCTTTTGCTTAGAGATGGCCATATCTCATGTAAACTTCTTATCTTACCCACAGATTAGAATAATGTTTTGTACACAGTAGGCACTTCATATTTGTTGAATTGTGGGTCTAGATCTATAGTGAGAGGTAAGAATATACCCAAAAAAGGTATCATATTTCATTTTAAAAAAACTTATTTTATTCTGAACTTAAGAAATAAAACACCATTTCTATAACATAGGCTGCTTGTGTTCCTCATGGTGAGAGATAATTCAAACAACAGAGTGAAGTCTGATATAATTTTCTAGTAGTCTGACTGTTTGAACCCATAGATGTTATATAAATACACATCATTCTTAGATGAAACTGGGATGTATAGCACTTTGCTTGAGATATTTGCTTCCAAAACCATAAAAGCATGGTATCTTGGCAGCTCACCATGTCATGTTGGGAAGTTAGCATCTTTTGTTTTGAGTAATGCCATCCCATCTTCATTTATTTAACCTGGAGGTGACTCTGAGGTCAGATGTACACAGGGTAGGTTGAATAATGAATTAATGCTGGTATAGAGCTTTGGGAGGCAGCTGTGGTGTTATGGATAGAGAACCAGAGTTAGAGTTTGGAAGGCCATGGTTCAGCTCCTGCCTCTTGACACATCCTGGCTGGGGGACCCTGAACTAGTCTCTTTAACCTCTCAGAGGGATGAAGGACTTCCCATCACTACCAGTTGCAGCATAGGTGCTGATCTTGAACAGCACTTCTTGTGAAATCACAAGCCTGCCCTCACAGAATTAATCAAACTATTTTAATCTCTGAATTCACCACTTAATTGCCAAATACCTTATTCTCTGCACACCTGGCTAGAGAAATGCCTGTGACTAATTCCCCCTTTTCCAGTAAAAGAAATGAGAAATGTATTCCCCCCCCCAATAATTGTCATTCTATTTATGAACAATAGAAGAGGGAAAATAAGAGCAAATGGAAGAAATGGAAAACTAAATCCAACCTGACTTGACACTTTGTCCAGTTAATGAACCCCACAACAGAATGGCATTAGTTGTGGCACTGTTTTTAATGATGGAATAACTCAATATGTGCACTCATTCAAGACATTTATAGATTATTAATTACCTGCACACAGTGTTCAAGCTATGAATGTAATTATCTCTGCTACCAGTTGAGAATCCTGCAGAGCCTGTCTATCCTTGCTAGTGTAAGATCTGGGCACTGTTTCCTTGGCCCTCTGGGTCCCCTGGTCTGTTAGCCCCAAGGCAACATGGTCCTTTGCTGAACAAAGATTTTCCTCGGCTATCCATGTGGTTTAGTCTGGCAGATGTGTTGCACTAAATGCATGTTTTCCAATATTACTGAGCATGATGATATATGGTGATTATGACATATGGACTAGACTATGGGGAACAGAGACCATTGGTCTGCTATATCTGATGTAGGGGAATTATGTCTGATTATGTCTATTGGTTTATTTCTGACTCAAGGGACCCATGCTCAGAGATCGAATACTAAATAATGAAATGCTTCCTGATCCTTTCAAATTAGCCAAGAAGAGATCACCTCAGTAGTCATTTGTATGTTAGAAGACAAAAGGACTAAAGTGACTATGAACTAGAATGAAGAAGGAATTTTTGAAACAAAGACTCTCAAGGGAGAAAATGATTTCCTACCCCTGAAATTTAGGAGTGATGCCTATGATGGGAAGAAAGGGGAGTCTGACCTGGGAGAGAGGCCAGCTTCAACCACAGAATCCCAGAGTCAGAAGGGATGGAAATCCTTCTCAACTAAGCCTTACTTACATAGGAATTCCCTTTACAACATTCCTTCCCCTGCCCCCACCTAGCCGCAATGACTATCTAGCCTTGGCCTGGAGAGTTCTTGTGAGGTGAAATCACTGGGCAGCCCACTCTACTTTTGTTCGGCTTTGATTTTAGCAACCTTTTCTCAACATCGAGTTGTCAATTCAACAAGCATTTATAAAATTATGCACCTACTATGTGCCAGGCCCTGTGCTAACAGCTGGGGACACAAAGAAAGGCAGTGCAGTTAAGACTAAATTTCCTATTTCAACTTCTGCCCTTTGCCTCTAGTTTTTAGTTCTGGGCTTAAACATTTCATCCCTCTGCCTTTCATGTGACTCCCTTTGGAAGACAGCTATCATGTTTTATTTTTTCCAAGCCAGATATTCTTCAGTTGTATATCATATATGGTCTTAAGACCTAAGTCTTTCACTAGATTTTGGGATAGTGAGCTCCTCTAGAACAGGGACTGTCTTTTGCCTTTCTTTGTATTCCTAGCCCCAAGTACAGTCCCTGGCACACAGTAGGTGCTTTTGTCTGAGTATAATTATCCAATACTCTCAAGGGCAAAACAATCTAGGAAATAACTGTTGATGTCTTCTCTTTTGGATCCATGAATGTGTTGGGGACCTTTCTTTCCAGCTGGGCAGCATAGAACAGTCTCTCTCTGTTTTCCTTCTCAAGCCAGGCTTGTTTTTCAATGAAGCAGAGGATTTCCAGGCTGAATGAGGGCCACATGCTGGCCATCCAGCAGCCAGAAGAGAGTTTGGTTACATTGCTTCCAAGATGGGGGTAGTTAAGTCTTTGCCAAGGAGCACAGCAGCAGCCCATAAAAGAAAGACAGTCCTTCCACTCATGCTTCCAATGCATGTGGACCACACCTCTTTGTAGGGACTCTGGGACAGTCATTTTGATGTGGCCACTTTCAGAGTCAGGGTGCAGGTGGGAAGATCATGTCATAGGTCATAGATCATGGAGTGTTAGAATTGAAAGAGGATGTTGGAATCATCTTGCCCATCATCCACTCTCACTCCAGAGAGAAGACCTCACTACCACATCACATTGAATGAGACACTTATAATATTTAGAAGCAACATGGGACCGTGGAAAGAGTGCTGGATTTGGAGTCAAAAGACCAGAATTCAAATTCCTGTTCCTCCATATTTCTGACCTTTGTTAAATTATTTAATCTCTCTGGGCTTTGACTCCTTCATCTGTAAGGTTAATTCCTAGATGTAGGATCCATGGGCATTGAAAGAAAGCTTGTTTATCCTTCTTCAAGGATTTATTCTGGAATAAAGTATGTCATTGGTGTTGTATAGGCAAGGGTACATGTCAACAGAGAAGGGTGAAATGCGGGTGAAGTATGAATGACCAATTGCATTAGGTAATAGCACTGAGGAAATCCAGCCAATAAAAATGTATCCCAGCCAGCTGCCAGAAGAAGATATATAGGTCTGATCTCATCGGGATTCCATATTAAAAAAAATATCCATTTGCATTAGGAAAATACTGGTATAGATCTTTAATGAGCTCCCTAGGTGAATCAGTGTTTTGCAGGACCCAGCTCTGACTTTCAGAATATCTGGTGAGTGCCCTAATTGATTGCAAGGGTCTTTAAATAGCATTGATTTTGCCTCTGCAACATTCCAATGATGAGGTCATTGCATCTTATTGTGCTGTTGAGAAATCCTTGTTAAAGCGGTTGAGAGATGATATGCACATCTTTCTGACTTTCTTTGGTAAAATTGTCAAGTTGAGGTAGGCTGAGACTATATTGTGTAGTAAGAGGCAAATGTGGTAGAATGGGAAGTGTACCAGCTTTGGGGTCAGAGGATGTGGATTCAAATCTTTTTTAGCTGCTTTTCTAGTTGGCCCTGGGAGAAGTCACTCCATTACTCTGGCTCTTAGAGTGTCCTCATCCATAAAGTCATTGAATTGGACTTTGCGAAAACTCATTCTTAGGTACTAAAAATACCTTTTCTCCTAGAAAGTCTTATTAGAAGGAGACAGTGGGGTGCAGTGCTAACTTTCTTGTGGAATGTATAGTAATGAGTTTGAATACTTGCCACTTAATGCCACTGAACACTTATGTGACTAAATTTTTCTGGGCCTTGGGTTCCTCATCTGTAAAATTGGGGGAGGGTTGGATCTAGGATCATGTGGTCTCTAAAGTCCTTCCCAGCCCCCGACCCTATGACCAGCAGCTATCAGAAGCTTTAATGTGATTCTATCTTAGATCAAGGACCTGATCCTGCCTGTGGGGATTAGTTTCAGGCTCACTGGTTTGTGGTTAATTGAACCTCAAAGACTCACTATGGCTACTGTGTAAATATATTTAAAAGGAATAGCAAGTTGTACATAGTAGGCTTGCAGTTTCATGTGCAATTATTTAAAAAATTATATTGTGTCATGGAAATGTTTGTTTCACTCCATAAATTAAAAATAAAATAAATTTTAAAAAAAGAATTATTTGGGACATGGATAACATCACACAGTAGCAGACAAAATAAGGAAGTGAACATTTCTGCTATTTTACAGCAAATATGATTTTTTTTCCTCCTTGAGATACCATTGAGACTGTTGAACAAATTTTTTGGGAAGCAGATTCAAAAAGGAGTGATATGATACTTTTTCATAAATGATAGCCCTGATCTCCCATTTTGGTCAGGGTCACACAGGTAGATAGGAAAGAAAAGAGTTCAATTTTATTTCCACCTGTAACAAGTATAAGACCACAAACTTTGTTTTTTCTAGAAGGTGAGCTGTGTCAACAGAAGGAAGCCTGAGGGTTTCAACAATGGCTTTTTGGATTTCTACAGCTCCCACCTATTGATCAGCAGCTGCCAGAAGCTTTAATCCAATTAGAGTCAGTAAAACTGCTTTCCATCTCTGGCGCCTGACTCAGGTTTCAGAGCAAGGAGGAAAAAGTATGACATCACCCCTGCTTGCATCTGTGTTGGGTGGTTAATGAAATTACGTGATAGATTTGAGGACCATTAAAGTCAATGTTGATCCTTATTATTATTAAGAGTACTTTCAAATTTACTGCACCACATGGCAGGCTTGAGAGCACCATTTTTCAAAGGTATGTGCATCGCATCGGATTTTAGTGAACAATTCTGTGGGATGTGGAAGATGCCAGGAGCATAGAAAATCAATTTTCAAATATGTGGATAAAGGTAGATGGTAGTTTCTTTGCCGGAGGGATGCAAAGATCTTAGAACCTTGTAATGAAGTGGTCTAACAGTGACCTTAGGATAAAAACACATGAAATAAAGAATCTTTTTTGAGAATGTGGGGTACTACTATCACTACTGTCACAATAGTAAAATGTGGGGTGTGTGTGTGTGTGTGTGTGTGTGTGTGTGTGTGTGTGTGTGTGTGTGTGTATTTAAATGCTTAGGGGCTACAGTACTAGAGTGGCAACAACCAAAGTGAATTAATTAAACAGAGATGGTCTTTGCCTTCTAGTGACTTTTCAATCTAGCACAGACAGCAATGATGAAGTTAAAGAGATATGTAAACAAATTAATAAACATTCAATCAATGAATTTAAATTAAAATAATACCTTTAAATCAGTAAGGTATTTACATTTGGGCCAACAAAAAAGGTTAGCATAGAAGAAGGAGTCAGGGGGATTTTATGTGAAGAAAGGATGAAAATTTTTGGCAAGGTAGTTGAGTGGTCATGGCTAAGCCCAGCTTTTTTTAATCCCTCAAAAGAATAATAAATGCAGCAAATACAGTAAAAGAAGAAGAATTTTAAAAAGGGCAAAATAAAGGAATCCTCCTGAAGAAAGTGTTGGAGGACAACCAGATATTGAAAGACCTAAGTTAACCAAAAAGAGGCCCTTATCCAATGAATAAAAGTAAAATGTGAATGTCAGAATGAGTAAAAGAAAGTGAAGAAAAATCTCCAAAAAAAAGACTAAAAATGAAAAAGCAAACAGACTCCAAGAAATGAGGCTGGAACAATCAACATAAGAACCTCCAGCATGGGTTAAAATCTTATTTTAAAAAAATATGGCAAGAGTCAAAAAAGGAAATTAGAATTCTTAAAGAAGAATCTGAAAGACACAATAGCAAATTGGTAGCTTAGATCAGAAGGTGAAAAAAAATCTTAATAATGCAGTGCCCACTTAAAAAAAGAAGATGGTAGAGACAGAATACAGAAACATTGAGATACGGCAAATAGTGCAAAATTAAAAAAAAACATCCCTCAAAGCTGGAAGAACACAAGACTTTGACAAATGAAAACAGTTATTCTTGAAGAAAGAGCATGGCAAGATAAAACAGAATTATTGAACTCTCAGGAAAAAACATGATGAAGCAAAGTGTCTGAATAATATAATTTTAGGAAATCATGAAAAAAATAGTCCAAAAGCATTGAGAAAAGAAAATAAAGTGAAGATTGAGAGAATCCACAAAACATTATCATACAGGAATTCTAAGTTTACATTATCCAGAAATGTAGTCACTAAGTTCTAGAGACTCAATTTTAAAGAAAGAATTTTACAGTCAAATTTGAAAGAGACATTTTATATATTAAGGAAGAGTGATGCAAATTTAACACTCTCAAATGTGATATATAGCAAAAATAAAATAATATCCTGGAAAACTGAGCATATATGAAAAAATAGACCTTCAGTAGGATCACAGATTTTTAATTTTCCTTCAATGAAAATCTGGACTTTTAATAATATAGCAACAATAATAACTAACATTTACATAGCACTTTAAAGTTTACATTTTAAAAAGCACTTTACATAAGTCATCTTATTTGATCCTCACAACAACCTTGTGAGGTACGTACTATTATTATTCCCATATTATATATGAGGAAACTGAGGCTGAGAAAACTTAAGTGACTTGCCCAGTGTCATGAAGCTAGTAAGGCAAAATTTCCAATCAGATCTTTTTGACTCTAAGCTCACCATTCAATCTACTGTACCACCTAGCTGCTTCTGTGCAAATATAGCAAACAAAAGAAACTCCATAGAAGTAAATAAATCCATGTATCATGAAAAGACTAGGTGATAACTCAAGAGCTACGTATGGCAAAGTGGAAATAACACAAGTATTCCTTTCAAGTTTCCCCTTATTTGAAGGTCATTGAAAGAGTAGAAAGAAGAGACATTGGCTAATTCCAAGAATGGGGATCATACAAAAATATCTTAGAGAAGGTCAGAAAGGAAGGGGAAGAATTAAATTTAGAGTTTTCAAAATTGTGATACTATAGGTAGGGTCATTCAAAGAAAGAGTGAAGGGATGGTGAGTACAGGTTGACTCCTGATCTGTAGTTTTCTCTGAGTTGGGCAAGGGAAGCATAAATAAAATTATAGAAGTTAAAGTAAAATCAAGGGATTGATTAGGACTGGAGAGTACATCAGTCAAGACATTGGGTCTATGTATGATGGTTGAGACCAGAACTAGATAGTTTCAAGCAAAATAATCTGCAGGTATTTAGTGCTGATTTTTTAAAAAAGATAATTTAACAGGATCTGATGGAGGAAAAACCCACTAAAACCCACAAACTTGAATGTTAATGCTCTAAATTTGCCCATAAAATGGAGACATTACAGATAGATTAGAAAATAGGACCCAATGATCTCTTGCATATTTTAAAAACACATTTGAAACATAATGAAGCATATAGATTTAAAATGACAGACTTGTGTTTTATACTTCATCCAAATCAAAAGTAGGAGTTGAAATCATAATTTCAGATAAGTGAAAAGCAAAAAATAGTGTTCAGAGAAACCAACGGATAAATGACATTACACTTAAAGACACCACAGGTAATTTGACACATGCACTGAAATGGAATAGAATCTCATAGTTAAAGGAAAAGCTAACTGAAATTCAAAAAGGACTAGTTAGTTAGATAATAATTGCATGTGACTTTAATGTCTTGATGGAGTTAACAAGAAGATTCAATCTGATTAAAACAGCATTTATTAAGTGTCCATTACATGCAAGGCACAGTGCTAGGTGACTAGGGATATCAAAACACAAATGCCCTTGAGGACCTTATATTTTGTTGAGGGATATACGATGTAATCAGATAAGTAAATGTATGAAAATTTGAGGAAGGAGAGAACACTAATGACCATGGGATAGGAAAGATTTTCTATTGGATATGAAGCATGAACTGAATCTTGAAGGAAAGTAGAAAATTTTAGAGGTTAGAAGTGAGGAGGGAGAGCATTCCAGAACTGGGGGATAGCTATGAAAAGACATGGAAGTAGGAGATGAGAAGCCAAGTGTGAGGAATAGCAGGTAGGAACATTTGGCTGCAATATGGACTGCAACAAAAGAGGGAGAAAAAGTAAGCTTGGAAAAGTCATCTGGAGTGATATTGTGAAGAGCTTTAAAAGATAATCAAAGGCATTTTTATTTCATCCTAGAAGCAATGGGATCCATTGAAGTTTTTTGAGCTAGTGACTGGTTGATGACCAAACTTGTCTTTTGGAAAGATTGTTTCAGGAGCTGCATGGAATGTGGATTGGAGAGGTTTGCTGCTGCTTATCTTCCCCAGGTAAGCAGTTAAAATTCATAGCACTTTCTTTTGAATACATTGCATACAGTTCTTGTATTTCTTTTATACTTTTGCTGTTATTTGGGGCCAGTAGAACCTGCTCCTCACTTAACCCACAATTTCCTACTGGCCCAGGTTTCTGAAATCACTGTGGAGGACTTTTATAGTTAGGGTTTGTAGTTGATGGGCAGTACTCATTGCCCTCTCATACACAGGGTAGTATTGCTTGTAGTCTAATACAGTATTCCATGTCAAAGCTCCAGCTTCTGCCATTCTCATGATGGTGGTGTACCTTCGTGGTATTGACTCAGGTCTCCTTGATTATCTTTACCTTTTTGCTTGGTTGATATTATTGTACATAGAACTTCATTCTGAAGTTGGGACCCTGTCACTTGTCCATTCATCAGTTAATCAACCAACAAACATTTGTGTATTCCAGGCACGGTGCATAAAAATGAAACAATTCCTACTTTCTTTTAAACAAATATTTTAAATATCCATTTAAAATATCTTTCAGTTCAAATTCTCTCCCTCCTTCCTGCCCATCCCCATACATTGAAAAAAAGAGCAGTGCGATATCAATTATACATGTGAAATTATGTAAAACACATTTCCATATTAACCATGTTGAAAAAAAAAAGCAAGAAAAAAATTATGCTTCAATCTACCCTCAGACTTCATCAGTTCTCTCTTTGGAGGTGGATAGCATTTTCTACCATGAGGTCTTCCCAATTGTTTTGGGTCATTGTATTGATCAAAGTAGCTAAGTCTTTCACAGTTTGTCATCATTACAATATTCCTGTTACTGCGTACAATGTTCTTCTGGTTCTGTTCACTTCACTTTGCATCAGTTTATATAAATCTTCTCAGTTTTTCTTAAACCATCATGCTTGTCATTTTTTGTAGCACAACATTTTCCATCACAACCATATCCCATAGCTTGTTCAGCCATTCCCCAGCTGATGGACATCCCCTCAATTTCCAATTCTTTGCTCCTCACAAAAAGAGCTGCTGTAAACATTTTTGCACATATAAGTCCAACCCCTGATCTCAATGAGCTTACATTCTAATGGGAATTAAACAGGTTCCTATGAAAATATATGTAGCATAAACATAAAGTATATAAATACAAATATGTACAAAGTAATTAAATACAAGTTGGTTCAGAAGGAAGGACATTTGGGGGTATCAGGAAAGGCTTCATATTGAAGATAATGACTGAGGTCTGTACTAGAGTAAGAGAGGGATTCCATAAGGCAGAAGCAAAGACCTAGTGCATTTTGGGCATATGGCATAGTCAATGCTCAGGTATGGAGGTGGTAGATGGAGGGTAGTACCTCAGGAACAAAGAGAAGGATAATTTGGCTGGATCATAGAGTATAGGAGGGAGAGTAATGTTTAATAAGGATGGAAATATAGTTTGGGACCAGATTGTGACAGGTTTTAAAAGCTAAATAGAATAATTTATATTTAAGTCTAGAGGCAATAGGAAATCAACTCAGCTGGTCCAGTAGGTGAGTTACACTGTTGGATCTGTACTTAATGAAAACAACTTTGACGTTACTGTATAGGATGGACTGGAGTGGGGAGAGGCTTGAAACAGGGAGACCAACTTAATCTGGGCAAGAGATGATGAGGTAGCTATTTGATAGTTGTGTGAGAGAAGGGGTCAGATTGGAAAGATTTTGTCAAGGTAGAAATGACAATATTTGGCAACCGATTTGATAAGGGTGAAAGAGACTGAGGAGTTGAGGATAATGCTGAGATTATGGACCTAGGAGATTGTTCAATATGGGCAGAGAAGAATGGCCTGAAGTTTAAAAAAGTCTACTTCCGTTCTTGCCCATGTTCTTCTTTGTGAGAGGCTAGGCTAGTCTTTTCAGGGTCTCAAAGAACAAAAAAACTACTCTTCTTTTTTTTTTTGTTGTTAGGTTAATTGATAATATATACATTGCACAAGCATACTCCCATACCACACCCCTCCTCCACCACATCAGCTTCAGTAGATACCCAGGGTCCTAGTAATCTCCTCTAGTCTCTGAGAGATGGAGCAGTACATGCAGAAATGTTAAGAAACCACTTTTTCCCCAGGGATACAGAGTCAATATAAGTTTCTTGAGGGGAGGGACTTTTTTGCTTTTGCCTTTGTATCCCTGGTACCTGGCACACAGTCAGCACTTTAATAAGTACTTATTGAATAAGTGATTCAGCAATTTGATCTGAGTGGTCACAGCACTTAGGGCTTGGGTTTTTATCCTTAGTTTGGACAAACAGTACTGAAGCATTCTCAAATGCAATCATTAGATAAACATTCTAAGATGTTTGTATCTTTGTGTTCTACTTTTTCCCTCTTAAATGAGGAAACTTGTCTGACTAGATTAAATCAGGAGTCCAACTCTCTTCCTTCTGTTGGAATCTCTGTAATTTCTGATGCTCGGTGCCCATGATGTGCGTTCCTTTTACAATCAGCTTGGTTTTCCCTGGCTGACCTCATAACTGGCCAGAGCTGCTACCTACTTCTGATTCATGGCATCCAACTTAGAGCTTGTCAGAATATAGGTCAGTGTCTGTCCATTGCTAACCCTGAGTTCTACATACACAGTTTTGGAACTTTTCAGACACCCCACTCTTCAAGAACAAGAAGTACAGCAGGTAGATGAAAGACAGAAAGTCTTACTTTCATTGAGTTCTCTACAAGCAGATGATGTTATTTTCTAGTTTTTCTAGTATACAACTAATCTGAGGTCAACCAGCCAGGTGTCGATGTGTAACAGAAAGGTCCTGCTTAGATGGGCAAAAAGCAAAACTGGTGCATTTGTGAGATAACTAACCAAGTTTTTCTTTTTTCTTTTGCTTTTTGGAAGAGCAGTTGGGGTTAAGTAACTTGCCCAAGGTCACATGGCTAGTAAGTGTTAAGTGTCTGAGGTCGGGTTTGAACTCGGGTCCTCCTGACTCCAGGGCTGGTGCTCTATTCACTGCACCACCTAGCTGCCACACTAACCAAGTTTCTAAAGGACCAATGGCATTTCTTGTCCCTATGATCTTTTATCATATATGTATATATAAAGCTGCCAGGACCTTGTGGTCCAACAGAAGAAGCCCATCTGCTTATGATTCATCTTGACCATGTATTTGCAGGTGGGACCATTGAGAAGTTTGATAAGGATGTCATAGTTCTTCATGACTCTCCCATGGTAGACGCCAAATCCCAGAAAGTTTCTCAGCTCCCTTAGATGTAGACAGGTGACAATCACTTTTTTTCTTTTAAGAGTCAGTACTCACTCCTTGTTGAGGGTCTATATGACTGACCTCCGTATTTGACAGAGGCCATGAAGAATCCTTACCCATCGATTGACAGCTTTAGACCAGCTGCCTCTAGATGATTTAATACTCTCTCCTCATGCTCTTCTAACACATTTCCAAATGCGGTGAGATCATGTGGATAAATCAAAATCTCTGAGAAGTTCAAGTCACCAACCACTTTTTCCATGAGCCACTGAAGCATGGCAGGGGTCCTGGAAATTCCTTGGGGTATGTGCTAAAACTCAGTGGATGAGGCTGTGTTTTCCTTATCTTTCTCTGCCTTGGGGATCTTATAATTCTTTCTGTATAGGTCCAATGTGAAACATCCCTGATTGCCCAATAAATAATCCAGAGCACCCTAGACATTATGACATAGTGTATATTGATTCACCTTAGTTCTCTTATTCAAGGTTTGATGTTGTACATCCATCCTAATATTGCTAGGCATATGGGCTGCCATTGATTTTTTAAAAAATAAAACTTTATTGATATCTTTTGTTTTTATATCACCTACATTTCCCAATATATTCTTCCTTCCACTCTCTTCCAGAAATTCAGATTGTTAAATTTTCAGTGTGAGAATTTATACCTCTAATCCACATTGTTACTGAAGGACAGGGGTCTATGAGTGCAGGCAAATTGTACCTAGGAAGGATTTTTAGAGGAAGGGATACTATCTCAGGGGCCTGGGCCAGGTTCTGTCCTGTGTTACTCTACCCCACCCCCAACTTCCTATTTTCTAATACTAGCCTGGCGGATTTCATCTGGAAAAGTAATATCAGATTCTCCTCTTGAGTGTACCTATTGCTCATGCATTCATTTTTTTCTTTTTTTTCTTTTTTGTTTTATTTTTAAAAAAATTTATTTATGTTTATTTTTAGTTTACAACATTCATTTCCACAAGGTTTTAAGTCACAAATTTTCTCCCTGTCTTTCCCCTACCCCCACCCCCAAACAGCAATCCCACTGAATACCCC
The DNA here is from genome assembly GCA_028627135.1 of Pseudochirops cupreus. Lineage (NCBI taxonomy): Eukaryota > Metazoa > Chordata > Mammalia > Diprotodontia > Pseudocheiridae > Pseudochirops > Pseudochirops cupreus. The sequence continues at coordinate 323,422,448 of CM053580.1, read as the reverse complement.
CTTCCCCATCCTGCTCTCTCCTATATCCTTTCCCATCCCCTCTCTAACTTTCTAGTAGGGCAAGGTTGATCTTCATACCCCAGTGCCTGTATATTTTATTTCCCAGTTGCATGTAAATAATAATAATAATAATAATTTTTAAAAAACATTTGATTTTAAAACTTTGAATTCCAGATTCTTTCCCCTCTTCCCTCGTCACCCACCCTTACTGCAAAGATAAGCATTTCAATATAGGTTGTTCATGTGTAGTTACCCAAAACATTTCCATAGTGGATATGTTGTGAAAGACTGACTATATTTCCCTATCCCGCCCCCACTTGTTCTATTTTCTACTTTGACCCTGTCCTTTTTCAAAAGTGTGTGCTTCTAACTATCTTCCCCCCCAACCTCTCCTCCCCTCCATCATCCCTCCTCTATCGCCTTCCCCCCTACTTTCTTGTAGGGTAAGATACCCAGTTTAGTGTATATGTTATTTCCTCCTTAAGCCAAATTCAATGAGAGTAAGGTTGACCCATTCCCTTTAGCCTTCCTGTTCTTCCCCTCCATTGTAACAGTTTTCCCTTGCCTCTTCTATATGAGATAATTTGCCCTATTCTTTCTCTCCCCATCTCCTCTTATTATATTCTTCTCTTACCTCTTAATTTTATTTTAAAAATATCATCCCTTGCTATTCAATTGATCCTGTGCCTTCTATGTATACGTGTACCCATATATACACACACTCACATATATATATTCATACGCACATATACCCTTCTATATAGACATATATGTATACACACATACATATATATCTATACACACACATACATACATATACACACACATTTTATTCCCTTCAACTTGGGTCTGCCTCAGTTTCCTAATTTAAGGGGATCATAATAGTGCCTACCTCCCAGGGTTTATGTGAAGATCAAATGGGATAATACTTGTGAAGCACTTAGCCCAGTGCCTAGCACATAGTAGGTGCTATATAAATGTTAATGATTATTATAGAGAACTGATGTCAGAATGAGGAAGATTTGAGTTCAAATTCTATTGCTGACATCTACTGGTGGTATGATCCTGACTTACCTACTAGCGTTCTAGGCACCTCTCTAAGACTAGGCTGCGGAGAAGGTACTGACCCATACTAGTAGAAGGAGGTTCCTGATCTGGGAGTTCCCCAATCTGGGAGTTCCTGTCTCAGTAGGATCACCAGTTCAGCCCTTATTGCTCACGTAACTAAAGGCTTATTTTCTGATGTTAATGGACAGAGAGGAAACAGAACTACTGTACTCTCATTTCCCATCTGTCTTTTCCATCACAGAGAATGATCTTCCCACTGGATGGGGGAAAAGAGATATATCTAAGAGCAAACTAAAAAAAGAAAAAAAAAGGGAAAAAAAGGAAATTTACATGATAACTATTGTGTATTTAAAAGGAATAGCAAGTTATACATAGTAAATTTGCAGTTTCATGTGCAATCATCTTTTTATTGTACCATGTTATGGAAATGCTTGTTTTATTCCATAAATTAAAAAAACTAATTAATTAAAAAAGAGCAAACTAAAGATGAAAGTGGGTGAGGGGTCAGTAACAAAGTGCCTCCTTGCTCTAAATGAGTTCAAGACTCCAGGTGCAGATGAATTGCCTCCTGGAGTGTTGAAAGACATGACAGCTCTAATCACAGGGCTACCATCAGTAATCTGAGGAGGGAAGACTTGAGCTGAGGGCAAGGGTGGGGTTTGGGTCAGTGGAAGAGAAGAGGTGGGCATTTCCAGGCAGGGTCACTGTTATGAATGACCAAACAGCACAGTGCTGGCTGTGGCACAGATCTAGTTAGCCACATTAGATAACTTATGATGTATTCCTATACTCTTCTTGCTTAGAATGAACCAGGAGTTCTTTCTAAGTCTTTCGTCATCTGGAGAGGTTCCTAGGCTCTTCTCAGCAATGTGGCCTTGCAATGGAGGATCCAAGAGGGCTGCTGCTTCCCCTTAGTTCAGTACTGAGAGCTCCAGCCCTCCCCAAACCCTTCACCTAGTCAGCTGCAGAGCTGGGCATTTTTCTCCTTTTGAGGGATTCCTCTCACTAGCCTTTTAAAGAGAAACATCTTGTTTTCCTTAGAAGAACAACCTGGTTATCCTTCAGGAAGCCTTCCCTGCTCATTGGTGCTAGATTTTATATTTATTTCTGTGACTTGAACATACTCTGTTCCCTTTGTTGTCTTAGTACCTGATGTCCTTGTGTGTAATTGATTGGGACCTGTGACCTTCATGCTTCCCAACTCTGTGAGCACAATTAAAAAAAATCATTTCTTTATTTTTAGTTTACAGCATTCACTTCCACAAGCTTTTGAGTTCCAAATTTTCTTTCCCTCTCTCCCCTCCCCCTCCCTAAGATGGCATGCAATCTGATATAGGCTCTCTCTCTATATATCCATATTAAACATATTTTCACATTAGTCATGTTGCAAAGAAGAATTATAACCAATGGAATCAACAACGAGAAAGAAGAAACAAAACAAAACAGAACAAAAGAGAGAGCAAATAGTATGCTTTGATCTGCATTCAGACTCTGTAATTCTTTCTTTGGATGTAGATAGAGAGCATAATTTTTTATTGTGAAAACAAAGCAGTCTCTTTAAGTAGAAACGTGTGTGTGTGTGTGTGTGTGTGTGTGTGTGTGTGTCTAAATTTGTACATGTGTGCTTTGGAAGCAAGAAGAAAGGTTAGGTCAGGTCACTATAAAAATAAATGCCATTTAAATTAGGATAGTGAGCTGGGAATGGGGGTGAACACCTGTTGTCCCTGCTAATAGGGATGCTGAAATTTGTGGATCTTCTGAGTTTGGGAGTTTGGAGCTACTGATGCAGTCTGACCAAGGCAGAGTGCAGTAGGACTGTCTGTTTAGGGGCCATCTAGTCCAAAATCTTTATTTTGCAGATGAGGTTACATAGGCACAGATTAGTTAAAGTGACTTGCTCTGACTCCAAGCCTAGCTAGGGTATGGTTCAGGAATAAAATAGCACTGAGCCCCTGTATAGTTGGAGGAGATTACCTTTCTTTCCTATATAAACACTGGAAAGAACTAATAGTTTATGACAATCTGCTTGATATTCTGTGGGATAAAGTCAACGAATCAACAGAGATTTATTTGGTTGGACCATGTACTGCTAAGCGCTGGAGATAGAAAGAAAGGCAAAAATACCTATGCCTTCAAGGAGCTTACAATCTAATGGGGAAACAACATACAAGCAATTATGTACAAAGTCTAGAGAAGTTAACTTGGAGGTGATCTCAGAGGGAATCCATTAACATTAAGAGGATTCAGGAACCTTCTTGCAGAAGGTGGCATTTTGGCTGAGATCTGAAGGAAGCCAGGGAAGCTAGGAAGTGGAAACTAAGAGGGAGAGCATTCCAGGCATGGGAGACAGTCATGAAAATGCATGAAATCAGGAGATGGAAGGTCTTGTGCAAGGAACAGCAATGAAATCAGCATCATTGGCTCATTGAGTATGTGGAGGGGAGTAAGGTGTAAGAAGACTGGAAAGGTAGGAGAGGGGACAGGTTATGAAGAGTTTTAGAAGTCAAAAAGAGGATTTTGTATTTGATCCTGGAGTTAATAGGAAACCATTGGAGTTTATTGAATGAGGAGGAGGTGGTGGTGACATGGTCAGATCTGCACTTCAGAAGTCAACTTGGATAGCTGATTGGAGGATTGACCAGAGAGAGGAGAGACTTCAGGCAGGAAGACCAACCAGCAGGCTATTGCAATAGTCCAGGAGAGAGATAATGAGGACCTGAAGGAAGGAAAAAAGAAAAGATGGAAGAAAGGAGGGAGGGAAGGAAAGAAACTACAAATTGTACACAATAGTTTTGCAGTTTCCTGTGCAATCTTTGTTTTTTATTATACCATGCTATGGAAGTGCTTGTTTTATTCCATTAATTAAAAATAAAATAATTTTTTAAATAAAATAAATTTTTTAAAAAAAGAAGGAAGGAAAGGTGGAAGAAAAGAGGGAAGAAAGGAAAGAGGAAAGAAGGAAGAGTTGTTGCAAAGGCAGAATTAACAGCATTTGGCAGCAGATTGGATATGGAGATGGTGTGAGTGTGAGAGAGTGATTAGCTGAGGATGACGTTTAGGTCACAAGCCTGGGTGACTAGTACCTTCAACAATAATAAGGAAGTGAGGAAGCAGAGAGGGTTTGGGGGTGAAAGATAGTAAGTTCACTTTTGGACATATTGAGTTTAAGAGTCCTACAAGCCATCTAGTTTGAGATACTCAATAGATAGCTGGGGATGGCAAGACTGGAGGTCTGGTGAGGACTTGGGGATGGATAAACAGACTGAGAATCATCCGCATAGGAAATGAAAATTGAATTGAATCCATGGGAGCAAATTTGATTATGAAGTGAAACAGTGTAGAGGGAGAAAGAAAACTTTAACTCCCAATGTTAATATACATATAGCACATATGCACAATACTTGTATGTTTAACATTTTCATGTGAGTTATGTGAGGCCCTACATCCCACCTCCAAGTGAATCAGTTGCATTTTTCTAGCTTCAGGCCAATTAAAAATAGTGCCAGTATCCTCCTACAGGGACATTAAACACTATGACTGTAGTAATTCTAGAGTCAATGTCCCGAAAATCAGAAGTCCCAGGGAAATGATGTATAGCATCATTTCTAGCTGCCTACACTACTGCTGAGGCTTTGCATACATTAAACTTTTATCTATCCATTTATCTATCTATCTATATCTATCTATCTGTCTACCTATCTACCTACCTACCTATCTCTCCATACATCCATTTACCTGTCTTTCTGTTTGTCTCTCTACCTACCTTCCTCTTGTTGGCCATCTATTGTGCAACAGAGATTTGGTGACATGGTTCTCTGATGGGAGAATAGTCCTGAAGCAGTCCTTGCTGTAGTTAGGGAGAACCTGGTTGTAACTTTAAGAAAAGTCCTGCTGTAGCTAGTGTTCCTTTCTTCTTGACTCTGGTCAAAGCACTAGGGCCTGAGAAACAGTTGCAAACAGTCAGCCAGTCAAATGTCTAGGGAGAAAGCGCATCGCAATGTAGGAAAGAAAACCACCAAAAATATTCAGGGAACAACCGTGTGTGTGTGTGTGCGTGTGTGTGCGTGTGTGTGTGTGTGTGTGTGTGTGTGTGTGTATTTGAAGTGTCTAAACACAAATGGAAGAAGCATGTAGATGGGCCCAAACATGCACCCACAAAGAGGTGAAATGAGAGCTTAGAAAGAGAATTTCAAACTAGATTTATCTATAGAATATACCCTTATGTCACACCCCCCCCCCCCCGCCCCATACATACATGTATCTGTTTGAACTCAAAGAAAGGCAGCATGTCATAGTGGAAGGAGATGAAGACTCAAAGTCAGGAATCCATCTGTCCATCAATTAATGAGCAATCATTTATTAAGAACTTAACACCACAGTAGGTGTGGGAGATACACAGATTAAAAAGAAACAGGTCCAGACCTCAACAAGCCTATGTTCTATTGGAAGAGCCAAAAAAAAGACAGATATATGTATGTATATAACATAAGTACAAATAAATGCATAAGCACAAGATTTTTTTCAGGGGGGGAGGCAGTAGCAGCTGAGAAAAACAGAAAAGAGCTCAAAGTTGAGCTTTGGAATAAACTGAGGTCTCTGTGATATGAGGTGGGGTGAGGAGGGGGGTGCTTTGCTTGCATGAGAGGAGGGCTGTGTAAAAGCAGAGTTGGGAGGTAGAGTGTGGATGTGTGAAAATCAAAAAGGCCACTTTGACTAGAATGTACAATGTGTGGATCAGGGGTGTAATGCATATTAATAAAGCTGGTAAGGTTGGTTGGAATCAGTTTGTAAAGTGCTTTCAGAAGAGCTCACATGTGACCCCCACAGTACAAAGGAACCTCTATAGTGGCTTCTGGAATGATGTGGTCAAACCTGTGCTTAAGCAGAATCACTTTGACAGGTGAGTGGGGGAGTACTTGGGTTCAAGGCCCATCTTTGACATGTCCTAGCTGTCTGATCCTGGGGATAACCTCTCAGTGTCCTAGGCAACTTTCTGATACTTTAAGTTGCCAAAAACTTGCTTGTCTGTACTGGTAGAAGGAATTTTCTCATCAGTTCTCTATACAAATGAAATCACATGTCTGGGCACACACCAGAAAATTTATTTATTAACTTGTTCCAGAAGCAGGGTCTGGTGCCTAATCTATAATAGTTTAGTGTTCTGGGAAATAAATTCTTTGGTATGACACATTTGGAAACATAGAATTCTTACTCTTCAGAACAAAGTATTTCTTCTCTGGTCCTCACTTCAGAGATATTGTTTCATGTCTTTCTAAAAGTCATTATAAAAGCTCTTTACAAGCCTTCTGGAGGTGGAGTGTGTACCTTCATGTTCAAACATATTTTTGCTTAACTAGGTTGGGGATACTGCCCCACCTCCCTCATGTGCTCCCATACTCGATTTTGACATAGCTGCTGTCTTCACTGTGGTTGTGGTTGAGCAAAGCCCAAGGGAGCTGATTGTTTTCCTCTCAGAAGATAATACGGGAAATGGATGGAAAATGACTTACTTGATATGCTGAGGACAATTTGGAAGTGATGGAGTGAAGAGCCTGCATTGAAAGTGAGAAGTAGACATAGTGATACAAACTAAGAAACCACAAAGAAAAGTGGTGAAGACTCTTCAGAAAGAATGGAGGAAGGTCTCCACTTTGGGGTGTAATCACAGTGATAATGCTAAAAATGATACACATTACTCTTCCTTATTCATTGTATGCTCTAGAAAATTATCCTATTGGCTGTGCCACATACATGACATTTAATTTCCAGCCCCTGTGCCTTTGGACATGGCTACAATTCTCTTGCTTCTCATCTTGACCTCTTGGAACCCCTGGTTTTCTTTAAGCATCAGCTCATGTGCCATCTTCTAGGAAGGAAGGAAGGGAAAAAGGAAAGATGGAAGGGAGGAAGGAAAGAGGGCAGGAAAGGAGGAAGGATGGAAGAAAAAAGGAAGGAAAGAAGGAAGAAAGAATGAGGGAAGGAAGGAAAGAGGGAAGGAAAAAGGAAAGAAAGAAGAAAGGAATGAGACAAGGAATAAAAGAGGTAAAGAAGGAAGAAAGGAAGGAAAGAAGGAAGGAAGAAATTAGGAAAAGAGAGAAGGAAGAAAGGAAGGAAAGGGAAGAAGAAGGAAAGAAGGAAAAAAAGAGAGAAAGAAGGAAACAAGCATTTATTAAGTGCTTATATTTCAAGGGGCCATCACCAGACATCTTGACGTATGTATTGCCACTAGACTCCCATGTTTCTGAAGGAGAGAGTAAGGCTGGTGACTTTTGCATAGCCTTCCTTCGCTTAAATCCTATTCACTTGCCAGTCAAGACATCACCCTCCTGATGTCCTTGGTCCTCTTCAAGAACAAAGGGTGAACAGCAACAAAAGCAAACAATCGCCCAGCGTTGTGCTAAGCTCTGGGGATGCGGACGTGTAAGCAAAAAGAAGCATCGTCCTTTGTCCTCAAGGAGCTCACGCTCCGTCTGACGGAGAAAGGCAGAAACGGGCTCGGGAGGGGAGGAGGGGATTTCTTGATCCCCCGGGTTTTAACCTCTGCCAACTAGTTTGTATTGATTTCGCACTCACTTATCTGTCTACTGTTTGTTCCCCTGTCCAGCATGGTCCCTAAACCCCTCCTCCCTCCCCCAACACAAATTCCTTGAGGGTGGGGACTGTTTCGGTGTTTTCGCATCATCAAGCAACTGATGCAACCAGGTGGCACAATGGATAGAGGGCCAGACTTGAAGTCAGGAAGAACTGAGTTCAAATTTGACCTCAGACACTTCCTAGCTGTGTGACCATGGGCAAGTAACTTAACCCTGTTTGCCTCAGTTTCCTCAAATGTAAACTAGAGATAATAATAGAACCTACTCTCAAGGTTGTTATGAGGAGCAAATCAGATAATATTTGTAAAGCACTTAGCATAGCGCTTGGCATATAGTAGATGATATCCTCATACACATAAAATATACTACATATTATAAACACTAATCATCGTCATCATCATTATCATCATCATCAGTGCCCAGCAGCTTTGGATCCATGCTACCCTTCATTCCTGGGAACCCAAGAAGCTATTGGATCTGTTTGCAGATCCTCCCTCTTACATTAGAGTTAGTAATGTGCAATAATTCCCCTGCTCTTCCTTCTTAATATCCCATTCTTCCACCGTCCAAATTTCTGACTTCAGGTGAGAATTGCTCTCTGCCTCTTTACCTCTTTTTTTCTTTCTCAAAACAGTGCTACTCTTTCAAGAAAAATGTCACATTCTTTGATAAGCTGAAGAGCAGAGGTGGATTCTGGAAGCTCTTTCACCTTCTCCTAGAGGGCAGACACCAACTTGTACTTGGTCCATACGTGGATGTTGCATGGTATTGGCAAAAACACAAGCCTAGCAGAATCTCTGCAGGGCAAGGAAACATTCTCCTTGACTTCCATACTTTTTTGGAGTCAAGTCAGTCAAAATTTATTAAGTGCCTACTATGCACCAGATACTATGTTAAGTGTTGAAAATGCAAAGAAAGGCAAAAGTAGTCTCTGCCCTCAAGGAGTTGACAGTTTAACCGGGTAGACAACATGCAAACAACTATATATAAGAGAGAGACAGGATAAATTGGAGATAATTAACAGAGGGAAGACATTAGCATTAAGGGGGATAAAGAAAGGTTTCTTGTAGAAGGTGGGATTTTTTCTGGGTCTTGAAAGAAGCCAGGAGGCAGAGATGAGGAAGGAGGGAATTCTAGGTATGGGAAACAGTCACTGAAAACCAGTGAAAATAGATAACAGAATTTGGAGTGAGTTCTATGGCCCATTTCCTTTTGAAAGCTGCTCTCTATTTGGAGCTATGCCCAAAGGGCAATCAAGCTATGCATAGTAGTCCCAGCAATACCACTACTAGGTCTGTATCCCAAAGAGATAAAAGAAAAAGGGTGAGGAGACCTACTTGTATAAAAATATTTATAGTGGCTATTTTTGTGGTGGCCAAGAATTGGAAATTGAGAGGATGCTCATCATTTGGGGAATGACTTAACAAGTTGTGGTATATGATGGTAATAGAGTACTGTTGTGCTATAAGAAATGACTAGCAAGCTAATTTCAGAAAAACCTGGAAAACCTTATATGAACTGATGCAAACTGAAGTGAGCAGAACCAGGAGAACATTGTACACAGTAACAGCAATATTGTATGATGTTCAACTGTAAGTGACTTAGCTTTTCTCAACAACACAATGATACAAGACAGTCCTAAAGGACTCATGATGAAAAATGCTATCCATATCCAGAGAAAGAACTGATGGAATCTGAATGCAGATAGAAGCAGACTATTTTTCACTTTAATTTTTTTTCTTTTAGTCTGTTTCTTCTTCTTCTCCTCCTCCTTCTTCTTTTTCTTCTTCTTCTTTACAACATAACTAATTTGGAAATATGTTTTATTTGATTGCACATGTATAACCTATATAAAATTGCTTACTATTCTAGGGAGGGAGGAGGGGAGAGAAGGGGGGAGAAAGTTAAGAACTCAAAATTAAAAAAAAGAGTGCTAAAATTGTCTTTACAGGTAATTGGGAAAAATAAAATATTATTATTATTATTATTATTTTAAAAAAGAAAGCAGTTCTTTCTCTTGGCTAGCTACTGTGACTCCCTATTTGTAAGACAAGAGAATAGAGATTGATATGATGAAATTCTCTATATCACGTTTCACCTTGCTGCTAATACCTCCCTCTTTCATCATGGACACTAAGTTCTCCAGACCTCCTTGGTTGGTGGAGCTTAATTAACAGACTTAAGTGCACAGACACAAAGATCCAATTATCTAATGATATTTATGAACCTTGTTTCACCTCAGTATTTTCCAGAAACTTTCCCTTTGTTTCATTGGTTGGTAGTCTATCCTACCCAACTTGGGGGTGGGGGTGGGGGTGGAGAAGGAGAGTCTTAATTTATTTAGCACCTAGAAGCAGATCAGACCCAAGGACATAAGACAAAGTCCAATTATCTAATGAGATCTACTCACCCCTTTCACCTTGCTGCTTTTCACTAGAACTTTCCCTCTACTTACCTTTCATTGTTGAGCTTGGTCTGAGATTGGAATGAATTTACAGCTTCTTATAAAGATATGACCTTTCTTTCTTTTGGTCTAGAATGTGTTGACATCTATAGATGAAGAGAATTTCAGAACTATGGTGTCGGTGGAAAATACCAAGTGAAAAAGAAAACCTTCACATACTTCTCTGATGACTTAATTGATTTTACACAGATAGTCTCCAATATGCTCTAATCCCCTGATCAATTTTCCTTTCTTTTCTAACAAACTCACCCTATGTTGTCTTACACTCATAGGCAGTTCTTTTCACATCTCTTTGAGGAGGACCCTCATCATCTTCCTGACTATTTACTGTGGAGAAGCAGTATGGTATAGTGTGGTAGAACAGAATTTAGAGTCAGAAAACCTGGGTTGAATCTTAGGGACATTTACCAGCTGTGTGATTGTGGGCAATTCTTTTGACTTCTCTGAGGCTCTTTTGTAGACTGGGGATAATGATACTCTCTCTATCTCAGGGGGTTCTTGTGAGGATAGATTGTAAGATTACAATCAATGGATTGAAATCAATTGTAATCAATCTCTCCTTGAGAGTAGGGTCTGTTTCCTTCTTTGTCTTTGTATCTCTGGCACCTAGCACAGTATTTGGCATAAGGTAGGGGCTTAATAAGTGCTTGTTGACTGACTGATTTAAAAAGCTTTTAAGCCATAAAACTCTGTAAGTGTAAAGTATGGTTAGTTGTGAGGGAAGTGGCTCCTCTTTGAGTAAGAATTCCTGCCCATCATTTGTTGTTCTGCAGTGTTCAACTCTTGGTGACCCCCTTTGGGGTTTTCTTGGCAAAGACAATGGAGTGGTTTGCCATTTCCTTCTCTGGTTCATTTTACAGATGAGGAAACTGAGGCAAACAGGGTGAAGTGACTTGACCAGGGTCACACAGCTAGTAAATGTCTGAGGCTAAATTTAAACTCATAGAAGATGAGTTTTCTTGATCCATTCTTTAAAGCTTTTCAAAGCACTAAAGCTTTTGTTTGATTTTTGGAGGAGGGAGGGCAGGGCATTTGGGGCTAAATGACTTGCCCGAGGTCACACAGCTAGTAAGTGTTAAGTGTCTGAGGTCGAATTTGAACTCAGGTCTTCCTGAGTCCAGCACTGTGCTCTATTCACTGCGCCACCTAGCCCCCTCAACACTAAAGCTTTTAATACTCCAATGTAGCCATTATATACATTTATCCCTTCCACATCTTGACTTTCCCCATATCGATTTTGATATATCTTGGGTTGGCATAAGAAATTAAATGGGTATTTTTTGGGAGTTGCAGAAGCCACAAATGACCCTTGCAGGTTAGCAGATGACATAAATCCTATGTTCAAATACTTAACCCAAATTTTACAACAAGGTACTGTCCACTCTCCATAAACGGAAAAGAAAAAAAATTCTGACTTCTCTGATATGAAGGGAGACCCAAAAATTTTTATGACAATTCTCCATATCATGGGGACACCGGGCTTCTAACCCCTGTGATGTGGAAGAGATAATTGTAAACCCTTGACTTACAGTTTCCTGTGTGTCTTATCACCCTTGTAGAATATAAGCTCCATGAGGACATCTAAATTTTGTAATCTAAATAATTATCTAAATTAGGTAATTTCTGTAAGCCTCTCCTGGTGCTTTACACCAGTAGACACTTAGTAGGAGCATAAGAACGTACATTGAGGGTTGAAAAGCTTTCATGTCTGACCCTTTATTTTCCAGATGAGGAAACTGAGACCCACCCAGGCAGGTTAAATAACTTGTCTCAAGTCACATAGCTGGGAATCAAACCCAGGTCCTCTTCCTCCAAATCCTGTACTCCTTCCATTATGTCATGGTATCTTTAGGAGACCTGTTTCTTTAGCTTTCCCTTTAGCTGTCTTTGCTATAGCTTGCTCAGAAGCTTCCCCGTCTGTAATGAAAAAGTCATCAAAATGTCCTAGGGAATACTGTGCTTTTCTGTTGTCTCTGTCATTAGACTGTGAACTCTTTGAGGTCAGGGACTTTTTACCTTTTTTTCCCTTGGTATCCTCAGCACCTAGCACAGCCCCTGACGTATAGGAATCATTTAGTAAATACTTGCTAACAACCCAGATGCCTGGCTACCCCCATTGTTGGAGACTTTTCTATTTTCTTTTAATTCTGTTTTTATTTCCTTCTGAAAAGTGACTTCAAACATCTCCTCTCCCATATGGTTCTTAATGTACCCAGGTTACCAATTTAATAGCCCTAGCAAGTGGCTTCTTTAAAAATCACTTTAGATGTAGTTTAAAATGACCATAGTCATCAAAACAATAGAAAATAGAAAGAGAAACCAATAGATTTCATTACACACATTAGCACAATGACTGGCTGGTGGGGAGAGGGGTATAGTTATGGTCCTTATCTACAGCCATGGAACAGAATATTCCTTTGTGTGAAGAAAACTGATCCATGTCAAACCCTATCTTCATTGGCATCCTTTTCTAACAACAGAGCTAGCTAGTTTAGTCATGACAAGGAAAAGAAGTGTCCAACAGGATCATGCCTGGGTAAAGCAAGCAGAACCAGAGAAACAACATACACAAGGTATATGCAAAAGGAAGAAAGGATGGAGGGAAGGAAGAAACATGGAAGGAAGTCAGGAAGGAAGGAAGAATGTAGGGAAGGAAGAAAGATGGAAGTCAGGAAGTCAGGAAGGAAGGAAGGAAGGAAGAAAGGCAGGCTTGATGGAAGGAAGGGAAAGAGGGAGGGAGGAATTTGTCTACATCCAGGATTTCCAGTTCTTGGCTCAATAAATTTTGGTGTCATGTGACTCATATCTATCATTGGTGTCCTTTTTTCTAGGCACAGGAATTTTGGGATAAGGTCAGTCAGTGGGTATCATTTGGGTAGGCAGCTCTAGATTGGATCTGACCACAATTTTATCACTGTTTACTCTTTCATTTCTGGTGAGTGCTATTCGTGGGCTCTGGGGAAATCTAGACAGGGCCCTGGGCTGCCATGAAGACATTCCTCTTCCTCACAATTGCTACACAAGGGGAGAAGGACCCAGGACCAAACACCCTGGACCAAACTAAATAGTAAGCACTGTTTGTAGCATAAACTGGATTGGAGATCTGAGGAAGCCTGTGCTCTAGCCCCTGTGTACTCATGCCCAGCTGTGTATAACAGCTCATTTTTAGCCTCACTGAGGTTTACAGAGGCAGGTGGGAGAGTTCTCTGGTCTGAGGGGCAGGAACTGATTGCTTTAAGAAGCATGTATTGGGGTGGCTGGGTGGCACAGTGAATAGAGCACTGGCCCTGGAGTCAGGAGCACCTGAGTTCAAATCCAGACTCAGACACTTAACACACATACACACAAAAACTAGCCGTGTGACCTTGGGCAAGTCACTTAACCCCAATTGCACTACCTTCTCACAAAAAGCGAAAAAAAAGAAAGAAAAAAAAGAAAGAAAAAAAAGAAAGAAATATTGTCTGATTAAAAAAAAAAGAAGCATGTATTGATAGCCCTCACATTTTACCTAACTTTTTCATTGTACTGTAGGGAAAACTCAGTGTGGGAGAATTTACTCAGTCCCATTTTTAAAAACATGTATTTGATTTTAAATGTTATTAATTTTTTTTTTATGTTGCTTTCACTTTCAAATACTTCCTTCCCCTTGCTCCTCTAAGAAAGAACAAAAAAGAGAAAGATAGTTCCCTAAATAACCCAATACATCAGTGAAGTCTGAGAGTATACAATATTCTTTACACAGTCTCTTACCTTTGTAATGAAAGGAGGGAAGCGGATTTTCTTATCTTTTCTCTGAAACTAAGTTTGGTAATTACAATAACATAGTACTTATTCATTTTCTCTTCTATTCCTTCTTCTTCCTTCCCTCTCTTTATCTATCTTCCTCTTCCTTCTCTCTATCCCTTTTTCCTTCTTTTTCCCTACCTCTTTTCCTTCCTTCCTTCCTTCCTTCCTTCCTTCCTTCCTTCCTTCC
>CM053580.1:323369126-323407850 GCA_028627135.1 Pseudochirops cupreus | reverse complement strand
TCCTTCCCTCCTTCCTTCCCGCCTTCCTTCCTTCCCTCCTTCCTTCCTTCCCTCCTTCCTTCCTTCCTTTGGTGTTTACCTTGTGTGTGTTGTTTCTCTGGTTCTGCTTGCTTTATGCAGTATAAGTACACATAAGTCCCTATGCTTTTCTGGATCTTTATAGTCATTATTTCTTGAAGAATAATAAATATTTCATTATATTCATCAATCCCAAATTAAGTACTAGAATGATAGGCAAAAATTTTGAGTGGGTTGTGTGTATAATAGATTTACTTAGGTCAACAATCTACCTTTGGGGAGAAAGGATGGTTTAGGACATACCTACTTTACCTGAATGCACAAGGGAGAAGAAATCCTATCTCTTCTATCTCCTTTCCCCCTGCTTCCTTCCCCCCAGCAATTTCTCTCTTTCATCCAAGCAAAAGAGTAATGCTTGTGCTTGGGTGGTAGCATAAATGTATAAGAATACCCCAAGAACACATGGGGGAGCTGAGGGAACTCCAAACCCTCCCCTCCGCCCCAGGATCTGAATTTTCTCTGTCTCTAATTCCTTTTGATTGCCCCTCCCCAAACTGTGTACAGTCACAAGATTCGGATGATGCCTATGGAATGATTGCCACTAGATAAGCAGAGCACTGCTTCTGGGAATGCCAGACGCCCTCTTTCTGGACTTCATGAAAGGGAGAATGGATGAGGGGAAGGGAAAGAACCCATCCAAGCTCAGAATCTTGACCCAATGTACAGAAACCGAAAAAGTGGGAGAGGGCAAGATGCTAGATACTGAAGATACCAGGAAATAGAGTAAGGATGACTGGAATTCTGTTCCTAATCTCAGCTCAGTGCACACACAGGTCCACACAAGCTGGACCAAGTAGTTTAAACAAATAATAAACTCTAAGAAGGCAGACAAATAGTGAAATTAATTACCTTTTATATCAGAAACTAGATGTTATTTTTGGTCTATAGCCTAAATTATTATTATTTCTGGGAGTGGTGGTGACAGAATTAACGATCACTTCAAAATGAACTGGATTTGGGTCCCTAATGTAGTATCTGCCTCTTCATATGGCTAATAGGACAGTCAGGTGGCTCAGTGGATAGAGTGCCAGGGCATGGAGTGAGGAAGACCTGAGTTCCAATGTGACTTCAGGCACTTACTAGCTATGTGGCCCTGGGTAAGTCACTAAACCCAGTTTGCCTCAGTTTCCTCATCTGTCAAATGAACTGGAAAAGGAAACAGCAAACCATTATAGTATCCTTGCCAAGAAATCCCCAAATAGGATCACGAAGAGTCAGGCACGACTGAACAACAACAACACCACAAATAATACGGCTAGGTTGTAATTATTAATAAAATGAGTCAGAAAAGTAAAGGAAATACAAAAAAATATTATTATTGTTGTCTTTTTGCTAGAGCAACATTTGGCTCAGAGTACAAGCTGATAGATATCAGATTGAGTAATACAAGGAAAAGGACAGAGGGAAAGAAAGAAAATGTTTTAAAAATAAATTAATTGCAGCCATATATAGGTCCTTCAGCAAAATTAGAAGCAGCCTGAACCAAGACAGCTCTAAATTAAGAGAGTATATTCAATTGAATGGCTATGCAACCCACAAATGCAATCCAATGGTGAGTCATCGAACACAAAGTATTTTTGGGAAATGAAGGAAAAGAACAAAAGAGCTGCAAGACCCACCATGAATATAAAAGTTTAAACATGTAGATCCACGAGCCAGAGAAGGAGACTAAAAATTCTAAAGCAAGAAAAAGGGAACCTGCAAGGTGAGTGGTTTGGTCGCATCAGTGACGTTATGGTCACCATCACCACCATCACTACCATCATTTATCGGTATTGTTTCAGGTTTCACAAAGGAGCATAAGGACAAGAGCCACATAAAGATTTATGTCTAGAACTGAAAAAAAGATGGTGCCACTATGTTTCCATGTAGAAAATAGTCCATAAATCAGGATGTAGGAAAGAAGGTAAGATGCCTTGCCTGAACAACATCTAGGAGGGGAAAAGTGGAAGAGATAGAGAACTCAGTATCTGTTTCCAAGAAACCTTATAATTATCATTATTAACAATAGCTAGCATTCATGTAGCTCTTTAAGGTTTGCAAAGTGCTTTATGATGCCATCTAAAATCTCTGTGGTCAGGAATTTCTTAATAGAATGTGTGGGCTTACAATTGACTGCTATTCTTGCTTTGGTCAGTTTTTGCTCAGATGACAACTCTGCTTTGGGTACCACATTTCTAGCATGTCACCGTAAGCGTTTGCAGGAGGAAATGTTTGTTTCCTAAGTGAGGCATACTTTGTTTCTCTCCCTTCTTTCAGTTCTCCTTCTGATCCTAATTACTCAAGCAACATAAATAACATACATTCTTGCCTGGAGGGGAAAATAAGTCAAAGTTAGATGTAGAACAGAACTTTATGGAGCTTTCCTTACTTACTCCAAGGTGTATTTTGGTATTCTTGATATCCTGCCTTAAGAGCATCAAGATTCACATGCCTCAGACATGGTTTTTTCCAATCAGTTGCCATCCAGACCCATTCCTATGTATATTGTATCACCATCAGGCCCATTCCTGAATATGTTGTATGCTTGAGCTCTATTATAATAATGATATTTTAGGTTTGTATTTGTTTGTGTAATGTGTTATGGTTATAAACCACTTTCCTATGCACAACCTGCTTTGAGCCACCAAACACTGTAAGGCAGGCAGAGTATTATTAAACCCATTTCACAAATAAGAAGAGTGGGGTTTAGTGACTTGCTTAGGGTCATGCAGAAAGTAAGTGGCAGATCCAGGATCCAAATCCCAGCCTTCCAACACTAAGTTCAAAGTGAGTAATGGCTTTTATGAGTTGGTGTAACGATACTGGGATTTGAAGATCTTCCATGCCCCTTGAACTTGCTGATGTAGCAGGAAGGGGTGGAGCAAGAGAATGCTAGTCTCCACGCGGTGCTGACTGGAAGTGACGGCAGAGGCAGCGGCTGCGGTTGCAGTGTGAACTCCTTCTTCTTTGAGCCGGCCAGAATCTCTGCTAAGGACTCCTGCTGAGGACTGCCTGGGACAAGAACTGCGGTGGGCCAGAGCTGCTGGGAGCAAGCTGCCTCGACATTGAGCAGTTGTGTGCATGAAGAGAGGAGGATCTTTGCCTGAAGTAGCCTGTCCTATTTTGAAGGCTAGAGAATGTGGGTGTTTACTACTTTAACTACATATGCCAACTTCATAACTACTGTGTTGGCTTTGACTTTCTGGTTTTGGGACTCAGTTTTCTGGTATTTAAATGAATGCTCTAGCTATATTTCTTATGTAGAGAGTCTGTTACATTTTGTGATTAATAACCATATCAGCATATTTATAGTTACTGTAGGCATTGTGAATACTGCATTACTGATACAGTTGGTCTTTTTTTGGTTTTCTTTAAAACAAGATGCTTAACAGACCCATAAACTAGTCCTGCAGCAGGACGTTGCCTATATACCTACATATAGCCATATGCATAATTCAATTCAAGCCTAACATGGAGTCTACCCTGTATTTGGTACTTGGTATGCATTCTTCAGTACAGTAAGACAAAGCACAAATATGAATGATACTAAGCAGAATGTGACAAGTACAAAGGAGATGCTTAGACAAAATGATTTGAGAAATTTGAGGTGAGTGAAATTTCATGTCCTGCGTATACCATGCATGCAACCCATATGTGCTCATAATTTAACAAAAGCCCCAAACCAACAACTATTTAAATAAAATGACTTGTGGCTCTTTATCCTGGATGATGACATTTTGACAGCAAGAAAAATGACTCCAAGATAACCAGTTATTGGTTTATGAAAGCCTTGGCTTATGAATCTGGGTACATATCCGTCTCTGCAGTCTGTTCAGTCATGTTCAACTCTTTGTGATCCTATTTGGTGTTTTCTTCTCAAAGATACTGGAGTGGTTTGCCATTTTCTTCTCCAGTTCATTTTACAGATAAGGAAACTGAGGCAAACAGGGTTAAGTGACTTGCTCAGAGTCACATAGCTAGTAAGTGTCTGAGGCTGGATTTGAATTTAGGTCCTGACAAGGGCTCTATCCACTGTAGCACCTAGCTTTATGAAAGTTAGTGCCAATTTCTATGATGCTGGTGATCATTTATCCATACAACTTATGGTGATTATAGGGTTGGGGCGCACTTACTTGCTCATCACCAGAATCAGGGAAATTGATCTGTTGCCAACAATTCTAAAGAAGGCACCAGTCTTTCTCTCCTACTTTTAGATTTCCTTTGAGAGGTTTGTGAAATTAGGAAAGTCTGAACTGGTGTTTAAGTTGGTCCACTGTACTGTTGTGGCAGAATGGTATGTATTAGGAGGAAGGAGAGCCAAACAACACGATGACAGGGCCATATTGCTCTAGGAGGTTGATGTGATTCTGTGGTGTTTGTGTATGTGTGTTGGGCTGTGCTGCAGGTTTCCTGAGGTTTTAGGAAGAGAGACAATGAAAGGACTGGGAAATGATGATGCTTCCCACAGTCAGCAGCATCTGGGTCCTCGACTAACCCTTCTGAGAACTTCCCTATTTTCTCCAATATCCTTGTCAGAATTCATAGAATAATGTCAATAATAACAGATTGTTTAGTTTCCCCATAGGTAATATCATTATGTTAAACCATAAACTACTTGTGCATAGGGATAATTTTGTTCTTTGTACTTGTATCACCAACCTCGAGCCCAGTGACTGGCTTATAGTAGGGGCTTAATAAATGCTTGTTGATTGATTCATGTTCCTATTCTTTCATTAGGGCATGTGGCAGTTTATTCAACCCACTTTGGTTTCATTTTGTGGGATTTAATAACAATAGGATAGTTTTATCTATGTGTTACCCAGGAAAGTGCAGACCCCTTGGGAGAGATTCTACTTACTGGTCTCTGACCCTATATGGGCTGTGGTAATAATGCAGGAACATGATATAAGAAAGTTAGATCATGGAAGGAAACTGCCTGTTTTGAGACTTGACCTCTGGATTTTCTGGTTAACATGGACCTCAAGAGCATCTTTGTAGATTTTTTTTGTCTCTCCCAGTAGAAATAAGGAAGAAAAGTCAAGAAGGCATAAGTAAGATTTGGTCTTCCTCTTTAAGGAACTTAAAATCCAGTAGGAGAGAAAATATATGAACACAAACGACTATAATAGAAATGGGACTGCCATGGAAAGACTTATATGACCTGATGCAGAGGAAAGCAATACATGGAATGACAACAATAAATAGAAAGAAAAAAGATGAGACTAAAGGCTGTGTAACTATAATGCTTAAACTTGATGCTGGAGAAGGGTTGAGAAAATGTGCCTTCCTCCTTTTTTGTCAGAGATCATAGGTGCAGAATATTGCGTATATAATATTGTTGAATATGGTCAATATCTTTTTTTTTTTGCCAAACTGCTCTTTTCTCTCACTTGTTTTCAATCTTTTTTTATTTATTTAAACAAGGGATGGCTCATTGGGCAGGGTAGACAGGGAAAGGATGTGTTCAGAAATGAATGGGATGTAAAACAAGAGACATACATAAAAAATTTTAGAAAAGAATGTGTTAAGTATGGAGTGTTGTCAAATGTTATAAGCGTTTAGGTGAGTGAGGGGTGACTTCCAGCTTTGGAGCTCAAGGAAGGATTCATAGAAGATATATTTTATCTGGGTCTAAAAAGCATGGTTTGTATTTCAGAAGCAGAGATCTGGAGAAGGCATTCCATGGTTAAGGAATGGGATGAACAAAGGTTTGGAGGCAGGATAGCATAGCAAGTGTCTGAGGGATAGCAAAGGATCAAATTTTACTGAGTATGTGAGTGGGCATAGGACAAAATAAAGCTGTGAAAATAGATTTGAAGGGCCTAGAATGTCAAACTAAAAAAAGCATCTGTTACTTTGTGGGCAGCAAGGGGTCACTGATGGTTTTTGAGTGGTGGAGCTATGTATTAGATATGACAATGGAGGATTAGTCTGAGAGCAAGATGGCTCAGAGGGAGGAGAGAATAAAGACAGAGAAATAAAGGAGCTGTTTGCAATAGTTCTAGGAAGAGGAAATGATGAACTGAACTTGAGTGATGGCAATGAGACTGGAAAGGAGGGATATTATGAAGGTGGGATGGGGGATGAGGGAGTGTTGTTGTTCTTGTTTGTCCTTCATTCTCAAAGAGAACAAATGACATCATCTGTTAATGTCTTGACTTGCAAGTGAATTGAATTTAAGTGAGGCAGGGGTAGGCAGTCACCAACCTCACTCTCTCCTCCAGCGTCATCAGAGTCCAGTGCAAAGACATAGATCAAGACAGCTGGTGATGGCCCAGGATGCATTGGGGAGACCTTGGCCATTTTAAGCTGAGAACTTTCTGAGATCTCAATTTGTCTTGATTCAATACCCATTCAGTAATTAAAGGCTAGGTAAGAATTTGGATGAGGGAGTGGAAAGAATCAAGGAGAAGCGAGGTTGTGTGTGTGTGTGTGTGTGTGTGTGTGTGTGTGTGTGTGTGTGTGTGTGTTTGTGGTTTTGGGGAAAGAAGATGGGCTCAATTTTAGACATATTGAGTTTGAGGTGATGTTGGACTATGTGGGTAAGCATGGCCCATCGGCAGTTTTAAAGGCTTGTTGGGAGTTCAGGGGACAGATTGAGCCTTGAGATAGAGATCTGGGAATCCCCTATATAGAGTTTATCATTGCTCTACCAGAGCAGGTGAAATTATGAGGAAGGATCCCCTATGATCATCTGAATCAGCTCCAGAAACCCATCTTGATTTTGGACTGGCTTCAACTGCCTCACAAGCTTTGTGGGAGGAGTGTTGGAGCTGGCATCAGAAAGAGCTGGATTCAAATCCTGTCTTTGAATTGTGAGACGCTGGCCAGCTCCCTCAGCCTGAGACAGTCTCCTCAGTAGTAAAATGGGAATAACACCTGCAATACCTACCTCACAAGGTTGTTTTGAGGATAATGTGAGATCATGTCTATAACGTACTTTGCAAACTTTCAAATAATTTATACATTTTACCTATTTTTTTTTTTCTTTTGAGCTTCAGGAATTATCTTGCCTGCCCTTCTACTTAGGTTGCTTTCCAACTAAGTTCCTAGTGTAAAGAGAGAGTGCTTTCCCAATTCACTCTTACCCTGCTCTCTCTGTGCAATAAACTCTGCTTTTCTTTAGGTTGTCTGTATTGGGAGTTAAAAGATGTGGATTTGATTCTTGCCTCTAACTAGCTGTATGACCTTGAGTCATCATTCACCTTAAACCAATTTTAGACAGTTAGTTTTCTGTAAAATGGGAATTATAACACTGGCATTATGTACCTCATGGGGTGGGTATAAGGAGAATTCTCTGTATAATTTGAAGTACTATATATACCCTTTTTGGGAGGGAGGTCTGGAGCTGTGATTTCATTGCCATAGGGAACTTCCAGAGAGGAAACCCCCTTTTCCAAAGCAGATTAGCAATTGTTCTGTACTTATGTCTTAGAAAGTTGTCTATTAAGTGACATGCCCAAGGTCCCATAGCCAAAGTATACTGGTGGTGGTCATGGAATCCGAGTCTTTCTGACTAGTTCTCTGTCCACTATACTATGTTGCTGCTCATTATGTAAATATGAGTTTAAATGTTATCATTATTGCTAGTAACTATAAAGAAATAGGTTTGAAATAAATTAAAATAGAAACTTATAATTATGGTCACAATAGAAAATTAAAACAGAGAACATAAACTTAGAAGAAATTGTAAAAGTCTTTTGCTATATATAGTCTTGGCTGGTCAATGAAACATAAGTGGTGATGATCCTGCAAGCTATTAGCCTTCTTCTTCTCCTCACTTCATTTTTTGGATGTCTTTTGACCCTTGTTTTTGTCCCAGGCAAACAGTATTTACTAAATTAAATTGACTTTGGGGTCTGGATGCCCTGGATTAGAATCCCAGATCTGCTACCCATGGGACCTTCTACAAGCCATTTCATCCCTAGGCTCAGCCTCACTGGGAGGAGTATTGGCTCTGGAGTAGTAGAACCTGGGTCCAAGTCTCTTCTCTGATATCATGTAATGGACAAATTACTTCATTTCTTTGAACCTTGTTTTCCTCATCTGTAAAGCAAAGGGGTTGGCTGACCTCTGATTCTGGATCTAGGTCTATGATCTTATGATCTATAAAATGAGGGGGTTAAACTAGATAATCTCTGAGGTCCCTTCTACTTCTGAGTCCCACAATTCTGCTTTTTTTAATGAAAATTTTCTGTTTTTTCCTATTACACATAAAAAAATTTTAACATTAAACAATTTTTTTTGAGTTCTAAATTCCCTCCGAACTTCCCCTACTCCTCCTTGAGAAGGTAATCAATTAGATATAGATTATGTATAAACATGCCATAATATATGACATGTGTGCACTTATACAAAACATATTTTCATATTGGTTGGGTGGTTGTTGTCCTTTGTATTCAAAGAGGACCAAAATGACATCACTATGTAGTGATCAATATATAATATGTCTGATTGTTTGTTAGCCAAGTTGCTAACGAAAACACAGAACCCACCCCCTCCACGAAATAAAACAAAACAAGAAAAATTTAAAAAGTTAGAAATAGTATGCCTCCATCTGCATTCAGACTCCATCAGTTCTTTCTTTGGAGGTGGATAGCATTTTTCAAAATAAGTCCTTTAGAGTTGTTTTAGATCATTGTGTTGATGAGAATAGCTAAGCCATTCATAGTTAATCACTGTACAATATTGTTTTTACAATGTACAATGTTCTGGTTCTGCTCATTTCACTTTGCATCAGTTCATATAAGTCTTTCCAGCTTTTTATGAAAGCACAAGCCCCACAGTGCCTATCTATGGTTTTAAGCTAGTATCTTGATTCTGTCACAACCATGGTAAATGCTAGTGTCCTTGGATCCTGTCTCTATCACTTCTGGTCCTGGAACAGCCTGCAGAAGATTAGCACCTTTTCTGATTCAGAACTCTTAGCTCTTGCTACAACTACCCTCTTGGTTCCTATTTTCTTCCTGAGGAATGCCCTTAGTGCTTAGTTTATTGGCAGAGCAGTGATGACTATCAAATCATGCAATAAATGACAGGAAGCAAACTTGGATGGCCACCTTTGTTGCTCCACCAGGTTTTCATTGACAATTTACTCAGGTGCCAGGGGAATTTCTTGCATTTTGTTATCACTATAATTCACAATAGAAGAATCTTGGCCGACTTTGTTTAGTATTTTACATTTTGTAAAACACTTTATGTAGATAATCTCATTTGATCTGTACAGCAGCTCTTTGAAGTAGGTGCTGTTATTATTCCCATTTTACAGATGAGGAAACAAACTCAGATAAAGCGACTTGCTTGTAGTCACACAGTGTTTGTCATAAGGTTTGAACTTGGGTCTTCTTGATTGCAAGTCCTATGCTCTATACACTGCATAGTACTCTCCCTCAGTAGAAGAAGACTTTCGGTTTACAATAATCTTGTTGTTGTTGTTGCTTAGTCATTTTCAGTCATGTCCAACTCTTTGTGACCCTTTTATGACCAAAGATACTGGAATGGTTTGCTATTTACATCTCTAGATAATTTTACAGTTGAGGAAACTGAGGCAAACAGGGTTACGTGACTTACCCAGGGTCACACAGCTAGTAAGAGTCTAAGGCTGGATTTTGAATTCTGAAAGATGAGTCTTCTGATTCCAGCTCCAGCACTCTATCCATTGTACAACCTAGTGGCCTCAGTTTAAAATAATAATTTATATATGCATAGTTATATGATAAAATAATTATATATGATTTATCACACAAAATCTCAGTTCACAATAATAATAATGAATAATTTCCACCAGTAGCAAGAGAATAAATGTTCCTTTGTGTTTCTTGACAATCTTACAAGGAAGAGAATGAGAACTATTAAATTGCAAGTATGCATGGTTTAGATAACCAGCTAATTTTAGAGACTGTAGTTTGACTTCAGGCAAATTGTTTCATCTCTCTGGGCCTCAGTTTCCTAACTTGTATAATAAATGAAATAGACCAAATGATTACTCAAGTCCCTTTTTAGCTTTCTATCTTCCTAGATTCTATGACTTGAGGCAAAGGGTACATAAAAAGATTACTGAAGCTATCTATCTCATTAGGACCTTCTGTTGTTCAGAAAGTAAATTTGGTTTGGAGAAGGGCAAAGGGTCTACTATAAAAAATGAGACCCAAGAGTAGCGGGAAGGGAAGCACAGGGAAGATGGGAGTTTGAAAAAAGTTCTGGAAGCCCAAAGGCTAAGAATACCAGAGTAATTTGAAAATAAAAGGAAGATTTTAAGACACATGTAGCTGCAGGAAGGCTTGACCAAAGAATAGAAACCTAAGAAATCA
The DNA here is from genome assembly GCA_028627135.1 of Pseudochirops cupreus. NCBI lineage: Eukaryota > Metazoa > Chordata > Mammalia > Diprotodontia > Pseudocheiridae > Pseudochirops > Pseudochirops cupreus. The sequence continues at coordinate 323,397,480 of CM053580.1, read as the reverse complement.
TTGGAAATGGAAAAGATGGTACTGAAGAGGATAGAGATGTTATCCATCCAGGAATGCTGGCATGCAGTAAGGGATGCCAAAAAGCCAAGAGGAATAATGCTCTGGATGGCGTTTAGGTACTTAGGCCATTGGAGTAAGACATAATTCTCTGATGGCCTTCAGGAAGAGATAAGAGCTGGGCTAAGAGACCAAAAGAAGACCAGGTGAAGCCTCAGTGGTGGGTGATGGCTTAGGTAAGCACTCTGCTTCTAACTGATGAGAGGAGGCAAGAGAGATCAGAGATGGTGGAGCATAGTAATTAGACAAGAGGTACAGAGTCCAAAAGCAAAGGATAAATGAGAAAAATCATGAATATCTGGCCATTCTCTATATAAACCTGCAAGTCTGGATGAAATTTATCTTCATCTGTTTCAGATATTCCTCCCCTTCGATGAAACCTGAAACATTTTCGTAAAACCCTTTGTTTGGCTGGGGATTATTTCAGTGAAATGAAGCTTAGGGGAGAAAGCCAGACTTTTGAATAAGTTGATAACTCCTGGTAGAGAAAGCTGCCTGGATGGTAGTTTTCCCATCCACGATGGAACAAAAGAGTTTCTATTTCTGGGCTGAATTTCTGTGAAAGAATGCAGATTCAGTGCAACTACAGAGTCACAAGATTAACAAGGTCTATTGTTCACTGGTGGCTTGGGGAACAGCTCCCATTACTTTATAGTCATGCCCAGTATACTTACTGATGCCTTCTTGAATCTTGAGCTTGGATCAAAGGCATGGAAGCAAATGTACATGTTGTTCTCTATTCCTCTCTGTCCTGTGAAGGGGAAGTCAGCTGTCATGACCAAATGCAAGGGTACCCTTGTGGCTGCTCCAGGGTGAGCACTGAGCTGACTACATAGTCCTGAAAAGAGGTGTGGCCAAAACATATGAATGTGGGGGAAGAGGAGAGCCTGTAGCTGTGCAGCTGTGGCTGGATTTTCCCATTCCAGCTGTGGTTGCTAGTATGCCTTCTGGAAAAGGGCAACTCCTTGGTACAGCCTGCCCTTGCCAAGACAGATGAGAGAAGACAAGTTCTCCAGAGCTGTCTTCCCTCACCCCTTCAAGAAATACTTATTGATTGCTACTCATGTTTTCCTTGTTTGTAGTATTTGTTTTATTATTCAGCTTAGCTTCTCTTTGCATGAAGCCCACATACAATTCTCTAGAGGAAAGGAGCTCCCCTCTCCCCCACCCCCCTGTCACTTACTTGGTTCTCAGAAGGTGACTGTAGCTGTCATGATAAGGATATGAATTGCAGTGGACAGCAGATGAAAGATTTAAATCAAAAGGGACTCTGTGAACAATTGTGATCTCAGCTGTCTGGGATGGGGTGTCTTTGCCATGATCTACTACTGCATTGTAAATATGGCCATTGCATGCATTCAAGGACTACACTGGGGAGATTCTGCTGGTTTTGAGCATGATGTACTTTGTTGGTTTGTGCTGTTGGATAAGGATGCATTCATCGACATGCCATCTCTGTGTGTGTATAAATGTACGTGTGCATTTGATTGATTGGAAGGGTGAGGGTGCCAGGGAAGGAGTAACAGGCTCTGTGTGCTTGGAAACAGGGCACCCTGACTATGAGAAAAGAAAGTATTTTAAATGAAGCTTTGTAAAACACAATAATATTTTCTGTCTGACCATGTGCCTCATTGCTTAGTTTTTGTCACTGTGGTCAAATGTCAACTCTTACTGCTTTGCTAGCTAATAACATCTCTGTCTCAGGAATCAATTTCCAGATAGACTAGGGACAAAGAAATATTAGAGATATCCATTTGGGTCATTAATGCTAGTGGTAGTGCACAAAGGCAGGCTCCTGTTGTAGTAAAAAGAGCAAAATAAAATGACTATTTCCTAGATGGAGAATGAGATATTGACTAAAAACACCCCATTTGCCCCCCAAATGACCCCCACCCAACCAATTGGTTATCCTCAAGGCTTTACATACATATCACATTTGTTTCTTTTTGAGACTAACTCTTCCCAAATCACCCAGGCTACAGCAAATCATTCACTAATGATCTCACTATTGATTGGCAGAGAATCTTTGACATGTTCCATGTCCAGTCTGGGCTGATTTGCCCCTCCCTAGGTAGACTGGTGACCTAATACTCCTAGGGATTTGCCAAAATGGCACAAGACTTTGTGTAACAACCAAATGGCTACTAAAGCTCGGAACTCTCTAGCTTGGGATCTGAAAGCCTTAGCCTCCTTTGAGGCAGAGATTCCAGGCATACACAACAATGCCTGATACATATACATGTTATAAAGTGGGAAAGTTTTAAAAAACGGAATCCTTTTTTCTCCCCAAATAATTTTTTCTCAGTAGTTACTTTTTCTCTTGTTTTAGAATGATTCTGAAGTGGAAGTGGTTAACCATTACAACTGGAAACAGTGATTTTCCTTTTGTGTAGGGTCATAAAAACAAAACTCATGTAAAAATTGGATTTTTTTTAAAGAAAGAAACAAAGACTGTGCCATCGTGTTTCTATATGGTTTGGATGAACATGCTGAGTTACTTTCCATCAATTTCTAGAATTTGGAGAAACTTGATCGAGTCTCTAAACCATTTTATTTATTTACACCTGCAAAAAAGGTGCTTTAATATAGAGTATATGACAAGAAATTTCTCATGAAAGTTGCCTGAACCAAGTGGACAAATGATTATAAATCTCTATCAAATTACGCTTCTCTCCTTTGGACTGACCAAAGGCCATCTCTCTATTAACCCAGCTTTCCTTTGGTGCCTTCCAAGCTTCAAAGGGATATCTTTCCTCAACCTGCTGGCTGGGAGTCATTAATCTTCAGTAGCTTTCTTCTGTGTTCTCCTGTAACTAACCAAGTCCTCATCTTGTCATAGCCTTTAGGCGTGGCGATTTCTCATGCTGGGGGTTCTCAGAGGGAATGAGGTTTTAAATTCCACAGTGCGGTGGGGCTCGTCTTTATGCTCTGAAAATGAAGAGCCCAGTGAAACAGCTCCAGCTCGTGAGGATGAAGGCATTTTTCTTCTTGTTCAGGCTATGTGAGTAGTAATGTTTTCTATAGCGAAGCTATAACAGCAAATCAGCACTCTACTGCCTGGGATTTAATTCTCAGCATCAGTGCTGATTTAAGGCCGGAAGGCCTTGTAGTCTAACTCTGTCATTCTACAGATGAGGAAGCTAAGATCCAGGGAGATTCAGTGACTTTCCCAGGGTCACACAGGTAGTAAGCATCAGAGTCAGAATCTGACCTCAAGTCTTCTGACTCTAGAATCAGATCTCTTTCTACTGTGCCTTAGTACCTCCCTTGGATTTTTCATACATCCTCTCTGTCTCTTTGTTTCTCTCCATTAAATCACAGGATCTTAGCCCTGTGCACTACTGGCAGGCATTTTACTGGTGTTTGGGTTCTGAGAGTTAGGGATAGGGAGTATATTATTAGGTGCAGACAGACTCTCTAGAGTAGACACAGAATCAAGAAGTGGGCAAGTCAAAATGCTGGCCATGGAGTCAGAGCACTGGGGTTCATATCTTGCCTCTGACATTACCTGTGTGACCTTGGGCAAGTCATTTCTCCTTAATAACTCAAGGTTTGTTGTTTTTCAGATGAAGAAATTGGACTAGAGTCTCTGAGGTCTCTTGAAGCTCTTGATCTTATTCTTGAGTCATGTGGGTCATACAGAGCTTTCACAGATATTCTTGGATGCTTTTGGCCAACCATCTACACATTGGTTCTCAACCTGTGGGTTGCAACCCCTTTGGGGGTCAAACGACCCTTTCACAGGAGTCACCCAAGACCATTGGAAAACACACATTTCCGATGGTCTTAGGAACTGAGACACCGCTCCTCTATCCATCTCCAGGTGGGTCTGCCCACATGCAGATACGCCCACATATGAATATTAAAGGGTCGCAGCATCAGGAAGGTTGAGAACCACTGATCTAGGAGCTTTGGGGGTCTGCTTCCATTTGTGAGTGTCTCTTGTATCATTCTGTGATAGAGCTACCTACTTGGTTGCTGAGCCCAATGAACTGATGACTTTGGATGCACAATAGGGGTGACCCACACCTTAGTGTCTCTCTTCCTTTGGAGTCATATCTTTAGAGTCAGAGGAGAAGTGGGGAGAATGCTTGCCTCTAGCTCCTGGGCACACATCCTGCCTTGGCAAGCCTGAGCCTGGATTAGGCTACTCTGCTTTGGTAATTTTCCTTTCTTTGACTAGGTGGCTTTGTAAGTTCAAGGGGTCCAGAAATCTGTGAGCTCAGGGCAGCTAGGTAGTGCAGTGAATAGAGCACCAGCCCTGAAATCAGGGGACCTGAGTTCAAATGTGACCTCCGACACTTGATGCACTTACTAGCTATGTGATCTTGGTCAAGTCACTTAACCCCAACTTCCCCCTTCAAAAAAAATCCACAAGCACAGTAAGGGCAGGGTTCACTGGATTGGGTGGCAACTGATGCGGCTGTCAGGAGAAGGCTTCTTTTTCAGAGGGAGCAGCCAAGAAAGGAGATTGACTCATGTTTGGCTATTTTACTGTGTCCAGCTGAGGTGACATGCAAATTGCCTGATGAGCAGTAATGTGAAACTGCTTTAAACACTTGGTCATGCAGGCACAGATGAGTAGGGAGGTAGGTAGATAGATTGATCGATAGATAGAACTTACATTAAGTGCTTACCATATGCCAAGCACTGTGCTAAATGTTAGGGGATACAAATTCAAGCAAATTTAATGGTCTCCGCCCTCAAGGAACTTGCATTTTAATGAAGAAAGATAAGACATAAAGGGGAACAGGAAAAAGGGATAGGGGATAGGATACCTGTGTGGGGGACAAGGTTGCTGGGGAGGAGACAGACTCAACTCGAAAGCAGGGAGTGGAACTCAGAGGAAAGTGAGCATTGCTTGGCAATTTATGAAATGGTGGTTTGATAAGGTTTAAATGTTAAACTACCAACTCATTATAACAGAGTTATGTCAATTTACTTAATTCTGTTCTAATTGTTCTTTTAATACACACACACAGGCACCCTTTATGCTTAGCATTTCTTTTTGTGAGTAGGAATAAATTACTTGCCCCCTGCCTAAGCCATCATGTACGTTCCCCTTTTGGGGACTTTCTATACTTGGTGAGGTCTAATTAGCATGGTGCCTAGGACACTGGGGTGGAGGCTGATAAGGAACCAGAACCCGAAAAGGAAGCCCACTCTTATTAGAAGCCAGGCTACTCAGAACTGAACCCAGTCCAACCTCATATCTGAGTACTTCTGAGCTCTGCAAAACTCCCCAAGTTTTTCTGACTTGCTGACTATGGCGGTATGTGTAGGAAAACTCTCCTCTTTAAAATTCCTCTTTCAATTTGCTTTTTTTCTGAGATGAAATTTAAGGTGACTTCCCTGCTTGCCTAGAGGCCCAGCATTTATTTGGTCATTGGGATTAAGCAGGATACAATTCTTCTCTGTTACTGTTACTGGCAGGAAGGGAAGATGCTGAGTCAGATGTTGGGAACAGCTGGTTTCCAGGCACCCTGCTGTCTCTTGTCTACCCTCCCAAGGCTGTGCACTAAGTTCATCCTGGTGTGGGTCAGGAAGACTGTTCTGAAGCTATGGTCTAACACCTCCCTCCTGGAGTCTTTTTGTCTGCACGGTTCCCTTACACTGGGAAGTGGAATCCTATTAGCAGGTGGAATGCCATCAGTTCAAACAAATAAATAATAAATTAATAAGCAAACCCTCAAGTCTGCCAAGCTGCCTAAGTAAAGTCCTACAGAAATCCACTTTCGTGCCCTGTGATTACCCCGTGAGTCCCTTTTTTGGGACACAGCCATTCTTGAAGAAGCTCCAACTTTTCATGATCCTCTTTCAACTTCTTACCTGAGTTCTACAGAAAGGTACACTAACATGACCACATCTTGACAGCTTCTGACAGTTATCTTTGCTCATAGCCTCAGCTAGAGGACACAGTTCAAAACAAAAACATTTATTGAGATAGCATAAGATAAGTAGCAATAAAACATTTCTCCCACAAATGTGGAAGCTCCCTTTCCCATAAACGCCCATGTTGTTAGCATATAGTTTTAAACAATTTAAATTTTAATAATTTTAAAACGCTTAAATAAATATTTTAAATAATTTTTAATGTAGAATTTTGTTTTACATTTATACATAAAAAGACATGAGGGGAGGAGCAAATGTAGGGAACAAACACGGTCAAGATTTTGTGCTGTGTGACTACTGTTGTCTTCTGGTGAAGCCATCATATTGGACTTGCTTCTCACTGGTGTTTAGTTATGTGTAATCTCTGTCTCAGCTGGACATTTGCTCATTGCTCCCTGCTGGTCTCACATGACCATTGCTCAGTATTGCTTCACTGGTTCTTGATTGTGGAGACTCATGAAGCTTGAGGTTGTGACCTCTTCTGCTTAGGAGGAGGAGGCTCTACTCTTGTAGGTTAAAGCAGAGAGGTTTTTTGCTATAATTTATCTGGAAGGGCCAAAATTTGAACACAATAAATCATTAAACTAGGTTCCAAACCTTGGTTTGAATAGGTTATTTCCTCTCTAGATTCTTCATCCCAGGGGCTCAGTTCTTTGGAACACAGAATAAAGCCAATCTTATTTCCTGGTCACTAAGGGCAGTGTCTCTGTCAGGAGTCCTCGTCTAACTTAGAGTGAGAAAGTACATGTAATTGTTTGCCATGTTTCCCGTTGTTAAACTACTCCCAGTCAAGTTTCTGCTTAGAGGGTAGGCTTCCAGCAAACCACCAAAGGTTCTTTGGGTTTGAGTCCACACCCACATGGTACCTTTTTCTCAACTTCAAAGCTCTTTTGCTCTCCGTGCAAATGAGTGGGAAGGGGAAAAGCATAGAAACAACCTGCTAAATCTAGGGGGCTCATGGCTCCCCCCTAGAAGTCCATCAATGACCATCTCTTACACAGGCAAAACAGTCACAGAGAAGATGCAACTGGGAAAGGAATCAGCTGGAAAAGAAATAACAAACAGTGAAACAGTCATTTAGGAGGGCAAAATGTTTGTTTCACTGATAAAACATGGCTCATGAAGGAAAATAACTCAGAATAAGGTAGGGAGCGAATGGATGTTGTTGCTATGGGAACATGGTTGGTAAAAGCACGAAATATGTAAATACTGTAATTTGGTATTTTAATGTGCTTCCTTTCCATGAAGAAAATTCCCTGACAACCGAAATGAACAACTGAATCCTAGGCTGCAAATAGCAGTGAGGGATGATTGACAGGTGCTGGACAAGCAGGTTTTGAATTACCCCCAAAGGGCAAATTTGACTTTATTCAGAGACATACAATTAAATGCAGAGGGTTCTGGTTTTATGGAATGGTTGAGTATAGCTACTTACTTCTCCATATATTTCCAGAAGGTTTTCTTTAGCCCAAGTTTTGATAACTTGGGGTGAGCTAGTGATCCTGATACCAATAATGAGCCACAATTAGGAATAATTACAATTCCATTATTAGTTATTCTCTTCAACATAATAGGTTAGTGATACTCTTATTATTTGGGGAATACAGATAATCACACATTAGAAATCATTACCATTGAAGAATGATGATAATGATGATGATGAATTGCTGTTATTGCTCAAATAATTAATCTATGGTAATCACTTGGGTAGCTTAGATGGCATACTAAATGTTAATATCAATCTATATTTTAATAATCACCACAATAAGTTATTAGCAGTATAATAAATCAACAATAAACACTTCCACAGACATTGCTATTCAGATTGCTTGATTGTAATTAGTTTGCCCAAGAGTAGGTCCAGATGATCATTTCCATTTTATAAATGGAAAAATAATGTATCCAGGAGTCACATGATATATACTCGTGAATAACAACAATGACAACAAAGGAGCCAGTGGCATAGTTGAGAGTCCCAATTTGAGTCACAGCTTGGCTTCTCAGTTTTTTGTCTAGGACCTGTTGTGAATTTCCATTTCTTTTCATGGGCCTTTCCCACACAAAAAGATTGCTCCAGTGACAGGATTGTGAGCTTAGGTTAAAGTAGAAAGAGAAGTCAACCAGTCAACAAGCATCTAATAAGTACTTATCATGTGCCAGGACCTGGGCATATAAATACAAAAGTACAGGCTCTTCTCTCAGGGAACTCACATCTCACTAGAGGCAAATAATAGATTCACAGATAAATAAATTTGGGATCCGGAAAAAAATTGATTAATAGAGAAGAAAATGTCTACTAGTTGACTTGTCGTTAAAAAACCCAACATGCTATTGTATATTGGTACCATGGACAGCAGGCTTTTAATGTTTGACCTGGGCAAACTCTTGGTCCATGTCCACTCCTCCACTGGTCCTCTTTGAAAACAAAGACCCCCCCCCCCCCAAAAAAAAAGCTTTTTGCCTTTAGTTTGAAACTATAGGTCTCTACTGTCTGCCTCCTCCCACTAGTCATGGCTATTGTCACTCACTTTCTTACTGGGGTTCTTTCTCTTAGCTTTCTATAGAAGAAAGAGGTTTCCACTTGTCTGTGACTTAAGTCACAAAGTTTTGAAACTTGGACAACTCTCTAAGACTGTAAGTTATATACAGGTTGAGACTTGCATCCTGCTTAGGGGAAGGAATTCCAGGCTCTAGGAAATTGTAGAGTCTGCTAATAACTATAAGGAAGCATACAGGAATTTAAAGTCATAAATAAAGGGATAAAGTTACAAGCTGATGCCATATCTTAATGGAGAGTGGGCTTGAACTTTTTATGTTTTACTCTTTTAATTGAACCCCCTCCTTACTATTCTTTACAATGAGCTTAAAAAACCAAATGAAATAAAACAAAAATGAGCTTTTAGTCATAAAAATCATTTTTCCCTTTATTTTGAAGCAATGCAATGCAATAGAATCAGCAGCTATATGGAGTAAGGAGCATTTTAATTATAATTCAAGACAGGATTTTTTTTACTTTTGTACTGGACAAAAAAATGTATAATTTTTAAATTCATATTTTTCTGCAAAGTACAAAAATTGCAATGCATTGTTAATTACAGTATTTTCCTGTTATCCAGCTATTTTGGTGGTTAGGTACAGTTATTGTGAATATATATACAAAGATATGATTAGAAGAAAATATTAGATAGGTTATTGAGAGTTCCTAACCTTTTCAAAGCATGAGAATAGCTTTTAATATAAAAAATGTTGTAGACCTGTAGTATTATAATTGTATTATGAATATGCATTGATCTAGAAAATAAATGGTGTGAAAACCTACTATGAATTCAATGGTTTTCATGAATTCACATTTTCTTAATCATGACAGCATCCATATACTTTTTAGTTATAGAATCATAGTTTTAGGACTGGAAGGGACCAGTCCCCTCATTTTATGGATGAAGAATCTGAGGCCTTCAGAGGTTAAAAGGCTTTTCCCAGGTCCTGCTGCTCTAAGTAGCTGGGCTGGCATTTGAATAAAAGGACTCAGACCCCAAGTTTGGTGTCTTTTTATCATACCACCTTCTGGCTTATGTGAGAGGTGTAGTGGCAGGGCTGAAAGGTTTCTCACACTGTCTAGAACCTCCTTCCTCAATCTTATTTCTGGATCAAGGGTTCTTGGTTTGTGGAAATATGTCCCTTAAATTCAGATCAATGAATATTTATTAGATGCCTACTGTGATTACAAGAGAGAGAAGGAGGAAGAGAGGGGGTGGAGAGAGAGAGACAGAGAGAGAAAGAGAGAAAGAGAGAGAGAGAGAGAGAGAGAGAGAGAGAGGGAGAAGTCTCAATAGAGACATTATCCTTGATCTTTTGCAGTTTTAATCTAGTTAGGAAGGGGTAAGATAACCTACTATCCTGCTGTGAGCTTCAGGCCACACTATAGGATCTCCTCTGTTATCCCTTTCCGGCTCCATAAAAGCTAGCATTTATATAGCACTTCAAGATTTGCAAAGAACTTTATTTATGTTATTTCACTGATCCCCACATTAGCTCTATGAGGTAGGCACACTTATCATTCACATTTTACAGATGAGAAAATGAGGCAGATAGTTTAAATGACTTGCCTAGGGTCACATAGCTAGCAAGTGTCTGTGGAAGGAACTGAACTCGTCTACCTGATTCCAAGTCCAGCACTCTGTCCTCTGTGCTGCCTAGTAGCCCTATTCCTCCCATCCTTCCAAGGTTAGGATGGCTCCAGGCCCCTGGAAGGGTTATCCCATCCATTCCTTTGCTCTGCTTGGTTTTCCTGAAACAATTTCCCACCGAGTTGTGAAGGCTGTTGGATAAAGTTTGACTTTTCCACCTGTTTCCTCTGGCCAGCACCTAGTTAACTATGTTTCGAGCTCTTTGAAGGCAGGGACTGTTCTTTTTGTGTTTGTGTATCCCCTTGGCCTAGCGCAGTAGTTTGCACAGATTAGATGCTTAATAAATGTTTGTTGTTTTGCTTTTGGTTCTAAGCTTTATGAATGGTCAGAGATCTGACACTGGAGGGGACCTTAGGGCTTACATCCCCGATTGGAGCCGGATCTAAAACACTTGATCAAGGCTATTGTTAAATTTTCAGTGTGAACATTTATACCTCAGAAATCAGTATACGCTACACATCATAACTCAATTTATTGTTTTTTGATTACTGGACTTAAGACATTTTTCAGATTAAGCTTAAAAATGTATGCACATTCCCCCTGCTTCTGCTCCCTGCCCCCAAGAACCTGGTTGTTAAATATTTACCAGCGCACCCTTGTATTACTTTATAAGCATTGCTTGACCTGAGCAGTTGCATAGAAGTCTCAAGGAATGACGTCATCACCAGACTGGAGGTATGGTGACTGTAAGGTAATAATTAGTGATGATGATGATGATGATACTAATAATAACAAATGGTATTTATTAAGGTTTAAGGTTTCTGAAGTGTTTTCCATCTATTATCTCATTTAAGCCTCACATTCCCTGCCCCCATTACAACCTCTTTGTTTTACAAATGAAAAAAAAAGAGACCCATAGATGTCAAGGGACTTGCCCAGGGTCATACTTGTAACAGGTGTCAGAAGCAGTATCTGAACCCTGGCCTTCTGTCCCCTGGTTTCCTTGATCTTGCCACTGTTTCGCGTCCAGTCAACAAATACCACTTGCATCCCCAGGATTCTTTGATGCCATTCCTGGATCCACCTCTCAGCCCAGTGCCACAAATGGTCCTTCCCAAGGATGGAAATTCAGCTTGTAATTTTGTTGAATCCATTGATCTCTTTCAGATGGATATTCACTCCCCTGAAGCAGATCAAAGATCTTCCTCACCTCCTTTTATGTGATTCTTTCCTGTGCCTTTATGAGTCTTCTGCTGAGGTTTCACCCATTGAATTGGAGACCTTTCTCTGGAACTTTGAATACCTCAAGGGGACCAGTGTGATGCACAGACTGTCCATCAATTGGTTTTCTCTTTAATGCTACAGGACTAATTTACGTCCTCTAACAGTCATCTGTGTCCTTGATGTCTTTGAAAATGAAATGGAGGGGGCAGCTAGATGGCACAGCAAATAGAGGACCTGCCCTGGAGTCAGGAGGAACTGAGTTCAAATCTGGCCTTAGACACTTAACACTTAGTAGCCTGTGCAACCCTGGGCAAGTCACTTAACCCCAACTGCCCTACTTTCCCCCCTCCAAAAGAAAAAACAGAAAATGAAAAGGAGGATGGAGTTTCATAGGCAGGTTGGTGACTGTACAGTGGATAGAGTCCTAAACCTCAAACCAGGAAAACCTGAGTTCAAATCTAGCCTCAGATGCTTGTTAAATGCGGAACCCTGGGCAAATCACTTAACTTTTTTCTGTTTCCTCAACTATATAAAATGGGAATCATATAGTAGCACCTACCTATCAGTGTGGTTGTGAGGATCAAATGTTTGTAACTTATTTAGCACAATGCCTGGCACATAGTAGGTGTGATATAAATGTTAGCTATTATTATTATGTGACAGTCTGGATCTGAAACCAGGTCCTTTGATAGTGAGCCAGTATTTTCCACACTGTACCACTGTGCCCCTCCTCCCCTTCCTATCATATGAAACCCAAATGTATTGGAATTGTGTTGGCCATTTGCTGCAGTGGACTGAATCTTGGGTTGGGATTTAGGTGATCTGTGGTCTGGGCCTTGGTTTCCTCATTCATAAAATTAGAAGGCTTGCTACTTATGTCCAAAGTGCCTGCATGTCTAGCAGAGAAAGTGAAGGACCATGAGGAATGCCTCATCAGGTTTGCAGGGACATTGAAGTGTTTCTAAAACCCCCTGAACAAACCAAAAACCAAATAAATACCCCCAGAAGGAAGCCTTCAGTGTGAATACCATGGCAGAAAGTATCTGTAGGGCAAGAGAGGAATTTTGGTCTGTGTTAGGAGGTTGGAGGGTAGAAGAAAATTACATAGAGAAAGGAGGGCAGAAAAAGCTCACTGAACATTTGGAGTTAAGAAACAAATGTTTCTGAAGAGGAGGGAGCTGGATGCTTTGAGGAGGAAACAGCTGTTTGTCCTGCAAGGAATGATGATGTAGATGAACAGGTGCTGTCAGGTGGGAGATCATCCAGTAAGAGTTAGAGGAAGAAAAAGAGTACTGATGGCTGGTGACTCTCTGCTGATGGGAACTGAGGCAGCTATTTTTTGACCTGACACCAAAAATGGAAAGGGTGGTTATCTTCCTGGAATATGTATCCAGGACATAACAAATCCTCCCCACATTTATCAGAACAGATAACTCCTGCTCATTTCTGATTATTCACATGTACACAAAGGATCCTGCCAGAAGAAATGTAAAAAATATAGCCAAAGATAACAAAGTCTTGGATAAGAAAGTGGAGACCATCAGGTCACAGGTTGTATTTTTTCTCACTGTTGCATATTGAAGGCAAAGGATACAGAAGGGAAAATTTCATTCGAGAAGTGAACAACTGGCTAAGAAAGTGGTATCTGAAAATAGAAATTAGATTTCTCAAAAATGATTTTAAATATAGGAATGACAAAATCCTGGCCAGGGATGGAGTACATCTAACAAAAGTAATTATCTCACAAATCCAATCAAAGGAGATATAACCTAAAAAGGGAGGTTCAAGACTATACACACATGTATATGTATATATTTCTCTCTATATACATACATGAATATATGTATGTACATGTATATACCATGTACACATACATATGCATTAACACAGTGTATATACATACATACATTTGTAATACCCATCTCTGTACCATAGAAAGAAGTTATAAGGTGGGCAGATGAATTAGCTGTTGAGAAACATAGTTCATGTTGAGGGACCTCATAGGAAGAAAATGGAAGAAAGCAAGAATAAAGCACATTACCTTAGATATCTATTTAGAAATGCATGGAGATTTGACAACAAGAAAGAAGAAGGAGCAGTTTTAACTCAAGTATGAAAATTTGACTTTATAGGTTCCATTAAAGCTTGGTGGATGAGATCCTTGCCTGGAAAGTATATATGGAAGTTATACCTTATTTATAAGAAATGGGTAGTTGAATAGCATTAGAATCTAAGAAAATATACTTACTCATGTGATACAATTCAGAAAGCTAAGGAGGGAGCATAGTTCAGAATATTTGAGTGAAGATTAATGAGAGGGCAAACAATTTTTTCCTTGGAATATAACACAGAATACCTGGATTAAAAAAAGGAATAGATGAAGAATTCAGGAAACAGATCAACAAGGACATCAAGGCATGATATAGTAATGACAGAGTACTTCAATTATGCAGATATCTGTTGGAACTCTTTGCCAAAGGTTAGGCAGCTAATAACTTCTTAACTTGTTTCAATGACAAGTTCATCTTAAAACTCATTAAAAATCATCCTTATTTACTTTTTGACTCAATCTTTAAAGGAAGGATTTCCCTTCTTGCCAAGGCCAACTTCTCTAACTGTGCCCTTAATAACAACTCTTCCCATTTCTTCTTTAATTTCCACATTAGTCATGTTGTGAAAGAAAACACAGGAAAAAACCCAAGAAAAAGAAAGAAAATTTTGAAAAAGTGTACTTCAATCTACATTCACTCCATCAGTTCTTTTTCTGGAGATGGATGGCATTTTTCATCATAAATCCTTTGAAATTGTCTTAGACCATTGTATTGCTGAGAATAGCTAAGTCATTCACAGTTGATCATTGTTACAATATTGCTGTTACTGTGTATAATGTTCTCCTGGTTCTGCTCATTTCATTTTGCATCCACAAAGTCTTTCCAGGCTTTTTTGAGGGTATTCTGATTGTCAGTACTCATCTTCTTGACCTATCTGCATCATTTGACACTGTTGACTACTCTATCCTCCTGAATATTCTCTTCCCTCTGGGTTTTTCCGACACTGTTCTTTCTTTGTTCTCCTACCTGTCTGACTGATCTTTCTTAGTTTTCTCTGCTATTTGTATTATTATCCATGTTCTGACCCCAGAGAGCAGATGTACCCCCAAATCCTATACTGAGACATCTTCTCTCTTTACGCTTTTTCTTTTGGTGATCTCATCAGCTCCCATCAGTTCAATTATCATGCCTATAGAAATGAATCCTCTGTTTATATATCCAACCCTCATTTCCCTCTTGAGCACCACCATGTTATGAACTACCTATTAAACATTTCAAACTAGATTTCTGTAGGCATGTCAAACTCAATGTCTCAAACAGAATGCATTATTCCTCCCCCTCCCACTCCCTAGCCCTACTTACTCCTCTTCTGAGCAACCTTCTTTATTTTAAGGATACTTCTAAACTTCTAGTCACTCAGAATAGTGATTAATGGTTCTATCTCACCTTGAAAGATGTTTTCTAGTGTAGTGCTCCAGGAATATGTGCTGTTTACATTTTTTTTATCATTGACTTGGATAGAGGCATCCTTATAAAATTTGCAAATGATACAAAATTAGGTAAGGATAGCTAAAATGGTGAATGATAGAATCAGGATCCAAAACAATCTTGACCCTTTGAACACTGGGTAAGAGCTAAAAAGATAAAACTCAATAGTGGGTTCAAGAAATCAACTTTGCTCATAATACAAGATAGGAAATGGAATGGCAAGGCAGTAGTTTCTTTGAAAAAGATTTCAAGGCTTTAGGAATCTGCAATCTTGATAGAAGTCAACAGCATGATATGGCAGCTAAAAAAGCTAATGTGATTAGACTTCAGAGGCATAGTTTCCAGGAGTAAAGAAGTGATTGGTTGTTCAGTTGTGTCCAACTCTTTATGATCCCATTTGGAGTTTTCTTGGCAAAGAAACTGGAGTGGTTTGCCAATTCCTTTTCCAGTTGAGGAAACTAAGGCAAACAGGGTAAAGTGATTTGTCCAGGGTCACACAGCTAGTAAGTGTCTGAGGCCAGATTTGAATTCAGAAAGATGAAGTCAGAAGACTTCAGGCCTAGTAATTCTATCCAGTGGGCCACCTAACTTCATTGGCCAGTTCCTCCCGGTGCCTCTATTTTGGGGAGGGGCCCAGGCTAGGCAGCCTTCATTCCCTTCCCAGCAATGCTTCCGACTCTTTAGACTTCAACACCATGCTCCAGCTCAGGAACCTAATTCTCCTCCCCACCTTTTTCTTCTTTCTTTCCTTTGGTGTGTCGTTGTATCACATTAGAATGTAAACTTCCTGATGGATGTGCCTGTCTTTCTTTTTCCTCATGTTCCTATCCCCAGAGCTTAGCACAAGTGCCTGGCGCATGGTAAGTACTTGATAAAACCATGTCAGACTTCATCTAAAGTCCTGTGTTCATTTCTGGGTACCATATTATAGGAAGGACATTGATAAGATGGAGAATGTCCAGAGGAACACAACCAAAAGGGAGCAGGATCTCAAGTCTATCCCTTATTAGGCTTGGTTGAAAGAATTAGAAATGTTTAGCCTGACGGAGAAAAGGCTCAGATGGGACATGATAACTGCCTTCAAGTACTTGAAAGTCTATCGTGAAGAAATAGAACTAAACTTGTTTTGTTTGGCCTCAGTGGACAGACTCAAGAGGAATGGGTAGAAATTTCAAAGGATAAAAATTTAGGCTTGATGTAAGAAAAAAAACCCAACCAAGCCTCTTAATAATTTTAACTGTTCCCAAATGGAATGCATTTCCTAGGGAGGGGGTGGATTTCCTCCTCCCTCCTTCCCTCTATCTCATCCCGCTGGAGGTCTTACAGCAAAGGTCAGATAGTCATTTTTCAGGTAAGTTTAGTGGCCTTTTTTTCCCTAAAGAAAACCTCCCTACAACTCTGCAATCTTTTCATGCCACAAAACGTTCTCTAAAGTCCCCTTGAAATTTACTTTTCTAATTTTGTTTCTTTTATTTATATTTACTTTGCTCACTGCTCCTAAGGCTACAAGTATTTACTGGAAGCACATGGCCCTTTAAGAGGTCCGTCAGCCTATAAGTAGGCCAACAATAATTTATTAACCACTGATTATGCACCATCACGGCAGCAAGATGGCAAAGTGGATAGAATATCAGGCCTGGAATCAGGAAGACCTGAGTTCAAATCTGACCCCAGACATTTACTAGCTGTGTGACCCTGGGCAAGTCACTTCAGCCTGTTTGCCTCAGTTTCCTTATCTGTAAGATGAGCTGGAGAAAGAAATGACACCACTCCAATATCTCTGCCAAAGAAAACCCCAAATGGGGTCACAAAGAGTCAGATATGATTGAAACAACTGAACAACAACAACATGTACCAGGAGCCATGCAAACACTGGGAATATAAAGAAAAGCAAGACCATTCCCTACCCTCAGGAAGCTTACATTCTAATGGAGGGAACAACATGGAAATAACCAGAATGTGCAAGATATATACAAAGTAGATGCAAGGTAACCTGTGGGGGAAGGCAGTAGTAGCTGGGAGGGTTGGGAAAGGCCCCCTGTGGAAGGTAGGATTTGAGCTGAGACTCAAAGCTTTGAAACTACGAGACTGAAGTGGGGGATAAAACATTTGCCACAGAGATGGATATGGAGGTTCATATTCAAGGAAAAGCCAGTAGGTCAATATAGCTGGATGGAAAACCGTTTGGAGGGAATAACATGTAAGAGGATGGAAAAAGTAGGAAGAGGATTATAAAGAGCTTTAAACCAGTCAGCCAGCCAATAAACATTTATTAATCACCTACTGTCTGGCAGGCACTGTGCTGAGTGTTAGGGACACAAGGAAAGGTAAAAGACAGTCTCTGTTCTCTAAAGGGAATGTCGATCAGTTGATTGTAGTACTAACAAGCAGCCACCAGAACTCACTCAGAAGGGGAATGACATGTTTGTACATAAGTTAGTTCTCTATATTGATTTGTATAAACTAAGAAACAGATCTGAAGGCAGCTTAAACTCAGCAAGAAGACACTATTTTTCTTGGAAATGCTTAATGAAGGATGTGGATTGTTTGAGGTGACTATGTGTGCTCTTTGCATGATGCTAAGGTAGTGCTTATTTCTCCATGGTGTTCTTCCTCTGGCTCTTAAGCAAACTGTGAGGATTGAAAAGCTGAGTCAAAGTAGGAGAATGAAAACACTGGACAACAGTCCTTCCCTGTGGTGCCCCTCTTCCCGCTACAACACCCCCCCCCCCCACATGCTGTTCACATGTTCACTTTGAAACACTTTCTGGCAGCTCAGGGTGCCTTGGCCAGGCTGCTCTAAGGAGGGGGTTGGGCAGGGTAGGGCCTGGGGTAGGATGAACGGACAACAGGTGTTACTAGGAGTCTAGACAGAAAAGTATCCTTATACCCCTAGGAGCTCTCTTTTAAAATAGCTCTTTCCCCAAATACTCTCCTGGCGGCACTGAGCCCGTCTGCCCTGAGGTTTAACATCAGCTTGGCACTTTTCATTCTTGCAATTAGAGAATCTCTTCTGGGGTTGTAAAATCATCAGCCAGCTGAGTCAATGAGTTCAGCTGGGAGGGGGATCAGGGCTGCTCAGTCTGGTCCCAGCGAGGTTTCACTCTCGCAAGTTGGTTGGTGAGTAAGAATTGTTTAATTCTTTACATTTGTATCCCTAGCATCTTGCAAAGAGCCTGATACGTAGTAGGTGCTTTATAATTTTTTTTTAATTTTAAAGATAAATTATTGCTGATTGATTAACAGGGCTGGGGAATCTAGGCCCAAAATTTATCTAGACAGGGGTTGTGAACCTATGGCCTCGAGGTCACATGTGGCCTAGCTCTAGGTCCTCCAGTGTGGCCCTTTGACTGAATCCAAACTTCACTGAACAAATCCTCTTAACAAAAGGATTTGTTCTGTAAAACTTGGGCTCAGTCAAAGGCTGCACCCAAGGACCTAGAAGGCCATATGTAGCCTCTAGGCCACAGGTTCCCCATCCCTGACAGAGTTTCAGAGCAGGAAGGAGCTGTTTTGTGTCATCTGACCCAGTCCCCTCATTTTAAAGATAAAGAAACTGAGGCCCAAAAAGTTGAAGTGAATTGCCTTTATCCAGTCCCACAATTCATTAGCAGCAGAGTGGGGCTTAGGACTCAAGTCTCATGAAATTCTGCCCTTAGCTCTTTCCACTCTTATCAGGCTCCTCCTTGTGAGTCAGTTGGCTTTACTATGTTTCATCTTCCCCATGCCCTCCTGCCTCCCCCTTTCCCCCAAAACCCCCAGAAAAAAAAAAGAAAAAAAGCTTACTTATATGTGAATGGATTCATGCGAATCTATCCTCATGGCTGGAAAATAGTTCTAACTAAATCTCCTATTAGATGGTGATTCATCTTTGAACAGGAAAGACAGTATTTAGGCAACCATTGGAGTCAAGATCTGTATTTGTGTTGAACATATTAAAAAAAATAAAAAACTGTAACGTCTGTAGTAGGAGGAGTGAGTATGAGCCCTAGAGATGATTAGTCCTACAGACATTTGAGGCCACGAGGGTATCAGTAGGAAACAGAACAGCCACATGTAGGCATAGAATATCAGTTGACCCAGAAGGAATGACCTGGGGCTTAATTAAGGACATGCGAGTTTTAGACTCTCTTTTGATGCAGGCCCATCTGCTTCCTCTGGTGTGTCTCTTGGGGAGAAAGAGGTTCTATGATCACAAAGCATTTAAAAATAATGTTTCAGCTACCTAGGGGAAAAAAGGGGATTCTAAATAAATGTATATCATCAATTAGTTGCACACTGCCCAATTAGTTGTGTCCACTCAAGGTTAGGTGTGTATACTAGGGGCAAGACAGTTTGGTCTCTTGTGAGGGGAACAGGATATGAGACATTGTGTAGGAACAGAAGGAAGGAATCACTATTTGGAAACAGACCAATGGCCAGTTGAGCCTGGTTCCCTAACTGTGGCAGTAGCTAATGCCTGGTGCTCCAGAGTTAGCCATTAACTCCTGTGATGGTACCTTCCTGCTAAATGGAGAGGGATTTGTTCTTGTCCTTATTTGAAATTTGTCTTCTTCCCTGATATGTGTAACTGCAAGGCCTTTGGGATATTGATCCAAGCTCCTGGGAAGAAAAAAGGATAAGCCAGAATGCAAAATGTATTGTACCTGGATGCTGACCCAAGAGCAGAAGGCGTTCTGTTTGTGTTGATTATTTAGCTCATGAATGCTTTGTGTGTCTCCAGGTTGTCCTTTTTAAAATTCTGGAGACAGCGCATTTTGATTCTGAGCTAACTTAAACATAGGAATTCTTATTAGAAGGCACAGCTACGACCATCATTATTTCGTGCTGCAGAAATAAAAAATGATATGATGTAAAAAAATCTTATTTGTGAATTGATTATTGATAAACAGTATAAATTATAACTTATCATAAAACTTAATTAGAATTGATTTTATATGTTATAATTGATTATTGATATAATTATAGATGGACATAATTATGAACATTGGCAATTATTTTATTTATCAATTTATATTTATGTATCATATTTAATATATATCATATGTTGATATATTAATATATAACTGATATATCAATATATATTGATAAGCGGGTTGATGCATTACAAACATATAGACATATTTGTAGATAAATACATTTACTTATAAAATATATTTAATAACTACATTCAATATGCAGTCAATAAGCAGAGGCAAGGTGTTTGTCTTAAGAGTATCCCTTGGAAAATGATCTCTTTTCCAGAAGCCCAATACCTAAGCCCAGAGACTCCCTGTATTTTCTCTCTTTCTCAGTCTCCTTTTTGGCCATGTGCCTTGGGTAACTGTGAGTGACCTCCAACAGAAAGAAGTTTTCAAAAGGAGAAGGATCTAGGCTGATTGATGGTACATTATTGCTTCTCAGGACTGGCTGGCTGATTGCTAAAATTATATAATTATAAAATTATATTATATATACAATATATGTAAATATATAATCATGACTTTGGTGTAATGTTTCCTTCTCGTTTCAATGCAAATACTCTTGGGAGAATAACACATTAATCCCATAACCATCATTTTATACTTTAGTATAAAGAAATTTGGTTTTTTTTCAGAGATCATTCAATATAGGTAGCTGATGACCCACTGACTAAAGTGCTGGGCCTAGAATCGGGAAGATCTGAATTCAAATCCAGCCTTAGATACTTACTAGCTGGATGATCTTGGACAAGTCACTTCTGTCTGCCTCAGTTTTCTCAATTTTAAAATGAGGATAATCTAAATAGCACCTACCTCCCAGGGTTTGCGTGGGGATCAAATGAGATAATATTTGTACAAAGTGCTTAGCACAGAGACAAGCATGTAGCAGTTGCTCTTTAAGTGCTATTAATTATTATTATTAATAGTAATAATATGAGAGAGGAAAGAAATTCGAGGGCATCCTCCTGAAGGAGTTTGTGGGGCAGGGATGCTACAGGAAGCAGTAGAGTAAATAAAGGAAGAAGGGGCCATAGATTTAAACCTGGATGGGGCATTATAGGTAATCTAGTTTAACTTTCTCATTCCAGATGAGAAAAATCAAGGCCCAGAAAATCCGCCCAATTTGCCCAAGATCAAACATGTAGTAAATCAGGTCCTCTCCTTCCATTTGACCAGGCTGCAGAATCCCCTAGGACACATTGGTTTGGAAGGACAGACCCACCTGTATTTTACTATCCAGACCTAGCTATGGATGACTTTATACTTTCCCAATCTTCTTGTCCTCCCATCCCTTTCTGTCCCTGTATTCCCATTCATTTTATGTTTGAGTCACTCGATTAAAACTCAACCAGTCAGTTTCCATTGGGGGCATTTGAAGGGAGGAGATTGGCTTGGTAGGAGGCAGCAGGGCATGGTACTGAGGGAGGATGAAGAGAGACGGAAAGTGGCTCCCAAAGAGCCCATGCTCTTCAGTGCGCATAGTGGAGCACTCGTTGGTGGGGAAGGGAAAGAATGGCCCTATGCCCAAGGAGGACCAGAGCATGGAAAAGGCCTGTAGGTAGGTGGGGCTCAAGGCAAGGAGGGCTAATAATAGGGCTAGTGGCTACACAGGACAGGTGATTTTCCTGTTTGCTGTGGGGGCTACTTTTTAAAAGAGCTTTTGAACCATAGGAATAAGAAAAATGTCTTTTTCAATCTATAGATATTTAGCTTGGAGAAAAAGTCAAACAGATTGCTGTCCTCCAGTATTTGAAGGATTGTAATATGGAAGAGAATCAACGTGTTCTGTATTTCTCCAGAGAGCAGAACTAGGGCCAGTTATAGGGAGGGAGGTTTTGGCTCAGACGAACATAACTTCTAAAAGCAATGTAGTGGCAAACAAAGGAATAAGATAAATACCTGTTATTGGGGGTTTTGGGGCAGAGGCTGGATTACCAGATGTCATCCTGATATTTTAGAAGGATGATTGCTTTGGGTGCCAACTGGAGACGAAATGACTACTCAGGTCTTTTCCAACACCTAGGATTCTGTGATTCCAAGTTGCAGTGTTGGCCTCAGGCACCAGGGAGAATTCAGGACAGGGATAACTGAGAGGCTTTCTCCCTTCCTTCCGGAGTATAGAGCATTATGAAGGTTCTTTGAATAGCTAAGAGAAATCCAGACTAGTCTCCCTCTTTCTCTTTTGCCTTTCAAACCAAAGTGAGTGGACACCAACCAAAGAAATGCCTATTTTGAATTCAACAGTTATGAAATGTCTTAAATATGCAAGGGACTTTGCTAAGTACTTGGAAATGTAGGCATACATAAAACATAGTCTCTGATCTCTAGTAACTTACAGGGAGAGTGAAGCTGATGACTTTGTGCAGTTCTGCCTCAATTAAATCCAATTCACTGACGAGTGAAGACATCACCCATGAATGTCAATGATCCTCTTCAAAAACTGAAGGATCATCAACAACAAGAACAGTAGCAACAATCGAATGAGTGTTGCATGGGTGAATGGCTGGGGGACAAGGGCCAATGTGAGAAATATAAAAGAGAGGTCTAGAGAGAGCTCTGAGAATCTGGGGATAAAGACTTCATGGAGGAAGCGGCACTGAGTTGGGTCTTACAGAGAGAGGTTAGCTTTTACCGGAAGAGAGGGGCACAGAGGAATGACCTGTCCCAGGCTTGGGTTATGACATGATGGGGGTGGTCTAGTTGGCTGTGGTGGAGTGGGTGAAGAAGAGGTTTGGTTTCGTTGTTGTTGTTGTTTTGGAAGGAGGGAACAGAACCTCTGATTTCCTTGATCTGGGGAGCTCCCAGCAAGACAGCTCCCTCAAACAGTTCCAAACCTGGCAGCGTCTCTTCAAGTTGCAGTTTTAGAGAGTTGCCACTGAACGCTGACAGATTAATCTGTTTGTTCAAGGTCACCCTGCCAGTGTGTGTGAGAAGCAGAACTAACCTGTTCTTCTCGACTTTGGGGTTGGATCTCTCTCCACTATCCCGCCACATCTCCTGGAGGGGGTGTCTGACTCTCTGTGACCCCACTTGGGGTTTTCTTGGCAGAGATACTAGAGGGATTTGCCATTTCCTTCTCCAGCCCATTTTAGAGAGGAGGAAACGAAGGCAAACAGGGTTAAGGGACTTGCACAGGGTCCCACAACTAGCAAGTATCTGTGGCAAGATTTAAACTTAGGTCCTCCTGACTTCAGGCCTGGCTATCTACTGTACCGCCTAACTGCCCCTTCTTACTGTTTTAGCCAAATTTAAAGTATCTCATTCCCTGTTGTTAAGCAAAGTCCTTGGGTTTAAATACCATATTAGAAGTATTTTTCTACTTAGTGGTAGCCACTATCTTAAATATCTTTCTTCAGTTTCCTTGGTCTGAATTTTGTTTCTATTTCAAAGCAACCAGTCTCTGCTTAGCTAGTATTTCTCTCCTCCCTTCTGCTGAAGCAATCTTCCTTTCAGAGAGCAGCAGTACACTTTAGAGTTTAGAGGGTACTGTTTGCCTTGGCTGTTTCTAATTAACTACTTAGACTGTTCCCTGGGTGAATGACTCCACAACCTGACTTTTTAAAGGCGCCAGTTTGTTCTGTAACACAACTAACATAAACAGAGTTAACCTATCACAGAACACGTGGGTCTAAATTTGTGCGGCCTTTAAAATAAGGGAGAATTGGTCGATAATCTCTGTTGTTTCTTCTGAGCCATCATCCTGATCTCCCCCTCTTCTCCCAGTTTATCACTCAGCCCAGTCTGGGTCTCTGCTCTTCCTCCCTCTCCCCCTCCCTGGGCCCAGACCTCCAAGCTTCTTCTAGCCCATCTCCACACCATGCCCCCAGAGTGGATGAACCTTCACTCCCCTCTCCAGCTCTCATTTATCTTCCTCCATTAGAATGTAAGGTCCTTTAGGGCAAGGACTATCTTGTTTGCCCCATTTGTATCTTTAGTGCTTAGCAGAGTGCCAGGCGCTAAACAGCTCAAGTAAGTGGCATTAGGAAAACTTGAGTTCAAATGCAACCTCAGATACTCACTAGCTGTGTGACCCTGGGGAAGACACTTTAACCTTTGCCTCGGTTTCCTCAACTCTACGATGGGGGCCATGACAGCACCTAACTCACAGGATTGTTGTGAGGCTCAAATAAAGTAATTTTTGTAAAGCACTTATCACAGTGGCAAGAACATAGCAGGTGCTTAATAAATGCTTATTCCTTTCCGTCTCTCTTTAATAAATGCTCTCTGTGTACTCTAAGTTATCTGTATCTTAAAGTACATTCTTCCTGCAAGTGCTAGGACAGAAAGAGGTGCATTAACACATTCAACCACTAGGGGGCCATTTAGCACATTGTTCTGTTACCCCTTTGAGCTCGTTATTATTCTATTACCTATTATACAGTCCATTCTCTAATTCTCCCAGAGCAATTTTGCTCCTCAAAAGGATTCTTTCACATTGAATACCACCAAACATTTTAACTTAAACTAAACATAAGATTGAAGCCAAATAAAGGAGATGGACGAAGGAGCTGGAACAAAGACGGGAGAAGCTTTAACAAATGGTTTAGCATAAAAAAATCTCTGGACAGCACCTGAGGTGGACATTGAGCCTGGATGGAAAGTTAAGAGAAGAGAGAAGATTTGAAAACCTCAGGATACTGAGATGGAAGGAACCTTAGGTCACAGGAGCAGAGATTTCAGGCTAGAAGGGTCCCAAAGGTGATAAAGTCCCATAATACCATTTATGGATAAGAAGCAGAGGCCCAACAACCACAACCCATAGGGGAGCAGGAAGTCAAATCTAGGCCCTCGGACCCTAGAGGCAGCCAGGGCTTTTCCCTTTTTACCTTTTGTGAAAAAATGGCAGAATTGGAAGCAAAAGAAGTTAGGGAAGAAAACAAGAAAGAAGAGAGGAAAAAATGAAGAGAAAAGAAAGGTTTTTATGAAAATGGGTAAGGGTCCATAGGATTTGGATGAAGAAATTTTCAAAGCATTATTCTCAGAATAACGGAGGGGGAGTAATCTACTTGGAAGATATGTAGAATTACTGGAGAGAAGTATATCTACATGAAAAATGGTAATAGTTCATTATTTTCATGTCATAAAATTATTCACATTTGATAGAAAAATGATCCGTTCCATACAAAAGTAAATTCTGCATCCAAATAACTGTGTTTTTATTTCTGTCTCTTGTGTTCTCGTTTTCTCATTTGTAAAATGAGGCCCTTAGACTAGAAAAGGGTGCTCAGACTGTGGCCCGCTGCCTGTTTTCACATGGCCTGGCTAGCTCAGAATGGTTTTCACGTTTTGAAATAAAGGTTTATTTTTGTTTAATTGTTTATATTTATTTATTTAATGTTTATATATGTATCATACATTTATATTTATATTTTATTTTAATGTGTTTTGAAATGTGAAAAGTATCCGTAGCTGGCCAGACTGTACAAAACGAGGGGCAGCCAGATTTGGCCTTTGGTCGTAGTTTGCCAATCCCTGGAGCGACCAGTCCCTAATGTCCCTCCTCTAGCTCTAAAGTTCTGCAGTTCCATTAGGTTTCTTCCCACCTCCATACTCCAAATACTGAACCCTTAAACTTGAAAGAGACTTTCAAAGTTATTTAGTCCCACCCCCAATCTAATGTTTGAACGCCATCTACAACAAACTGGAAAAGTGGCTACCTTCCCCTTGCCTAAACTCTTTAAGCGGTGGCAATCTCTCTTTGTCTCACAAGGTGAACCATTCCAACTTTTGATAAATCAAAAGATTAGAGCTGAAATTTTCCCCTTAGAAAAAGCCTGTGAGGGAAAAAAAATACCAACGTGTTCTGCCAGTTCAAAGTTATGTTTGGTGAGGGGTTTAGGAAAAGTCAAAAACTGGTCTCATATAAGGCAGATTTGTATGTTTGAGTTTGACAATAGGACAAAGGTGGAATATTTGTACTTCGGCTTCTTGACACCAGAGATCCAGTTCTCTCAAAGGCTGAGTTATGTCCACCAAGAATCAAATGAGTGTTGGTGGTGTGGCCTTTATAGGTGAAGGAAGAGGATTTCCAGGCAGTAGGTGATTACCACTCAGGGCTACCACCAAGAAGGGTAGGACCCATGAGTGTTGTCCTTTTCAGACAGTATTGTGTTTTCTTTCAGCTGACTCTGCAAAGAGCTTCCCCTTTCCTACCTTACAAAGAGTGACTTGCAGAGAGGTGTTTTGGGGGCTGGCTATACATACAAGCCAGAGGCCAAATTCAACCTGATGAAAGCTATCCTCCGGTTTGAGATATTGCATGTGTAGCTTTCCTTGGCAAAACATTTGAGGGGCTGATCTTTTTCTTATTTTCCCCCTCCCTCTCTGGTCCAATTCTTTCGTATAATATTTATATTGGCTACTTGCCTTTCTTTTACCAGCTAAGACTAGTTTGTATCCAGGATCATGACCTTCATTTTCTGTTCAAAGTAAGAAAAATGGAAATCCTAGGATCAGAACAGATGGTTTGCCAAATAACTGTCTTTTTACTGATGAGAAAAAGAAGGTTTACCTGCTACAATCCAGCCTATTTCTCCATTAGGTTCCTAAACTCACACTGGCTGCTTGTTCTGTGTGAGTTTAGGAAATAGGATTCCTACCTTGTGGATGGAGAATCCGTCTTAGAAAATACTAGCCTTGTACTCCTCTTTAGTAAGTAGAAATAACCTCTTCACATGAACTGGAAATGCTGAACTGCTAGTGGCCTCCCTATGGCATCTCAGTGGGAAAAGCTGTTCCTGTTGGAGGTATCTTTCAGCCATGTAGGCCTTTATGTTTCAGGAGGTTCATGGATCTAGAGGTAGTAGGGAATCTCAGAGACCATCTAGTCCAACCCTTTCAATTTTTAGATGGGGAAACTGAGGCCCAGGGAGATTAAGACACTTGCCCAAGGTCACACAGGGAGTAGGCATCAGAAGTGGGATTTGAATCCATGTCTTCTGATTTCAGAGCTCCTTCCACTATACCATGTTTCCACTATATCTTCCATTTTATTTCTTTCTTGTAATATGTATATGTGGTTATGTGCCTGTATTCATATCTGTGACAGTAAAGGAGCATTTATGGAGCAGCTAGGTGGTGCAGTGAATAGAGTATTGGCCCTGGAGTCAGGAGGACCTGAGTTCGAATGTGACCTCAGACACTTGACACACTTACTAGCTGTGTGACTTTGGGCAAGTCACTTAACCCCAATTACCTTCCAAAAAGGAAAAAAAAAGGGAGCATTTATGTATGTGAACACTTCTCTGACTATTCCACACAAAAATTGTCCTTGTGGTGTAAAAGCAAAATTTGACCTTTGCTGCTCCCACCTTCTCTAAGGACTTTTCTCCTCCTTCTCCAGGTCTTTGATCATTCATCATCTGGTTTTATTATCTTCTCCTTTTCACACAAGTTGGGCAAGCTGGCAAAAAAAACATTTTTAAAGGCATGTTACTGTGCCAAGCCCTGGGGATACAAATAGAAGAAAAAAAAGATAGTCCCTGCTCTCAAGGAACTTCCACTCTAATGGTGGCAAGACGAAAAAGGGAAGTATAAAAGGAGACTGCAGAGAGGACACAAATCTGGAGAGTCAGAAGTACAGCCAAGAAGGGAATGAAGCGTGACGATCCTGGGCCATTTCCCAAAATGGAGGCCCAGTAAGGAACTCATGAATAGAAGAAAAGACCAGCCTGGTGGAGTGACATTCCAGCACAAGAAGGTAGCTGAGTTATGGTGAAAAAGTCTGGAAGGAGAATAAAGGAGGGAAGAGTCTCTTTCTCTACCATCTTCGCCTTCCTGCTCTAAAGTGGGAGCATTTGATACTCAGTAGAAAGGCAAAGGAGAGGCAGGTGGCCTTACGTATAGAGTTAGAGCCACAAGGAAAGCAAGAGGAATGGATGATATTTGCCAAGAAAACCCCAAATGGAGTCACGATGAGTTGGACACGACTGAACAAGAGCAACAGCAACAAACAACAACAAAACCCCCTGGTGTAGAAACATAACCCACCACCTCTCCTAGCACAAAGGGCTTCCCCTTTACAGACTTTCTCAGTATTAACACAAGTGGGTGTAGAAATGCTCAATGACGCTATAGCAATTGCAGCCATCAGAGGAAAAGGATTCCTGAGGTGTCAGCTGGGTGGCACAGAGCTCTGCGCCTAGAGCCAGGAGAACCTGAGTTCAGATCCAGCCTCAGACACATTCCTTAACCTCTGTCTGCCTCCGTTTCCTCATCTATAAAGTGTGGTTAATAATAGTACCTATCTCCCAGGGCTGTTGTGAGGATCAAATGGGATCATATGTGTAAAGGGCTTAGGACAGGACCTGGCACATAGTGCTTACTAAATGCTTGTTTCCTCCAAATCTTCTTTCCTTCCTTCCTTCCTTCCTTCCTTCCTTCCTTCCTTCCTTCCTTCTTTCGTTCCTTCTTTCCTTCCTTCCTTCTCTCCCTCCCTCATTCCTTCCCTTCCTTCTCTCCCTCTCTTCTTCTTTCCCTTCCTTCCTTCCCTTCCTTCCTTCCTTCCTTCCTTCCTTCCTTCCTTCCTTCCTTCCTTCCTATCTTCCTTTCTTCC